>OZ008369.1:142278918-143478918 GCA_963931995.1 Phaonia tiefii
GTCTACAAAAAAATATTACGTGTATCGGCGTTTTGCCAGATCTGATCAGAATTTTTTTAGGGCGGTCAAGTTTCCTCCCTTCGGACTTTCCTGCAACATATCAGCATGCAAAATTGTGTGTTCCTTTCTTCTGAGGTACATAATATGTTCAGAAGTTTTATAGAAAAGATTCGGATAAATATTTTTGTGGAACAATTAACAAATTAATTTTTTACTTTTTTTGAAAACTCGCAAAAAACTGCTCCAAAATGACGGGGGCGTGGCCAAAAACATTCTACAACAATGATCGCCATAAAATTTTACTATATGTGTCCGAACACTCCAAAACACAAATCTTAGCGCAAGTGCTAGATAAAAGATGAAATATGACAAAATTCATTATATTATGTGGACTATTTTTAATGGAAACAGCGAAATGACAAAATTCAATATTAACCCTTAGAAGGCAGTTAGTTTTTGCTTGTAGTGTAATTTAAAAAAAATAAGGAACTTAGTAAGTGTTGTGCCTCTCTTTTCACCTTTTTTTCTGACGGCTTGATGAGACATGTTTAAATAAACAAATTTAGCTAAAATTATTTATTTTTCAAACAAATTATACCAAAGCTTCTCAATATACCGTTCGGAATCGGTGTAAAACTGTAGGACCCAATCAGTGAGTGAAAACTGGAAAGCGCACAGCTCAGTGATTGTGAGAAGTTCTCCCCGGTCCCTTCATGGGATGTAATGGGAAACCATTTATTTGTTTTTTATTTAATTTTAATTGTCACTTTTTTTGCTGATACACGATAAGAACAGTAGCGCTGAATGCTTAAAGAGAACTGAACATAGAAATATAGAAAACATCACAAAAGTACAATGCATAGAACAAAAGACAATTACTTTAAATGTAAACAAACAAAAATCAAGAATTTGAAATAAAAAAATACCTCAGCCAAACAGTTAAGAATTCGTTCAGAATTAGTTACGACATGTCTGAACACAATAACAATAACTGTAAAATATGAAGCAAATAGCAAAAATTTTAAGCGAATAGACTACCTCAGATAAATAGTTCAGAATTCGTTGCGAGCTCGTTAAGAGAAGTCTGAATAAAAAATTAATAAAAATCCCTCAGACAAGTCTAACAGAATTCGGGCCGTATTCGTTCAGATATTTCGGAATATAATAAATAAAAAATCCTCAGACAAATCGAACAGAATTCGTTACCATTTCGGTAAGAATTCTCGATAGAGTTCAGATATTGTTCAGAATTGTCTGATATCAGACATTGTCGGAAAATTTGATTCACTGGGTGATGCCATTTCCACCATTGCGATTGAAAAAAATGTATACATATGTCTCAGAGCCTTCGACCAGTTTTCCACCATACATGACTAACATTAAACTTACACGGAGTGGGTTCCAAAACAATTTCTATGTGGATCCTCTTGTAGAATCGATAAAATGGGAGAACTGGTTTTTGTATGGTTTATTTATCCACAAAAACTCAAAATTTTCGTGATAAATGCTAAAACATATTAAAATTTAAACTTTGACCTTGAATTCCTCAATAACTACTAAACCGATTTGAATTAAATTTAAATTCGAGTAAAGTACAAGAAATTATCTGTCCAATAAAAAAAATACTAAACTATCTCAATTAGATCGAAACTTACACAGTTTTGGCCAACAAAAAATGGTTCTGAACGATTGTGCGGCGTTTAGATTTTTTTCACTAAGCGGAAAAAATTATATGTCACTTTATAGAACAAGAACAACTGTTGACATTCAAATTTTAATATGAACTAAGTGGAATGGATTTTTCGTAACGATATAGATTTTTAAAGAAAAACTGTAGCAAGAAAAAAGTACTATCAATTATTAACGGGAATAGAAATACAATTCTTTAAAATTTTAGATTTTAGTGTGAATGTTTTTCTTTGGCTTAGTTTCCTACTCCTACACTGTTTTGAATCAATCGGTTTATTGCAACTAACCGGCCGCAAGTGTGGCAATTTATTGCCATTAATGATAAAAAAAAAATATGTGCGATTTGAAAACATTGTGAAGATACCCAACGACTTGGTACGCATTTGCACTATGGTGAATAAACCTCATCAAGTGTCGCACAATCGTTCCTAGAGCAATGTATCCCCCACTTTTGTGCCAACATGCTCTAGCAAATGTGACGTGTAATGTAAGTCAACGAGGAAAATCAAGCAGGTAGTCAAGGACAAGTATAGGTAACCTGGCAGCGACGTCAGCAGCTGGAGTGCCATAGCACCTAAGACTTTTTGTTTCCGGAATCGTTATCTTGTATTTGTGCTTAACCAGAACGAGTGCACTGTGAGAATATGTACTCGTGTACTCATATGACATGCTAATGCTGAAAACAAACCAAAATATATCACTGGAACAAGTGCACGGCTTGATGAGACATGTTTAAATAAACAAATTTAGCTAAAATTATTTATTTTTCAAACAAATTATACCAAAACGTGTTAATATTTTTTTTTAATTTTAATTGTCACTTTTTTTGCTGATACACGATAAGAACAGTAGCCCTGAATGCTTAAAGATAACTAAAAATAAAAATATAGAAAATATCACAAAAATTATGGTTATACGTGACAGTTAGAGGGTTAATTTCCACAAAAATGTTTATCTGAATCTTTTCTATAAAACTTCTGAACATATTTTCTACCTAAGAAGTTAGGAACACACAATTTTGCATGCCGATATGTTGCAGGAAAGTCCCGAGGGGCGGAAACTTTGACCCGCCCTAAAAAAAATCTGCTCAGATCTGGCAAAACGTATATTTTTTGTAGACGTTTCTACCAGAATCCGTTAACAGAACCCCATCATTTTGAAAAAAAATCTAATTTTGTCTCACAGTGTTATTTACGCAAGCTATAAATTACAATTTGTTTGCACATTTCGTATGTAAAAAATAATAAAGACAAGTTTTTATTTAAAACAACCGCTCTTTTGAGAAAAAATTGAGACACTAGTTACAAATTTGCAACGAAGCGTCACGCAAAGCGTCAGAAATTACCAAGACATTAGCCCAGAATTCGATACGATATGTCGGCAAAAACATCAGAATTTAATAAGACTTAATGCCAGAATTCTGACCGAAATCGTTCAGAATTCGGTCAGAATTCGATCCGAGAAATCGAAATTTCCTTTCGAATTTCCCAAGATTATGGTTCAGAATGCGGTCAGAAATCAGTTCGAATTGTCGGCAAAAACATCAGAATTCCCTCAGAGAAGTAGCTCAGAATTCGTGTCATCTGTCTCATATGTTTGTCGTTACGAACTCGGTAAGAATTCTGATCCGAAATCGGAACATTTTGCCGATTGTCGTACAGAATTCTGAACGAATTCTGAACGTTTGGTTAGCTGGGCATGAACATATCTGTGTCCGAAGTATTTGCACACACAGTTTGCTTGTATTGTTGTTGTCCAGAAGAACATTCCCTATTTGTAGAGAAATTTCCTTTAAATGATTGTAGCAAGCGTTGGAATGTGTGATCAAGTAGTGATTGAAAAGGTGGCCTTCGATGGCAAGCAGTTCCTTTTAGCAGCAGTTATGTGATGATATGACGGATACAGATATGACATGAAAAACAAAACAATCGCATTGTTTGCTGATTTATCGGTGGTCGGAAGCGCGTATTGACTATGAGTACCGCGTATTGACATCAGCACCAAATCCAAACGCATCAAAAAGACTGCGGAGAATTTCAACCATTTGAGTGGCTCAAAACTAAAAATTTGTTTGATTTTTATTTTATTTCAGTTGAAACACCTTTGCCTCGAACAATATATGTATGTTTCATTAAATCTGTGGTCACAAGGCATAACAGCATTACTCGAGTTATCGCACTGCACACTATATCAATTTTTGTGAATAATCCAATTTGTAGTTCGCAAGATATTGGACAAGATTTATTAGCAAATCTCGATCAGTCACTACATTACACATGAAATTTGAACCTTTAAAACAGTCTCCTAAACAGTTGAAAAAATAGACATATGCTGTTATGTTTTGTGACCACAGAAATGATGACCCCAAATAACAGAAATATTGGCTCTTATACACGCAAAGAAAAAAAACGTTTATTGCTCGGTTGCCACAACAATACTTTGATTGATTTGAATTAATTTATTAATCGCAACCGTTTATTTAGTTCTCCCAAATAAACTCATATATCGCAAATGTATATCATGTTGTTGCAAACGAGATCACGTTTGCATTAAACGCGTACAAAATTACATTTGTCGCAAGACCGCAAAACCGTTTGCGATAACTGAAATTAGCCATTTTTCTAATGAGTACGAAGAACGTAAATTTCTCTCTTTCTGTCGACTGTATACACAGTCCACTCGTTTGACATACCCACTCACACATACACATAAAAAGCTTTCGCCTTGTCAATATATCTTGGATGGACAACTGACGCGTTGTAGTTTACTGCGATTTTAGTTGTTATTTGAATGCAAGTCGTTAGTAGACACTGAAACTTTTCTTCCAACTTTTTTTAAAACAAACTTTATGGGTAAAACCAAAAATCATAAAAGTTGGAGATTTACACAAAAAACAGCTTATGGAAGCCATAAATATAAATTTTAATGTATAAGTAATGTTGTACTGAATAGAGTAACTACAACTACAACTCGGTTGCTGTAACCGAAAGAACAGTTGGTGGAACCGTTTTTCGTTTATCACAAACGTTTTTTCAGCTTTAATTTTTCATAACTCGTTTACTGCCAACGCTTTTCAGTTCTCGCAAACTTTTTTTAGTTAGGATCAACTACAACTCGGTTGCTGTAACCGAGGGAACAGTTGGCGCAACCGTTTTTCGTTTCCCGCTAAAGTTTTTGTCAGCTTATGTTTAGCATAACTCGTTTGCTGCAAACATTTTTCGGTTCTCCCAAACGAAATGATATGTATTGCTAATGTATGATAAGTTAGTTTCTCCCAACTACAGTCCCCAAACGAACATCAGTTATCTGAGATTTCGTTTGGGAGGAACGAGTTTTTTCTTTGCGTGTATAAAAGGAACTTCTTGAAAAGCATGAATTGCCATACAAAATACATTACTGGGCACTGAGTGCCCAAGTCACGAGATTAAGTTGTATAGCTATGCCACAGTTCTAAGGTTAAACAATCACAGTATATTTTTTACAACTCGACTATGTATAATAATCAACTATTTATAGCAGCTACAACGCTTAACTATATGTCATCAGCAGTAGAGTTGGGCAGTTCATGAACTAAAGGGGTTTTCAACAGAGACGCTACAAAAGTAAATCGATAGGGACAGCAAACGACGCCATATTTTTTCCCGCTCTTTTGACATTTCTCTTCAGTAAGGTTTGCCATTTCATCATGGAAAGATATACGAGCCAACAACGAGTCTAAATTATTAAAATTTACTACCGAAATTTGGAGTCAGTGGCCTCAACTTTAAGAGCGCTACGTCCAATTTATGGTCGTCATAATTTCTGGCTGAATGGCGTCGTCAATAAGCTAAATTTGCGTTATTGGTCAGACACCAATCCACACGTAATCCATGAGTCATCATTACATCCCGAAAAAATTACGGTTTGGTGCGGTTTATGGGTCGGCGGCGTCATTGGGCGGTACTTCTTCCGTGATGATCAGGACCGGCACATTACTGTGAATGCGAATCGCTACTGTTCAATGATAACCGAATATTTTTGACCCCAATTGGATAATATAGACTTGGAGGACATGTGGTTCCAACAGGACGGCGCCACAAGCCACACAGCGAATGCCACAATCAATTTATTTGAAACCAAGTTTGGTGAACGTGTTATCTCATGAAATGCGATTTGACGCGATCGTGCGATTTGACGCAGTTAGATTATTTCCTGTAGGGCTACGTCAAGTCTATGGTCTATGCCAACAAGCCAGCGACGATTGATGAACTTCGTACGAATATCGAACGTGAAATTGCAGCAGTATCGGCCGATTTATGCTTGAAAACCGTCGCAAATTGGGTTCAGCGTCTGGACTTCTGCAAGCGTGCCCGTGGTGGCCATTTAAAAGAAATCGAGTTCCATACATAATGGCATCGAACGTACTTTCACAGGAATAAAGAATTTCATTGGTATCTAAAACCAGTTTTGTTTTATTTAAAAAAACTTTTGTAGCGCTCTTATTGAAAAACCCGTTATATAGTTCATTTAGTGTGACCAGACGTCACCCTCACAAACATATTGTACATGTTCGATACGGCGAGTATGTTCGTTATTTTTATGCCCGGGCACCTTAAATGAACGAGTTCGAGAACTAGTAAACGAGTTCGACACAAGTCTAATCAGCAGCTTCGCGAATCATTTTCTAAATAGCGCCATCTATTTCTCGATTCTTTCAAGATGTTCCTTAGCCAATTCATCAACCATTCGTGGTGAGATCTTAAACTGTACCTTACACCTAAACACCGAGACTGTTTTATCGACATGTTATTACTATTATGCTTAACTAATCTGGCAGCGGACAAACAACCAAGCAACAACATTAACTTCACAGACACCACTTGTGATTCATGTGTTGGCTTAACACATATCACTCTTTCAGTTAACATTCAAATGTTAAGCCTCAAAAGAGTAAAGCATTGTAGGAAAAACTATCTCATCAAGTAGAAGAGCGAGCATTTTTACGACCGTGTCAATTACCCCTCCTAAATTGTCTTAGACGTTAGTCTTTTAAAGCCGGTAGTGTCAGATAACATTTATTCTCTTTAGAAAAAAAATATATGCGCATAATCAGCTGCTCCGTAAGATTCGTTGGAATGAAAAGCCGTGGAATATCTACTCTAAAATACATTCAGGTTATAAATTTGTTTCTTAAATACAAGTTTTCATCTTTTAAATGACAGTTGAAGTTTTTTAGAATTGATCATATTTAAACAAGTTTTCCACTTAAGACTTATCTTAATCGCATTTCAGTAACGCTCTGGAACTTAGTCCAGGACATTTATGGATAGATGATGTTTTTAGCTCTTGTGTAACATTTAACAACAAAAAAAAAATATTTCTTGTCCCATTCTAAGAAGCACAAACCATAAAATACAAACCATAGCCAATTCGAACACGTAGCGAACCTTCATCCATGGTTTGGATGTGCACCTTGAATTTTTGATAGGAAACCATTCACTACTGCCCAATTACCTAAAGATTAACATAAATCACTGGTACTTACTGCGATGTGCTATATCCGAGGGATCTCGTCTTAAAATTATACGTCGTTTCGATGAACAAATTGGTCCAGAATCCACATCGTGTATAACAATTTTGATCGCTTCACCATCCATAGATGTCTGTCTTCGTGGCGCCTCTAGATCTTCCAGATTGGGGCCAGTGAAGGCGGCCATAGGTGGCGGAATAGAAGACTGTGGTAAAGTAGCGGGTGGTAGAGCACCACGAGATTGTAGAGCAGCTAAATCGGGTCTGCGAAAAGCAAAAGAAATACAAAAAAAAAAAAATTAATATAAACAAATTCAGTTACAATTTTTTATTTATCCCTTTTTATCTTCCCAAAGTTTCCCCAAATCAAACTTAAGGCCAAGGTCGCTCTTTTCTCTATATTTCGCTAAGATACTTACAATTGGGAACCTCTTCGTCGCATACGTCTATCGTCATCGACTGTCAGTACTGGACTGCCCTTATCGGGACTGGGAGATTCGTCATTGTTTATGTCTTCTGAAGGATGTGGTACTCTAAATGAAGGTCTGCGTGAACCGGGTAAAGCTATCTGGGGCGCCATTGCACTGATATCACCTGGCGAACGCTGCAGTTGTGCTGATTGCGCTGCAGCTTGTAAAATACCGGGAGCAAAGACATCATATGCGGATTTCCTGGAAAACTTAGCTAGATTAGCATAAGAAGAATGATGGGTTTGTATGCAGCTATACCTTCTTGGCATGGCTGGTATGCCTAGACCTAAATCTCCGCCCAATCCCGCCATGTTTACACCTCCCGGACTACTGCCAGTAGCTTCGTCGTCATAGCTATGCTGGCGAGCAACACGTGATCCTCGTCTGGAAGCCATGCGGGATAGTGGTGGCGCAAACCCAATTTCATCTTGTCGCGGTGGACTGCCCGAACGGCTCGGTGCCATACTTTGACCACCTTTGCGCCAATCCATGTCACCACCCGGTGTTTTGTTGCCTTTCAATTGCTGTATTGTAGGGGAAAGAATTACATGAAACCCTCATAATAATCCGCCACAATCCAGTTTAAAAATTTTCTATTTCCAATACTTCTTTACTTCCATTCATTAAATAATTGAATACCTACCCGTTCGAGTTCCTTCAATGACGCAGGTGATACATCTGAATGTCTTCGTAATTCTGGGCTACGTGGTGGTGCCAGAGCGACTCCATTGGCTGGTGCTAATGTTTGTGTACTTGATCCCAGTTTTGCATCGGAGTGACGTCGTTGTAGCGCTTCTAACACCGGCACATCTAGACTGGAATCTGTCGACACCTGTGGTATACAGACCCTTGAAGCCATTTTCCGTCGACACACACTGCAACGCCACATATTCTAAGGATGACAACAGCAAAGGACATTAGCAAATGGTGTGAATTGGTAATAAAGGAGAATTACAGATATCGATTTTTGATTTCGTATACGTGTACTTAGATTCTCAGTTAATTACACTACCTGGGGATAGTTTCTTTCCCTTCAATGGTGGAATTGTTTTGTATATAAAGTGTCGATATTTGCTTAATGATTGCTGAAGGAAGTATTTTCTTTAGATTGTATTCATACCCTCTAAGGGCCAAGTTTTCAGTTCATAATTAACTATGTCATTAGTTAAATATGATAAGATGTTAGTTAACAAGAGTTTGCTCATGTGACATTTTCAGTGGTTTTGTTATGGCAACAATGGCAAAGACGGATTGTAATCGAATCAAATTCACCCGAAGCGTAAGCGAATCGAATTCAAGGAACCGGATTCAGTTTGCCTTATTCTTTTACTTGTACTTTACATTATTCTTGTATTTGTATTTAACAAATTTGCTTCAGGGCAACCATGGCACAAATATGTGGTAGTTGCAGGAGATTTTATTGTAATTGTGGGCAACGACAACAGATATTATGTTTTGGTTGTGCGCAGTGTTGCCAGAGACCGACTAAAAAATTGAGCCAAATGCCTTTAAAAACAGTGGCGTTTGCAAAATCATTATGCTAAAATTGGATTTTACATCTTTTTCGTAATTCTGAGTCCAAAACACATACAGTTAGAAATGGGTGCCTTATATCGCCTTAAAACAGCTGTTCTACCTTCACTCTCAACTTGGTTGAAATTATTATACGTGTGTATCTTAATTTTATACAAAAAAAAAATAACTTGAAATATTTTAAGAATTTCTACAACAACAAAAGCTAAACTAGGGATGATTAATTTATTAGTTTGTTTCAGGTTCACTGTTTTTGACAATTTCATTCGATCTTCTTGGGATAGAATTACTCAAGTTTTGAATAATTTCTTTTGGAATCTGTTCAACTTATCCCAGAGGACAGTAAACAAATCGTATCAACTTCAAAATTCTCTTTGCCGGACATTTATCTCTTAATGTACCCCGAGATTTTCCATCGGACTTAACCATTTTACAAAAGTCATATCTTAATTTTAAGTTTGTTAATAATCGTCCATATTTGTATTAGAGAATTTTGTCATTTATCTCTACAGGGACATTTTTGAAATGGTCTACCTATTTCTCATATTTCGTGAAACATATTTTTGCGTTTACCCATGTGGAGTTACTATGTTTGCAAAAGTAGCCGGAATGTCAAAATTTCGGTCCCAAACAATTGTTTTCCCATAAATTGATATGATATTTTTTAGCAGTTTATATTGAATTTTTGGTATACGGAAGTTAAAAATATTTGAATAAAACCTATTTATACTTCAATTATTTGAAGAGTGTTGTTTGCCAGTTACGTGAACTTCAAACAAGTTTACAAATATTAGCCGTTTTAGTGTTGCGAAGTCGGCGCTTCGCCGAAACCTTAACATGTGATATTGTACCACAAGATACCGATAAATACGCAGTAAAAATATGTATGTGTATGTTTCTCAGATAAATTTCAGTGCGAAATATTGTGCCGTTGCTAAATAATTACACTAAAATTAAAAAAAAATTGGAAAAATGTTGAAAAAAAACAATTAATTTTTCAAAAAAAAAGTGCCAAAACCAAAAAATTGTACCAAAACGGCACAACTTATGCCAACATGGTAACACTGATTGTGCGCTTGCTTTCTGCCAAATTTACCGCAAATGTATACCAACAACGAAATACAAAAACAAAATATATACATATGTGTTGGCAGTTGAGAAGTGCCACGGTACGAAACAAATTAAATCAGCTGTTCTAACAACACAACCTTGACCAGTTCAATCTTGGGGCAAGATCTTACTACACGGAAAAAATAAAAATTAATTGCAATTAAAAAAATTGGTTATTTGATTAATTTTTTAATTGGTTTTTGGTGTATTCACGATAATTATAATGTTAATTAAAGGTATTTGTAAATTTGTCAAAAAAAACTTCAATTAAAAAATTTGTAAATTTGATTAAAATATTTATTTAATTTTTTGAAAAATATTGATTGAAGTGGGTTGTTAATTCCAAAATCATCAACATACAGGAAGTATGGAACTAATGTTTTACCCGGATACAAACTTTTTTTTTGATTCCACAGTTCTCCTTGAATAAAGTTTACCATGGTTTTCTTTTTCTCAATTTCTTGTGTGTGCTCCAAAATAGTGTCTATACAACTATTGTGTTTGAAAAACTGTTTCATCTGGCACTTCATAGGCATAACTATACCTTTAGAATTTGGATGGTTTTTACTACTAAATTCCTCAGTTTGCCCCATGAGACCGTTCTTCCTATTTACATTCGAAATATCGAAATCTAGAATTGCAATCTTGCTCAAACATTCTTCAATAAAATCAATCACGGGCTCTAGAATTAACTTTTCAACAATCTGACGCATACGTTTAACGTCAGAACGAGAACAGTTATTGAGGGAATGTAATTCACCAATGAATTCCATTGCGTCGTCACAAATTATTTTCATTTTGATTTTATAACTGAAAGAGTGGAACTGCTCTGGTGGTTCTGGAGAAACATTCAATTTATCTGCTCCTTCCGCAGCAACAGTCACTCCATTGTCGCATTCCATCTCTTCGGCATATTCATAGCTTTGTCGGAGAAATGTATTGCTTTTATCCAATTTAGGGCACGCTTGTTTTACACGTTCAAAATCTCTAAGAAGGTGAGTCTTAAAGTTTCTTTTTACATGAAATTTTTGAAAACAATTTATGTGTAAACAATTGTATATGGCGAATTGTGTCTTTTCAAGTGCATAAAAAAACCACATATTTCATTGCAAACAAACCACTCAACGCAACCACTCATTTCCAATAAAATTTATTCAAAAACACTTGCCAATTAAACACAATTACAAAAAACGCAGTTTTAATCAACACTATAATTCTTTAAGTTCACAAAATTAAATCTTTGAATCAACAATAAATGAATTACAAATAACAACAGTGTTGTATCTCAAAGACTAGAGTGATGTACGAAAAGTGACGACGACATATCATGCGTATTTATATTAATTTAGAAAGATTCACAGCAAAAATCCGATAATGCACTCAAAAATTAAACATTTTTAGCGCCGTAGAGTTGCGCCTTGCCAACTCCAAGTTCTGTTGTAAACTCAAAAACTAAATTGTAAATATGATTAAAAATTGAATTGATTCAATTAATTTTTAATTGAACTTTTTGAAAAAATCAATTATATTTTTAATTGAAATTTACAGGCCAATATTTTTTTCTGTGTAGAGAGAATATTTGACTCATCTCACGTTTCCTTTCACACTCTTCGTAATGGAGAATTTTGAACTTTGAAACTGAGCAGAAAAGTCTACCAACTTTTTAAAAGCAAGCGTCGACCAGTGTTACCATGTTGGCATAATTTATGCCGTTTTGGCACAATTTTTCTGGGTTTGGCACTTGTTTTTTGAAAAATTTTGCCAAGTGCCGCTTAGAACAATTTTCTCAAAATTTTTCCACTTTTATTAATTTTAGTGCAACTTTTTAGCACACTTCGTATTGAAAGTTTCTCCTTTCATTTATCTGAAAAATCTATTTTTACAGCACATTTATCGGTATATCGTTATATTTTTGCCTGGTACTCACTAACGACTGTTTGCGAAAATTTCATGAACAAAATCAATTACAGGGTTGTTATGGAAAAGGAAATTCGTACGAAAACAATTGTTTGGTACAGTAAATTTGATATTCCGACTCCAGGCGTACTCCACACCACCTAGCATAACTCCACAGGCGTAAAAGCAAAAATGTAATTCATGAATTATCAGAAACAGGTTGACCATTTCAAAAATTTCCGTATAGAGATAAATGACAAAATTCCTTATAAATTTATTATTAGGGATGCCTAAATGCTTTCCTGATATCAGGACTAAAAAAAAAACGATGTAAAATGTATTTACGGTTGTAACGGGTTTTTCAATAAAAGCGCTACAAAAGTTTTTTTAAATAAAACAAAAACGGTTTTAGATACCAATGAAATTCTTTATTCCTGCGAAAGTACGTTCGATGCCATTATGTATGGAACTCGATTTCTTATGCATGGCCACCACGGGCACGCTTGCAGAAGTCCAGACGCTGAACCAAATTTTCGACGGTTTTCAAACATAAATCGGCCGATACTGCTGCAATTTCACGTTCGATATTCGTACGAAGTTCATCAATCGTCGCTGGCTTGTTGGCATAGACTATAGACTTGACGTAGCCCCACAGGAAATAATCGAACAGCGTCAAATCTCACGACCGAGGCGGTCAATCGACTGGGCCATTCCGTGAGATAACACGTTCACCAAACTTGGTTTACAATAAATTGATTGTGGCATTCGCTGTGTGGCTTGTGGCGCCGTCCTGTTGGAACCACGGGAACATTTTACACTGTGCCTGTGGATTCAAATTTTTCCACTAGACGCTCAATTGTTGACCTGGTAGGACGATTATGACGACCATAAATTGGTCGTAGCGCTCTTAAAGATGAGGCCACTGACTCCAAATTTCGGTAGTAAATTTTAATAATTTCGACTCGTTGTTGGCTCGTATATCTTTCCATGATGAAATGGCAAACCTTAGTGAAGAGAAATGTGAAAAGAGCGGGAAAAATATGGCGTCGTTTGCTGACCCTATCGATTTACTTTTGTAGCGTCTCTGTTGAAAACCCCTTTACATACAATATTTATTTAACTTACAATGAATTTAAAAGTGCAGAAAATGTACACATCATGGTCCATAACGTACATAACCTGCACCAGAAAGTACATAAATTTCGTTAACAATTTACAAAAGGTACCCACCAGGAGCATTTTACCAAAAATACTTTAAGTGTAGTAAAACGTACATAAACTGCACCAGAAAAATACAGAACGCTACCAAAAGGTACATAAAGTGAATGCAAATAGTACTTAAAGTTTGCAAAAAGGTACCAACAAGTGCATAAAGTGTATCAAAAAAATAACACAAAGATCATCAAGCAGACAGAACCGAAGGCGTTCTGGCGACTCAAGTCATGGGAGAATATCGGTGAAAGTATGTGTGAATCGAGCTATTCCTCGGCTTTTTTCTTCACTTCACTTCCATTTTTACTTTAGTTGTTGTTTGTCTCCAGTATTGTCTTGCAATTCTGCTTGTGGAAGACGAAAAAATCCATAATATTTTATACAACTTTTTAAATATTTTGTTAAAAAAAAGTAACTACCCCTTATATTTACATCATAATTTTCGAAACGTCGTGGAAATATAATAATTGGAATGACATACATTTTATGTTTTTCATACAACAAAGTCAAACTTGGTTAGACCCCTTTCACACTCGGCAAGTTACTTGCGCAAGTCAGTTTTTCAACTTTCCGAGTACAAGCAAGTCTGTACCTCAAATTTATTCCCCTAACCCGACCTTACCTCTGTCATCAACTAACCAAGACTTGGGCAAGAGACTTGCGCAAGTAACTTGCCGAGTGTGAAAGGGGTCTAACACTTTTATCGGGGTTATTCTCAACTTCTAAAATTATACATGTTAACGTGCAGGTTTTCATTTTGTATGAGTTAATGTGTATAAGTTACGAAACAAACGTCTAAAAATTTTAAAAATCTTCTTCTTGGTTATATCTGATGAAAAAATGCATGCATTCCGCAGGCCTTATTTTAGGAAGGCATTACAAAAGGACCATTTCGCATGCCTTATTTGTGGAAGGCCTTGCGACTTCCGCCCCTGGGTGGTGGTTTTAAACCCCTACACATGAATAAACCTGTTAACAGTAACCGCAACACGTTACAGCGAAAACTGTTAGCATTTTAATTAAGTTGCCAAGAATTAACAAAATGAAAGTGCAAAAAGCGTTAAGGTGAGACATCAAAATAGGAATGCGTGACTGGGTGAGCGCAACGTGCAGGTGGTTTGTGTTGGTGTTCTGTATTTTGTGTAAACCTCACATGTGCGTGAAGGGTGCGTGGGTGGTGGAGCCTTGGAATGTGGTGCAACATTTTAATAAAAGGTCTCTAAGACAACAAAAAAATACGTCAAAGGAAATAAATTAGAGCTAGAGGTTGGATCCCAATTAGTGTATTCAAAACCCCATTTTTTTCGAAAATGTCGTTTTTCAGTTTCTTCGAATATTTAATTTTTCGCGAAACCTGGATGTAGAAACCGGTAAATAACCCGTTTTGGTTTTTATGACAAAATGGAAAACTATGCATTTTAAAAACATCGTTTATTTTTAATTCAACTTTTTTGAAGTTTGAAGTTCGACTAGCGAGTACGTAGCCATGGCAAACCTTGTAAAAATACCGTTGGGAACCGGTGTAAAACTGCAGGTTTAACTCAGAGCCTGTAAGGCTATTCCTTCATGGGATGTAATGGGCAACTAAGGTGTGGACCATATAAAATTTGGAATTTAATTTCGATTTGAAAAAACACTAACATAGACACAGTATCTTATTCCCCATTTTTCCGTACATTTTCGATTATTTGCGACTCTATTTCGTGGTTTAAGGCCTCAATTCACTCGGTATTGCTGGCATAATACTTAAATTTCACGGCGCTCTAGAGGTAATAGTCCAACGGCTTCAAATCGCAGCTGTGATGCGGCCAATAGGCTTCCGAGTTTCGGATGATTATGCGCTTTTCGAATATAGTGCATCTATTGCAACGTTGGCGGGTCCTTTCTCATTTTCGAAGAAAAATAGACCTATGATGCCGTCATGCCAAAAACCGTACCAAACACTCACTTGATGTGGATGCATCGGCTTCCCCTCGACGCCGCTTGGTTTGTCCGAGTCCAAAATGCGTCAATTTTGTTTCCGATAAAAATGGCCATCGGTGGTGCAATGGTAGTGTGCGCGGCTCTTGTGCATGAGAACGTGGCTTCGATCCCTGCTCTGGCCACCTCAAATTTCTTTCAACGGCGGTCACCTCGCTTAGTGACGGCGACACTATCGAGTATTTAGCCATGAAAATACCATTCGGAATCAGTGTAAAATTTTAGGTCCCAATCAGTGAGTTTTAAAACAAGAACGCGCACAGCTCACTGATTGTGAGAAGCTCTCCCTAATCCCTACATGGCATGTAACGGGAAACCATTTATTTATTTATTTAAAAATGCTCATCTTCAACCAAGCGATCTTCAGTCCATTTAGGGCAGCGAAAACCCATCGGATGCTCACGAGTTGTTAGACTGATTGGACTTTACAAGCCAACATACCCAGGAATTTGTGCAGAATTCTGCGCAATGAAGTGAGAGAAATGTTCAATTGCTGAGAACGGTGGCTAGTTGATGATAATGTCTCTTCGAGCACACTTTCAGCTATAGCGACAGCACTGGAGGAGCACGTACACGAGTTATTGACTCTGATTGACGAACTCGCTTCATAAATTGATCCACAAACTACGTTGATGGCACTCTATTTTTACCAAGTTTATTTCAAAGATTTCGTACAGAGCGCGGATCAATAAGTCCGTGACTTTTCGAACTTCCCTCGTAGTTATATGAAATGCAATACTGCTCCCAACAAGTACCACCTGTTAGTAGACTACTGTCAAATTATGAGCAAGTTCCGTCATTTACTTTGCGTTTAACAGCTGTTCAAAAAATAAAACAACCTCGTGCATTTTTTTAACAATGGAAAAAAAAGTGAATTTCGAGTTCTCATTAACCATTATTTTTTGCGAAAAAAAACCAAGCCAAGGAAAAGCTTGATAAATACTATCGGGACTCTGCACCATCGATTTCAATGGTAAAAACGTGGTTTACTGACTTTCGTTGTGGTCGCACAAGTACAAATGGCGCTGAACGTTCTGGATGACCAATTGAGGTCAATACACCCGAAAATGTCGAAAAAATCCACGATATGGAGTTGGTCGATCGAAGAGTAAAAGTGAGTGAGATTGTTGATGCCATAGGCATTTCATATGGCAGTGTGGTTTCGATTTTAAATGATCCGTTGGGTTTAAGAAAGTTGTCTGCAAGATGGGTGCCGCGTTTGCTCTCAACTGACTATAAACGTAATCGTGTGACAACTTCAAAGGATTGTTTGGAGTTGATTAACCGCAATTCGAAGGAGTTTTTGCTGCGTTTTGTAACTGTGGATGAATCAAGGATCGATTACAACACCCCAGAGACCAAGCAGCGGTCTAAACAATGGGTTTCTCCGGGTGAACCGGCTCCTAAGAAGGCCAAGGTAAGTTTGTCGGCCAATAAGGTGATGGCAACAGTTTTTTGGGATGCACGCGGGATAATCCACATCGATTACCTTCGAAAGGAAAAAACAATAAACGGCGAATATGATCCCAACTTATTGGACCGATTTTACGAGGATTTAAAAAACTAACGACCCCATATGGCCAAGAAAAAATTTATTTTTCATCAAGATAATGCACGGGTGCACACGTTACACACGTCAATAGCAAAATACCATGAATTGGGCTACGAATTGGTACCTCATCCGCCATATTCTCCGGATTTATCCCCCAGTGACTATTTCCTATTTCCAAACCTAAAGAAATGGCTCGGTGGAAAGAGATTTAGCTCCAACGATGAAATTATTGATCAAACAACTGCCTATTTTATGAACCTCGAAAAATCCGATTTTTTGGAAGGGATACAACAATTGGAGAAACATTGGACAAAGCAAGTGTATTGAGCTAAAAGGATTTTATGTTGAAAAATAACTTTTTTTTCCAAAAAAAATGTGTTTCATTCAAAAAGTCACGGACTTTTTGATCCGTCCTTAGTTTGAGTTGAGTTCACAGACTTTAGAAGAAAGGTTTTAATATTTCCCAATTTTTTCATAAAATTGTTACCTTTACCAAATTGATTATCTCCTTCGAAATAACGGGGGGTTCGAATTCCAAATCTAAAATTGACTACCCTTTATTTAGGTTTAGGTTGTAATTCTGGGTTGTTCTATCAGTTGAGTAATCGACTTGAAATAACCGGTAACACCGGTTCTTCGAATACAGCAATTTTTAAAACACCTACGTACGGTTAACCTGCCGGAATTCGGTTAACCGGTTTCAGTTTTGAATACACTACTCCCAACATATCGTCGCCATTGTTGAACACATCTCGCCACACGAAACGAAAAATACAAAAAAAAATTGTTATTAGTTTGCAAGTCCGGAGTAATTTCCACTCAAGTCCGAACTTAGAGCTGACCCTTTTTGACGTCAGTGACGTAGGTCAAATTTTGCACAGTGTGGTAGGTGAAAAAGATGGGGGTGAGTTACATGATTGCAGTGAATCTCGCGTAATTCAAGAGTGAGTGGGACTACAATCAAAAGATGATCACACGTGAGCATGCGTGAATATGAGTAGCGAAAAAATCTTCGATGAATTCACATCTCAATAAGTCGAGTTTCAGGTCTTGGCCGATTCCGACGTCAAGAAATATGCCAAATCGATGTGGCATGTTATTCTGAAAAACAGTTTTTGCTCACTTGGCCCCATTCGGGTCCAGGATTCTACAATAATCAAAGGGATTGGGGAGAGCTTTTCACAATCAGTGCGCTTTCTAGTTGTACACTCACTGATTGGGGACTACCGTTTTACACCGGTTCCGAACTGTAGTTTAAGAAGCTTTTAATGGCTAAGTACTCAATAGTGTTGCCATCACTAATCGAGGAGACCGTCGTCGAAAGAAATGCAAGGTGGTTTGAGCTGGGATCGAACCAATGTTCTCCTATATAAGAGCCGAGCACACTAACCATTGCATCACCGACGGTTACACACACACAGTTCATGCAAAAGTCATTCCCCAATTCTACGAAAATGTCGAAAAAATCCACGATATGGTGTTGGCCTATCGAAGAGTAAAAGTGCGTGATATTGTTGATGCCATAGGCATTTCATATGTCAGTGTGGTTTCGATTTTAAATGATCAGTTGGGTTTAAGGAAGCTGTCTGCAAGATGGGTGCCGCGTTTGCCCACAACTGACCATAAACGTACGGGTGCACACGTATGGCAAAAATTCCATGAATTGGGCTACGAATTGGTACCTCATCCGCCATATTCTCCGGATTTAGCCCCCAGTGACTATTTCCAAACCTAAAGCAATAGCTTCAACGATGAAATTCTTGATCAAACAAATGCCTATTTTATGGACTTCGAGAAATCATATGGTTTGGAAGGGATTCAAAAATTGGAGAAACGTTGGACTAAGTGTATTGAGCTAAAGGAGATTATGTTGAGAAATAAAATTTATTTTGTCAAAAATAAAACCGGTTCATTCGAAAAGTCACGAACTTATTAATCCACCCTAGTATATTCTTTTACAGCGCGAGTTCCTTCAATTAAGCTGACCAGAAATTGGCAGGTAGACACTACACATCTATCTGTAAGGGCATGTAAACCTAAATACCAAGCAGTACCGTTTCATTTTAATTCAAGTAGTGTTAAGAAAAACACGCGACATAAATAAAAACTACCGAGAATCGAAATTTATACGGGGGTAAAAAAAAATACAAGTTAACCGAGCCCAAGCATGGAACGAATCAAGTTGCTTCGATACTTTACCGAATACTTATAGTCTCTGTAGTTAGGCTTAGTCTCTGCCAAGACTGATCTAGTAGAGGTTGACGCATTAGAACAGCTGATTTTGCTTTCTTATGACCCTATCTGTCAAATTCAGTGTATTTTGTTATTGTACTTTTTTGTTTACTTTGTTTGATGGTATGAATTTGTGTTGAATTTGACAGTTAGAGTCATGTAACAAAAACAAAATCCCTGTTGTTGGTGCCCACAATTACAACAAATCCAACTGCATTAACATCTACCTGATCAGCCTTGGTCTTTGCAGTCTAATAAGCGACAATGGCAGTGATGGAATTAGAAAAATTGGAATAAAATTGTTTTTACAATTGAACCACATTTTCATGTAGAAGCTCATCAGCTTTGCACGAAGTGGGGTCACGACCAGTGTTACCAGATACCGACTTAAAAATTATGCCAACTATCGTCAGAAATTGTGCTGTTTGCAAAATCATTCTGCTAAAATGTACTTTTTAGTCTTTATTGGAATTCTGACTCCAGAACACTTAGAGACCCTTCAAGAAGTGGGTGCTCCTTTCGCCTTTAAACAGCTGTTATACGTTAACCATTCAGCTTAAAAAGAAGTATTATTATGGTTCTACGTTAACCATTCAGCTTAAAAAGAAGTATTATTATGGTTCTAATTTTGTAGCCTGTATCTTAATTTCATACAAAACATTAATTTAAAATATTTTAAAAATTTCTACAACAGCAAGGAAAGTTATTTTCAACTCCATTAAGTATCACAGTTTTGTTTAAATAAAACCTAAAAAATGTATTTATAATTTTGTTGAGATCCACTGTTTTTTTTAACAATTTCCTTCAGTCATCTTAGAATAGAATTTCCCAAATTTTGGATATCCGTTTTACATATTCTAGAGATGATTGATCAAATCGTCTCTACTTCGTAATTTTCCTTGTCAGATATTACTCTCGAGAAAAACTTCTAGCGGGTTTAGACCGATTTATAAAAGTCACATCTTGATACTGAAGGCACTGTACGGTCCAAAACGACTAATTTGAAGTTTGTTTATAATCGCCCATATATTTCTCCAGGTAACGGGTTTTTCAACAGAGACGCTACGACGCCATATTTTTCCCCGCTCTTTTGACATTTCTCTTCAGTAGGTTTTGCCATTTCATCATGGAAAGATATACGAGCCAACAACGAGTCGAAATTATTAAAATTTACTACCGAAATTTGGAGTCAGTGGAGTCAACTTTAAGAGCGCTACGTCCAATTTATGGCCGTCATAATTGTCCTACCAGATCAACAATTGAGTGTCTAGTGGACAAATTCGAATCCACAAGCACAGTACAAAATGTTCCCGTGCCACTGAGACAAAGAAGTGCCCGTAGTGTCGAGAATATTGCAGCCGCTGAGGCTTCAGTTGAAGAAAAGCCCAAATGTGTCTCTCACACGTCGTTCTCAAGCGTTGGGCATCTCTGTGACGTCGTTGTGGCGAATTTTGCGAAAAGATCTTGGCCTACGTCCTTACAAGATCAAATTGACTCAAGAACTGAAGCCGCTTGACCACCATAAGCGTC
This sequence comes from Phaonia tiefii, assembly GCA_963931995.1. Lineage (NCBI taxonomy): Eukaryota > Metazoa > Arthropoda > Insecta > Diptera > Muscidae > Phaonia > Phaonia tiefii. Next base: position 142,299,631 of record OZ008369.1, read on the forward strand.
ATATGTTCGTGAATTGGGCTGAGCAACAACTTGAAAATGATTCGATTTTCATCGGAAAATCATCTTCAGCGATGAGGCTCATTTCTGGCTGAATAACTTCGTCAATAAGCAAAATATGCGTTATTGGTCAGACAGCAATCCACACGTAATCCATGAGTCATCATTGCATCCCGAAAAAATTACGGTTTGGTGCGGTTTATGGGCCGGCGGCGTCATTGGGCCGTACTTCTTCCGTGATGATCAAGACCGGCACATTACTGTGAATGCGAATCGCTACCGTTCAATGATTACTGAATATTTTTGGCCCCAATTGGATAATATGGACTTGGAGGACATGTGGTTCCAACAGGACGGCGCCACAAGCCACACAGCGAATGCCACAGTCAATTTATTGGAAACCAAGTTTGATGAACGTGTTATCTCACGAAATGGCCCAGTCGATTGGCCGCCTCGGTCGTGCGATTTGACGCCGTTAGATTATTTCCTGTGGGGCTACGTCAAGTCTATGGTCTATGCCAACAAGCCAGCGACGATTGATGAACTTCGTACGAATATCAAACGTGAAATTGCAGCAGTATCGGCCGATTTATTCTTGAAAATCGTCGAAAATTGGGTTCAGCGTCTGGACTTCTGCAAGCGTGCCCGTGATGGCCATGCAAAAGAAATCGAGTTCCATACATAATGGCAACGAACGTACTTTCACAGGAATAAAGAATTTCATTGGTATCTAAAACCGGTTTTGTTTTATTTAAAAAAACTTTTGTAGCGCTTTTATTGAAAAACCCTTTAGTTTCTGGTATATTGTATGTACATACGTTATGGTAAATTGTATATACTTTTTGGCGAAAAAATTAGGACCAGAGAATAACTTCGAGTACTCGGAAAAAAAGTATACCCGTGTACATATTTATAATTAACATGGCATCACTTTTTTTTAAAAAAAATCGCTTAAAATAAAATTTTTTAAACAAAAAATCGCTAAAACGCCCTCATTTTTTATCTCGGAAACGGAGCGTCCAATCGAAAAATAACCAATATTTGCGGGTTCGTAATGGATTTTTGTAAACTGGTCCAATTCGTATGGAAGAATTTTTTTTTAAAAAAATCGCCAAAATAAGAAAATCGCAAAAATAAAAATGTGGCTATAACTCGGAAACGGTGCGTCCAATCGAAAAAATAATAAAAATTTTACTTTCAAAGTAGAATTTATTCAATGGGTGTCTTCAATAAGGCATCATTTTTTTTTCGATTTATAGCCACTTTTTATTTTTGCTATTTTATCTTTTTGACGATTTTTCGAAAAATTGTTTCCCATACGAATTGGACACTTTATGAAAAACCCTTTGAAACCGCAAACATTGGTTATTTTTTCGATTGGACGCTCCGTTTCCGAGATAAAAAATGAGGGCGTTTTAGCGATATATAAATATGAAGCGGTTTAGCGATTTTTTCTTTGAAAAATTTTAGTTTTAGCGATTTAAAAAAAAAAAAAGTGATGCTTTATTGAAGACATCCATTTGTGAAAGCCTCCTATGGAGGTAAAATTTTTATTATTTTTTCGATTGGACGCACCTTTTTCGAGTTATAGCCACTTTTTTATTTTAGCGATTTTCTTATTTTGGCGATTTTTGAAAAAAAAATTCCTCCATACGAATTGGACCACTTTATAAAAAAGCCTTACAAACCCTCTAAAATTGGTTTATTTTTTCGATTGGACGCTCCGTTTGCGAGATATTGAAATTTTTTCTAACTTTTTCATATTTTCGTTCAAAAATGGGGATGGGTAACCCATTACCCACGGGAATGCCTGGGTGTTTTTTTTTTTGCACGAGCTCTGGAGTCGAATATTATTTACGACTCGTGGCGATCGACATAATATGATTTTGTGAGAAAATAAATTATTTTAATTTAATTTTTTTTTAACAAAAATAAAGGAAAGTAAATACCTTCTAAGGCCTTCCTCTTTACATGCCTTCTAAGGCCTTCTTTAAGCAATGGGTAAGAAAGGCCTTGCCTCCCTATCTCACGCAATGTTAAAAAAAAAGGACGAGGTAATGTGTAGGGAAGACCTTCCGTATTTTAAAGAAGGCCTGTTTTGTCATGATTTCACGCCTTCCAGGTCATGACTTTCGCCGCTGAGCATACACCAATGTTAGACGCGAGAACAGACTTTCGCATACAGTTAGTCTAAGTGTATGTCGCAATTTACTGCTTTTATTATGGACAACGAGATTAATGGAATCTTGCAAAAGTTCTAAAAATCTCGATACAAATGTTCCTCAAATTCTCAATGCAAATGTAAAAATACCGCAAAAGAAGTTACGCATAAGCTCACACCGTGCGATCGCTTCAACATCATATTGATTGGCCATGACGCAGTGACCGAAGTGTTTAATAGTTAGCAAGAAAGTGGAATGACAGGAATAACATGACGTATGGGCTGTATCGCGATATTGATGTTACAACGTGAATATACACTGTACATTTGTTTGTCATAAATGTTATGAAATCTCCAATTGACTCTATGACTAGGCATTCTAATTTTCGGGCTTGGAAACGATTCATAGAATTTTTGATGAAATATATGAAAGTTGTTGATAACATCTTTGAATAATTTTCATAGATTCTTTCAAACTTCTTCATTGATTACAAGAAATTTATGAAATTTGTTCATAACATCTATGAAACATTATTATATATTTTACGAAACCTGTTAAAGAGTTAGTTTTGATATTTATGATCCCATGCAAACTGTAGAGCGACTGGCGCTTTAAAACAATTCGTCATAATTAATCTGACCCATTGTTTTTGATTGAAAAGCAGGATGTTTTTTATTATTAGCAAAAATGTTACCTCTAAATGTATAAAATATATACATAACTTAAAAATAGCTAAAGTTGATTTAAAAATAAAATATATATATTTTCGATTTATTAACCTGAACAAAAAACAAAAATATTTTTTGTTACATTAAATTTGTTTTTATTTTTAAGACGCCAGACTTAACCGGAGTTTGAAGTTTGCGATGCCAGTGTAATTTGAAATTAGTTTGTTTTGAAATCTGTTTAAATATTTTACCCATAACACTACGTTACACAAATTCTGTCCTATGAACCAAATACATATACTTTTTCGGAAAGGGGCGAAAAAAATAAAAAAGCACGTGTATCGTCGATTTTCCTGTACACGTCTCTGGTGCCACACAGTGAAATGACTTCATATATTTGAGAGGAAAAAAAGAAGGAGCAGTGAAATTTATGATGACATTTAATTTCTAAAAGTATAATGATAAGCCTGTTTCTAAATGAGTATCGGCTTTTTGTGCCGGTTGCAGTTCGTTAAAAACCCATTTTTTTTTTAAATTTTGTTAATACCTAAATATTTTAAGCGGTGATTTCAGAAATGCATTTTTTTTGTACCGGCTGCGGCTTTTTTTAATTCATTTTTTAGCAATAGTAAAAGTAAAAACTACGAGGGTGGACCCTTATGAATTTTATTATCTGAGAATAAGCGAACGTTAAAAATCTTAGGCCATTTATTTTGGCGTTTGTGAGCATGTGTCTCAGTATCGCGATAAATAGACCAGCAGTATTCACCAAACATATGCGTAATGTCTTGTCCTTTACATCGCTTTTCAATAGCCGCAATGTCCTGATGGAACCTTTCGCCATGCTCATCGCTACAAGCTCCTAAATCATCAGGGAAAAAATCTAAATGATTGTGCAGGAAGTGGATCTTTAGCGACATTAAAGTGCCCATTTCGCTACATGCCGAAATCATTTCTGCGACAATATTTTTATAATTGGCAGCTCGTTTGTTAGAGAAGAAACTGCTCAATAACGGCAACTGTGTCTTTCCATGCACTTTGTTCGAAAGCATTCAATTTTGAGGAAAATTCATAACTTGCAACTATTTTTCGATGCGTTAACATCTATAGGCGCGGGTAGAGACTAAACTCACAAAGTGAACACATCCAAACACAGTTTGTCCGACTGCGATCACAGATTGTTTGGCGTTAAACTCCTCCGAAACGGCTGGACCGATTTTTATGAAATTTTGTGTGTACATCGGGTAGGTCCCAGAATCGGCCAATATCTATTTTTCATACCCCTAAATGATAAGGGTGACCCATCCCAATATAGAACACAGATTTGTCCGAGGTGTAGTTATGGTAGCTTATATGTGACTTTTGTATCACAGGATTTTCAATTAATAATTTGTTTGAATTTTCGAATTTTTTAATTGAATTGAACAATTATTTTTTTCTGTGTAGTGATTGGTCAAACTGGAGTTCAGACGACGGACGTGTTATAAAATATATTTTCAAAATGTTTACATACATATCCAATTTTTTTTAACAGACATATTTTATCCAATTTTTCGTGTAGTTCTCAGTGTATTACGTGAATTCGCATTTAGTTATATTTATTATATACGGTGAAAAATCTGTCTTTTTTTATTGCTGGAATGCAAAAATTTCATGTTTGTCACTTGTGGCAAATATAGTGTACTTGTGTCCAAACACATTGTGGTTGCAATTCACTATAACATGTTGCAAACACCGAGTTGTTTGTTGAAAACAGCTGGAAGCAAAAACGTGACAGACTACAAAATCAGCAGGACTTCAATTCATGTCAACAATGCTTGGACGCAAGTATATAGATGTTCCAGCCAATATATGGATCCTGCATAATGATACGGGAACCATACCCCTAAATGATAAGGGTGACCCACCCCTATATAGAACACAGATTTGTCCGACTGCGAAACACAGAGTCAAACTGCGAAAAAAAAACACACACTGATGTAGCGGCAGCGAATAGTTGTCTTGTGTGGGGGCGCAACACTCAGAGCAAAGAGAATAATGACGTGGTTATACGTATATAACAATGAGATAGCAAGAGAGCAACGAAAATTGTGTGAACTTGTGTAGCGTCTGTACGAACATAACAATATATGTATGCACATGTGTCTGTTGCTTTGCATTCTCTTTGTTTTTTGTGGGAATAAAACAAAAAGTATTAAGCAAGAAAATAATGACACATGTGCTTGCACTGGTCTTTAAATAATTTATTAGCATTAATATTATTTGAATGAAACTTCATCATATGATTGAACGCTTTTTTTATTATTGCGAAAGGTAAGTCAAATCAAATGTGGGTGCGGTGCACTCTCAGAGCAAAGAGAATAATAACGTGGTTATACGTTTATAAAAATGAGATAGCAAGAGAGCAACGAAAATTGTGTGAACTTGTGTAGCGTATGTATGAACATACCAATGTATATATGTCAATGTGTCTGTTGCTTTGCATTCTCTTTTTTTGTGGGAATAAAACAAAAAGAATTAAGCAAGAAAATAATGCAACATGTGCTTTCAATAATTTTAAGTATTAATATTATTTAAATATAACGCCATCATATGATTGAACGCTGGTTTTTATTTTCCAATGTATCTAACATTTACTAATATGTTCATAGATATCGAACAGGTACCATGTACAGGTACCCGTACCCGTGACTTCGAACACTCATTGGATTTTTTTTTAATCTTCGGACCATCGAAAACACCTTAAATCACACACATTATTCAAAAGAAATAAAGTTACTGAATGACTTTTTAAAAAAATACCTGCATGAATCCTTGCACCGCTCAATTTCGGAAAAATTTTTGCGCAAACTCGCAATCGCCTCGCCCTCACGATCTAGTTTTTTTTTCACAAAAGTTGATACGAGCCCGAGCTTAATGTGTAGTGGTGGCAAAATGATTTGAGATGGCTGCACCATTGGCAGATGTCCTATACTTTCTACGCCTACTTTGTAGCATTTGCCTGGCTTCCACTTAAATTCAGTGTAATTCTGATCTCTTTTGCGACCTTCCCATGTACACAAAAAGCACTGGTGGATTGGAAATCCACGCTTAACACCCATGAGTAATTCGACCACTTTCACATCGCAGTATATTTTCCAATTGTGCTCTTGGTACTTTGTTACTCTTTGAGGTTTGTGGCATATGCGATGGGAACAGATGGATGTTTGTTAGCGATATGAAATATTATGACTTTAAGGCTGTTGACCGATGCAACAATGAAAAGTCGCCACTCCTCTGAAATATAAGAGTAACCGATTTTTGCAAACATCGAATCAATATCATAACAAATCAAATTTAAAAAATTTGTTGTATGGAATAGTGCTACCTCGATTGCGAGCGGCTGTTATTTTAAAATCTGCCGCCACTATATTCCATTGCTTAAAGCGCGATACAAAGAGTTCCGCTGTTCTCCTCGACAAATTTCCGTCTCGTACAATGTCGTTTTGTCGGCTTGTGTTACTAAATGCGTCACTGCAGTCCCAAGTTCACTAGGTGTTGGTACAAATCGCGATACTGCTGGACTCTCGTCCCTCCCATTCGTTGCAAGAAATGTTGATAGCAGACTTGGTACTACTGTTGGATCTCCTTCGCTTATTTCGGAAACATCATCAAAAATCTCCACTGAAGCCGCTATAGGTTCTTCTGGTGAGTACAGAACCACTGGAATAACCGATTCTACATTGAGAGTTTTCACACTAGCCGACACGATACCGGCACGACACCGACAACGACATCAGTGGGAGCTCAAACTCGTACAATTATATGGGCATGCTTTCACACTTGCCGATACGACGGTTTTATGTCGTTGCCGGCAACGACATGTCGGCGAGAAGCAAACACTCCACTCATGTCGTCGACGCCATTTTTATGAACAGTGCAGTGTTTTGTTATTGTGCGAAATTTTTTAATTGTACTTTTTTTAAATAATAAATACATAAAATAATAAATAAAATAAAATAGCAAATAAATAAATAAAAAAAATATTTCTTGGATCGACAAACAACAACCTCATGTCGGTATCGTGTCGTGTAATGTGTAAGTACTTTGCAAAAATCGTGCCGCTGTCGGTGCCGTGCGTGTCGTTGTCGATTAATGTGAAAAACGCCCATTAGAGTAGCGAATTTTGTTGCGGCGAAACTATTGGTACCCTTTAGTGTGAGTACAAGTTACACAAAAGTAGCACAATTGTTGTGTTGACCTTCCATCAGTAAACTTGCACAAATTTCTATAGCAATAGTCGCACACGACTTCCGGAGTATACCACAAGTAGGGAACATAAGCAATCTTGAATATTTTCTGAATCGAATTAACCACTGTTTTCTTAATATTTTTCAAATTTTTACTTGGTGCGAATAAGCCACAAACGTAACAACAGTTATTTCGAGTCGGGCACTGCATTTTTTCTCAGATGAATGAAATTCGTTTTCGCACACCGCAATTTAAAACATTTGTGCAATGCAATGTTTCATCTGTCATACACGTTGTAAGTGTTGTAAAAGTCATAAAAAATTTAGTGTTAGAAATTTACTATTGTTAAACTAAATTTCATCATATTCCAACCACTCCTTTTTTTCCTCATTAATATATGGAGCCATTTCACTGTGTGGCACCAGAGAACTTTAAACATAAAAAAAAATTCTGACGTGTACATGAAAACCGACGATACACGTGTATTTTTGATGTGTTAACATCTATAGCGGCGTATAGGGACTAAATCTATCAAAGTTAGATTGTATGCTGCTGCTAAAACCAGATTTTATGCTGCTGCTAAAACCAGATTTTATGATGCTGCTAAAACCAGATTTTCTGTGACTGCGAAAGAGAATAATGACGTGTTAAACAAAAATGAGCGAGCAAGAGAGCAATGAAAGAGTGGTGTGGCAGGGGTGAGGCAAACGAAATTGTGTCCATAGCGTATGTATTAACATAATAATGTATGTATGTACATTAGACTGACTCACAAAAAAAAGTGTTTTTGTTCCACCCCCTGAAATGTACCTTGACTCGTTTTTTGATGATTCCCTAAATATTTCGCGTCTAGGATTAAAACCCCGTGAGCTGGACCGTTTTTAAAAAAAGGCTTTTTTTGAGTTTTTCAAAGATTTTTGATAGTTAACTAAAGATAATATGTGCAATATTAGTATCATAGGAAAGCATTTTTAAAGACGCATCCAACGGTATGAAAAACATGCCAACAAATGTTCTGCCAAGGCCTTTTTTCAAAGATATTCTGCAAAAAAAGCCTTTTTTTTAAAACGGTCCAGCTCACGGGGTTTTAATCCTAGACGCGAAATATTTTGCGAATCATAAAAAAACAAGTCAAGGAACATTTCAGGGGTGGAACAAAAACACTTTTTTTGGCCCCATACAAAATGAGTCGGTTTAATGTACATGTGTCTGTTGCTGTTGTTGAACGGAGATATAAAGCATAGCCACGCAAAATTTCATTTGCAAGGGCTTGCTCGGTCGACGTAATGGTGACACACTAATACGTCAGCTACTTCGTACAAAGTATGTGTGATGTTGTGTGTTTGGCTGTTTCGTTGCTGTTGATATGGCAAACATGTGGTTATGTGACACACGTATACGTCAGCTACTTCGGACAAAGTATGTGTGATGTTGTGTGTTTGGTTGTTTCGTTGTTGTTGCTATGGCCAAACAAAGCGAGTCATTTGATGTTCAGCATTGCCCGGTGTATACAAAAAAACTATTATTTTTTATTGTCCAATGTAACATTTACTAATGTGTTCATAGAAATCGAACAGGTACCGTGTAGCAAAAAGGTGTTAACACATCATCCGTGATTTCGAACACTCATTGATTTTTTATTTTTTCCCCTCTTTCCAAAAAAGTTAATATTTGGTTCATAGGACAGAACAAAAGCTAGTTTTTGTAACGCGGTGTAATAAACATCTGATTACGTCACTTTTGTGACCCATCCGACGGTAACAAAATAGATATGTATATCAGATTAATATGAAGAATAATCGACAAAAACCCCTGTTATTTCAGTTAGTGGACACATTTGACCAGATGTCAGTAGCCGTCAACTACACCACTGATGATGAAATTCGCAATCTTTGAAACGATTGAAATGTAATTTCAAATCCAAGTTGTGGCTGTTGAAAATTTTGTATTAAAAAAGCAAAACTTCCAATCTAAATTACAGTTTACTATATCTTAAGACAAATACGTCATAAAGCGGGACTTCTCCGTAAGAAGTGGGATTGAAATCCAAGGCGGGATGAGACATCGCAAAGCAGGATAATCCCGCCAAAATCGGGATGGTTGGTCAGATTAGTCATAATGTATGGAGCGATGTTGTTCGAAAAATGTGATGTCACCCAAACAGAAGATATTGAAAATTAACTTTTTCATACAATTAATGTCGAATATTTTATGCAACTATTTTGTGGAGACTTTAAAACATTTTATTAATATCTATGAAATTTCAATTAATGAAGCATTTTTGAAGAAAAATGTTTCGTAAATATTACGAATAATATTTGTTCAGTGTAATGACATCAAAAGCAATGATTAGTTCATGTCAAAAAATCGTCTGATATAACGTGGAGTCTTCATCAGAGTCTTCATCTGACTTAGACCTGTGAAATAGGGTGTACTACGAATTTTTGTTGAAGACGGAGGTGGGCGGGGATCTCAAGAGGTGGCTGTTTATAAGGTGATTGCGGAATCGTCAAACTTTTTTACACGGTGGTACTTCTAGCTCCGTACCGGCCGTTGAAGTTTCGATTAATGGTACATATTTGTGATTGGCCAAAGTGGAGCTCAGGCGACGGACGTATCATAAAATATATTTTCAAAATGTTTACTTCATGGCGGCATTTTGAACCCTTGATCAGGTATATTTTATCCAATTTTTCGTGTAGTTCTCAGTGTATTACGCGAATTCGGGTATAGTTATATTTATTATATACGATGAAAAATCTGTGCATTTTTATTGTTGGAATGCAAAAATTTCATGTTTGAAACTTGTGGCAAATATAGTGTACTTGTGTCCCAACACATTGTGTTTTCAATTCAATATATTATGTTACACACACAATGCAGGTCAAAATTGTGACCCAAATACGGAGTTGTTTGTTGAAAACTGCTGGAAATAAAATCGTGATAGCCAAAAAGGACACAAAAAAGCAGCAGGTCTTCAATTCAAGTAAACAATGCTTGCACGCAAGTATATGGATGTTCCAACCAATATATGGATTATGCATAATGATACAGGAACCGTTTTTTCAGTGTATATAAAGGGATAGCATAGATAGAACTTACGAAGAGGTTCGCTGTCACTCGAACTGTCATACTTTTTTGCAATTATGACCAGTATACTCTGGGAAATCATCATGAATCACGCTTGTACGACGCTACCAAATTATCTTAATTCATTTTGAAACTTACGAAGAGGTTCGCTGTCACTCGAACTGTCATACTTTTCGGCAATTATGACCAGTATACTCTGGGAAATCATCATGAATCACGCTTGTACGACGCTACCAAATTATCTTAATTCATTTTGAAAATCAGTCGTTGATTTGCGCAACTTATAGACAACTTCGTGCTTTTTATGGCGCACATCCATCCGAGCAAGCCATCCGTCGTTCTGTAGATAGATTTCATACCACATACTCTCTCTAAATGATGCAATAAAACCAACACCTCGAAGTAATGTGCGTACTGAAGAGAATATCGCCGCTGTAAACGAAAGTATGGAAGAAGATCCAAATTTATCGATTCGTCTTCGGGCGCAGGTTTTGGGGCTCCGTCCGTCCACAACGTGGCAACTTTTGCGCAAAGATCTTGGACTACACCCGTATAAGATCCAGCTGGCGCAGGAATTAAAGCCACGAGACCATCATATGCGTTGTCCTTTCACCGATTTCGCTCTAGAGCAGTTGGAAACTGACCCAATGTTTTATCGCAAAATTTTGTTCAGCAATGGGGCTCATTTTTGGCTTAACGGGTTGATAATAAACAAAATTGTCGTATATGGAGTGAGACCAATCCACAACAGACGCTACAGACTCCATTACATCCAGAAAATTGCACCGTTGGTTGCATTTTACAGGCTGGTGGCATCATCGGACCTATTGCTTCAAAAATGAGGCTTGAGCCCGCGTTAGGGACAATGGAAATCGTTACCGCATCTTCAACAATGATTTTTTGTTTGAAAAATGGATGACATTGATCCGGGCGAGATGTAGTTTCAACAAGATGGTGTTCGTGTAAAACCTGGACCAGTCAATTGGCCTCCAAGTTCCTGCGACTTGACACTTCTCAATTATTCCCTATGGGGCTACGAATGAAGTCACTGGTTAATGCTGATAAATCAGGAATAATTGACGTCTTGGCAGTCAGAATTGTTGGTGTTATTGGTGAAATACGGCCAGCAATGCTCGAAAAAGTGACCCAAAATTGGACGTTCAGAATGCGCTTCGTCATGAATGTTAATCCACGTATTGATCTTTCGAATAAAAAATTTCTGAGATTAAAATTACATTTTCTGGGTTATTTTTTACCATTTTAATTTCTATCGAGCTTAAAAAACACCCTTTATGTGATAGTAAAGTAATATCCTGTAAATTTCAAAAGTCAACTGAAAATTTCAGAGAAAATTTCAAGATTTCAAAATGCTGCCATATACCAAAATTTTGAAAAAATATATTTTTCCATTTATGCTCGTCATGACACGTTGTTTGAGCTCCATATTGACCAAACCGCAGTATATATATTTTTTTTGCCAAAATACACTAGGAAACTTCAACGGGTGGTAGAGGACTATAAGTACTCTCGTATAAAATCAGTTTGACGTTCTTTTAGAAATTCTAAATATTGCGGTTTTAAGTAGACCCAAAACCTAAAAAAAAATATATTGCCTTTCAATTGAATTTTATTTATGAGGGTGAAGGTATACAATCGCATGCACACATGGAGAACTTATTCATACACACAAAAGTAACAGGATATTGCAAAAGTGTTGCTGTTTGGCAGGACCTTCAAACTTACATACATTATTTAGCATCTTAATTACATTTTATGCTTAGATTAATATCAACAATAAAACACTTTTTACCCTGAAAAAGACATGGAATTTTCTGAAATATGTTTGTGTACTCATATATTTATCTTCAAATGTATTATAGTGACTTTAACGAACAACACATTTCTTTAATAACATGAACAATTCATATCTAGTACACAGACTTCGTTCCCATGGAAAACACATATTTTGTTTGAGAAATTTAATGAGAATTGTTTATATTCATCATTTGCTAATACAATTTCCGCTCGATAAATTTTTCGTAGAAATGATAAAATGTTGCTGATACTTCATGCGGAGAAATATTTCCTGCGCATATCGCAAGAAATTTTTTTGCTTGAAATTTTGTAAAATTTCGAACAAAAGTTTGATCTTAGTACAGACCTTTAGGTAGGATTGGTTAACGCTCTTTGCCCAATGCAGACCACGGAATATCATGTTCCGTCCCCTATATTGAACGAACAATTTGACCTGGTGTGGTTAAGGGACGCTAATGCCAGATGATTTCCACAGTGAAAAACAAAAAAAATTGGGTCCAGTTACATCCCATGAAGGGACTGCAGAGAGCCTTTTACAATCAGTGATCTGCTTGCTTTCTAGTTTTTCACACACTGATTGGGATCTACAGATTTACACCGGATTAACGTTAAGGTAGCAACCGAAATTAAAATGAGCTACATCGGAATATATGATTTTTTGTAAAAATACTCATATTCAACCTGCCGATCTTCACCCCATTCAGTGTAGCGACAATTAATCGAATGGTCACGAGGCTTCAGTTCTTGGAATAATTGGACTTTATAAGCGTTCATACAGTAGATTTTTGTACAAAATTTTTTCAAAAATAATTTCAATTGCTGCGAACGGTGGCGAATTGACGTTGATGACTTTTCGAGAACACTTCAGCTACAGCGGCAATATTTTCCCTTAAACGCACTGGACGAGTACGTACATGAGTTCTTTTCTCCAGTAAGGATCCGGATTAACGAACTCGCTTCACAAATTGATCCATAAAATTGCGTTGATGCCACTCGATTTCTATCGAATTTATTTCGTACATTCTTACAGTTTGAGTCGAAATCTCAGAACTTTGGATGTAAGTTTGTAATATTTGCCAATTTTTTTTTCAAGCGTAAAGCGACCGTTTCTTACTTTTAACTAATAATCTGTCAATTTACAAATATCAACTTGGCCATCTGCTTCGAAATAACGGGGGCTTCAAATTTCAAATTTTGCGTGGACCTTGCATTAATACATCAATCAGAAATTCAAATTTCTATTTGAAATTTCAAATATGTACATCAGTTGAATTTAAAAAAAAACTTCAATTGACATTTAAAACACAACATTTGAAATTTAAAAGACATCAATTGAAATTTATAACATATCGATTCAAGTTTAAGAGATACGAATTGAAATTGGAAAAACATCAATTAAAGTTCAAAATTCGTCAGTTGAAATTTAAAAATTATTAATACGTATTAGATTTTTAAATGTCAGTTGATGTGTCTTAATTTTAATTGACATCAAGGATAATTTTTATTTATTCGACCTTTTTATTGGTGTTTTTTTATATTATTATTCAAGTTCAAGACAATCCTATATTTCTTAATACAGACACAGTTTTTTAAAAAGAAATTTTGCAAAATGCATTCTCATGATTCCACAGATCTTCATCAGCGATTGCTTGGATTAATATCTTTTAATTTTCAATTGCTATGTTAAAAATTTCGTAGATGTATTTTAAATTTCAATTGGTGTATTTTAAAATTTAATTGATGGGATTTTAAATTTAAATTGATTTTTTTTAAATTTCAATTAATATCTTTTAAATATCAATTGATGTCTTTTAAATTTCAATTGGTGGTTTTTTAAAATTTTCAAAGATGAAAATATTTCAAATTTCTCTTCGAATTTTTAGATATCAAAATAGAAAATACAAAAAATAAGAATGAAAAAGTGATAATTTCGAATTATATTCAAAATTAAAATGTTCGAATCCCACCCGCGGCATTTACATTTATTTTCACTAACCGGAGAAAACATGATCTCTTACAGCCTTAAAGGAAATTACAACTTTAAACATAACGAGGATCTAAAACAACTAAATTTGAAACATATGGTAGGGCCAAACCAAAACAGGACGAGACAACTACAATTAGAATAGTTCGTTCTATAAATAGAACTTTCAAAACTTCTGCATCAGTGCGTGTAAGTAGGAAAGCAATGTGTAAGTAGAGACAACAATCACTCTGCACACAATCGATAAATGTCTTCGGTTAGTGACTTGTGTAAATACACACCGCAGTGGCTTAACGGGCTAGACGCTGCTGAAGATGATGCTTCACAAACATCGAAACGATCGTCCAGCGAATGTGAGTTCGAATCCCACCCGCGGCATTTACATTTATTTTCACTAACCGGAGAAAACATGATCTCTTATAGCCTTAAAGGAAATTACAACTTTAAACATAACGAGGATCTAAAACAACTAAATTTGAAACATTGGTAGGGCCAAACCAAAACAGAACGATAAAACTACAATTAAAATAGTTCGTTCTATAAATAGAACTTTCAAAACTTCTGCATCAGTGCGTGTAAGTAGGAAAGCAATGTGTAAGTAGCGACAACAATCACTCTGCACACAATCGATAAATGTCTTCGGTTAGTGACTTGTGTAAATACACACCGCAGTGGCTTAACGGGCTAGACGCTGCTGAAGATGATGCTTCACAAACATCGAAACGATCGTCCAGCGAATGTGAGTTCGAATCCCACCCGCGGCATTTACATTTATTTTCACTAACCGGAGAAAACATGATCTCTTACAGCCTTAAAGGAAATTACAACTTTAAACATAACGAGGATCTAAAACAACTAAATTTGAAACATATGGTAGGGCCAAACCAAAACAGGACGAGACAACTACAATTAGAATAGTTCGTTCTATAAATAGAACTTTCAAAACTTCTGCATCAGTGCGTGTAAGTAGGAAAGCAATGTGTAAGTAGCGACAACAATCACTCTGCACACAATCGATAAATGTCTTCGGTTAGTGACTTGTGTAAATACACACCGCAGTGGCTTAACGGGCTAGACGCTGCTGAAGATGATGCTTCAGAAACATCGAAACGATCGTCCAGCGAATGTGAGTTCGAATCCCACCCGCGGCATTTACATTTATTTTCACTAACCGGAGAAAACATGATCTCTTATAGCCTTAAAGGAAATTACAACTTTAAACATAACGAGGATCTAAGACAACTAAATTTAAAATGTGCGAGCGTTTGGTCTTTTTTTAAATTATTTTGTTTTTCAAAATTTCGCTGCCTTTGAGTAGCGAAGAATTGTTGAAGAATAAAATCACCCAGCAAAAAAAGTGTATACCAATCACCAGAATTTCCACCAGAACTACGCGGTAAGAGGTAGTGCAAACTTGGGAACTGCACGACCGCTTTTTACATAGTGTTGTCCTTGGAGGGTAGTACTCCCAATTTGGATAGAATAAATAAATAGAATAAATTCGGCTCCTTAGCGCGACGATTCAGTTCAAAAATTAGCACGATGGTAGCATGTCCGTCTAGAAAACGGCAGCTGGTGACGGTCCTGGGTTCAAATGTCACCAAATCAAACTTTGTTTTTTTTTTAAGCGATATGCAATGTGTCGATAAAATTTGTAGTTATTTTTAAAAAAGTTGCCAAAGGTGGCAAGTACCAACAAACGAACATTTGTTGCCAAAATTTTCGGGATCAAATTGTATACGCATGAAACTATACCATACAAATTAAGGGGTTGTGTATCGAGTAGAGTACCCATTTAATCGGATTTTTTGGTTAATCGCAAATTTCATTCTGACAATTAACCGAACAAAACGCAATCAAATTATTCGATTAATCGATTATTCGAATAAAATAAAACAAAAAAAAAAGAAAACAGTGTTCAAACATTGTGCTAGGCAAATTTATTAAAAGAAAACAAAACGTAGCAAAAGCAACTTCATTATATAAAATATATGTAGGTACAAATCACAAATCGTAGTTGGAGAAACATGCAAATTAGTGACCATGCCAAAATTAAAAAAATCTCAAAGTTTGGACCCAAAAGTGCCACGTCTTCGGATACCTCCCATAAAAAGGCTAGGATCTGAAACTATATCACACTATAACACCCTACTAGATTGTTTAATTTTGACTTTTTTTTTTTGATTTTATGACTATTATTCTTATTGTACACAGTTTGAGCAGAATCGGACCAGGCTTGTTGGTACCAGTGGGTCTTGAAATTTCATCTGACTATTAAACCCAATTTAATGACCAATTTCGAGTCATTCCTTTTTTTTTTGATTTATATCTTTGAGCCAAAGTACTATGCTATGGTTTCTCTCAACAAACTATGAAATCTGTTCGAAATGTGTGTAAAGTTATGAAATTTGTTGGAAAATCGTGTCATATGAGTTGACACATTGTACTTATATTTTATTAATCGCACTGATTTGTTCGAGTTAATCGTTTATCGAAAATTTAATTATTAAAATGATCGGTTAATTTTATAATACGATTAATCGATTAACCGAATAATGATAAATTGAATGGTTACCTTAGTTTCGAGGGTTTAAATAATTAATTATTTCGGCAAACTCTGGCCCGCAGGCCAACGAACCAATGGACAATTTACCAAACTGTGATGGGTAACCGGAAGTCAAAAACCTTTTGCTAAATATTTTGTCGCAGAATCAATTACACTTTTTAAATCAAACCACATTAGGTCTGTCTGCGCACTTTTCCAGTAAAAAATATCCAGTAACTATTTTTGAGGGAGTAAGCTAGATTTTACTCTGCCAGTAGTAAAAAGTACACAGACGACATCCAGTAAAAACGTGCAAGATATGTAAACAGCTGATTTCCAATGTAAACATTGGAAGAACCACACGCAAAAAAAACTCATTCGTCACAAACGAAATCTCAGACTACTGAAGTTCGTTTGGGGACTGTAGTTGGGAGAAACGAACTTCTGTTAAGCCATACATGTCATTTCGTTTGGGAGAACCGAAAATTTTTTGCAGCAAACGAGTTATGAAAAATATGAGCTGAAAAAAACATTTTCGGGAAACGTAAAAAGGTTCCTCCAACTGTTCCCTCGGTTACAGCAACCGAGTTGTAGTTGATCCTAACTAAAAAAAAACGTTTGTGAGAACTGAAAAACTTTTGCAGTAGACGAGTTATGAAAAATATGAGCTGAAAAAAACATTTTCGGGAAACGAAATTCGGTTCCACCAACTGTTCTTTCGGTTACAGCAACCGAGTTGTAATTAAAACTTTTATTTATGGCTTCCATAAGCTCTGTTTTGTTTAAATTTCCAACTTTTATGATTTTGGTCTTACACATAAAGTTTGTTTTAAAAAAAGTTGTCATCTTTGTCTATATTTTTCACCGTATACCTACACGTCTGTCTCGCTTTGCATTCAAATAACAACTGTAAGCGCAGCAAACTACAACACCTCAATTGCCCATCCAAGATATATAAGATTGTGTATACAGTCGACAGAATGAGAGAAATTTACGTTCTTCGTAATCTGTGCTCTAATTAGAAAAATTGCTAATTTCAGTTATCGGAGACGGGTTCTAACTTGCGGCAAATATAATTTTGTACGCGTTTAATGCAAACGAGAACTCGTTTGCAAAAATATGATACACATTTGCGATATACGAGTTTATTTGGGAGAACTACATGAACGGTTGCGATTAATAAATTAATACAAATCAATCAATGTATTGTTGTGGCAACCGAGCAATAAACATTGTTTTTCTTTGCGTGCAACAACCGCACTTCGAATAAAAGATTCCGCCAAAACTGGACTCTTTGAAATAGTTCACGGTTAATTACAGAGCATTAAAAAGTCAGAGCATTAAAAAGTCAGGTTTTCTCTAAAAAATTTAAATTCCAATCATTAATTTGATATTTTATACGAGGCGGACTTATTGAATGGAAGACAGTTTTTTTTGCAAAAAAAAATATTTTTCAACATAATCTTCTTTTAGCTCAATACACTTAGTCCAACGATTCTCCAATTTTTGTGTCCCTTCCAAAAAAATAGGATTTTTCGAGGTCCATAAAATAGGCATTTGTTTGATCAATAATTTCATCATTGGAGCTAAATCCCTTTCCCCCGAGCCATTTATATAGGTTTGGAAACAGGAAATAGTCACTGGGACCTAAATCCAGAGTATATGGCGGATGAGGTACCAATTCGTAGGCCAAGTCATGGAATTTTGCCATTGAGACTACACACGTCTGCACCACACGTTTATGGTCAATTGAGAGCAAACGCGGCACCGTTCTTGCAGACAGCTTTCTTAAACCCAACTGTTCATTTAAAAGCGAAACCACACTGTCATATGAAATGCCTATGGCATCAACAATCTGTCGCACTATTACTCTTCGATCGGCCAGCACCATATCGTTGATTTTTTCGACATTTTCGGGTGTATTGACCTCAATTGCCCGTCCAGAACGTTCAGCGTTATTTGTATTTGTGCGACCACAACGAATGCCTGTAAACCACTTTTTTTTACCATTGAAATCGATGGTGCAGAGTCCCGATAGTGTTTATCAAGCTTTTCCTTGGATTGATTGACGGGTTTTTTTTCGCCAAAAATAATGATTAATGAGAACTCGGAATTCACTATTTTCCATTTAGAAAAAAATGCACGAGGTTGTATGTTTTGAACAGCTGTTAAATGCAAAGTAAATGACGGAACTTGCTCAAAATTTGACAGTAGTCTATTAACAGGTGTTACTTGATGGAAGCAGTATTGCATTTCATATAACTACGAGGGAAGTTCGAAAAGTCACGCACACCCGACATCTATTCTTTATTACCATAGAATAACACATACTATAGAAGAACTTATTCTCTCATCTGACGTTTCATTTCACACTCTCTCGGTAGGTCTGTGGAAATGTTTACATACACCAGGTGGAGTTACAAAATATGTTCACTTAACTATTTCCTGTCGTTTTGGTGTAGAACTGAAAAATTTAAATGTATTTTGCACTTTTTTGTTGACTTTTAACGTTGGTATTCATTTGTATTGTATTTAACACAACTAGTTTGCCACAAAAACACGAAATTCGGGTGTAGTTCCTTTGTGGATCGCTGTATACTATTGCCACCATCTGGTATTATTGAACCCATATTTTCCACCCTCCACTGTGTAATTTCCATCGTACCTATGACGTTTAATTTATTGAGCGAATAAAACCTTCTACGTATGTGTTATTCTATGTTTATTACCTAATTTTTGTTTGTTTACAGAAAACATATGCTTGAAAACATTATTTTCTCTACGTTATTTCTCTATCATCGAACTCTCAAACTAATCTCTCTCTTGCTCTCTCGGTACTGGCATTTTGGTGTAAACAGACAACATCCTTAACAATTTGTACAAATTATCAGTACTCAGAGTCAATTATATAAACGGTTAGAAGAGCTTCAAAAAATTAAAAAAGTGACTCCGATAGCGACGACTTCAACGCTGTAGAATTCATCAGAACGAACGCAGACCAGCAAATTGGAAATATGAGAACCTTATTAGGCAAAACAAAAACGCAAAGTCTGTTGCAAAAATAGTTTTGACCGAGCGTAAAGGAACCGGATCGGAAGTGTGGAACTATTTTGGATTCCTCTTTCTAGGCAAGAGTGCCGCCCTTAATAAGTCTCGTTTTTGCAAGCTTTCCTTTGAGATGGAGCTTACAACTTTAAAAGGGTAAGTTAATTTCGATGGATTTTTATATTGGACATATGGAAGGAGTATGAAAATGTTAAGATGTTAGTATGCTTCCATTAAAATAGAATTATAGTGATCATTTTGCAACAGTATATCGCCCACATATATTTCCGGTCATCAGAATAGGTTCACTTTAATGCCAAATATAGTGAAGTTAACATTTTGGAAATAAATGTAACTTATGCTTCATATGAAAATCTTAAGTTGCAATAATTTTTTTCCCACGAATAACAACTGTTAAAAAATTTTTGTTTATTCTTTTTGAATGAGTTTTATACGCAACACAAGTAACATTTATTAAAACACTAGTATATTTTAATAAATAAGTGAACCAATTATGCTGGCCAGGATGTTATATATAACGTTGATAATTTTTCGTTTAAACACACAATGGCAGCCTCCTTCAGATCAAACTTAAATTCGTACAACATTGGAAACTAAAACTATGAATATTTCTGTATATATAGATTTAGCGTCGGAACATCAACTTCAAATCTCATTACACACTTACGTTCAGTACACGATATAGACATCAAAACGAAGACTTCTGGGACAAATCTTCAAATTACAAATAAGGCACTGGCAGGATCGTCATCAAATATTTTTAGAAATAAGGGGGAAGCCAAATTTGTCAACGCCAGAAGAATTGCTGAGATGTGTTGTACGGATTTACAACCTTTCAATATAGTTGAGAGACCGGGGTTTCGAAAGTATATATCGCAACTTAAACCTGATTTAGAGATTCCCAGAAGTCGCACAGTAGCCACAACTGCATTGCAAGATGTGTACCAAGTCTATATGAAAATAGTCAAAGAGAAACTGTTAAGTGCACCTGAAAATATTTCTTTGGTTCTCGACTTATGGACTGACAATTATAAACACCTTTCGTACATTAACATTAAAGTGCATTATTGCTTAAAGTTTACTATGATTTCTGTATCTCTAAAAACAGAGTATTTTGCTCATCCCCACACAGGGATTCGTATAGCTGATACAATCGCATCCACGATAAAAGAATTTAATCTAGAAGAACGAAGAATTCATGCGATCAGTGACGGTGGAAGCAATATAATTTCAGGTGCGAAGTTGGCACACATTGTGAGGTATGAGTGTATGGCACATGCGTTACACCGGTTTTTAGTTAATGATGTACTGAATAATCCAAAATTCGAATCAATAAATGATGTTGTTAAAAAACTAAAAAAAGTTTTTAGAAAGTTATCATACACAGCAGAGAATATGGCTATGATACAAAAGGCATACCACCAAGAAGAAGTCATTAATATCCTAACAGAAATATCTAACATTGTGGAGTGTCTAGATCTGGAAGAAGAATATGGTACATATTTACCAGACAATACTGATTCAAGATTGTTAAATGCCTTGGAACAAAAACAACCACCATCGTTAAAAAATGCAAACGACACACGCTGGAATACCCTACTTGCAATGTTTCGAAGCTTTTCAAAAAATTTTGACACAGTTAACATCGCTTTAATTCAATGCGGAAGACAAGCTTATGTTTTCCAAGAAATGGAAAAACAAATAATTAATGAATTCACAGCATTTTAAACAATATTTGAAAAAGCCACTATTTACTTACAAGGCCGTAACTACCCAACAATTTGCAGCATAATTTTCTTTTATGAAAATATAATTAAAGAGATATCAACGAACCAACAGATGGTGGAATTTGGCTCTTCGATTGCGATCTACGAATTTGCCGCAATCAACTTTAAAAAGCGATTTAAAATTAGAAAAATTCATTTAATTGCTGCACTTATGGATCCATGTCAACGGAATTGGCCACCATTGCAGAAATGGTTGCAAAAAATTCCTAAATATAATCACATGGACTTAAATGAAGAATTGGATGACGAATATACTGAAGAAAGTTGCATTTCGAAAGAGGAACTTATTTATGAAGAATTAATTAAACTTTCGAATATTTCTCCGCAAAAACGAATGGTCAGTGACGAAACAGTAGATCCTGAGCCAACAACAAAGAAACTGGTAATTTGAAACATACACACACATATTGCGGTAGTTTTTACAACAATACAAAAATACGTCTAATATTTTTATTATTTACTAAATATATTGTTGGATGAGGCTTATCTAAATATCTTCCTTTTATAGAATCTATCTGCGACTCGGAAGTCAATGCTGGAATTTATGGCATCAACTAGCTCTCAAATAGTTGATGGTGACCTTCGTAAAGAGATCCAATCTTATTTCAATGCTCCTCACGAAGATACCGAATGTTTGGATTGGTTGCGTCAAAAAGAACAGGTGATTTTAATGAATTTAAAAATGAGAAATTTTCATGCCAACACCTGTGGCTATATTTTTAGATTTTCCCAGGAGTGTCTAAACTAGCTGAATTTTGTTTCGGTATTCCTGCAACTTCAGCTTCGTCCGAGGAAGCATTTTCTGTCGCAGGTGCATGCATTACAGCGAAGAGAAGTAGACTGAACCCATGTACGGTCAAAAGGCAGCTGTTTATACACGATAACCAGCACCTAGTCGAACCAATATTGAAAAATCAATAATATTTCATCATTAATATATAATATTACATTTTAAAAATGCTAATATTCTTAAAAGAAAGTACAAATTAATTTAAATAATCTGCATTTAAATGTTTATTTTTAATAAAATATTAATAAAATTGTTATTATTTTATTTAAGTACAAATTAATTTAAATAATTTGCTTTTAAATGCATTTCCAATTTTTTCTTTTAAAGTAGGAAAAATAACGGCGCGAGCCGATAAGCCGCCGCCGCCGACAATTTTTGCATTAGCCGCCGCCGCCGAAAATTTTGGATCGGCTTGTTTCTCTGTTGCAGAACAGTTGAATTTTTTTGCATGTTTTCTTATTATGGTTGCATTTGTTTAGTACCTGAGCAGTGTTGCATAAAATTGTACGCCAGTTAAAGATGAGGTTAAAAAATAAACCATCACTTTTTACAGAGTATGAGTAATCTTCAAAGTGCGCTAATTGTGGACTGTGTAAATGCGGCAATAGTCTTATACGGCGTTTACACAGAAGGAAAATTGGGTATTAGGTCTACAAACATCAAATTCCATAAGAAAAATCCCGGTAATCTCGATAATGCGATAACACTGCGCGACAGTGAAGCTAGGACCTCAATCGAAACCAAAACATCCATTGGCGAGGTATCATTTTTGGCCTTGATCATCACAATTTTTTATTTCACAGTCCAAAGAAGACTTCAACTGTTGCTCAAATCTGTAATTCTGATTATACTTCTTCAATATATTCTAAACGGTTAAATATTTTTCTTTACAACCTTCTATAAAATTGTAGCTCTTTCATCGTTGCATAATGTTGACTAATATACATTTTGTAAAAAATACACCGTCACTTCGTCAAATGGCGAAATGTCATACCAAATATGATATTTTAGGATGTCTTGAAATTTTACAGCAGATGGAAAATTAGTTGGAGTAACTGTTTTAGAAGGAATTTATAGCCCATAAAATTCTAGATAACTTTGCTGAATACACGAATCAACAAAAGTTGGACTTATGGCTCTAAAATTGGTGTAGAAATGTAATATTTTATAATTTTTTAATTTTTTCCTTATAAGCTACAAAATATAACCAAATGAAAAGGGCCACATTCATCAAAACTGTAGTGTTTAAGATCCTTTACAATACGGTCAAAACACTAGCCAACAAAAGTGTCATTTAAGGTACTTAAATAATTATATCAGTTAAACATTTTTAATTTTTACATTACATACTAATAGTTGTTCAGTATGTAATGTTAAGAGTTTTAGATCAAATCATTTTCAATAGTATTGCCAAAGATACAAACAAACAAAAGTAGTTGCTCAATGCTAAATGCAACTTTTGGTGATAAGTGTATTCTGTAAACTTATACATAATTCCTTCCTATAATTCCTTCTAAAACAGTTACCCAAAATTATTCAGCGTGCGCTGGAAAATCACAAGAAATCTAAAAAATATCAAATTTGGTTTGACGTTTCGTCATTTGAGGAATTGACGGTGTATTTTTTACAAAATGTATATTAGTCAACATTATGCAACTATGAGAGAGCTACAATTTTGTAGAAGGTTGTAATGAAAAATATGCAACCGTTTAGAATATATTGAAGTATAATCAGAAGTACAGCTTGAATCAACAGCTTAAATCTTCTTTGGCATATAAAAAAAAATTGTGACGATCAGGGCCAAAACCGAGTGGGATTATCTGATACCTCGCCAATGGACTTTCAAAATGTTTTGGTTTCGTTGAGGCCCGAAACAAAAACCGATCATTTGTCGCATTGTGTAATCTAGTTGTGTGTAAACGCCGCATTAGTCTCTATGTTTAAACCTGTAATTATTCCGTTATCCACTATTATACAGGGTGTCCCCTAAACTTTTATCTAAACTTAAACACGTGATAGCTGAGAACAAAAGCTACAATGTTTGTTCTTACACCAATTGCCTAGGTGGCTTCGTTTTCGACATATTCTTGTTTAAAATAATTGCATTTTTGAATGCATTTTCAATAAATGCATAATCTACTTTTTAAATGAAAAAGAAATATCATTGAAAATTGCTACAAAATTGATTTTAAATAATTTATTTTTTCGTTTGAAATGAAAACGAATTTTTTTTTAAAATGTTTTCAATTAACGAAAATTTTCAAAATGAGAGCCTTGTTGCGTTATGCACTTAGGTCTCTTATTTCAGTTGTAGTTGTATTAATAGTCATTTCCTGTCGTATCACTTCAAACGCGCTATCTAATGATTTTCAATGATAATTCTTTTTCATTTAAAAAGTAGATTATGCATTTATTGAAAATGCATTCAAAAATGCAATTATTTTAAACACGAATTTCTCGAAAACGAAGCCACCTAGGCAATTGGCGTAAGAACAAACATTGTAGCTTTTGTTCTCAGCTATCACGTGTTTAAGTTTAGACAAAAGTTTAGGGGACACCCTGTATACCATATACTACTTAGATGTCCACCGCGATTTGTAATCACAGTAGTAGTTTAATTTTTAAATCACAAAACAAATTTGTATAACTCGTCCCATTTCTTTAAGATCAGACTTGTTATATTCTGTATAGTCAATCAAGGGTATTGAAATAAGACATGTATGTGTCCTTTAAATGATCGTGGGGATACCATAAGTATACTGATGGTTAATATAATAAAAGTGTTGCTTCTTTTTTTTTTTAAGAAAGGTTAAATATAATTACGAATTTCCAAACGTATGTAACTAAGAAGGTAACTGATAACTTCTTAACTCGAGTTTTCATTTTAGGTCTTTTTTAAATTCCTTGTTAAGTGTCTTCGGCCACTGTCAGGATAAATTGTTTTCACACCGTGGCAAAAGTTAAACCCGTCTAAGGTTACACAGAGTAAAATAAAATAATAAGAATGAAATCGATACTTCGGACTAGAAGTTAACGCAATTGCGAATCAATATTTTCCACACGCTGCATTGCTGCAATGTGGGGGACTATCATAACCGAATGCCTGTAAACCTAATCTACTCCAACTTTGAAAGGGAAAAGTAAAAACAGGCAGAGTGGTAACCAATTATATATCAAAATATTAATTATAATTATTGAGGGCTGACTGGAAAACAATTCAGCTCTTCGGCAACATCGATTTTAGTTTTTTCCGATAGATTTAAAATTTTTTTTTTTTGCCATTTTGACTCGTAAAATGATTAATAGCCTGAAACGCCGGCGTTTCGCTCTCTTGAGATCATTTCGAAACCATTGTGTTCACATTGTACTTTTTTTTAACTACTGTGGTTTCATGTGACATTTCTGATTTCTGTTTTGTGTTTTCTGTATTGACTGTAAACAACACAAACGCACATTTGTGAATAAAAAAATATAAAATAACATTGATACATACATAATGTAAACAAACAGATTTGTATTCCCTCATTTTTCTGACATTTGCTTCGAACCAGCAATGGAAATTTTTTAATTTTACTCCTTTTTTTTAACTACTATTGGAGTACAACACTGTGCTCTCTCTCATTTTTACTGTGGTTTCAAACAAACTACAGTAAAAAGAGCATAATGTTTGCGTTTTTTTTTGTATGGAAATAAGTGCCAATTAAAGTGTGTTTCGCTGAAATCATCGAAAGAGAGCGAAACGCCGGCGTTTCAGCTGAAACGCGGTAAATGAGAAAAGGGTATAAGATGTAATAAATTGTAATAAACAAACGCTCCCTACAAAATATTATCGCTTACTTTAAAAATAATAAAAAAAAAAATTATAAAGTGGCTTTATTCAAGTGAACCCAAAAAATAGCACATTTTTGCACTTTTTTTTATAAATTTATGAAACCACTATTGTCGGGATTGTTTTTTATATCTCAAGATGTCTACCTTCCATTTCCATTTTAAAATTCTGCAATCGGTTACAAATTGCAAAAGATACAGGCTACTGAATATGGAATTTTTAGTGCCATTAAATAAGTGAACCGGAGTGTATATACATATGTATATGGGATTAGTTTCAGTATCCGGAGGACCGACCAGCAAAGTAGTGAAATAATTTATATTAAATATATTATATTCCATTCAGTATTCCAAGGTTATATTAAATATAAAATAACTTTCAATAACTGACTTACTTAGGTGGTCTCAAACAAACCAGAGCGGCCAAGGGCCCTACAAAATGGAGATAACATGTTTCTTTAATGGGCTCGATCATCAGCTTTTCTCCTCCTGTTGGTAACACCAAGCTTACGCAGGCCATATTCCATCTGGTCTTTCCAGCGAGGTCTTTGTCGTCTCATTTTTCGATGCCCTTCGAGTACGTCTTCGAATACCTTTCGCACTGCTTCATTCTGATCAATCCTACTGACATGGCGTAGCCAGCGTAAACACGCAATTTTGTTACGCATAACTAAGTCGCTGTCTGGATACAACTCGTGCTTCGTCCGTCGTCGTTACTCTCCGTTTTCTATTATAGGAACATATACTTTTCGGAAAATTTTTCTCTCGAATCTCCCAGTGATGTTTCATCAGAATGCGATAAGTTTTTAAGTAGAAAATTCTGAAGTGGAAATATCTGGACTACGGAGAGGGTGGCATCGATCATCGGAACATAATAAGTAGTCTGACAGCCCAAGTACCCAACCCTACTATAACCCCCTTTTGGGCTTATCCGTAGTTGAATAATTATGTTTTAAAATGCAAAATTCTGATTCTGTTGAGGATGAGTGGACATTAGGGGTGTTCTTATTTTGAAATATTTGAATGTTATATACCGCCGGGCAGATTCTTGTTCCTTTATATTAAAAACAAACAAAAATCAAATTTGGAGTACGTCCGATCATTTTAAGTGGACCCGGAAACGTTTTCAAATATTCAATGGATATATATGAGCAAAACGTCGATTTTTATACAAATATCACTTTTACATCATGTTTTTTTTTTGCTTTAAATTCAATCTTTATTGCCCAGTAATTTTCTTATAAGTTTTCAGCGACTTATTATATAACTACATATGTATATACATACATTTGTTTTTTTCCTAGGGTCTGATGACTTTTCTAGGAATATAGCTATGTCTCATATTCAATTTAAATAGGCAATTTGGCCAGCCCACTTATTCTTATTTAATTGTATTTTCTTTACAATATTCAATCTTTACAATATTTACAATATTTTTTTGTGCTACCATAACACGTGTTCCACTTTACCCCACCTACTATATCGGCTGCAAGAAATTTCTGTATATTTTTTAGTGGTTGCAATAACGGTAAATCTTTAAAAGTTTGTGCGATTCAACAAATTGCTGATTTTAGAAAACTTTACTGTTTTTGTAAACAAGAAATTGTGTATTCCTCAGCGATAGTCACTGTTGATAAGGGGAAATTTTTGCAAGCACAGTCGCTAGAACTCCAAATGCGATTGTTGTAGAAACCGTGATTTAGTTGATATTATCATTTGTTACGTGAGTATTGATCGGAGTAAAGTGAGTTCTGAACAGTGAAATTAATTAGTTTGTTATCCAAGTTGTGTTCAAAAGTTAAAAATCAATAAATACTATAACAATTAAGATGTCCAATATATCATCGACTACGGAAGAAGCACCAAGCACTTCAGCCGTTAGAACACGTAAAACCGTTGAAAATTTAAACCAAATCAATTTAGTTGGGAATGTTTCTCACCAAATTAGTGGCGCAAAACTTCCGTCAAATCGTCAGGTCTTGCAAGTCCTATTTTACAATGTGCGCTTTGTAAATCTTTCAGCAAAGCTAAGTGCGAAATTTGTAATCGATGCAGTTCAAATATTTTGGCATCAAGCACGTATATCGAGAAGAGCATAAGTGTGTTGACAAATTATTGAAATTATATGAATTATGGAAAAAAATTCAAAAAACGGTCCCTGAGAAAATATCAAATGCCCAAAAACAAGCTGCGGAAACATTTCTTGAATATCTGGACGAGTTATTTGATATTGCCACCCTCGATGCGATAGAAAAAATTCGGATTGTAGAAGATAGAGGGTTTCTACTACTGCAAAGACAAAAAGGACGTCCTGGTTGAATGGCTGGTGTCGATATGGCTTTATGGTATCAAGAAAAAAAAAGCACAGGAACGAAAAGATAAAGAAGCTGTACGTAAAAGGAAGGACGAAGAGGAAAATACAAGCCAAGCAGGCAAGTATTATAATATTAATAAAATAAAGTTTTAAATGTAAAGTTTCCTATTTTCTATAGATGTGTCTGAAATTATGGAGTGGAGTGATGAAGATAGTGTTAGCAACTTTCCAATTAACACCACGACTATCGAGAAAGAAACCCCAAGCACAAGTACTGTATTAGGACGAAAGCGAGGTCGCAAAAGTTTTATTACAGCTCGGTTAGTAGCAGCGCTGGACAATGCCAAAGTGTCTGATGGAATGGCAGTTCACATTCTCATAGCAGCAGCTGAAGCGCTAGGACATCGTGTAGAGGAGCTTGTCATTAATCGCTCAACTATTCATCGCTTGCGCCAAGAAACCCGTTTAAAGAATCTAAAGAAATTTCAGCTGGTTTTACGGATAATGTATGCACTTTTTAAATTTTCAACATCAGTTAGAATTAAATTCTGTAACAATCTTATAAACATTAATAGGTTAGTAAAATTGGTTCGGTGGTTGCTCATTTTGATGGAAAGTTCATGAAAGATTTGATCGGATCCACAAAAGTTGAACGGATTGCAATTTTTGTAAGCTACAACGGCACATCAAAGTTTCTTGGTGCACCGAAAGTAGAATCTTCAACTGGCAAAAATATTGCGGACGCAGTGTATGAAAGATTAGTTAAATGGAATATTGTTGACCAAATAAACGACTTGTCATATGATACAACATCTACAAATACTGGCATCAACACAGGCGCCACTGTCCTCTTGGAAAAAAGAATTGGTCGTGGTCTAATCAATCTACCTTGCCGCCAACATATGTATGAAATAATATTACGTAGTGTTTTCGAAACAAAGTTATGTTCAACCTCTGCTCCAGAAGTTTCAATATTTGAAAGATTTGCTAAATCATGGCCAAGTTTGTAGAAAGAATTATATAGAAGTGGCAATGAAGATACATCTGTTTCTTTAGCAATAAGTCCAGCTGAATATGAAAAATGTATTATTTTTTTTGTTATGATCAACTGAATAAATCTCAAAATCGAGAAGACTATAAAGAACTACTTCAGTTGATCTTAATCTTTCTTGATGCAGAGCTGTATAATTTTCGAACTCCTGGTTCTACTAGCCATGCACGCTGGATGACAAAAGCAATATATTCTTTAAAAATATTTCTGTTCTGTGACCAGTTCTCACTTACGAAATATGAATTAAATGAATTACGCGATATTGGCATTTTTCTAGTGAAACTTTATATTAAAGTCTGGTTCAGATATACGACGCCCCGCTTCAAGATCTGTCTTTTATTCAAGATGCTATAAAGCATTCGGAAACCAACCTAGAAATCTCAGCAGCAGTTCTAAAGAAAATAAGCAACCATTTATGGTATATATATCAAGAAACAGTAGCTCTTGCCTTTTTCGATCCAAATACAAGCTTTGAAGAAAAACGTACAATGGTTGAAAACCTTAAATTAAGAGAACCAAATGTGAAATTAAAAAATGGTCGATACTATTCGAATTTACAAGATTTTAAAAAATATTCTTTAAGTAATTTTGAATCAGAGAAAACAAAGTATTTCTTCAGTCGGTTTAGTTTACACATGGCATTTCTAGACTTGGAGCCATCAACTTGGGAAACATCATTTGAATTTGAGGAAGGTTGGACATTCTGTAAGGACTTATTTGTTGTAAATGATACTGCTGAGAGAGGCGTTAAATTCATTCAAGACTTTAACAGAATATTAAACAATGATGAAGAGGAAAAACAATTGTTGCTTCAAGTTGTTGAGGCTTATCGACAGAAATATTCATCGTATAAAAAATCTGATCTAATATTATATCCATAGCCTCAAGAAATATATATCCAGAAACTAATTCTCTATTCCAATTTGATTTAAGGTACATATGTATCTGTTCACGTCAATAATAAAACATGTTTAGAAAAAATTATTCAAAACTGTCATTTTGTTTTAATTATTCGTATAGAGGTAGCTTGAAGTCGTTTCCGGGTCCACTAAAAGTTATCGGATTCCCTCCAAATTTCACTTATTTAATTATTTAATATAAAGGAACAAAAATCTGGACGGCGAACTGAAATCAGAAACTTTTAAAAATTGTCCATACTAATAAGAACACCTCTAGTGGACATATCTGAAAAACGGCAGCAGTGGCATTGATCATGGCGATGCAATAAGTAATGTGGGAACCCCGGTATCCAAACCCATATCTAGTGTTTCAATAGAAAAAATTCAGTTTTCATATGGACAATTCTAGAGAACATGAGCCGGCATATCTGGAAAATGGTAGTCGTAGCATCGATCATGGGGATACCATAAGTAGTCTGGGAACTCCGGTATTCCACCCTATCCCCACTTTTTAAGATTCGAGTAGAAAAATTAAGTTTTCAAGTGGAAAATTCTCGAGAGGATGAGTGGACAAATGTGAAAAACGACAGGGGAGGCATCGATCATGAGAAACGGAAGGTGAAGAGGAGGAGATGAGAAACGGAAAGATACAACTTAAGGGTAGGCGTAGCCGTAGTGATAGAATTCAGTTCTCATAAAGAAATTACTAGAGCCTATGAGACGGCATATTTGGAAACGGTAAGGCTGCTATCGATCATATGGCTAGCGTAAGTAGTATGGGAGCCTCGTTTTGGTCTGAAGTAACCAAATTTATATAAAAAGTTCTTTAGTTAAGAAACCACTATTGTCATGATTGTTTTTTATATCTCAAGATGTCTAGCTTCCATTTCCATTTTAAAATTCTGCAATCGGTTACAAATTGCAAAAGATACAGGCTACTACTGAATATGGAATTTTTGGTGCATTTAAATAAGTGAACCGGAGTGTATTTTGTTTCTGCACTTTTTTATTCGGTTTTATTTTTTTAAATATGCAAGTTCTGGCACATTAAACAAAATGCTGGTTGGGGTTGCCCACAATTTTTGAGAATATGGAAAAAAGTCATTGTCGCCAAATATGTCGCTTAATATCGGGTTTTTCAATAAGAGCGCTACAAAAGTTTTTTTAAATAAAACCAAACCGGTTTTAGATACCAATGAAATTCTTTATTCCTGTGAAAGTACGTTCGATGCCATTATGTATGGAACTCGATTTCTTTTGCATGGCCACCACGGGCACGCTTGCAGAAGTCCAGACGCTGAATCCAATTTTCGACGGTTTTCAAGCATAAATCGGCCGATACTGATGCAATTTCACGTTCGATATTCGTACGAAGTTCATCAATCGTCGCTGGCTTGTTGGCATAGACCATAGACTTGACGTAGGAAATAATCTAACGGCGTCAAATCGCACGACCGAGACGGCCAATCGACTGGGCCATTTCGTGAGATAACACGTTCACCAAACTTGATTTCCAATAAATTTATTGTGGCATTCGCTGTGTGGCTTGTGGCGCCGTCCTGTTGGAACCACATGTCCTCCAAGTCCATATTATCCAATTGGGGCCAAAAATATTCGGTTATCATTGAACGGTAGCGATTCGCATTCACAGTAATGTGCCGGTCTTGATCATCACGGAAGAAGTACGGCCCAATGACGCCGCCGGCCCATAAACCGCACCAAACCGTAATTTTTTCGGGATGCAATGATGACTCGTGGATTACGTGTGGATTGCTGTCTGACCAATAACGCATATTTTGCTTATTAACGAAGCCATTCAGCCAGAAATGAGCCGACCATAAATTGGACGTAGCGCTCTTAAAGTTGAGGCCACTGACTCCAAATTTCGGTAGTAAATTTTAATAATTTCGACTCGTTGTTGGCTCGTATATCTTTCCATGATGAAATGGCAAACCTTACTGAAGAGAAATATCAAAAGAGCGGGAAAAATATGGCGTCGTTTGCTTTCCCTATCGATTTACTTTTGTAGCGTCTCTGTTGAAAACCCCTTTACATTCTGCCGGGAAACGTGTCGATATGGTTCCTTCAACAATTTATTTTTGTGCTACACGAACTATCGGATAACTTTTAATTTCTATTAAATTAATTTTCATTATAATTGGTAACAATATTTTTGTTTGGGGAGGTACGGTGGATGATTTTTAGCTCATAAACAATTAATGTTGCATTAACATGGTGATTGCCAAAAGCGACTATCTGACTTCCTGTTGTTTCCAACAAAACAAACATATAATTTCTAAATACTGTATCGTTTTTCTTCCGTAGCTGCAAAGGCCACTTCCACTTTCATAACCCTACTCGACGACAAACAATTCCAACATGCCCCTATTGTTGACATTCTTCAGACCATTTATAGATATTAGATCACTTCAGTATTAATCCTTTGTTATTTGATGGAAATTATGAACTTACCGCATCTTCATTCTCCTCCAATTTACTGTAGCTGGCACAATCCTCGCACACCCTTTGCTGGCATTCGAAACACGTCTTATGGAAATCATCGGGCTTAAACGATTTCAAGCACACCCGGCACGCGCCCGCTCGCCGTCCCGGCTCTGTCGATTGTTTGCTGGCATTCGACATTGTACTGCTGCTGCCACTGGTTGCCGTTGTCGTTCCTTGTGTCATATTATTGTTATTGTTGTTATTTTGATTTGTCGTTGCATCCTGTTGCTGCTGATAACTGCCGTAAGTGCCATCAGCATCCGTTGGTATCAGCGAAGGACGTGGTGACATTTTATTCACTGCAATGAAAGTAAAATAGCGAATAATGCAAATTAAATTAAACCTTTACAAAAGCCAAGACAGCATCTCGGGTTGTTAATATGTATTTATGTACTCGATCCAGGTAGTCATCATCCTAATGGTTTCTTAAAATTGCAAAACAATTTATGAATTCTGATATAGCGAAGGGGGGCTTGTGGAGAAAGGGAATTGTAGTATATTGAGTGCAACGGCATTGCTGTTCCGGATGCAAACGTAGCAAGTTAGGAAAATATAAGTTTCTTGGCAACTCCAGGGATGGGCAGGATGGACACTTATTTGAATTTGAACCAATTAGAATTTATGTCATGATTCCGCCATGTAATCACAGTAATAAGATTCACAGTTTTGTATATTATTAGTTGCAAGTACGGAAATATCATCGCAGATGTTCAGAGTATGTTGGGAATATGGAGGGATAATTTCTCTGCGCTATTGGTACCTGAGATATCAAATGACGAGACAATCGACCACAATTTTGACGATGGCCTCCTAACCTAGACGAGGTCAGAACAGCTATTGCTCGGCTTAAGAACAACAAAGACGCAGGAGCCGATGGATTACCGGCGGAGCTATTTAAGGCTGGCGGCGATGAGCTGATAAGGGGTATGTATCAGCTCATTAGCAAAATCTGGTTAGATGAATGCATGCCCGGCGATTGGAGTCACAGTGTACTACAAGGTGGCGCAAAAGTAATCCTCCTATCAGAAAATGCTATAAATTTTGCGATTGGCCCCTAATTTCAGTTCTGTTTTGACATTTGTGTAGTAAACACATGCGAAATACACGTTAATAAACAATGTTACGCTACACTGCTCCAGAACGCGGTATATTGCTGACTATTTATTTGACCAATAATCGGTCGGTGACTTTGGCACAATGTGAATTTCGTCGCAGATTTCCTGGCCGTCCAACGCCTACTGGTGCAACACTGCGACGTTTAGTCGCTCGCCTCGAAGAGACTGGCACAACACGAGATGCTGCCCGGCGTGGCAGACCCCGGAGTAGCCGTTCTGCAGAGAATATTGCTGCTGTAGCCGAGGATGTCATGGAAGCGCCGTCGATGTCATGGAAGCGCCGTGAGCGCTACAGAGCAATGATCAACGAGTTCTTTTTGCCGCAACTTGATGAATTGGGATTGGAAAACATGTGGTTCCAACAGGACGGTGCAACGGCACACACTGCACGTGCCACAACCGATATGCTGAAGGATGCATTTCCCGGGCGCCTAATCTCCCGTTTTGGCGATTTGCACTGGCCAGCAAGATCGCCTGATTTGACCGCTCCAGACTTCTTTTTGTGGGGCTTTTTGAAGTCGCGGGTTTATGTCAACAAGCCTCAGACTCTTAAAGACAATATCCGTCAAGAATGTGAGGACGTATCGCCGGAAGTTCTGGCCAAAGTGATGGAAAATTCCATAAAAAGGGCTCAAATGACAATCAACTGCGGCGGCGGCCATTTACATGACATCATATTCTCGACTTGATGTAAAAAAAATTAAAAGACCAAATAAAAATAATCCACAAGCAGAATCAAAGTTTTTCATTTTTTTTTTTTAAATTACAGCCAAAAAACATCGGAAGTTTACTTTTGCGCCACCTTGTATGTCCCATATTTAAAAAAGGTGACCCGAGTCTCTGTGCCAACTACCGTGGTATAAGCCTTTTATAAGGTTCTATCAAGTAGTTATAATGTGCGAAAGACTAAAACCGATTATCGCTGACCTAATTGGACCATACCAGTGTGGTTTTAGGCCTGGAAAATCGACAATCCTGGAGAAGACCCACGAAAAACAAATCGACATTTATCATCAATTTGTCGATTATAAGGCGGCCTTCGATAGCCCGATACGGAGGAAACTCTACGAAGCAATGTCTGATCTAGGTATTCCTGCAAAACTCATACGCCTTTGCAGGATGACCTTGACGAGCACCAAATCCGCAGTGAAAGTTGGTAAGGATCTTACCGAACCTTTCGAAATTAAGCGAGGCCTCAGACAAGGCGACACCCTATCGTGCGATCTCTTTAACATCTTAATGGAGATCATTATGAGAAAAGCTGCAGTCAACATGAATAAACCCATCAGCAGCAAAAGTCACATGCTGCTCGCGTATGTTGATGATATAGATATCATTGGACGCACAGTTAGAGAAGTTACTGCGGTATTTTCGAGAATTGAGAAGGAGTCAGCAAAAGTGGGTCTGACGGTAAATGAGGACAAGACAAAATTAATGGTTTCAACGAACAGGGCCTCCACGCGATTAGACCAAAGCGTGAACGTTGATAACCGTTATAACTTCGAGGTAGTGAACGAATTTATACGGATCTGCCGTAAACAAAAACAACAACGTCAGTCTTGCGATCAAGCGGAGAATTGTACTTGCGTATAGATGTAATTTTGGGCTAAGCAAGCACTTTAGAGATAAAGCCCTCTCTCGAGTAACAAAATGCCAGCTGTGCCAGACTCTCATTCAACCTGTCTTGCTTTATGGCTCAGAATCCTGGGTCCTATCGTAAGCAGACGAAACATTTGTAGGAGTCTTCGAGAGAAAAATACTCCGAAAAATGTATGGCCCTATAGTGCAGAACGGCGAGTATCGGCGACGCATGAATCATGAGCGGTATGAGCTTTATCCTGACATTGACATAGTTAAACGGCTCAAAATAACGCGATTGCGCTGTCTAGGTCAATATCAGTAGAATGGATGAAGACGAACCAGCACGAAGGATTTTCGAAACCGAACTCGAAGGAAGACGAAAAATAGGAAGATTAAGACACCGCTGGAGGGATGAGGTTGACAAATCCCTGCGTACACTTGTTATTGCCAACTGGAGAGATAAGGCAGAAGATCGAACTGGTTGGCGAAAAATGTTATCTTCGTTTTGTTAGGTCTCTGACCCCTCGGGGTTGATCGAGATCGGATAAGTAAGTAAGTTGCAAGGAGGTAGTCCAAGGTCACGATTCGTATTCATCCAAAGTATTGCAAACTATTCGTAGTCCTGATATTATTTTAGAATACAAACTAACAAACTTAGTCCTATCCATGACACTTAGTAGCTAAGAAGGCTACATTAACTACAACAACTTAGATACAATCTGCCTCTTTTTGTTGTTTGGTCGCAAATATAAAATGACTGTAGCTTGTCGCAAATATAGTGTATTTGTGGCCTTCGGTGGTGCAATGGTTAGTGTGCGCTGCTCTTGTACATAAGAACGTGGGTTCGATCCCTGCTCAGACCAACTTACATTTCTTTCGACGACTGTCACCTCGCTTAGTGATGGCGGCACTATCGAGTAATTAGCTATGAAAAAGCTTTTCAAAATACCATTCGGAACCGGTGTAAAACTGTAGGTCCCAATCAGTGAGTGTAGAAACTGGAAAGCGCACATCTCACTGATTGTGAGAAGCTCTACTCAATCCCTATATGGGATGTTATGGGACGCCATTTTTTTGTGTCCAAACACATTGTGTTTGCTATTCAATATAACATGTTTGGAACACAATGATTAATATGTTATAATATATATGTTTTTGTGACCAAAATGTAGATTTGTTTGTTGGAAACTGCTGAAAACAAAAACGTGACAGACAACATAGAAATAGAAAGCGGCAAATCTTCAATTCATGAAAACAATGCTTGCAAATGTATATATATTTCCTGCTATATCTTACTGGGGCCGTTTTTTCAGCTTGTATGTGCGATAATTACTACATTTGCTAAACATCTCACTAGTTTTATTTTGATACTTCAGAGATAATACACTCTCTCGAGAAACGAAGATCCAACTCTGTGAGACTCTCATACAACATGGCTTGCTCTATGGCGAATCGAATCGCTTTATGGTTTCATATCGCATGCTGATGAAAAATCACTGGGAGACTTCGAGAGAAAAATGCTCCAAAAAATATATGGCAAAATGCACCAGTGCGAAAGGTATTCGAAGACGTACTCGAAGGACATCGAAAAATGAGACGACCAAGACTTCGCTGGAAAGTCCAGATGCAAGATTGCCTGGGAGAGCTTGGTGTTACCAAATGGAAGAGAAAGGCTGACGATCGAGTCGGTTGAAGAAACATGTTATCCTCATTTTGTAAGGCTCTTGATTCCTTCTGTGTTGTTTGAAGAGTTAACATCATTCAACAATTGAGTTATGTTATCATAAGAGGTGATAATTTTGTCACAGGAATGCATAAAATCCCCAGAAGGATTGACGCTGATGGATCAGAATCTAATTTTAGGCTGTACAAAATTTTCATAAGCATGTCGGACCTAAAAGGGCTGACCCAAAAAAAAAAAATAACTAAAGGCGTACAATTAATTGAAGCGGTCATCGGTGGTGCAATAAGTTCGTGCGTCAGATCCCGAATTCAAAACGTGTATACTCTTGACTCCACTACCTCGTCCATACATATAAAAAACAACGTAAGGCAACGGCCTTATGTTTTATGAATTTCTGGCTTTCATTATTGGTAAAACGGAACCTGTATGTGGAACCCACACGCTCAAAAAAATACAACGAGTGTTCGAACTACGGGCGATGTGTTAACACCTTTTTGTTACACGGTACCTGTTCGATTTCTATGAACACATTAGTAAATGTTACATTGGAAAATAAAACACAGCGTTCAATCATATTATGACGTTACATTTAAATAATATTAATACTTAAAATTATTTAAAGACCAGTGCAAGCAAATGTTGCATTATTTTCCCACAAAAAACAATGAGAATGCAAAGCAACAGACACATGAACATACATACTTTGTTATGTTCGTACATACGCTATACAAGTTCACACAATTTTCGTTGCTCTCTTGCTTTCTCATTTTTTTATACTTATAACCACGTCATTATTCTCTTTGCTCTGAGAGTGCTGCGCACCCACACAAGTAAAATTATTCGCTGCCGCTACATCAATCTGTGTTTCGCAGTCGGACAAATCTGTGTTCTATATAAGGGTGGGCCAGCCTTATCATTTTGGGGTATGAAAAATAGATGTTGGCCGATTCTGAGACCTACCCAATATGCACCCAAAATTTCATACAAATCGGTCCAGCCGTTTCGAAGGAGTTTAACGCCAAACAATCTGTGATCGCAGTCGGAGAAATTGTGTTTCGATGTATTCACTTTGTGAGTTTAGTCCCTACCTGCGCCTATAGATGTTAAAACATCAAAAAACGTCCCCAGCAAAAACTTACAGGAAACATGTATGTAATTTAAATCTGTATAATGAATTTTTGGACTCAGGGATATATTTCACTCTGAAAGTGACAACCAACCTCATTGAAATACAGGTACACAACATTCCAAATGATTTTTTGTTGCAATTGCAAATTACTTTATATCCAAAATTTTCGAATCGCGACTCGAAGAATTGCGACAGAAAATCATTTGGAATGTCTGCCTGTATTTAAATGAGGTTGCTGTCACTTTCAGCGTGAAATAAATCCTTGTCCAAAAATTCATTAAACAGATTTAAATTTTGCCACAATTTTTATGAATTTGTATTTTTATGAACAATTTATTTGTATGAAGGAGCGATATTAAGCGTCGTTTCAATTTAACAATTTTCGTTGCCATAACAGGTACACTCATCGAAAAATCCGTTCGTGAATCATGAACGGATGGGCACTTTGTTACGTATAGAACGATTCGGTGTTGATTTGAGAACATTGTGGTCTCATTTTAAGACCACTTTGTTAAATTTAGAACGATTCGGTCTTAATTCTTTTCTGAACGTTGTGGATTCTATTCCTAGCCATATAAAGGCCGATATACAAAAAAATACACACAAAAAATATTTTACCATATTTAATTTTA
This sequence comes from Phaonia tiefii, assembly GCA_963931995.1. NCBI lineage: Eukaryota > Metazoa > Arthropoda > Insecta > Diptera > Muscidae > Phaonia > Phaonia tiefii. The sequence continues at coordinate 142,338,503 of OZ008369.1, forward strand.
TTAATAACTGTATAAAACGAAAAAATATTTAAGCATACTTTATTCTAAAATACATTTTTCCATTATTCATACGATACAAGTAAATAGGGAGGGTAAACAAGTCTTATTACTTATCCGGTCTCGGACAACCCCGGGGGGTCAGGGACCTTACAAAACGAAGACATATTTCGCCAACCAGTACGATCTTCTGCTTTATTTATCCAGTTGGCAATACCAAGTGTACGCAGGGATTCGTCAACCTTATCCCTTCAGCGGAGTCTTGGTCTTCCTATTTTTCGTCTTCCTTCGAGTTCGGTTTGGAAAACCCTTCGTGCTGGTTCGTCTTCATCCATTCTGCTGACATGGCCTAGCCAGCGCAATCGCGTTATCTTGATCCGCTTAACTATGTCAATGTCAGGATAAAGCTCATACCGCTCATGATTCATGCGTCGCCGATACTCGCCGTTCTGCACTATAGGGCCATACATTTTTCGGAGTATTTTTCTCTCGAAGACTCCTACAAATGTTTCGTCTGCTTACGATAGGACCCAGGATTCTGAGCCATCAAGCAAGACAGGTTGAATGAGAGTCTGGTACAGCTGGACTTTTGTTACTCGAGAGAGGGCTTTATCACTAACGTGCTTGCCTAGCCCAAACTAACATCTATACGCAAGCACAATTCTCCGCTTGATCTCCAGGCTGACGTTGTTGTTTTTGTTTACGACAGATCCGAGGTGTATAAATTCGTCCACTACCTCGAAGTTATAACGGTTATCAACGTTCACGCTTTGGTCTAATAGCGTGGAGGCCCTGTTCGTTGAAACCATTAATTTTGTCTTGTCCTCATTTACCGTCAGACCCACTTTTGCGGACTCCTTCTCAATTCTCTAAAACACCGCAGTAACTTCTCTAACTGTGCGTCCAATGATATCTATATCATCAGCATACGCGAGCAGCATGTGACTTTTGCTGCTGATGGTTTTATTCATATTGACTGCAGCTTTTCTCATAATGATCTCCATTAAGATGTTAAAGAGATCGCACGATAGGGTGTCGCCTTGCCTGAGGCCTTGCTTTCTTCTCGAAGGTTTTCTTCTTCATTCTTTAAAGTCTTCTACATTCTTTAAAGTAAGGCTGTCTTTTGAAGTTGTTCGTCGTCATCACGGCTTAATAATTCCAGTCTGTTCGTTTCAACTTCATTAACCGCATTTGCAATAATTGTTATATTATTTTCACCATCCAAACTGTATGTTAGCACATTTCTATTTACACTACAATCGATAATTTCACTGCTTTCCATTTTTGTTGATTCACTTTTAACACGACAATACGCTTTAGAAGCTCAAACTTAAGTGCGACGCGCAAACAAAACCATGCAGCTCTTGGTGAAAATGTCACGGGATTTATTAAATCAAGAAAAATAGAACAGGCGTTCTTGAAAATAGAAATGACGTTATAGAAACTAGAACGCGCGTTCGTAAAAAAAACAGCAGACAGTTGTCCGAGGCCTTCGGCCACGGACTGTCCCTGCAGGCTGTGTCAGAGACACGGCCATTAAGTTTAACGTAGAATACGCCATCCGATAAGACAGAAAACATATATAACAAAAAATTCATTTGCTTATATTATTTATCATTTATTGTTATATATGTTTTCTGTCTTATCGGATGGCGTATTCTACGTTAAACTTAATGGCCGTGTCTCTGACACAGCCTGCAGGGACAGTCCGTGGCCGAAGGCAACGGACAACTGTCTGCTGTAATTTTTATATTTACCAACAGCATTTGATTCAAGTCCGTGTAAAAAAAAAATATTATGTTCAATTTTTTTAAACTTAATTTAATTTATGTATTTTAATTAATATTTTTATTGAAATAAGTTCTGCGAATGTTGAGAGGGCCGCCCTAATATTAAAAAAGGTTTACCTTATCGAGTCTTCGCATTAGCATTCGAGCGTTGTGTGAAAGCTTTACGCTTTACAATTCAAAATTAATGTTACAACAGCTTTATTGAAGCTTTCGCAAAAAAGCTTTATTACGTTAGCTTACTGTTTGTTTCACTTTTTACTAGATACATGTTGCCAAGCAACATTAGCTTGCTGTTCGTTTCACTTTTTACTAGATACATGTTCCTAAGCAATGTTGAGCAACCAAAAACACTCAACCAAACACCACACATATGTTTGAGTGTATGTGTTTAAACAATTTTCATTTGAGAAATTAAAATACTAGAAATATATCAACCAATATGAAATGTATATCAAACGAAAGATAACATCTTCATTTACCTACAAAAAAAATTTTAAAAAAATGCATCTAGCAGTTTCCTCAAATTCAATGAAATAAAGATTACAACAATAAAAACCTGACATGACTCCTCATACCGTAAGGTAAGACGTATTCTACGTCAATATAACGGATGGTATGGAACTGTTGGTCATAGAAATGGAAGGAGCGTTGTTAAAAAATAACGGATGATCTTGAACAAGTGGTTTTAAAAATAGAACGGGTGTTCCTAAAAACAGAACAAACGTTCTTCAAAATAGAACGGTGTTCTTAAGAATAGAACCGGCGTTCTAAGGTCATGCACGTTCGTTCTAGTTTTAACTCTTTCATGCCCGATGGCATACAGGCAACATTTCAGGTTTTTTCCCAGAAAATCATAGTTTGGATTTTTTTTGGCAATTGTTTGTTTTTGTGTGTTGCTAGGCATGTTTCCCGATGCTATTTGCCGATAAACCATTGCATGTGTGGTGATTCATCAGTTTATGTCGGTTCTTCGTGGTGTTCGCACGTGTAAAATTTTGGTTGGTGAAAATTGATTTTGGAATCGCTTAAGTTCAGTATAATAAATATACAAATTTAGAATAAAAAGTGAATAATATACTAAGTCAATTAGAAAAATAAATAATTTTAAAAAAAAAAAGTTGTTAGTGTTGTGTCAGTATTTTTTTCAAAATGTATCTTGCCTCTAGGCAACAGCGGCCCATAGAGTACATATTTAATGTAATATTCTTTGTAGTGTTTGTGAGGCGTCCGAAAGGATTGACACTATTGGACATCCAAAAAATAATCGAGTTTGATTGGGATGATTCCGGTGATGAGGAAAACGAAGAAGAAGAAGATCAAAATGAGAACTTGGAGAGAATATTATTGAAGAAAGTCTACAGGATGTCATCGACAAAGAAGAACATCTAGAAATTAGTTTGCTAAAGAGGATTGTTGACGAAGATGATGAGGATGGTACTGAAAAGGTACTGGAAACTTTCAAGGAAATTTGTGAAAAAAATTACTTAGGCAGTTTAAGATGGCGGAGTACCGGAATAAATGTAACCGATAATACATGGAAAAACGAAGTCAAGGGGCGTGATGAGAAAGAACCAATAAATTATTTTACCACGTTTTTTGATGAAGAAATCTTAAAAAAAATATTTACGATGAAACGAATATTTATGCACTACAAAAAAAGTGTCGTGGAACTAAAATGTAAAGTCTCTGAAATAAAACGGTTCATAGGTATATTAATTTATCTTGCTGTCATAAGAATATCAGTTATGCGAATGGCGTGGGCAAAAAATTTTAGACTTACAGCAGTAGCGCAGTCATTAGCACGACAACGATTTGAAAAAATAAAGGAACATTTTCATATAAATGATAATTCCAAACAGCCCCAAGCAGGAGAAGGTAATTATGATAAATTATTTAAAATACGCCCCTTACTAGAGAAGCTCAAACTAAAATGTAACAAAATTTAACAGGAAGAATATCAAAGCATTGATGAACAAATGATGGCTTACAAAGGTCACTATTCTATGAAATAAACGCATATCAAATAAAAAATATATTTTTTAGGTCGCCACAGTTTGAAACAGTATCTTCCAAAAAAGCCCCACAAGTGGGGTTTCAAAATGTTCACAAGATCTGGCGTATCAGGAATTATATATGACTTTTGTCTTTATGTTGGAGAAGGGACGTGCCCATCGTATGGATTAGGAATATCATCGGATATTGTTCTTCATTTGGCAAAACATATGCCGGCAAATCAAAATTTCAAGCTATTTTTCGACAATTGGTTTACTTCCGTAAGCCTTATGATTGCTTTAAAAGAAGTTGGTATCTTAGCTGTAGGCACAATCCGCAGTAATCGATTGGAAAATTGTAAGCTTGCTGATGAAAAGGAGCTGTCCGAAAGAGGACGAGGAGCACACGATTCTAAGTTTGAGGCATCTTATAATCTAACTGCGTGTCGCTGGTATGATAATAATATAATATGTTCAATTAATTTCGAATTGTATTGGAGCTAATCCAGTTAGAGATTGCACTCGATGGTGTCGGAAAACTACTAAAAAGTATGTCGAGATTCCTCGTCCAGTAATTGTTGAATGCTACAATAAGCATATGGGAGGTGTGGATCTTTCCGACATGTTGCTGGAGCTATATAAAATTAACCACCGTTCTAGAGACCATATGTCATGGAGCCTGCAAAATCTCTGTGACTTGATCAGACTAGCCACTAGATTCAATGGGGATCGAAAGGTAGATGCCGACTATGCCACACAGGATTTCCTAGATCTAACTGCTCAAAATGCAATGTTTATTTATGTTGTAATACCCGAAAAAAACTGTTTTGTATCTTATCATACTTGGATTTCTATAAATATTACAAACACCGCTAAATATACAAGATTTTCTATCTCATTTATTTTAGTATGTATTAAAAAAAAGTATACCAGTAGAGACAAATGTTACCTATAGGCAACATCTCATACAGGATAAACCAGGACACCTAGGACTTTGATATTAATATCGGTAGATATTTACGAATATATTAGCAGGTGTATGCCCTCAAAAAAAATTAGACCCTCCCAAAATAATTCGGGCATGAAAGGGTTAAGAACGCTTGTTCTAATTCTAAAATGAAGTTATACTTTTAAGAACATATGGTGTTTTCTCAAGAACATAGTGGTATTAAAATAAGTTCGATCGGACTTACTATAATTTTAGAACGCCATTTTTCTATCAGTGTACGTGTAAAAAAAATTTCGAATATTTCGTGAACCATAAATTTCGCTTACTTCTACTGGTTTGTTACGTTTAGATTTATTGTCTTTTTTACAACCTCATGAGGTCAGATGTCGTACACATATTAATTACACAAATAAATTAAACTAATTTTAACGTATTTCTCCAACTGGTTCTATCCTTCGCGTTTTCTCGCCAGTTGGTAAAACCAAGGTTACGGAAGGATTCCTAGGCCTGGTCTTTCCTTCGGAGTCTTGATCGTCCTCTTTGCCTGCTTCCATCGGGTTCGTTATCGAAAACCGTTCGCGGTGGCTCATCTTCGTCCAATCTCATAACATGGCCAAGCCAGCGCAATTGACCTAATATGATTCGCCTAGTTATGTCCACGTCAGAATATAAATTATATAGCTCTTGGTTTCAACCAGAGGTGGGCACTGGCCGTGCTTTTTGCCGTGCCGCGATGTACCACGTGTGTGCACGATGTGCTCCTGCAGGAATGTCGTGCGTGCGTCGTTCGTGGTTGTGCACAGTAAAAAAAATATCTTGCGTGTATAGAGCGTGCAAGTCGAGAGTTCTGTAACACGAAAAAGCACGAAAAAATATCTTCAAAATTAAGCACAGTTAAATATTGGGAAATTATTCGTGATCACTTTAACACACACAACTAGACCAATAAATTGTTGTAAAGTTTTGCTTTAATAATACCAGGTAGAGGCATTAGTTCAAACCAACCAATAAGAAAACAACAACGGCATTTTGTTTTTGTTCTGTGTGTTAATATTTTCCTCTGTTTATATTTTTGTGTTAAATGTATACTAACAATAAAATATAACATGATAAAAAAAAGTCCAAAATGCGTTTAAATATCACAGTTCTCAAGCAAAACGACATGTCCAAATTTAAGTCAATTCAATTCAAGTCAATTTAAGTAGAAAATCTCTGAATCGCACTGACCTCACCACGAAGACTGTCAAATGAAACGACAGAGGAGATGGATGTATAGAATTACTCTATCATGTGTTTATGGCTTAGTATACTAAGGCCCTGCATGAATATATTCTGTTTGTTGATTTCAAGCCTAATTTTTGATCAACGATTCACTTTTTACATTAATAGTTAATTGTTGTTTAAGCAGCCAAAGTTGGGCATTTAAACTAAGTTCAAGTGACGATATGATTTTAACAGCCAGAAGAACGAACAGAAAGCTTCTTTAATTGTTAATGTGAACAATTATAATCAGCATCCTAGTTGAAATAACAATAGAAACGTATAATTTAACTCGTAGTGCAGTTAGAACTTTATTTCTGCTCAAATATTCTCCAATTTCATTAAATATTTTGTATTTTATCACTTCACTTTTGTTTTGCAAATGGCGTCAGTTTACCGATTATTTATTATTTTATTACTTTTCGTAGCATTTGCCACGTTTGTCACATGGTAGGAAGATTATTTGACAAAGCACTGAAAAACTCTTTACGTATTTAAAGTCAGATCAAACATAAATCAAAATTAACTGATTACCATTTTAAATAACCAGCCAAAAATTGGGCCTTACTGTGCTGTACATGCTGTAGCGGCACTTTGCGAACGAAGAATGTAAACAACAAAACGAATAGCGAATAGAAACACTGCTTTTCGGACCGATAACCAGGTTTCGTATTTCGCGGGTAATGAGTTACCCTGGGTTACCCAGGGTAACACATTATTATTGCCGTGGGGAATGAGTAGCGATTGTTTACCCATTACCTGCAGGGTATGGGGAAAATAATGGGTAGTTACCCACGACAATGGGGAATTACTCATCACGATTACCCATTACCCTCAGGGCAATGGGGAAAATAATGGGTAGCTACCCACGACAATGGGGAATTACTCATCACGATTTCCCATTACCCTCAGGGCAATGGGGAAAATAATGGGTAGCTACCCACGACAATGGGGAATTACTCATCACGATTTCCCATTACCCTCAAGGAAATGGGGAAACTAATGGGTAGCTACCCACGACGATGGGCAATGGGTTACCCAGGGTAACTCATCCCCATTTTTGATCGATAATATGAAAAAATTAGAAAAAATGTCTATATCTCGGAAACGGAGCGTCCAATTGAAAAAATAACCAATTTTTGTTGGTTTCTAAGGGGTTTTCATATACTGGTCCAATTCGTATGGAAGAATTTTTTTACGAAAAATCGCCAAAATAACAAAAATCGCTAAAATAAAAAAGTGCCTATAACTCGAAAACGGTGCGTCCAATCGAAAAAATCATAAAAAAATTTACCTCCAATGGAGGCTTAAACCAAAGGGTGTCTCCAATATGGCATCACTTTCTTTTTTAAAAAAAATCGCTAAAAATAAAATTTTTCATGCAAAAAATCGCTAGAATGCCCTCATGTTTATATCTCGGGAACGGTGCGTCTAATCGAAAATATAATACAAATTTTACCTCCAAAGGAGGCTTTAGCCAATGGGTGGGTGTCTCCAATATGGCATCTTTTTTTTATAGCCACCTTTTTATTTTATCGATTTTCTTATTTTGGCGATTTTTCGAAAAAAAATTCTTTTTAAAAAAAGTGATGCCATATTGGAGACACCCATTGGTTAAAGCCTCATAGTGTGGTACATGTCTTTTTGGCGATTTTTCGAAAAAAAAATCTTCCATACGAATTGGACCACTTCATGAATAACCCTTAGCAACCCCCAAAAATTGGTTAATTTTTGCGATTGGACGCTCCGTTTCCGAGATATATACATTTTTTCTAATTTTTTCATATTTTCGATCAAAAATGGGGGTGGGTTACCCTGGGTAACCCATTACCAATCGTCGTGTGTAGCTACCCATTATTTTCCCCATTTCCCTGAGGGTAATCGTGATGAGTAAATCCCCTTTGTCGTGGGTAGCTACCCATTATTTTCCCCATTGCCCTGAGTGTAATGGGTAATCGTGATGGGTAATTCCCCATTTCGTGGGTAGCTATCCATTATTTTCCCCGTTGCCCTGAGGGTAATGGGTAATCATGATGGGTAATTCCAAATTTTCGTGGGTACCTACCCATTATTTTCCCCATACCCTGCGGGTAATGGGCAAATGTTCATTACACATTCCCCACGACGATGTGTATGAGTTACTCATGGGGGGGGTAAATACAAACTCTGCCGATAACACTGTAAGTAAAATTTGAAGTTTTGAAATGACACACAAAAACACCGAGACACCCCAACTAATTTTTGGGTCATAGAATCCAGTGGTATACTCCGTTTTAAAAAGTTATTTTGAGATATTTCGATTTTAAACTTAAGGTGATTTTTGATTTTATTTGAGGGAAAAACCTGCAAAAGCTCTTGTTAAATCAATTTATATATTATTTTCGACAAAATGTAACCGTTGAAATAATAGACATCTATTTGGAAGCAGAAATAGTTTACCTCTTACAATTTGGTGCCATAATAATTCTAATAATTAATTTTGGGATTCTGGATTTTGGGATTGGCATCCCTATTACACCGTCGGTGGTGCAATGGGTAGTGTGCGCGCCTCTTGTACAGGAGATCCCGGGTTCGATCCCTGCTCCAACCATCTTAAAATTTCTTTCGACGACGGTCACCTCGCTTAGTGACGGCGACACTATCGAGTATATAGCCATGAAAAAGCTTCTCAAAATACCGTTCGGAATCGGTGTAAAACTGTAGGTCCCAATCAGTGAGTGAAAACTGGAAAGCGCACAGCTCAGTGATTGTGAGAAGTTCTCCCCGGTCCCTTCATGGGATGTAATGGGAAACCATTTATTTATTTATCCCTATTACAAACAGATGCTACAACATATATGTCAAAGTGTTCACTTTGATAGATTAGTCCCTACCCGCCGCTATAGATGTTAACACATCAAATATATAAGCATTTTATTGACCATTTTGAAAAAATAGAAAACTGAGAGACGAAAAATGCAGATCACATTGCGAAAAATTAAATATGTTTTGTTTTGTGTGTGGGAAATTTACACCGAAAAATCATCGACGACATTTGGTTGAAGATGCCCCCAAAGCTTACAATCAGTATTTTTTGGTTACCCCCGCTGAAGAAATGCGAAATGTTGATCATGCATCTGAATTTACGTGCATCACATGTTTTAGTGCATTAAACAAATGGTGCAAATTATGACAATATTCGATGCCATTTGGACTTCCAATGATATGGAACGATCCAGGGGAACATGATACAGAAAATTGTTTATATGTGCAGTCGCGTTCCTGACACTTTAAAGTGATCAACTCTATTTTTCTCGGGTGATTAGTATAAAATATCTTTCTGTACGTGAGTAAAGTGATCGTTGTGAATATATTCTAAGAAACATTTTATTCACAGTTTTGTTTCAGTTTTGTTTGCCACGTGGAAGTGAACTTACGGATGAGTTAGCGCGGAAAAATTGTTGAATGAGACTTGCAGGTAAATGAATTCGCGAGATTGCAACTGCGGTAGATCGGCATCGCAATACAGTTCCGAATTTCCTCAAAGACCCCGAAAACTATGATTGTATTAAGCGCAGTGGACGCATTCCAACTGTAGACCAGAGGACTAAGCGCAGTCGGCATTTAGCAGCTAACGAGAATATGAGTTGTAGGGAAATAAAGGTGGAATTGGGTCTAAATGTAACGACACAGCGTGTCCAGCAACTGCTAAAGGACGATATAGGTCTTCGGTTCCAAAGCAAAATGGCCAAATCACGCTTAACCCAGCGCCATAAAAATGCGCGTATTGATTTTGCAGAAAAGTACAAGTTTTGGGAGGACGAATTTGAAACCGTTATATTTAGTGATTTAAAAAAAGTTTAATTTGGACGGACCTGATGGTCACCATAAATATTCGAGTGATTTACGACATCGTCGGCAAACGTGCTACAAGCGAAACCACGGTAGTGGATCTCTTATGATATGGGTTGCATTTGGAGCACGAGGGAAGTCAGAAATATGCTTTGGCCCAACTAAAATGAATGCGCAACCATACGTCGATATGTTGGACAGCAATTTAATTGACTTTGCTGGCGAATTATATGGAGATAACTGGACTTTTCAAAAAGACAACGCCCCGATCCAAATTGCTCGGCTCACAAGGGCTTTTTTTAAGTCCCGAACTATTCCATTACTGGAGTGGCCAGCCAAAAGTCCCGACCTCAACCCAATTGAAGACCTCTGGGGGATACTTTCCGCCAGGGTGTTTTCAAAGTCGAAGCAGTATACTACGCTTAAAAAACTAAAACTAGCAATATTGGCGGAATGGGAGAAAATTGACATGTCCACCTTAAGCAACTTAGTGAGTTCTATGCCACGCAGGCTACAACAAGTTCTTATACACAAGGGCAACTCAATATCATATTAATTACATATTTTAATTGGATAAGAATAAGAATTAAATTTAAGTTTCATTTTTGCATATTCGTATAAATATTTTCTATGAAGAATATATCAAACATGAAAGAAATGAAAAAACATGTTTATTTTATAATTTTAAAGAACACATAAATATAAACTAATATATAAAATAAAAATCAAAAAAAAAAAATTAGTTTTCAAAGCTCCAACTCAACATGATGCATTGCACATATAGATATTTACAACTTCATTTCAACTTAATTTGCTTTCTGGAATATTTTTGATCTAATATTGTCAAAAATAAATTCATACTACAAGAAACATTTTCGTAATTGAAAACTGGTTGGGTTTTTTTTTTGGGATAATAGACAATTCTGTTAAGCACACACGCTGGCATGACTCCGTGACAAGTTGATCATCATACGCCTAACTACTGTGAACTAATTGATCCCATCGGTTGATCATCTATCGTACATATACAAATTGAATTATGCAATTTACATATGCGAATTAGTATCGATCGAAGATCCCTAAGTATCATCAAGTATCAGTATCATCAAGCAAAATTCTCTCGTAGGCTGTGACGTCATAAAGAACTCATCAGAATATTTTGAAAAATCATATATTTCGAAATAAAATTTCAACAAATATGAGGTGGTTAAAAATTCTGAAGTTTGAATTGATTGTACTAATTCATTAACGAAGTTTTTTATTTGAACTAACAGTGAAACATTTAGCTGATTAAGCAAAAATATTTTGTTGTAAAATCAAATAATTTTTATTTGAAAATCTAGAAAACAAAGTATTTTGATTTCAAGAATTTTTCCTTCAATTTAAATTTTATTCATAGAATTTAAATTATGTATTTGATTTTACCAATACTGTTTTTTTCCGTGTGTAAGTCGTTGCTCAATACCACTTTTGTCGATTGTCTGTTAACGGTTTAAACCGAGGCTATCTCAATTTCACAACACATCTTTTATTTAGTCACCTCCAAAACCGCGATATCAGCAGATTCGCGAACCTTCTCGTTAGTTTAGGTTAAAAAAAACAAATAGCGAGTTCACCCGAGGCTGTAATTTCTGCCCATTGTGGTTCCCTTATATAGAGTTGAAAGGAGAAAGGAATAGTTCTTGAGAAGAGGAATAATGCAGGAGAGAGGGTAAGCTAAAGGAGAGAGTCCATAGACTAATACTTATAGTAGACCCAATAGTTCTCCTACCAAATTTATGACATTTGGCCTGGTGTGATATTTACGTTCGATGTTGAAAAGAATTACTTTACTAATACCAGATAGAGGAAATGGTTCACAACAACGAACAAAATAACAACAACGCCAATTTCGATTTGTGTGTTAAAATTATTGTGTTAAATACAACACAAATGTATTCTAATAATAACAGTCAATAAAAAAGTTGAAAACACATTTAAAATTCACAGTTTTTCACCAAAACGTCATGAAAAATTAAGGCAAGAAGTTATTGTAATTCCACCTGGTGTTTGTCACTTTTCGACAAACATCTCTCTATCACACCGACCACATCAAGAAGAGTGTGAAAGGAAACGTCAAGTGAGCCAAATATTCTCTCTAGTATGGTTTACTGGCCGTCGGTGGTGCAACGGTTAGTGTGCGCGGCTCTTGTACATGAGATCCTGGGTTCGAACCCGGCTCTGACCAACTTCAAATTTTCTTTCGGCGGCGGTCACCTCGCATAGTGACGGCGACACTATCGAGTATCTAGCCATGAAAAAGCTTCTCAAATTACCGTTCGGAATCGGTGTAAAACTGTAGGTCCCAATCAGTGAGTGAAAACTGGAAAGCGCACAGCTCAGTGATTGTGAGAAGTTCTCCCCGGTCCCTTCATGGGATGTAATGGGAAACCATTTATTTATTTTATGGTTTACTCTATGAGAGAGTCTAGCGCAAACATTTTCTCAGTTGTCCCAGGGGGTTTCTATGGCACAGCTGATCGAAAAGGTACTAGGGAATGATGTAGAATGAGAGACCAAAGAAGACAGGAACTAAATTTAACTAGTGTTTATTGATACTAATGACAGCAAAATTATATTTTATGTTGTTTGCATTGAACGAAAATACGTATGATTTCAGTTCGTTTTATGTCCAACCAAAGTGTAAAATTGATAAAATACAGCAGCAAATCGAACTCGATGAAATGGCCTACTACCTCCACGTCATGAAGAGACAGCGAAGAGAGTAATACAGGCTCTTAAGTATTACTCTATGGTTGTCCTCTTGTGCTCTGCTGAACCAGCGAGATTTCTCTATGAATTTGACGAGGAGTTTAATTGGAGCCTCTATCCCCTCCTCCCAGGAAGGCTAGACGATAATCTAGCAGTCCTCTACATGAACAAAGCAAGTGTTGCACAGAATCCTCCTCTTCTTCATCTAAACAGCTTCTGCAGAAGTCTTCATATCGAAGTTTCATGCGTGCAGTGATGTGGTCTATCACGCAGTGTACAGTTATGACTCCTGTGAGAGTGCTGAGTGTGTTCTTTCCAAGGTAGAGCAGCCCTTTGGTTCCATGTTCCATCAATGGCTGGCCAAGGACATCGAGCTTTCCTACTGTTCTGTACCGATTCCCATCTCGACTTGGTTAATGATACATCCAGTTCGGCGACACTTGGTTCCGTAGTTCCACGAACGGAATATGCACGTCCAGAGTCACAGCGTCTTCCCGCGCTCAGGAGTCGGTTCTGGCGCATTCATCTGATATTTCGTTGCCGTGAATGTTGCTACGTCCCGGTACCTAGCAGAGCGTGATTTCGTGCTCGCGAGTTTGAGTTAGGGATACTAAGCTGTCCATCGTATAAAGTGATTTGATGATTCTTGAGACTAAGGCCTTGAGGGCTGCGCTGCTGTCGACTCTGCCTGATGAACACAGTTCTTCTCGAGCTTTTATCTGTTCTCGATTGACCCTGACTGTTCATTTGTGGTGAGTTCGTTTGAGGTAGCTTTTCAAACACTTGGCCGCAAGGCAATCGTGCTCTAATATTCACCACAACTGTTTATGTACATTCTAATGTTATTTTGGCATTAATATTAATGTGACAGGAACAAAATATATTGCGATTTGCCCCTTGCTTAATTCTACATAATAACTACATAACTCTTATTTTGTTTTAGTTTCTTGATAGGTGGCATATATGTGGTTAACCTTGACCAGTTACCTGACCATATTTTTGCATACCAAAATTTAGGACCTTTCACTTCCTTTAATATATATACGAGCATATACACTCTCGATCAGATGATTAGAACCACTTAAATTTCTCGCTTTAGTAGGTCATAGGTTTTTAAAGAATTTGTGGACAACTAAAATCTTACCATCATCGGAAAGGGCAAAACTATCAATAACAATACAATGCAACAGTATTATAAAGGACCTTTTCCAAAAAAATACAATGTTTACCGCTCATATTGCATTTTCAAATTTTTTGCACGAAGTCGCATTTGATTTATAGCATTTGTGAAAAATGGGCAAGAAAAGTGTTTTGAACAGAGCGGAAATAGCCAAAATCCATGTACATATGTATATTAGGGTGTCCCAAAAAAATTTTCTTTTTCGATTTTCATAGTTGCTCAAGCTGGATTGGACAGCTTATAGAGTAAAGTATTTTTGAGATTTTTTTCAGATTTTTCGGAAGAGGTAGCGGTCGCACAAGTTGAATTTTCCCCAAAAATCGTGTATTCCGGAAGTTTTTTGAATTTTACTTAAAACTCGGTCAGTCTTAGTTTGTAAGTCAACATTTTTAAAGCAAAACGTTCAAACTTTTATTGTATATGCATAAACTACCAGTTGTGGTAATGATTTTGTTCAATAAGTCACCACGTATTAAATTGTTTCGTAAATTTTGGATAAATTTTGTTAGTACCGCTTTATAACTTTTAAAATTTCTATGCAAATTTATAAAACTAATGATGTATTCTAAAAGACGGACAAAATCCAAGCAATTTTGTAGAAAAAAATTTAAAATTTGCTGTTACTGTTCCAGAGTTATACCATTTTAAAGCTTTTTACCCATTGTATGAACCTAAAAATATTCTAAACTGTTTGCCATTTTTGCATCGGATTTGTTTTAAATTTCTATGAAAATTTAAAACACTAATGATGCATTCTAAAAGACGGATAAATGCCAAACAATTTTGTAGAAAAAAAGTATGAATTTGCAGTTACTGTTCCAGAGTTATGCCATTGTAAAACTCTTTACCCATAGTATGAAACTGATAATAACGGGGTTTTCAATAAAAGCGCTACAAAAGTTTTTTAAATAAAACAAAACCGGTCTTAGATACCAATGAAATTCTTTATTCCTGTGAAAGTACGTTCGATGCCATTATGTATCGAATTCGATTTCTTTTGCATGGCCACCACGGGCACGCTTGCAGAAGTCCAGACGCTGAACCCAATTTTCGACGGTTTTCAAGCATAAATCGGCCGCTACTGCTGCAATTTCACGTTCGATATTCGTACGAAGTTCATCAATCGTCACTGGCTTGTTGGCATAGACCATAGACTTCACGTAGCCCCACAGGAAATAATCTAACGGCGTCAAATCGCACGACTGAGGCGGCCAATCGACTGGGCCATTTCGTGAGATAACACGTTCACCAAACTTGGTTTCCAATAAATTGATTGTGGCATTCGCTGTGTGGCTTGTGGCGCCGTCCTGTTGGAACCACATGTCCTCCAAGTCCATATTATCCAATTGTGGCCAAAAATATTCGGTTATCATTGAACGGTAGCGATTCGCATTCACAGTAATGTGCCGGTCTTGATCATCACGGAAGAAGTACGGCCCAATGACGCCGCCGGCCATAAACCGCACCAAACCGTAATTTTTTCGGGATGCAATGCTGACTCATGGATTACGTGTGGATTGCTGTCTGACCAATAACGCATATTTTGCTTATTGACGAAGCCATTCAGCCAGAAATGAGCCTCATCGCTGAAGATGATTTTCCGATGAAAATCCGGATCGTAGCGCTCTTAAAATTTCGACTCGTTGTTGGCTCGTATATCTTTCCATGATGAAATGCCAAACCTTACAGAAGAGAAATGTCAAAAGAGCGGGAAAAATATGGCGTCGTTTGCTGTCCCTATCGATTTACTTTTGTAGCGTCTCTGTTGAAAAAACCTTTACTATAAACTGTTTGCCAATTTTGCATCGCATTTGCTTTAAACATTGGTATTCATGAAAAAATCTACATGCGCTAAGTAACGACAAAGATTTACACGCAGAAAAACCGGCCCCAGCAACATATTGCAGGAAAAATATATATATTTGCAAGCAATCATATATATGGTTCCTGCAATATGTTGCCGGGGCCATTTTTTGTTGCGTGTAATTCTTTGTCGTTACTTAGCACATGTAGATTTTTTCAATAATACAATGTTTAAAGCAAAGCCGATGAAAACAAACAAGAAGTTTATAATATTATTAGGTTCATACAATGGGTAAAGAGTTTTGAAGTGGCATAACGCTGGAACAGTAACTGCAAATTCAAAAAAAGAATTGTTACAAAATTGCTTGGAATTTACCCATCTTTTAATGTGCATCATTCGTTTTTTGAATTTTAATAGGAATTTTAAAAGATATAAAGTGTTATTTGCAAAATGTATACAAAATTTACGAAAAAATTTAATACGTGGTAACTTATTGAGGAAAATCATTGACAAAACTGGTGGTTTGTGCAGATACAATAAAAGTTTGGACGTTTAGCTTCAAAAATGTTGACTTAAAACCGACGAAAATCGTGGTTATTGACCGAGTTTTAAGTTAAATTCAAAAAAATGCCCGGAATACCCGATTTTTGGGGAAAATTCGACTTGCGCGCGCCCTCTAACCATTTCTGAAAAATCTGAAAAAATTCTCAAAAATAATGTAGCCTATAAGCTTTCAAGCAAAGCTTGAGCAAAAAAATTGTTAGTGATAGGACAACCTAATATATGTATATGCCCGGTATTCAGATTTTATGAAATTTTCGTTGCCATTAGAAGTACGTGTATAAAAAATAATGAAAATTTCATGAACCGAAAATTTCGCCCACCTTTCATTTGCTTGGTCCTCAGCACTTTGGAGAATTTCGTAGGGACAATCAATTTCAGGGTTGTTACGCCAAAGTTATTTCGTACGAATACAATTGTTCGATAATTGTTTGCGATCGGAGTTTTGAAATTTCGATAATTATAACAACCTAAAGTAACACCAAGTGTGTTAAAAATAAAATGGAGTGCGTAGAGGAATTTTAAGTGAAATCTTTGCGTGGTAACAACTCTCCACAACAAAATTTTCAGTGTGGAGAAAAATGACAAAATTTCTTACGAAAATTTCGCAAGAACTAAATACAGGGCTTTTGTCATTAGCAAGGATATTCTTATCGGGCCATTGGGCTGGAAATTGGACGGAGTCACAGAAATGGGCTGGGATAGTTAAAAGATGTTGAAAACTATGGAAAGAATTACAAAGGAAGGATTCCAACCGCTTTAACTCCAACCACTCAAACTCTTCTCTTTCAGCACCAAAAATCACGTCCCAAACTGAAGAAAAACCGCCGCTGAATAATGTGAGCAAAGAAAATCGGTCACTATTTGCTAGACAGAATATAACATGGGACATCTAAGTAAGATGTCGTCATGTTATTGATTGGCGTACTATGGTTTCTAGTGATTTGGAAGGCCCAGATGGCTACACTAATAACTTTCATGCTACGGGGAAAGTGGAGATATTTTTAAATCGTCATCACAGCAGAGAAGGTGGAGTTATGTAACGTATTACGGCACAATCGATTTGGAATTTGAAAGTGCAAACTGACTGGAGCACCTTACAAGACTCTGTTACAATCGGCTTTGGATTCATGGATTCTGTAAAAGAATTAATTTCAAACCAAAATAGTCTTCTTCTTAATTGGCCACCATATTCTCTCGACCTAAACATAATTGAAAATGTTTGAAGTTGGCTTTCACGCAGGGTTTATGAAGGAGGAAAACAATTCGACAATAAGGAATCAGTAATTCAAGCCATTAAGGACTACTACAGGAAAGAGATTTCTTTGGATTATTTAACAGCACTTTATGAATCAATAAAATGCTATATATTTGTACACTGAGCGGAAAACCATCGTCACAGGGATGAAAATGTTCATCACCCGAACAACTTTTGTCATCGAAAGTGAGCTAACGTACAGTTTCATTCCCGCTATGAAAATGTGTTCATCAACTGCAAATTGTTCGTTACTGTGGTGAAAGTATGATTGTTGCTGCAATGAATTTGCTTCATTGTTGCAACGAATTTGTTTCGTTACTGCAATGAATTTGTTTCATTGTCACAACGAATAAGTATTGGTTTCATTACATCAATGAATTTGCTCGATTGCTGCAATGAATTTCCTTCCTTGCTGCTATAAATTTGTTTCATTGCTGCACTGAATGTTTTGAAGTGTGATTAAAATTATTTACTGACAATAATACATAAATACACTGTTAGTATTACATTGCAAGTGCTTTGATAACAATTTTTTTAATTTTTGTTTCGAAAATGGTCCCAATTATATAAATATATTAAATCCATTCCATGTTGAAACACTCATCTGGAGAAGGTTGTGGTAAGTTGAGTGTTATTGTGGCCACCGAATTCAGGTTCAGATAAATTCACAAAATGTATTTTTCACAATAAAAGATTACTAAGTATACCTAATTAGTCTTTTTAACAAATTTATTTAAATTATTCCGGGGGAGAAATATGTCTACCTCTATCGGTTGTTGCAAAGAAACTGATTTAAGATGTGTACCTGACCCACCACTCACGCTCTTGCTGGCCTCTTTTTTACGCTCGCTCATTTCTTCGACTGCTCTTCTCTCTTTAACTTCATAAAAAATAGCTTCGTTGCAATAACGAAATTGTTTCGTCAACTGAAAATGTTGGCAAACCTCCAGAATAAATAAATAATAAATATAAACTATGAATTGTAAGAGATAAACCAAATACCAGTAGTTTAAATATCATGTCTTTGCTGTTTTTATAATTTTTAACCCATTTTTTACAAAATTCAAAATAAATAAAATTGTTGCAGTAACGAATTGAAAAATTCTCAAAGAAATCATGTATGAAAGTTTTCGTTGCAGCGACTACTAAATTGCCGCATATACGACACTTTTCACTACAGCAACGTAAAAACATTAACGAAAATGTTTCATCCATGCGACGAACCGTTTTTCTTTCAGTGAAGTTATTTTAAACAAGGGATAAATATGAATATTATGAATAAACTAAATATTAATGGTTCTTATTACTAAATTATAAAATAATGAATTGTTTCTTAAATTAGTTAAATGGTTATAATCATGTGAACGGAAATTAATTTTCTATTTTTTTTTTGCATTTTTTTGGAAAAGGACTTTTATTGTACTGTTGCATTAAACTTTAGTGTTGTTGTTCTTATTTTTATGATCTTAAGAAAATGCCCTTTCCGATGGCAGTAACATTTTAGCAGGTGACAAACAATTTAAAAAGATATGGCCTACTAAGAGTACAAATTTCAGTGGTTCTAATCATCTGATCGAGAGTGTATATATGTATATTTGAGTTCATTCATTAATGTGCATTACGGCCTCTGTTATCAGCCAAATTTCCGAAGCATAAAATACAAATATTTTATAATTTAGGCAGCCGGAATTACATTTACCGTACCGCAAAAAGCACCGGCTAAATGTGCAGTGGCCATTTATCATGGAGGGAATCCATAATGTCACACAAAAGGCCCAACTTCCTGTTTGAGTGGGAAAACTGTGTTAGCCAACAAACGTAATATATGTATTTTCATTCTACGTGATTTTCTCTTTGCTTTCACTGTTATGTCCTTCCAACTGCCATGTAGTACCACAAATGGCTGTGCAGAAGCCACACAGTACATCAGGTCGAGGGAAATACAAATGTCCTGTCATGTGCATGTGCATGAAGAGGAAAACACGAACGAAGTGCATGGGCCATGCAACGGCGTTAGTTTTGTGCAGGGGAAGTTGTGTGAACAGATACTCATAGCATGAAAGGCACTTCAACAAATTATTAATGGTCTTTCATGCCGTGACCGCAGGATTAAATGCGCTTTTAGAAAATTTTCTAATGTTTAAATTTCTAAATATTAAATTAAGTTTAATTTCAGGTAGAAGATATTTGAACACGAAGTATTACACATGGCTCACGAATACACGACTTTATACCATGACTTTATAAGACCACTTCCTGATTTATCCCACGTCCCCAATTTTTTATGCAGACTTGATGGTTGCAATGATCATGTAGTGCTGAAACTACAGTGACCATTATACAACGATATTACCCTTACTGTTTCTTACTTCAACATGTTCCCAATATGTACCAAGGTTAAAATTTTATTGGACATGACTGAAAGCAAATGAAGAAAAAGAAGACATGGTTACCATACAGTTAGTTACAACGTGAGTTCGAGTAATGGTATATCCAATAGTACCGAATTGAATTGAGTTGAGTTGAATTGAATTGGAGTTGAATTGAATAGAACTGAATCGAATTGAATGAAATTGGATTGAATTGAATTGAATTGAATTGAATTGAATTGAACTGAATTGAACTGAATTGAACTAAACAGAATTTAATTGAACTGAAGTGGATTGAATGGAATTCATTTGAATTGAAATGAATTGAACTCAATTCAATTGAATTAAATTGAATTGAATTGGATTGAATTCCATTGAATAGAATAGAATTTAATTGAATTGGATTAAATTTAAATGAGTTGAATATAATTGAATTGAACTGAACTGAAATGAATTGAATTAACTGATGTTTCTTTAACGGAAAATTTAAAAGTATAAAAATCTGACAAATGCTGCTATCTTTTAATAACGATAATAACTCTTTTTACGGGCAAACATAACAATGGGGCTCATAATCGGTATCAAATGGATCTTCATAAGTAACACCACTTGCTGTAAATTCTGTAGTACGATCTGGAGTTGGCGGCCTTGGTGATACAAAATTTTCAGGTGCAAGCACTGGTAGTGTGGCTGTTGCAGTTGCTTTATAAATTTTGTTCTTCTCAGAATGTCGATTTAGACGACATGTGTAATTTACGCATGCATAGCAACTGGTTGCATCATGATCACCTGGGCGATTAATCCAGTTTACCGGCTTACAATACTTCATAGTATCTCTGCCTCCACTCAACCATGCCATGAGATTGTTATAACATTGGCGACACACTGTATTAGGTGTGTAATTTTCACCGGTCAAGTCCACTTTGTCGAAAAACAATGTATATGCTCTTTTGAATTCACTAGTTAAAAGATTCTTTTCCTTATGAAATCTTGTAGATGTTTTTTTTCTGGTTTGATGACCGCAAACGTAGCAAAATAAATCAATATTTTCACACTGCATATTGAAATTGTCAGTTGCCAATATTGTGTGCGAATTATACTGTAGCACTTTCACTTTTTTTACTTTCACTTTCACTTTATAACTTTCACCGCTGAGCTATCGTTGACGTCGCGCTGTGTTATGCCTCGATGTGAGCGTCGTGTCGCTTTTATATTGTGTGCTGCGTCCCTTGTTGCGTGTGCTGAGCTTACTGCATTGCCTGTGCTGCTGCTGTCGGTGCATGATCGCGTGATACCTAAGCGCTACCTAAACGGTGTTAACCCTTGGACAAACACATGGTTCTGGCCAGGCATATTTCATTTTTTGCTACCTATGGACCTGAACAGGAGAAAAAGGTAAAAAAAATGAAATTAAAAAATTTTCGGTAAATTTTTCACTTTTGCGTGCTACCTAAACAGTGTTAAGAATCATCTCTAGGAAGTTTATATGTTCTAGAAATTTGTTTATTGAGATCTTAGGTAAATTTTTGTAGTTGATTGTTTCCTTGAATTTTGAACAGTTTGCTACCTATGGACCTGAACACGGGAAAAAAGGTAAAAAAAATCGAATTTTTTTAAATTTGTTGCGATTTTGATCTGGAATGTGAAGTTTTTTTGATTTTATATGTTCGCAAATTTTGTTCTTTATGACAAGAGCTACAACTTTGCCTCAGAGAGTAAATCGAAATTCTGAACGGTTTGCAAGATATGAGCCTGAGAAAATGATCACATTTTTACGAGAATGATACCGAGGCCCCAAATCTTTGGCGGCCCATAAAAAAAAGTGCATGACTTTGGGAAAAATTGGGAGACACGGGTCTTTTTTTTTAGTCTTTTATCACGTAGTGGTGTCCGTATACGGTTATTTTTTTTCGTGTTGCACTGTGTAGTTTAATGTACATAACTATACAAATTCCAACCATGTTGAAGTAAAATTACATAAACTATGCAAAAAGTATGAAATAATCAAGATATAAAGCTAGAGAGAAATGCGTTTGAGTGAATTTCTAGCACATTTTGATTCTCTTTTACCAGAGTTGCCAAATTCCACACAGCTTCTGGTTGTCTAATTCTAGACCGTCTTTGGTAGAAGTATCATCGTGACAGCGTAAGTGGGTTAGAAGTATAAAAAAGTGAATTTTAATATTTAGAACGGTAAATTGACAAGCAAAAGACAAATGAAACGTTTAATAAAGAGAGAAAAGGAACAAATTGTGAAAAAGTTTGAATATGTACAAAAATAATGTGGTGAAGACAATGAAAAAGATTTATTCATAACATTAATTCATTATGGTCCGGCGAATTCATCAAGTGGATAGTACTAGTCAAATAGTTAGTACAATGTTGTTAGATATTTCGTCAATTCCATGTAACTAGCGATCTGTATGGTACATGGTAGTGCAGAGGGTAGCCACTAACTACCGACAATAACATCCCCATGTTAAATTCGTCAGTGTAAAGCATTGCTGGTAGACTGGCGGGTAGTTAATGGTAATTATTGGGAGTTAGGGAAATAACTAACAATTCGTTAGCTACGTCGACTGCACGGTAGTTGTTGTTTACATGTGAGTTTCCGATCGTGTGTGTGTGAAAAATACGATTATTGTCTGCCTCGCGAGGCTATGGGTTGGTTACCACTGCTCATAGTAAAAATACCAAGTAGTCGCAGTAGATACAACAACAAGTGTGGGCAAGAACAACAGGCATTTTGTTTTGTTTTTGTTTCATGTCAAAGTCAATACATACGTTTACCAACAAATAAATGTAAACACAAAAACAAAACCTTTGAATGTGAGGGAAGCGGTGAACTAAAAAAGGAGAAAAAATTCAAATCAGCTGTCTACCGAGTTTATCTTCTCATTCTATCATGCCACTGCTCTACATACAGCGCGTGAAATAATGGACTTATTGAGACCTCATTTGGGTGACCACCTAATTTCACGTTTGGCTACGGCAAATTGACCACCTAGATCGTTCGATATCACACCTTTGGACTATTGTCTCTGGGGATATGTAAAGTCTGAGGTCTTCAGGAATAAGCCAGCTACGATTGACGCTTTGGAAGCCAACATTACTATGTCGCTATGCTCGCACGAGTCGCCCAAAATTGGACCGTCCGAATGTACCACCTCAGACGTAGTCGTGGCCATCATTTACATGATATAATTTTCAAACAGTACAATCCATAAATTGTTCTTTTAACAGACTTTAAGTTCACTTTCAAATTTATGTGTTTTATTTTTCATTATAAATCAAACCTCACGATGAATCACCCTGTATATATCCCTTTACAAAACATACATTATCGATATACACTGCGAAGGGGGTTTCCAAAACATGCAGCTTACGTGAGATCTTCTTTAAATCAGCAAAGCGGTGTTCAGATTCAGTTAAAAGCTGTATTAATGCACTTTTCATTTTAGAATTTTGCCAAGCAGATTCTAAATAAACATAACATAATTTCGGCTCAAAGTAATTATTTATTGTTGCCACAAATATAAAACCTAAACTTTTTTTGACGAGCCGGTCTAGTTTTCTGAGAAAAGTATATAAGGATATTTGTTCAAAAACGATTTTCAAAGAATTTATAAAATAACAATTCACTTACCTCTATCCTGTGCCGTTAGAAGAGATGATGAAAGTGTTTGCTTTAACTTTCCAAATGTTCCACCGCTGTCCGGCGTATTCTGTGTGGAAGCATTCTCATCGGTGGCAACCATCTGAAAGGATACGATACAAAAAAAGGTTTAACTTAAATATTTTAAAAATCTACAAACGCAAAATATTCTTTAATGTATGTATATCTGGATATAGGTTAAAGTGAATATATAATGGAATACCAAAAATGCCTTAAAGTGTAATTGCTACATAAATAAGTATCATTCTAACTGATGCGTCAAGTGATAGATTCCAACGTACATAAGAATAGAGCAAATGTTTATTTCTCAACCTTTCATCTTGAATTTGAACACAATTGTCGCATCATATCTAGCAGAGATCCCTTACATGACTGGTATGTCACTAACCCGTATTACATTATTGAGTGCAAATTTCCTATTATCATATAAATATACTTACATCTGCGTCGCACAAAAACAAAATGGCGGCATACAGCACAACATATAAGCAGCAACAACAACCACACTAAAGTCAACAATGGCGGTAACGAGAATATAAATACAATAGAATGCTGGATGCTTGATTTAGTGAAGCCACGTCCGACCGACATACAGCGAATGAAAGGAAATTTCATAACAAAGCCAAGGAAAACTCTTTGTATACCCAAAAGGCATATTTACCTTACATTTTTATAGCATACTCCTGGGCGGTGAATTCAAATAGCAGTATTCATGCTTTTGTCTGGACTCGGATTGGAGAGATAAATATGTGCGAGTGTGGGGAAAGTCGTGTTAATTTGATTAAGGGCCCAGGGGCCTTTTTCAAATTTTGTATACATTTAAATATTTAGCAGGAAATGCTTAATTCTCACATTTCAGATTTCATTTAGTTTAGTAGGGGATGACTGTGATCAACATAGTATACGGGCACTAACAGTCATATCACACTTTTTCGGCATTTCAATTAAGATTATATTTTTGAGATTCTGGCAATTTTGATAAGTACTAGAGCGAAGAGTGGAAGGTGCGAAACGACAATTAAATCATTACATTTGTGCATAAAACCAACACTAGCAATAACTGTTTATGTATAGGAAGTTCATATTACAAGATTGCAAGGAATGTTAAAGTGAAAAATGGTAGGTTTTGTGTTAGAATAATAGACAATTCACGAAAGGGCACTCACTGCAACGGGTAGTTTCGAACTCCGTGACATGTTAATTAGCAGATGCCGACTCACCATGCCCGAATTGGTAGTAGGCCATTTCATCGAGTTCGACTTCCTGTTGTATTTTAATCTTTGGCTGGACATAAAACGGGCAGAAATAAAAGGGAATGCGCATTTACGTTCGATGCATAACGTAAATGTATCAATGAAACACTAAGCGTGTTTTTTTTGTTACCCCGCTAAATCTAATTATAGCTTAATTTGTACGGGACAGCTAAGCGATATTAAGTGGCATTTCAATTTCCCACTTAAATTCCGACTTGAACATGTTAAATTTCAAAATATGGCAATAATAATTTATCGTTTAAACAGGTGATGAAATTTTTTCCACGTTATATTTCGCTTCACTTATATATTTTGTTTTTATCCTTTTTTGTATTCTTGTATTGTTGTTATTTACATATTTGTGTAGAGTTTGACAACTGAAACAAATGAACGAAATTGAAATGTATGTTGTTGCTGCTTACAACTATAACAACATTTGCTGCTACCATGTATTTGTTGGCACTTGGTATAAACGTGTTGCCGTATTGCAGTTTTTTCACCCATTACAGCAAATGTTGCCACATTACGTAGTATTAAGTGTGGATCGTTTTATTTGGAAAGCCGTAAATGGCGATAGCTTAATGAAATAAAAAAAAGGCCTTACTATTTAAACTTAGTTTGCTGCATAATTTTCTTCTGGTGGCTTATCGTTCTCTCCCCTATCCACTCTGTTCTCCATCATTTTCCTACTACATAGTCAAGCAACTGTGTCATGTATACCCCCTGCCGGCATTCAGTTTTTATGAAATTTTCGTTGCCATAAGAAGTACGTGTATAAACCAGAACAACAATTTCAGTCGGGTGAACCGACTTAAACCTACCCTCACCCTAAGTCATCCATTGTGTCCGAGTTCCATTAAAAACGCCTATATTCACCCTTACTTGGAACGAATGGGCGTGCGATATTTGACCATATTCAATAGCAGATTAACATGGCGGTAAATACTTAGTTAGGAATCCAAGTGGTTTTGGGGAATTTTTGAGACTACCGACCAATTGTCCACTCAAATTTTATATGGGAGGTAAAAAATGGGCATGTCAAAGTTGCTAATATTTTATTACACAGTAGGTTTTGCCAAAATATTGATCAGCACCAAATTTTATTAACATCCGTTGTGATTTACTGGAAATATCGAGCCGGACAACCGGAAATACACCCAACTTTTGAATGGGAGGTACGACATTGGTCATGGCACAGTTGTCAATTAATAATTAACCAGTAGCTTGTAGCAACGCATTGCCTAGTACCGAATTTCTTTAAGATCAGTTGTGGTTTACGAGAGTTATCGTGTCGATCAACCGGTCATCCGGCCTAGTTTTGACTGGGAGGTATCAGAATAATATAAAAACTAAATGGTTTCCCGCCGTTACATCCCATGTAGGGATTAGGAAGAGCTTCTCACACCCAGTGAGCTGGGCGCGTTCTACTTTTACACCAACTGAGGTACCACAATGGGTGTGGCAAACCGATAATTTTTCATAAGAGATTGGCATTTGACTAAATATTGTGTAGTACACAATTTCATAGAGATTGGTTCGATTTTGCGAGACTTCTCGTGCCGAACAACCAGACGACCAAGCAACTTTTGTATGGGAGGTACCAGAATGGGCGTGGCAAAATCACCCTTGTCTTAATCGGCAATTGTCGTTTGATGACGGGAAGCCTTGGCGCTAATTTCATTAAGTTCGGAAGTGCTTCACGCGATTTATCGGATTGACAACCCGGACGACTACCAAGCTTTTGTATGGGAGGTACCAGAATGGGCGTGGAAATATCGCCCATTTTCTGCATATAAGTGGGCATTTACAGATTATTTAAAAAAAAGTCAGAAATAAGTTTAAGAAGGAATACGACTTCGTACTAAATGTGTAGATTTGTATGGGAGGTACCAGAAGGGGCGTGGTCAGAACACTCATTTTCACCGTAGTCAGAACACCCTATGGTAGGACAAGTAATAGTCACTGTCAAAATTTCATTGTGATCGGTAAGGTTTTACGGCACTTATCGTGTTGACCAGCCAGACAGACGGCCATGACTCCATCGACTTAGAAAGCCCTAAAATTATTTACGTCCAAAGACACTAATAGCGCGTTTACATGCACTCTTTTATCATGGTAATGTCGTGATTATCATTCTACGTCAAAAAGGTGTTTATATGCATTTTTACTCGATTTAGTTTTGGCATTTTTGTATTTCATAATGGGATTATGGAATTATACCAGGTGATGGCAGAAGGATTTGTAAGTATTAGTATCATACAATTCTGTCAGTCAGTCACTTTTTCTATTTCTTTATTGGTAAAAATAACTTTTTATATAATTAACGAAATTTTTATGTGGAATTTATTTAGAATTTCTCGAAATTTTGTATGTATTTATAGAATAAAGAAAGCAAGGAAAAGCAGCTGAACTTATAACACTAATTTTTATATAAATCATGTTTTATATGTTGTCATTAATGTACATGTTCAGTAAAGTACGTTTCCTTTACATTCTCATTTCCGTTTCAAATTCACACAGTCTCATACTGAAAGTGGGTATACAACTCAGCGGTTGAAATGATTTGTGACATGATAATAACATTATCGAGGTAATTGTACCCGATCTTGGGTACAAAAAATGTATAAGAAATCACATGCTAATGGTGTGATTTGTCGATTATCGAGTCGATCTGCAAGATCGAGTGCATGTAAACGCCCTATAAAAGGGTTTAATATGGCTCCGTCTATGCGTTAAATTTTTTTCCCTATTAAATGATATATACCCCCATCTCTATAGGTGAGGGCATAAAAATACAGAAAATTTCTTGAACCCGAAATATTGCTAATTTTTGATTTGCTTGGTAGTCAGCTCTGCGAAAAATTCGTAGCCAAACTCAATTACAGGGTTGTTACGCCAAAGTTATTTCGGACGAAACCAATTGTTTGATAATTGTTTGGGACTGGAATTTTGATATTTCGATAATTTTAACAGCCAAGAGTGACACCATATGCGTTAAAAATAAAATGCGTACAGGAATTACAAATTAAAAATTTGCACGGTAATTCAGAGATAGGTGGTAATTTTCCGTGGAAATTTTCCGTTTAAATAAATAAATATATGACAAAATTTCTTACGAAAATTCCGCAAGAACTGAATACGGGGCTTATCGAATGGAAGTCGCCGTAAGATAAACCGATTGTTAAAACGTAACTTATATCGTATAATGGTCAAAAACGACAACATTAATAAACGAAATCAATAAAATAAATAAGAACGCTAAAATAAAACAAAATACAAAAACCGAAAAAATTTAAATTGTCTTAATTAGAATGGGTCATAACCTCTATATGTATTCATCGATTTCCTTTTTTTTTTTGGATATGATTTATTTTCTTCGTTAAGATGCAATCTATTGGAAAAATAATTGAACACAATTTAGCTTTTTTTTCAGAGAAGTTTTTTTTATTGTAAAAAATAAATTTGTTGGTAAGTTTACGGATTTAAAAATTGTGTTCAGAACGTTTGTATCGCACATAGTTATCTTGAAGTTGAGACTATACTGGGCTCGATAGGATATTTCAATCTCAAAATACTGTTAAAATAGTGAAGCTATCACCGACGAAAAGTAAAATTAAAAACAAATAATTTAATTGTAAATTTATTGGACAAAAAAAAATTATACACAAAATAAAAAGAATAAAAATAAATTTTGTATTTACCTGACCTTAGTTTTGAATTCTTTTATAAACTAGTATAGTAATAATTGTAATATAGTAATAATTGACATAGTTGGCGTGTTATCTTTAATCTTTTACAAAACTGTCGTAGTCGAAATACGACAACGACATACGTAATAAGGCTGATTATATGTATCGGGTTTTTCAATAAGAGCGCTACAAAAGTTTTTTTTAAATAAAACAAAACCGGTTTTAGATACCAATGAAATTCTTTATTCCTGTGAAAGTACGTTCGATGCCATTATGTATGGAACTCGATTTCTTTTGCATGTCCACCACGGGCACGCTTGCAGAAGTCCAGACGCTGAACCCAATTTTCGACAGTCTTCAAGCTTAAATCGGCCGATACTGCTGCAATTTCACGTTCGATATTCGTACGAAGTTCATCAATCGTCGCTGGCTTGTTGGCATAGACCATAGACTTGACGTAGACCCACAGGAAATAATCTAACGTCATCAAATCGCACGACCGAGGCGGCCAATTGACTGGCCCATTTCGTGAGATAACACGTTCACCAAACTTGGTTTCCAATAAATTGATTGTGGCATTCGCTGCGTGGCTTGTGGCGCCGTCTTGTTGGAACCACATGTCCTCCAAGTCCATATTATCCAACTGGGGCCAAAAATATTCGGTAATCATTGAACGGTAGCGATTCGCATTCACAGTAATGTGCCGGTCTTGATCTTCACGGAAGAAGTACGGCCCAATGACACCGCCGGCCCATAAACCGCACCAAACCGTAATTTTTTCGGGATGCAATGATGACTCATGGATTACGTGTGGATTGCTGTCTGACCAATAACGCATATTTTGCTTATTGACGAAGCCATTCAGCCAGAAATGAGCCTCTTCGCTGAAGACCATAAATTGGACGTAGCGCTCTTAAAGTTGAGGCCACTGACTCCAAATTTTGGTAGTAAATATTAATAATTTCGACTCGTTGTTGGCTCGTATATCTTTCCATGATGAAATGGCAAAACTTACTGAAGAGAAATGTCAAAAGAGCGGGAAAAAATATGGCGTCGTTTGCTGTCCCTATCGATTTACTTGTGTAGCGTCTCAGTTGAAAAACCCTTTATATACGAATGACATACGCTAAAACCAAAACAACAGCACAAACCATTTTACCCCTTCGTGCCTTTATTATTCTTTGTTCACTGATCTTCAATACTTGGAACTACAATGGAATAGATGTAAGAAATACCCACTTCCTCTGCAATTTTCACAGGCATTCAGGAATTTTTAAGAATCACTGACTGTAAAATAATGGAAAAATACAGTTACATACGTAGAACTTTGATTGTGCACAGTAGCTCTTTGTACCTCTTTTATTTACTCAGAATAGAGAGAAAATAATGCAACAAACACCATTATATTTGTAACCCAAACACAGAAATATTTGGATCACAAATACATATATATTAACATATTAATCACGGTGTCTCCAACATATAATACGGAACAGTAAACAAGACAGATTTTTCAGCGAGTATATACGACATTCCTTTTATACGACGCACACAAAAAAAAATCACAAACAAAAAAACATATACAGGGTGATTCAGGAAGTTCCGGACAAATTTCTCCAGCGCATTCCTTGGCTCATTTCATGAAGCAAAGTCCACTAGGACCATGTCCGAAAATGCAAGGGTGCGAAATGGCAGCGGTTTCAAAATTTTCGGATTGGCGGTCGGAGGGTAGTAGGATAAAGTTGCTAACTTCTGAGCTAGTGGTCGGATTTTTTTGTTTCCGTTGGAAAGGTCTTTAAGAGGCCTTTCAGAATCAATAGAAAATAGTAAAATCGCCGAGATACAGAGCTTTCGGAAAAAAATTGAAAACAAAATATACCAGACGGCAGGCAACTTATGTTTTTTTCTGTTGAAAGATAGCCATACCTCTTACCTTCCCAAGATGACCTAAATGGAGCCCAGAGGTCTTAACGTTCCAAAGTTATGACCATTTTACTGAAATGCAAAAATATTTGTGTTTGTTTTTGGAAGCGAAATAACAGCATAAATTTATTTGTTTTTGTAAATTAACACGTTTAAGATTTTATTTTATTGAAATTTTCAGAATCAATAAAAAAAAGTAGAAAAAAGTCAAATCGCCGAGATACAGAGCTTTCGGAAAAAAATGGAAAAAAAATCAGATAACCTCAATTTGCTCAGCCAGATGGCAGGTAACTTATGTTTGTTTACCTTTCCAAAATGACCTAAACGAAGCCCAGAGGTCTTACAGTTCCAAAGTTATGACCATTTTTCTTCATGAAATGAGCCAAGGAATACACTGGAGAAATTTGTCCGGAACTTCCTGAATCACCCTGTATTTTTTTTTCAAATGAGCTGTTTTAATGCTCTCACCTGTACTAGATACATCTTGTACTTTTTAGACATATCACGATATGAAATAATAATAAACGTACCGAGAGTTTTCCGTAATTGTTCATAAAACTCAAAAAAATTTAAGTTTTCGCTTTTGAAAATCGAAACAATGTGATTTCTTTTTCGATTTTCTAAAATTGTATCATACAGTTTTTGAGATATTGCGCTCAATTTGTCTTTATTGGAAAGTGTGGTTGCTGCTTAATTTTATTTATACCGAATCTAGTTTAAAGTAGTTGTACTAAATATTTGAAAAAATATCTTTGCGGAAAAAATTTAGTTTTCGACCAACCACAGAGCAGTAGACCAGAGCCGCTATCTGTCTCTTCACGTTCTCTTGATGACAGCGAGCTAGTAGGCCATTTCATCGAATTCGAGTTGCTTTTGTAATTTACTCTTTGGTTGGACCACAGAGCAATACTAAAGAGCCTCCATTACTTTCTGCGATGCCTCTTCATGACGACGAGGTAGTACATAGGGCATTACATCGAGTTCGAGTTGCTTTGGTAATTTACTCTTTGGTTGGCATAATACGGCAGAATTAAAAGGGAATGCGTATTTTCGTTCGATGCGAACATAATTTAGCTGTCATTAGTATCAATTAAACACTTTTAAACTTAGTTTGCTGCATGGTCTATAATCTAATCTTTGTCCTCTATAATCTTTGGCCTCTCATTCTACATCATTTCTTTAGTGGCTTTTCGATCAGCTGTGCCTCAGAATATAATATAATAATACACAGTTGGAAAGATTGAAGGTTCCCCAATTTCTCAGGGTAACTTTCGCCTGCAGGTGCTTATTTCATGAAAAAATACCAATTTTGTAGTTCCTAAACGTGAATAACTATTATTGTCTCAACAACTGCAGACATTCTCTTTCCCATAATGATATATTTTATACCAATAGGACTCCATTTACCGGTGTTACGGCCACACATCCCTCATAACACACCATTCGGAAGATAAGCCGAATTACTGTGGTTGAATTGCATACAGGTGGTACTGAAATTCATTAATAATCAAACACTGGCATTATTACAATGTTGATATACCTGAATATCAATAGAATTCATCTCAATAACACTCATAGACGAATTTTATAATCACTGGGGTGAATTTTATTGAGATTCAGGTATAACAACAAATTGAGTGCAATATCTCCAAAACTGTAGAAAATAAATCAAATTTTTTGCGGAAATACTTCCAAGATACATCAGAGATAACAACTCTGCATCAAAAAATTTCCGTGATAAATGAATAAATTTCTTACGAAAGTTTCGCTAGAGCCGAATACGAGAATTACGAGGATACATAAATATATGTTGCAAAATGTAGAATTTTAAACTATCTATACTTCATTCGCACTGGAAATTTTTCTTGGTTTCGTATCAAAAGCTTTAACAACATCTGATGTGTTCGCATTGTTTGTTACTGGATTTAATTGAAATTCAAGGCGCATTGACGAGTTGGTGTTACTACGACAACAAACGTACCAAGCCTACAACAATAGGCATTTTGTTTAGTCTGGTATTTTTCCACAACCAAATTCAGCACAAATGTATTCCAGGAATAAAAGTTAACGAAAAAGTAAAACAAATATACATATATATGAGAGTGAGAGAAAAAAGAAATATCAAAGAAATGCGAAAAATAAATAATTCAGGTATTCTAGAGGTACCACTACATCAATTCGCCATGATTGAAATTGTTGTAAACACTATGTAATATACATGCGTAGAGGTTCAAACACAATCAAACACGCTAC
This sequence comes from Phaonia tiefii, assembly GCA_963931995.1. Taxonomy (NCBI): domain Eukaryota; kingdom Metazoa; phylum Arthropoda; class Insecta; order Diptera; family Muscidae; genus Phaonia; species Phaonia tiefii. The sequence goes on from OZ008369.1 coordinate 142,371,038, forward strand.
AGACGACGACGTGTTTTACAGAGGTTTCTTAAGCTCCGATATTCAGTTTTTATGAAATTTTCGTTGCCATAAGAAGTACGTGTTTATAAAAAAGAACGACAATTTCGTGAACCGGAAATTTCGCTCACTTTTCATTTGCTTGGTACTCAAGACTTGCGAAAATTTCGTAAACAAAATCAGTTACAGGGTAGTTACGCCGAAGTTATTTCGTACGAAAACAATTGTTTAATAAACGTTTGGGTTCGGAATTTTGACATTTCGATAGATAGAGGTATTATAAAATAAATATTTGCAGGGTAATCAAAGATAGGTGGTAACTCTACGCAACAAAATTTTCCCTTTAGAGATAAATTGCAAAATTTCTTACGAAAATTTCGGCTTTGTGGCAGGGAAAAATCGTGGCGAAAATCCGCTGCGGCTGACGACTCGCCGCTAGAATCTGGGTTGGCATGTCGAATACATTGTCGAGTTTTCGGCATGTCGAATACATACGGTAGACTACCAAACCAAATTTGAGTAGACTACACAAAATTGTCGAAAACTCTGAAAAATTATCCTTCAGAAATTACACTATGAAAATATGAACGCTACAAAGATTTTTCGATGAAAAATACATCAATATCAATTTTATTTTTGAGTATAGTAATTTATATGTGAAAAAAGGGAAACATATATGGGATGACGCTGAATTTTATTCATTCAAAGTGCTGAATTTTGATCGTCACTTATATCGATGTCATCAGGCTCTTCATCTATTATTTCGTCGTTTGAGCGCAAAGTAAAGTACGTGTTCAGCAGTTTCTTCGATGTTTCGGAAGATAGCCGGTTTCTAATGTCACTGTGTACAAACGCCCAGTTCGAAAATAAACGTTCTAGCTGTGCCGTTGATGCTGAAATCTTTAAATAATCCATTGCAAATTCAGCTAGTTTCCTGTGCCCCAGCTCGGCAGCGAAATGCCAAAATGTTTTGGGTGAAATGATATTTTTGCGGTACAAATTTGCAAAAACTCCTTCGTTTGCAGTAAATTAGCGTACCGCTTCGAGTTCAGTTGCTTCGCATTTGCTGAAAAGGTAAATTGTAACATCTCTTTGTTCGTCTTCTCTTAATCTTTTACCGCGATAAGTCGGATGAAAAAAGTTCGCAGTCATTGTTACGATGTGTAAAACATTGATTATCTTTATGCGAAAATCCAAGAATTCACGTAATTCATCTGGTCCTTCTTGCGACAATTTGAGCCATTCTTCAACTGGATCAGCCGTGGATGTGGTACTCTTTTGAAAAAAATTAGTCAATTTAGCTACTGGATTTAATAAATCAAGTAACTTTTTGGCCGCTGCCATGAATTCTTGATTAAACAGAATTGAAGATACCGCCGGTGTTGGTGTTGTTGCATTTTTGTCAAATTCTGCTTCATTTTCGCAAGCGGTGGTAATCGTCTTCATCGACGACAAATTCTTTAGAAAACGATTCCGCAGCACTTCGCTGGCTCGTCCATCGCGTAGCACATGATAACACTGGCTTATTGCCACCCCCTTTCAACAAACGGTCCTCTAAAGCCGTTCTTTTGAAGTCCTTTTGGACAGTCATAATCTTTGCCATCACATTTGAGTTCTGTTGCTGTTTAAGTATGTCCCCAGCTAACAAGTTTCCGAAATGTGCATTACAAGTAGAATACAGCAAATCCAACGACTTACCGGCATTTCCCATACTTTGCATGGAATGTGCGTTATCGCTCAAGACGGCATATACAGTGGCATCGTAGCGTGCCTTTGTCAGCACAGTCGCTTTATACAATGCATCAAACAAATTTGCACACAGTCTCTCGAACGTCCGAAAAGTCATAGGATTCAAAAAAAATTTTCTATCGTCTGACGTTGCGAGCATCATTGCAACGTAGTGCTGATTTGATGTAGAGTTTTGCCAACCGTCCACAAGCAAGGTTGCTTTTTTGTCCATTTTCCTGCCAATTGACGACGGTGTGGCGGCTCATATGCTGGACGCAATGCTTTCACAAACTTTTTGAAATGTGTTGAATCAGCAACTCGGAATGGAATATTGCAACCATAGAAAAACAACGGCGCCAACGAATCTAGCTGATCTTTTTCGGCAGGCTTTACACCATCCATAAAACGTTTTACTTTTTGTTGCTTCGGTGTTGACGATCTTAATTCCGATGTTGGCCGCTAAATCGAAATTAATTAAAGGAAATCAATCCACAATTGTACAATATAAATGCAAAAAATATCTTACAATTTGTAAATCAAAGCTTAAGCTTGAATTTGGCCGTGAGTTCGGACGTGAATCGTCATTGCCGCCGCAGATCGCTTGCAATTCGCTGCTCACTGAGCCAACATCCTTATCGCTGAAAATTGGAGCTCCATCAACACTTTCGATATTATCGCCGTTTTCAATTTCTTCAATGTCCTCATAACCGCACTTTTCACTGGAAATTTAGACGCACAAACAATTAAAATGAAATGCACAAAAATATTGAAAACAAAATATTACCGATGGCCTAGCAAAACGTTCGTGACGTCTTTCGAGCACTTAATACATTGTGCCGCAATTCTTCCATTGTTGTGCACCTTTTTAAAGCCAAACCATTGATCATGCATTGGTCGACCTCCTGAAGATGTCGATGCTGATGATTTACCACACTATGACATTAATTTTACAAATGTGTCTGACATTTTCAGGAGCAAACACAAACTTTCGGGTAATTTGTCGATGCTTCATTTGCAAAGTACAATAAAAATACAAATGATAAGTTTGGCACCGTAGCTGACAGCTGTTATGACATGCCAACCCAGGCTGTTATGCTTGAGCAGTGCAGTTGGCAACACCTGCACTTCAGCAGGAGACAAAACAAGCGAGATTGGAATTATAAATTTGAGCACAAATTCAAATTGTTATTAATTATAATAATTATAGAAAAAATATTAAACAAAAATGGATACAGTCATAGGAGAAACAAGAGGAAGATGTATATATTCGTGGATCTTATCGCTTTCTCTTGTTTCTTTTATTATTTACACTTTGGCTGGCGTATTTTGGGTATAAACAAGATGCATTACGTGTAAGTCGAAATATTAAGGCTGTTTTTTTATTCCATTAAGCTATCGCCACTTGCGACTTACCAAATAAAACGATCCACACTTAATACTATGAAATGTGGCAACATTTGCTGTAATGGGTGAAAAAAATCGATATGGCAACACAGTGCCAACAAATACATGGTAGCAGCACATGTTGTTGTAATTGTAAGCAGCAACGACAGACATTTTATTTTCGTTCATTCGTTTCAGTTGTCAAACTCTACACAAATATATACCAACAATATAAGAATACAAACTAGTATAAAATCAAAATACATATGATTTTGACAAGTGAAACGAAAAATTACATGGAAAACATTACATCACCTGTTTAAACGACTATACCTGATAGATAATTCCGCCATGTTCAATATGTATAACATTTACCGCGCGTTGTTGTGAACAATTTGTTGCCAATTTTGTTTTCAATCGCAAATAAAAATCTATCCTTCAAATTTAGAGATATAAAAGTACAAGTAGTCTTCCATTAAATAAAATAAGTTTAATGAACTTAAAATGTATAAGCCATTTTGCAAATTTCTGCTTTTGAGTCTCTCCTTGATAACGTTTTCATTCACAAGAAATGATAACAAAATGTATCTAAGATAATTTTTTGTTGCCATCTCTTGAAATTGAACATGTGGCAACATTGTCATTGCGCAAGTCGGAATTTAAGTGGGAAATTGAAATGCCACTTAATATCGCTTAGCTGTCCCGTACAAATTAAGCTATAATTAACTTTAGCGGGGTAAAAAAAACACACTTATAGTATACTTGACGCCAGTAAGGAAACGATATTTGAATGAGTTATTCCTTAAGTTCTTGAATGTTTAAGAGTTTTCGACAAGATTGGTGTTTTCGACATGTCGTAAAGTAGTCTACACTTTTCAACGTAGACTACATACAAGTCCTAAAAACTCTTGTCGAATGCCAACCCAGGCTAGAATAGAATCTTTTCTAAATTCTTGGAGGCGCTCTAACGAAATCTCTGAATTAAGAGAATGGAGTTGCCACATTTTCATAAAAACCATAAGAGCAACCAACACATACATATGTTGACATGTGTATAGTAAAGAAAATTAAAGGAACGGGTTAAAAAACGATTTATTTTTAAACACAATACAATTCAAGTGAATGAAAAATGTGTAAAAACGGTAATAATATTATAATATTATACATATATTCATGTTTCCAAATATTATGTTTCCAAACTTTCAATCAAATTCCAGAAAAGAGCCGCAACTACACACGACGCAGAGAGAGAACAACTCTGAAACTTCTGAAGCGTGTCTGGTTTTGTTGGACTCTAGTGTGAGATAAACAGCGTTGCATAAAGCAAATCAATCATTTTCTGTTGACTCTCAGACAACAAAGTAACAATACCCGATTTCTCGACTGTCAAAATATATGGGAAATCAAGTTTAAAATAAACAAAAGTGCTAAAATCAAGAAAATGGATGTCAGTGCGAATGCCGTATTGGAAACCCCAGAAGTGCTATCAGATTTTCAACAAACTGAAATTTTGGTTTCTAGAATTATGAAGTACAATTTCGCATACCTTTTATATTTTCAATTATAATTTGGTTTAAAAAATTTGTTTCTATTAAAAGTGATTTTCAATTGAAAATAGTTTTTACAAGAGGAAGTGAAATTGATTATTTCGATGGATGTTTGGGAATATAACCATTTCCATGCCACCAAGGCATCTCATCATGTGTAAGTATATCATCACACATTGTTGCGGCACGGTTTCACTTTGGCCGGCTTAATAATAAAACACAATTTTTCCAAGAGCACCGTTCGTACAATTAAATATTTTATTTCATACAAAACAAATGTACAATAGTTCGCGCGAGATAGTGGCGGAGTGCTTTAAAATAAAATTGTATTTAACCCGTGCCTTTCTGTCGCCGACTGTCTGGACCAAGTCATTTTTCTTAGCTTAGCAACCGCAGGTCTACCTGACAAACAAGCAAGGGCCGTTAGTTTTCTTTTTCGAAGATCAATATATGCAATATCAATAAGCAATAAGATCAATACAGCAATAACAATGTTCAAGGCAAGGAGAAAACAGAATAAGAAGTAAATTTACTTACATACAACTACATTGTATTGGAAGTTTTAGCAAATAGATTTCAAGGGGAAGGAGTCCCAATATAGAATATAGAATTCAGAATTCATTCAAAGTTCATTTTAAAATTAATAATTTATACATTAAATTAGAATACCATGTAGGTAAACGGCGGCAACATTCCCCTCCTCGTAAATGAGCCACGAGTTTACTTCTCAATAATGCCGACGTCTAATTTTGCCAATTTAGCTGCTGGTCGCTGGAGGACACTATTCTGAGTTCGAACTGTTGCCTGGCGTACTTGCCCATCTTTGGCTATTACTGTGTCGATTATCTTGCCTTTTGGCCAGCAATGTCGTGGTAGATTTTCATCAACGATAATTACGATGTCGTTAACTTTTAGTGGTGTTGTTTTTTGAAACCATTTTCCTCTTCGGATGAGTGTAGGTGCATATTCTTTAAGCCAGCGCTTCCAGAATTTGTCTGCGAACAATTGCGTTTGGTGCCACCGTTGACGTAGATCAGCCTGGGTGTAGTTTACTGGCTTGCAACCATCGGATGACCCTAATAGCAGGTGATTTGGTGTCAGTGCCTCATCGTCGATTGATTCTAGTGACACAAACGTAAGAGGTCTTGAGTTGATCATGAACTCAACTTCGGCTAGGGCACTTTTCAAGGTCTCATCGGTGAAATTTGTGTGAGGACAGATGCTATGCAACGCCGTTTTGACAGATTGCACCAGTCTTTCCCATGCTCCACCCATGTGGGGCGCTGCTGGTGGATTGAATTTCCACTTAATCCCATCAAATGATTTCGATATCGTTTTGTGACTAATCTCTGTGCCAATTATCTTCGAGGCGGCTTTAAAATTTGTGCCGTTGTCAGTATAAATTTCCCTCGGGGATCCTCTTCGAGCCATGAAATTTCTAATGGACATGACACAGGAACTGTTGTCTAGGCTGTGGGCGATTTCAAGGTGTACCGCGCGTACAGTGAGACATGTAAATAAAACGCCCCATCTCTTCTCTTTTCGACGACCAACTGTGACGTATAAGGGCCCAAAGTAGTCTATACCAACAAATGTGAATGGCTTCTCAAACGTAGCTAATCTCGCTGGAGGTAATGCAGACATTTGCGGCATAATAGGAACAGCTGATGAGTTTTTGCATAATTGGCACGATTTTCTTACACTCTTGTAGAGAACACGCAGACGTGGTACGTAGTATTTACTTTTGACGTAATTGATGACGGTTTCATGTGACGTATGATGGAAAGTTTCGTGAGCATGTTGGACCAGTAGGCGCGTCACATGATGATTTGTAGGCAGTATTATTACATCTTCGTGATTTAGGAACGAAGCACGACTTTTTACTCTTAATACGCCCCCGTCATCTAAAAAGACATCCAAAGAGATTAGTTTACTGTCTTTTTTAATACTCTTACCCAGCTTTAAACAGCATATTTCTTCCGCAAATTCGCTTCGTTGTGCTTTCCGGAATAAAGCACACTTGGCACGCTGCACCATGTTAACTGAAAGTTCTTCTAGTAGTTCGCCTTTTTTACATCGTGATTTTAGTTTGTCCAAGTAGAGTATAAACGTTGCTACAGCTCTGTACAGTCTCCGCCAATTTGAAAAATATTCAAAGTTGAAAATTTCCTTTTCCTCGTCTTTGCTGACATGAAATACGTGATGTCTTATTTCATCTTTGTTGCATTCACCCAAATCCGCACATTTAGGCCACGTTGATTCGTTTCCACGAAGAAATTTAGGCCCAGAGAACCACGTTGCGACATCCCAACCGGTTTGATATTTCGTTGCAAGATCTGCAGGATTTATTTTAGAGGGTACCCATCGCCATTGAGTAACATCTGTGGTTTCCAAAATTTCGCCCACGCGGTGCATGACAAATTGTTGAAATCTTTTTGGATCCATTCGAAGCCACTGCAACACCGTCTTAGAATCCGTCCAGAAATATCTTGAAGTGAACTTTATGCGTTGAATATTTAATACCTTGTGGGCTAGTCGGACACCCAATACGGCAGCTTGAAGCTCCAGCCTTGGAATCGACATCGGTTTTAATGGAGCGACTTTGGATTTGCCTGTGACTAGAATGACGTCACAACCGTCTCTATACATAACTCGAATGTAACAAACCGCTGCGTAAGCGTCTTCACCGGCGTCGACAAATGTATGAAGTTCCACTTCATTTGCCTCGTTTATGTATGCAGCGTAACAACGAGGTATTTCAATTGCAGATATATGTTCAATAGCTGCTTTCCACTTTTGCCATTTGATGAACAAGGGGTTGAAGAGCTCATCGTCCCAATCGATGCCAGATCGCCAGACTTCTTGAAGTAAAATTTTCAGTGTGGTTGTGTAGCATGATATTAGGCCAAGCGGGTCGAAAATAGACATCAGCACTTGAAGCAGCTCTCTTTTCGTAGGAACTATTTCATCAGTTAGTACATCACGACGAAGTCTGGCGAATCTGAAAATATAGACAAAGGAGTCTTTATTAGGGTCCCAATACATACCAAGCACCTTTTCAGTATCTGCAAGTTCTTTTGGCGGCAGATCCGGAGTATGACCCTCTTCTAAGTGGTTGACGACTTCGCTGTTATTTGACGCCCAATTTCGGATATGAAATCCCGCGGCAGCATGAATTAATTTTACTTGTGATGCCAGTTCGATAGCTTGTTTACTGCTGTCCACACTGTCAATGAAATCATCTACGTAATGATTTTGTTGTATTGCCTCCACCGCTCGAGGATATTTTTTTTTAAATCGGTCTGCATTGAAGTCTCGGACATAATGAGCTATGCACGGGGCACATGAAATGCCAAATGTCAGGGCACGCATGACATAAACACTCGGCTTGTCTGGATCATCATTTCTATCCCACCATAGAAACCTCTGAGAGTGCATATCGCTGTCTCGCACATTTATTTGGTGGAACATCTCGGCGATATCGCCGCAAACAGCAACTTTTCCTACGCGGAAACTGAGCAACACATCAACTAATGATTTCAATAGGTCGGGTCCACTGTTTATGTAGTCATTCAGACATACTCCATTCGATTTGGCAGCGGCATCCCAAACCATTCTTATTTTGCCCGGTTTGTTGGGGTTTTTTATAATGAAAATCGGCAGATACCACACACGCTCTGATGATTTATTAATTTCTTCAGCACTTAATTTCTTGGCATAGCCTTTTGTTAATAAATTGTCTATTTGATTTTGTAGAACAGTTTTCAAATTTGAATCTTTGTAGAATTTTTTATTAAGGCACATGAGGCGCTTGTGAGCATTGTCGTAGCTTTCAGGTAAGATACGTACTTCACTTTTCCACAACAGACCCACTTCATAACGTCCATTAACTTCGTGACAAGTATTCTTCAAAATGTCCATCGCTTTGGCGTCTTCCACAGAAATTACCGACCTAGTTTTTGCTTCTTCTGTATTAAAATATTCTTTCACGATTTGATGTAATTCCTTGTAACTATTTTCACAATCACAATGGTGTACGTTTAGACACGCTTTTCGGGAACGAGAACGTCCACTGCACCCTTGAAGTGTCCAGCCCAATCGTGTTTTTGTAGCGATTGGTTGACTCCACGACCCTTCGCGAACTTTAAGTGGCACAGCAACTCTCCAATTATCCACACCGATCAGAATAGCTGGTTTAACATTTTCATATGATTGTATTGGAATGCCATTCAAATAGGGATATTTTGCAACCAATTCCTTCATATTTAATGACTGCTGAGGCAAATCTAAATGTTCAACTGTGTGCACGCACTTTAATGTAAACTTGTCGCCACTACTGATGTTTGAAATTGTCATCGCTGTTCTTACTGATGCATTTTCTTGTCGAGTCGTATCACCAGTCCACTTTAAGCACAGTGGCTCCTCCACACCTTCAAGATCAAGTAGATCGAAAACGTCGCGTTCAATCAACGTCACAGAAGAACCTTCATCCAGAAATGCAAAAGTATCGATGAAACCATTTTTCTTGTGCAGACGAATCGGCAAAATTCTGAACATTGAGCTTGGTTGAGGTTGCACTGTAGAGTGTGAATTTATAGGTGTACTTGGAGTATTAGCCGAAGCACTATTTTCTCTCAGGGACGTGGAATTTTGTTCATATTTGTGCAACAGTCTATTATGTTTAGCCTTGCACCCATCAATTCCACATTCCTTGTTTATAAAACATTTTCCTTTATGCTTTTTCAAACAATTTCGACACACATTATTCCGCTTCACTATGTCCCATTTTCTTTCTAGTGGGAGCTTTTTAAATTCACCACACTCTGACACTTTATGTTCACCTTCGCACACGTAGCAATTTAATTTAACTGGTGGCCGTTGTTCTGTATGTGTGTTCATTGTTGCACTTTTACTCATCGGAACGACTGATACTACTGTGCTTGCGGCATCGGCGATTTGATAAATCCAGTCACTAAAGGTTTTGACTTTCGGCACTGTGTCACTTTTCGGGTACATGGCCCAATTTAATTTATATTGACTGGACAACTTTTCAACTAACTCTTTCACCAGCATTGGATTGTTCATATGTGCTTCCATTTTGCATACCTCCATTGTCGAATATATATTTTTTACACACAACGCGTAGTCAATCATAGACTCCAATTTATCTTTTGGTGGGGGGAATTTTCTAGCCTTTTCAATGACTCGCTCCAAAATATGTTCCGGTCGTCCGAAACACATTCTTAAAGTTTGAATTATTTCGGGTACCATCGTGGGCAGCATGAGTTTATTTTTTACTATCTCCTTAGCTCTACCTTTTAAACAGGCTTGTAGACGTATTAAATTTTCAGCGTGAGAGTATCCGGCTACCGCGGTACTATTTTCAAACGTGCTAATGAAGAGCGGCCATTCCTCTGGATCTCCATTGAAATGTGGCAAATCTCGTGGAATAGACTGGCGGGCGGCTATCTGAGATGGAGATGGCCCTGAAATGAAATTCCAATTAGATTGAATGCTGTTAGATGAAGCGAACTGCATTTGATTGTTTTGCCCCAGCTGCGATAGTATTTGGTATTTCTTCTCGATGAAATCTTGCTGCATACGCTGTTGTTCCTCTAGCATTTTGAGTTGCAACTCCATTTGTGTGAACTGTTCTTGTTGTTGTATTGGCATTGTATGCTGCATCCCTTGTTGTTGTATTGGCATTGTATGCTGCTGTGTTTTCGCAAAGGGAAACGATATTGTGCTTGTAGCAACTGAAGACACCGGCACTCGCATAGGATGCGGCTGCTGCGTTCGTGTTGTCGCTGATGTATACATTGGTGCACTTATTCCAAGTGTTAACGATGGCCCAGGCATATCTGCACATAACTGCTGCCCCATGACTCCTGCCGCACTTGTACTTGCCTTTTGCTGCGCCCCTCCTGTGGTTGTCGGTGACGACGCTGCTTGTGGCTGCTTTAGTACATGTGTTGACGAAATCCCGAGTTGATTTTTGCCTGTACTGATACCTGTTGCTGTTTCTACGCCAAGACCGCACCCCTCACAGCTCCAACTTACATCGGCTATGTCGCTGGTCACTGCTACGCAATCATAGTGATACCACGTATCACATTTGTCGCATTGTACCATGCGATCATTGTCGACTTCCCTGCATTTTTTACAATGGTATTCCATCACCGGTACTTGATCTTCGGCCATATCGCCCTTTATAATTTTTCTTTTATTTAACAAAAAAAAGCTTCGTAAGTCCGCTTGACTTTATCAGTTTTCACACAATTTTTATTTTAATTTTATTTTAAAGAATGTTGCGGCACGGTTTCACTTTGGCCGGCTTAATAATAAAACACAATTTTTCCAAGAGCACCGTTCGTACAATTAAATATTTTATTTCATACAAAACAAATGTACAATAGTTCGCGCGAGATAGTGGCGGAGTGCTTTAAAATAAAATTGTATTTAACCCGTGCCTTTCTGTCGCCGACTGTCTGGACCAAGTCATTTTTCTTAGCTTAGCAACCGCAGGTCTACCTGACAAACAAGCAAGGGCCGTTAGTTTTCTTTTTCGAAGATCAATATATGCAATATCAATAAGCAATAAGATCAATACAGCAATAACAATGTTCAAGGCAAGGAGAAAACAGAATAAGAAGTAAATTTACTTACATACAACTACATTGTATTGGAAGTTTTAGCAAATAGATTTCAAGGGGAAGGAGTCCCAATATAGAATATAGAATTCAGAATTCATTCAAAGTTCATTTTAAAATTAATAATTTATACATTAAATTAGAATACCATGTAGGTAAACGGCGGCAACACACATTATAGGGATGAACAAGTCTTAAATTAACGAGAACTGCTTTAGCAGCACCTACTAGTACGAAACCATCCAAAACAATACTTTCCTGGAAACATCAATATCCACTTTCTATTTGCTTGTTACTTAGCTTTGCTAAAATGTCGTGAACAAAATCATTACAGAATATTATTGCAGGAATATTTGCAGGAACTATCAGGAAACAGGAACCAAATGTTTCAATGGCACAGTAACAGGAATAGCAAGAGTGGTAGAACAAAAAACAAAGAATAAAGTTTATAAACGGAATGGAAAATTCATACAACCTGAATACATGGTTTTCAGGTGGTTTCTATGGTACAGCTGATCGACCAATGAAGACATAGAGATTATAGAACGTGCAGCAAACTCACTCCCCCAGAAATATGAAAATGTAGAGCGAGAGAAAGATCAAAACTCCCCACAGATTTTCGTATCGTGCATGAAAGTCTACCCCGCCAGCAACACCACAGCTCTCGCCAACAAAACGCGTTAGGCACGCATCGAACACCCGCGTGAAAGACATAGTGTAATGCTGCTCTAAGTTTAACTAGTGATTGATTGATACTAATGACAGCTAAATTATGTTTCATACTGTTTGCATCGAATCAAAATACGCATTACATTTTATTTCTGTCCGTATTCTGTCCAACTAAAGAGTAAATTTCAAAAGCAACTCGAATTCGATGAAATGAACTACTACCTCGTCGTCATCAAGAGAACGTGAAGAGGGGGATACCGGCTCTTGTATATTTCTCTACGATTAGGTCCATTATCGCAGTGTTTGGTTAGAGTTAACTAAGATTTATTCTTTTTAAATTCTATACAATCTGACAACTACAACTTTTAATTTGTTTTAACTGTAATAAACTAAGCTAGTGATAATGGAACTGTCCGTGCAGGTGGAAAGTTTCTGATAGCCATTACCTTGGGAGTGGCCAGAAATGATTCCTTCATTGGGCACTCCCAGTAGCTCACAACTTCCCCGCAGTATGTCCTGAGCAATGGCTTTATCGGAAAGCTCCGTTAGCTAGCTAGAGTGAGAAGGCGAAACAAATGAGCAGCCTGATTGATTATGCAATCACTGATATGTCTCAGTCTTAGTAGGTGACTGATGTCAGTGAAGCTGGTCAAGCAATCGGGCATATTCTTTTGTCCTTTGAAGGCGTATGAGCGAAACATAGGGGCCAGCGACGGATAGAAACCAAAAAATTAACCAGTTTAATCCATAATGAGCGGCTGCAATTAAATATTCTGGCGGTATGTTAAATGCAAAAACCCGGTGGACTGGGCTTGCCTCCCGTGACCGTTTATAATGGCAGTGATAATACATAAACGAAAAAGAAAACATAAACAACCCTATTTGTTGACGACCCCCACAAACGTTATAAGGGCCTCGATTTACGGATATACGCCTCGAATGTGAGAACTCTATATAGACCCGGTGCAAGCACCCAATTGGCAGATGTCCTCGAAAGTTATAAGGCTGACATTATCGCAATCCAGGAAATGCGATGGACAGGACATGGCTGCACAAGAAAAAGAAACCGCGACATATACAACAGCTGCCATGAGAAAAAACATGAATTTGGTTGCGGATTTGTAGTTGGCAAAAGGCTGCGACATCTAGTCTCTAGGTTCAATCCTGTGAGTGAACGTATAGCCACAATCCGCATAAAAGCGAAATATTTTTATATTTCCCTAATTTGTGTGCATGCCCCGACTGAAGAGAAAGATGATGATGCCAAAGACATATTCTATGAGCTCCTAGAGGAAACGTATGACCGCTGCCCTGGCCATAACTTTAAGATTGTACTAGGAGATTTTAATACTAAAGTAGGTAGGGAGAATGTGTTGAATGTGCTGACAGTTCCGAAAACGGCATGAGACTGATTCACTTTGCCGCGGCAAAAAACATAGTCATTAGTCGTACAACATTCCAAACTAAAGGCATCCACAAGATTACTTGGGTATCCCCTGATCAAAGAACGAAGAACCAAATGGATCACGTGGTAATTAATGGAAGGCAATCATCCAGTGTAATGGACGTACGAGTGATCAGACGACCTAACATCGGTTCTGATCACTAACTGGTAGCAGCAAAGGTTCGCACAAGATTAAGCAGACGGAAAATCATACGAAACCAGACGCAGAAGAAGCTGGACATTGGAAAGCTGCAATTACCAGAGGTAGCCACAGCCTACTCAAGGAAGCTCTCGCAACTTTTGGCACAGAACCCACCCCCTCTCGATGACGATCCTGATGCGCAGTGGAAACCCATTTCCGACTCTATAAAAACTGCCGCAACCACCGTACTTAATTTCGAAAAACCGCTTCGCAATAAACCATGGTACGATAAAGTGTGTCGCATTGCAAATGATGAAAAGAACGCTGCACGTATGGCAATGCTTCAGTCAATTGCAACGCGAGCGGCAACTGAGCGGTATAGGGAGAAAATAATGGAGGTAAACTGTCTCTTTAGGCGTAAGAAATGGCAGTGGAGAAGGCTTCGTTCTTCCTTCTGTATGAGAAAATTGAGACATACAGAAGGAAGAACGAAGCCCGAAAATTCTACCAAAAAGTAAAAAACGAAACTAATGGCCATAGTTCAGGGCCCTCCTTCTGTAAAGACAAGGACGGAAAAGTCATCGCAGATGTGCAGAGCATGTTGGGAATATGGAGAGATCATTTCTCCGCGCTTGTAGTACCTGAGATATCCAATGACGATGGGACAATCGATCACAATACGGACGACGACGTCGATTGCGATGGATTACCGGCGGAGCTGTTTAAGGCTGGCGGCGAAGAGCTGATAAGGTGCATGCATCAGCTCATTAGCAAAATTTGGTTAGATGAATGCATGCCCGGCGATTGGAGTCTCAGTGTACTATGTCCCATATTTAAAAAAGGTGATCCCAGTCTCTGTGCCAACTACCGTGAAATAAGCCTTTTATCCATAGCATATAAAGTTATATTAAGTGTTATGTGCGAAAGACTAAAACCAATTATCGCTGACCTGATTGGAGCATACCAGTCCGACTTTAGGCCTGGAAAATCGACAACTGACCAGATATTCACGCTACGCCAAATCCTGGAGAAGACACACGAATAAAAAATCGACACCTATCATCTATTTATCGATTATAAGGCGCCCTTCGATAGCCCGATACGGGGGATACTCTATGAACAAATGTCTGAGCTTGGTATTCCTGCAAAACTAAAACGCCTTTGCAGTATGACCTTGACGAACACCAAATCTGCAGTGAAAGTTGGTAAGGATCATACCGAACCTTTCGAAACTAAGCGAGGCCTCAGGCAAGGCGACACCCTATCGTGCGATCTCTTTAACATCTTAATGGTGACCATTATGAGAAAAGCTGCAGTCAACATGAATAAAACCATCAGCAGCAAAAGTCACATGCTGCTCGCGTATGGTGATGATATCGATATCATTGGGCGCACAATGAGAGAAGTTACTGCGGTTTTTTCGAGAATTGAGAAGGAGTCAGCAAAAGAGGGTCTGACGGTAATTGAGGACAAGACAAAATGAATGGTTTCAACGAACAGGGCCTCCACGCTATTAGACCAAAGCGTGAACGTAGATAACCGTTATAATTTCGAGGTGGTAGACGAATTCATATATCTCGGATCTGCCGTGAACAAAAACAACAACGTCAGCCTTGAGATCAAACGGAGAATTGTCCTTGCGAATAGATGTTATTTTGGGCTAAGCAAGCACTTTAGAGATAAAGCCCTCTCTCGAGTAAAAAAAGTCCAACTAAACCAGACTCTCATACAACCTACTTTGCCTTATGGCGCAGAATCCTGGGTCTTATCGTAAGCAGACGAAACATCTGTAGGAGACTTCGAGAGGAAACTACTCCGAAAAATGTATGGCCCTATCACAACGGCGAGTATCGGCGACGTATGAACCGTGAGCTGTATGAGCTATAACCCGACATTCGACACAGTTAAAGGGATCAAAATAACGCGATTGCGCTGGCTAGGCCTTGTCAGTAGAATGGATGAAGAGGTTTTCGAAACCGAAGAAAGATGAAAAATAGGAAGACCAAGACTCCGCTGGAGGGATCGGGTTGACGAATCCCTGCGTTCACTTGGTATTACCAACTGGAAAGATAAGCAAAAGATCGAGCTGGTTGAAATTTAAAAAAAAGCTTCTATTTAGGAAAATTG
Organism: Phaonia tiefii; assembly: GCA_963931995.1. Taxonomy (NCBI): domain Eukaryota; kingdom Metazoa; phylum Arthropoda; class Insecta; order Diptera; family Muscidae; genus Phaonia; species Phaonia tiefii. The sequence goes on from OZ008369.1 coordinate 142,386,725, forward strand.
TTATTGTCTATTACGGCATTAGTGGATTGTATATTACATATTGGTATCGGTAAGAACGTGGGTTAGATCTCTAGTCTGACCACCTCACATTCCTTTCAACGACGGTCACCACGCTTAGCCATGAAATGCTTCTCAATAAACTGTTCGCAATCGGCGTAAAACTGTAGGTCCCAATCAGTGTGTATAAACCTAGAAAGTGCACAGCTCACTGATTGCGGAAAGCCCTCCCCTAACCCCTCTTGGGATCTAATGGGAAATTATTTATAAATTTATTTTTTATATTGCACTCCTAGTTATGGAAGTCACGAAATCCTGTCTATCGCATGGGTTAAATAACCCATTCAGGTGGATGGTGTGATCATGCAATAGAGGATAAAATCATCATAGATGAATAATTCGGAAAATTGCATTACAAGGATGGTTAAATGTCATGGCAGCAGATGCAAACTCATGAATAAAATTCCGTCATTATTGGTAGGAATTTGTAGTGCGGATAAGACTGTGCGTGTGGCCGTCGATGGTGCAACGGTTAGTGTGCGAGAGAACGTGGGTTCTATCCCTACTCTGACCACCTTACACTTCTTTCGACGACGGCCACCTCGATTAGTGACAGCGACACTATCGAGTAATTAGCCATGAACTAGCTTCTCAAAGCAAATAATTTCCCATTACATCCCATGAAGGGTTAGGGGACAGCGTCTCACAATCACTGAACTGTGCGCTTTAGAGTTCTCACTCACTTATTGGGACGTCCATCGATTAATGTCTCATTTAGACGTATTAGTACATTTTGTTACGGAGAATCATTTAGTTTGCTCCAAGAAGCTCAAGATCTAGTCTACGCCGATCTGAGTCAATTCTCCCAGGTCGCTAAAAGGGTAGCACCCCACAGTAGACATCCAGCTGCCGGCTAGTTGTGGACACATGCAGAGAATATGTTCAGTGGCTTCTTCCTCTTGCTCAGCGTTACGGCTTCTATAGAAGTCATTTGGCTTGACCTTTAGTCTCGCATTGGTCCTACCTAGATACAGAAGGTTCATGGATCTCCTGTTATCCATTATCGGCCAGATTTGCCATAAGCGTGCACAATCTGTGCCTATCACCCACCTCTCCAGCACCATCATATAGGAGTGTTATTGCAGGCTATGATTACAAGTTGGTAGGGACATGCCAACACGTGCTAATTGCTGTGGAACGTGTAATGTAGTCCCTTGCCTGGAAAGTTCACTTGCACTTCAGTTCTATGGAACATCTTTCTTCCATGGCACCCACATGAGATAAATATCGTACTACTGGGTCATCTCGTTAAGAGATCTGCGGCATTCCAGGGCAGATGTTGAGTTCAGGACTGTTGATTCCATGTAGTTGATGAACGCCTGACTATCAGCAAGACATTGACCCAATGACTGCTGGACTATTGTCCCTCATCCAGCCTGTCACTTCTTTCATACCCAAAATTTCCACCTGATACACGATACTATGATCAAGTAGTCTACGAGATAGGGACCACTCTAGTCCCCAAGGTTCATGTTCGCCCCATCTGAGTAGAAATTCACATATCCCTCTATACCAGGAACTACTTTGTGCCAAGAATCTAATGTTAGAATGTTGGTAACAACTTCCAGCACTGTTCCATGGGCGACTCCGACCTTGCCCTACTGTGTTAGTTGCATTATGACGTGGAAGCAATCTGTCTGGCAATAAAGCTCTCCGGCAACAAATATAACACTACATTCATTAACGCATTAGTGGGATCGGTGGGTAGAGCACCGGTGATGAACATCGTCGCCGTTCACTGAATCCTAGTTAGTAGTGCATAGCAGTCGGTTTCTCAAGCACCTGCTACTACACGATAACCCCATAAAGCAATAATTCTCGGAGAAAGTCCCAATTAACTACCTATAGTCCTCTTGCAGGTGTATGCTGAAAAATTTGTCTTTTTTTGTTGTTTGCATGCAAATATAAAGTGTGTTTGGAGCTTGTCGCAAATACAAAATACTTGAGTCCAAACACATTGTGTTTGCTGTTCAATATTACATGTTTGAGACACAATGATTAATATGTGATAATATATGTGTTTGCGACCAATACATATTTATCTTTGTGACACAAATACAACCGTGATTGTTGCACTGTCTATGGTCTCCGGAGAGCAAGAGAATAAAAGACGGTCAACGAGAGAGTCTACCTTGTAAGTGTGTACCTGTATTTTTGCATTATTCTCTCAGTCATAAATATTTCTGAATATGCGTGTAAATTGCAGATGAAGTGTTTCTTATTTTGCCTGATATATTGCGTTTTAGTTTCAAGTATTCAGTCGTCAATGGTTCATCGGACAGAGGATATCAAAAGCGCTGGATCGGTGAAAAAATAAAAACGAAGGCTCGGACGGTTAAATGGTTTGTGATGATACTTTGGTTTTTGTGTATGTGTTTCGTTCTACCAAACTGAGAAACGATTTTGAGGTAAGAAACTGGAAAGGGCTACAACGTGAAGTCCTTTGTCTGTCCGATCCTTTACTGAGAAAATCGGAACGGCGGACCATTCATGAAATAAGTGTAATAAAAAAAAACAGAAGTAATTAATCCCCGCTTGGCTTGCATGAACTTGATTTGTATATAAATATCTTGTTTGTGTACCCACGCATAGTGATAACCAAGGCATAGCTGAAACCTTCTGAAAACAAAAACGTGAGAGACAACAAAGAAAGGAGAAGCAAAAGAAAAAGCAGAAGAAAAAAAAACTAATAATAACAAAATAATAAAGCATTCAATGCAAATAAATGTAATGTGTAAACTATAGTCAATCTTAATATTAATCTTGTATATAAATGTAAAAAGGGCCTTTTTAAATCTATTAGTTTTTTTTTATTCTGTTGTTCCACCTTTTCTTTATTAATAAATAATCAATATTCTTCGAGCTTGAGGTCAGATTTGCTGTTGTATTTATTTTCCTCGATATTTCGCTACTCCTTTGTGTAGCATCATCAGAAGATATAAACAATATTTAAAAATTAAAACAAAATAACAATTGTGAAAAAATTATATCAATTTAAAAATGTTCAAACAAATTTTCCCGCCTTTTTTCAAAACTTTAGAAAAAAACGCATATGTTTGCACATAAAAGCATACATGTTTGTCAGTAAACATTATACTGTTTGCATTTAAACACAAGTAAGTTTGGGACTTGCAAACATATGAATGCTTAAAGTGTGTTCCAAACATATACATGGTTCCTGCAGAATATGTTTGGAAAAATATGTTAGAGAGGCTGTTATTTTTCAGCGTGTAGCTTTGGTCGGCTTTTTTGCCCTTTCCACTATATTGGGCGTGAAACAAAGTTTGATGTCCAAAATAACACCCAGGTATTTGGCACACTCTGCAATCTTCATTTCAGAACCATTCAACATGAGAGGTTTCGCGCTATGTATTTTGTACCTTCGAGTTAAAGCGACCAGCTTTGTCCTAACCGGGTTTACACCAAGTCCAATTTCATCCGCCCATTTTTGGAGAAGCGTAAAGACGAAACAAAATTTGTATACAAAATTTAATAAAAAGTAACTATTAATTACTCTAGATTTCCACCTATAATAAATTCTATTATCCTATTAACTGTATCAAAATTCTGTTAAATAGAAAAGTAGTTTGTCGTACATATTTGTCATTTCTCGTAAATTCGCTTTTGTTTGGAGTAAAATATACTTGATTACGGCAAACAAAGACCAGTCAACGCAAACGTTTTTATTTATCGTGAACGTTTTTTTGTGTTTAAATTTCACTCATCGTTTGCTGTAAACGTCTTTGGGTTCCGGAAATTTCTATTGGACGTAATGAGACTCATATGTATATGCGTGTAGGATTAAAGAAGCAATTAACGGGTGGGTCATTAAAAGCTTTCTAGTGCTTTTTGGTAATAATAAAATACCAAACACAAATGAGATGCTGTCAATTCCCAATTTTAGCTGTCTTTAACCCGAGTTATTTTTAAAGTTGTAACTTCTTTTTTGGTTATTTTGAAATTTATTTTGATCTTTACTTTACTTTTATTGACTAGTTTACAGCCTCATGAGATCAGACGTCTCACACATATTACTTAAACAGACAAATTAAACAAATATCAACATATTCTTCCAACTGGCTCTAACCTTCGCCTTTTCTCGCCAGTTGGTAACACCAAGGATACGGAGGGATTCCTCTGCCTGGTCTTTCCAGCGGAGTCTTGGTCGTCCTCTTTTCCAACTTTTAGAATAAAGCATTCTTATCGAAAATCCATTCTGATAACAGGGCCTAGCCAACGCAATTGGCCTAATTTGATTCGCCTAGCTATGTCCACGTCAGAATATAGATTATATAGCTCTTGGTTCCAGCGACCATATATTTTACGGAGAATTTTTCTCTCGTATACTCCCAGGTGTTTTTCATCCGCTTTCGATATGACCCAAGTTTCGGAGCCATATATCAAGACAGGTAAAATGAGATTCTGATATAGCTGGACTTTTGTCCGTCGAGAGAGGGCTTTGTTCCTAAACTGCTTGATTAGCCTAAAATACGAGCTACACTATCTTCCACTATCATTAGGCCCTTTACTCGATCTTCTTACCCTCTGGAAAAACTTTCGGGATTCACCATTCATCCTGCATATTTCGGTTCTTTCACTCTCTCTCTGCTCCCACTGCCATTTTTTCCGCCCAAATAGTTGGGTTTCCTCCCTTCTCAGCCTCTTGTACCGCCCATTCGCAGCACGCGTTGTAACTGACTGTTTCGTTGCCATACGTGCAGTGTCTTTTTCATCAGTTGCAAGGCGACATTTTTCGTCGAATCATGGCTTATCCATCTGCGGTTTTTGATAGCCAAGTTTTTTTTTTTTTTTTAAGACCAGCACTCAGGGGATGCCCCCTATAAATGCAATGCATTGTGCTGGCGACGGAACTTTAAGTAGAGGAGGGTCGAAAGAGGGAGTGTGTTTATTTACAGTCCTTGCAGCGGTTTCCAAAGAATGGGAGATGTGCTTCCACTGCGCATCTGGTTCTTCGGGAAGGGGGGTTTTCTGCTCTAGCAGGAGAGAGAGCTACTGTCGATAGGACATTGATATCTCCGGTATTTGTAGCTTGTCAATATCCAGCTTTTCCTGTGTTCGGTTTCGTACGTTTTTCACCCTGCTCAGTCTTGTGCGAACTTTCGCAGCTACCAGGTAATGATCCGACTCGATATTGGCACCTCGAATCACGAGTACGTCCATTACACTGGAAGAGTGCCAGCCATATATTACCACGTGATCAATCGGGTTCTTCGTCCGCTGATCAGGAAATATCCAGGTCGCCTTATGAATGTCCTTATGCTGGAATCATGTGCTACTAACTACCATGTTCTTTGCAGCGCCGAAGTCTTATTCTTTTATCGCCGAGTTATTCTTTTTATCGGAGGTGATATCATGTAGACTGTGATTACCGATGATTGGTCGAAAGACACTTTCCGTTCCCAATTTGGCATTAAAATCGCCTAGAATAATCTTAATGTCGTGGTCAGGGCAGCGTTCATATACTTCCTCCAGACGCTCATAAAATGTTTCTTTGACCTCATCATCTTTATTTTTTTGTCGGTTCGTGTACAGAAATTAACGAAATGTTGAAATATTTCGCTTAGATGCGAATTGTGACTATGCGATCACTCACTGGGTTGAACCTTGAAACTAGGTGTCGCAATCTCTTGCCAACTATAAATCTGCTTCCGTGCTTCGCTCATGGAAGCTGTAGTAAATATCGTAGTTTTCCTTTCTGGTGCAACCATATCCTGTCCTTCGCATTTCCTGGATCGCGGTGATGTCAGCTTTATATTTTCCGAGGACAGCCGCCAGTTGGAATGTGGCACCCGTTCTGTATAGGGTTCGCACATTCCAGGTACATATTCTTAAATCATGGTCCTTATAACGTTTGCGAGGGTCGTCACCAGTTGGGGGGTTTCTTTGTTCATTAATTGTATAGTGTATTTTCATTGCCAATATAACGGTGGCCGGAGGCAAACCCAGCCCACCGTGGTTTGCATTTTACATACTGCCAGGATGATTATGTTTCAGCCGCCCATTGTGGATCAGACGCTGACTAGAATGCAGTGTGTCGAAACTGGATTTTGGTTTCTTCAATTTTGATCCGCCGTTGGCCAGGGATGTTGGTTCTTCCGCCTTAAAAGGACAGGAGAATATGTCCACTACTTCGAAGAGCTTCAGTGACAGGGTCACGTAATAATCCTGAAACGTATCGCATTACCACTCAGGTTGCTCATTCGTTTCGCCTTCTCACTTTAGCTAGCTAACGGAGGTTTCCGAGTAACGATTGCTCAGGAAATACTGCGTGGAAGTAGTGAGCTGCTTGGACTGCCAAATGAAGGTATCATTTCTGGCCACTCCCTCCAAGGACAGTCCCATATTTTGATCACTTGTGAAATATGACATTGCGTATAATGGTCGCCACCATAAGTAATGGAGCAATATGCTCGGTTTTCCGCATTCTCCATTACTTTTTGTAGTGTTTCGGGCTGTTCGTGTCGAATATTGTATTGCAAGTCTTCCAGCGTTCATGTCTTGTTGACATCGACTTTTTACTTCAAATAATGTCACATGAATAAGTCTGAAGCGGTTAAGTCGGGAGATCTGGAAGGTTTAACGGTCCACCCTGTAAAATTCTGAAGTAACATTTTACTGTTCAGTGATTACCCAGTGAGTATACATTTTTCGAATTTTATTTCAAAATGATATTGAATTAATATGAAGTAAAATTCATATTTGGAAAGCCTTTTTAGAGTAAATATGTTTTTAATTTACATCTAGCCTAACAAGTAAAATTTAGCAAATATTTATGTGCTAATTAAACTTTGAGAAGACGTTGATAGGAGTTGGGTGCCAAAGACATATTTCATTAAATCTATAAATCCATTTCCAGCATTCACTGAAAGTTTTCATTACATTCCACTGTCTTACATTCCACTGCCATCTTTAACGTTTCCCAATTTCTATTTTCTAATAGCAGACCTCTACATAGCAACTTGATTTACCAAACATTAACCGCCTACGAAATTATATCGTAGCCGCCCCTGACTTGCCACTTCAGTTATGCCCAGCAGTTTTATGAGACTGTTGCTATCTTTATTGACAACAACCGAGACAAGGATGAGATGCGATGGGATGGGATGACAATGATGTCGTTTGTTTCCTTTTTATGCCAACAATCGGGAAAAGCCATTCCGGTGGTGTGGCCGCCTCCACACACGTTGCTATTTTATGAGCCCACTCAGGTTTTAGAATTTATGTTAAAACACTCAGATGTCTGTCGTTGCTTTTAAAAGCCAGTTGTACTACTTGGGGTATTTGATAATCACAAAAGGTATATGAATATGTAAACTAGTATACACTCGTAAACATACACATGCGTATAAACTAACAGAGTGTGTAAAGTCATTCTTGCAACTACAACACCCAGATGTTTTAGCCTCTATTCATTTACTGAATCAAGTAAAAGGAAGTTGTTTATTTTTGAGTGCAAACATCCAATGTTATTGTAGTGGTGACTTCCCACACTTTTGTGAAAGTGTAATAATAAACTATGACATTGCGGCATGACACCCTACACCGGATTCCATTGGCAACATACTAGAGAACTGTCAATGTTTTGTAAATTGTATTTTATAATTGACAAATACCGGTTAATTCGTACTGGGCTAAACAGGAATACCTAAAAGTATACAGTATAATTTTATCGCATTAAATTTGCGACTTCGAGAAACCAATTCAAGTTATTGTTATCAATTTTCCATTCAAAATTCCTGATTTTACTATCGACATGTCTTCACTTTGAAATGCTCCTCACTGATAAAGTATCACATTTCGAAATCAATAAATCGTCCCTTACTTTCATGCAACCACAAGAACCTTTACAAGTCGTAAATCTACTTAGACATATTTTGTTAAAATGTTGATTAACGGATCACGCCTCTTTTCGATGCAAGTAAAGCGAATTTCAAAAAACCACTTTAAGTTGACGTCTTGATATAGTCAACATAAACTCCAAATGTCATCATTACAGTTCCTCGTCTTAAATCTGAATGACTAGTGTTCGGCGAGACGCTCGTTATGCCGCACAGTGGTACAGAATTAATTTCCATCGGTCGAAAATCAATATCTTTTGATATCGTAAAAATTTATAAGTTCTATTAACAACCAGTTGTAGGCCAGGAGTCACGGATTATTGCGATGTACAGGGTGTCTGGTGGCAAATTTATATTTTAAAATACGATTATTTCAAAAAGTAATAAACGGTGCGGGAGGGGAGGGTGGCGCAGTTGGAATTATCGACTGTGCGGATTTGTCAGTCACGATGTCGCAGTGGTCGAGTGAGCATTGTGCGTTCGCTGTGGAGACATTTTTTAAGAGTAATGATTCCTACGCAATTACTCGTCGACAATTTTGTTCAAAGTTCGGTATTCGGCGTATAAGTAACGGACCGAGTGTAAATTTAAGTCGTTCGTGGGTGCAGAGATTCCGCGCAGCTGCTTCGGCTATGAATGTCCCACGGCCAGGGCCCAGTCGATCTTCAAGGGCTCCCGAAAACATTGAACTGGTTGAAAGCAGTTTACGTGAAAATCCGCGACTTCCAATACGGAAAAGAGCAGCCTCACTGGAACTTGCAAGAGCGATTATTCATGATTATTCAGGACCTGAAGTTCCATCCTTTTAAAATTCAAATCGTTCAAGAACTGAAAGAAAGTGACTTTGATTTACGCACAAATTTTTGTGAAACGATGTTGGAGCGTTTTTGCACTGTAAATCCCATTTTCTTCGAGCGACCAGGCTCATTTTCACTTAAATGGCCACGTCAGCAAGTAAAACTGCCGTTACTGGTCTCCAAGAACCCGCAACCCTCGATTGAAACATCAAAAACCATTGCATTGCCCCAGGGTAACTGTTTGGTGTGCCTTATCCACGTATGAGATAATTGAATCATTTTTTTTTTCGAAAATTCTCGAGGCCAGGCGACGAATGTCAACGGTGGAAATTATCGACACATGATTACGGAATACTTTTTGCCAAACCTGCGAGCTCATCCATCGTACTCTTCGCACACGTGGTTTCAACAGGATGGGGCGACTGCACACATAGCCAGAGGTTCGATGAATTTGCTGCGGGAAAATTTCCCCCAAAAACTGATCAATAGCTTTGGGGACATCCCATGGCCACCGAGGTCGCCCGATCTAACTCCCATGGACTTTTTTATGGGGCTACCTCAAAGAGAGGGTTTATAATGACAATCGCCAACCTATTCGCCAAAATATTCGTCGAGAAATCAGCTCAATTGAACCAAGCTTACTGCAGTGTGTGGCGCAGAACACAAGGCTCCGTTTTGAACAGTGTGTTCAACTCGACGGAAGACACCTGGATGACATACTCTTTAAAAAATAAAATCCAATTCAATTATTATGTTTTTTATTTAAGTTTGAAAATATAAATCTGCTACCAGACACCCCCTATCAACCTTGAAAAATGCACAGTGGGTAATACGAGTATTTTTTTTTTTTTTTTTTTTTTTTTTTTAAGACCAGCACTCAGGGGATGCCCCCTATAAATGCAATGCATTGTGCTGGCGACGGAAATTTAGGTAGAGGAGGGTGGAAAGAGGGAGTAGTGCTCATTTACATTTGCCTTGAATCGCTGTATGTCACAATTGGCGGGAAATACACTTGCGGGAAGTTTATTCCACATACGGACCGTACGACTGAAGAACGAATTTTCTCTGTAGTGTGTTGTGCGATCGACTGGCCAATAGATAGTAAACGGATGGGAGTTCCTTGAAAGCCGCGTACCTCTGCCAAATGTCCTCACATCTGGTATAAGTTGACGGATGTCCGAGGAACACGCACCGTGAAAATACCGATAGAACAGTGTCACGCAACCCACATTACGCCGATGCTCAAGGGAGGCAATAGAGCTGGACACCCTACTGTCCCCTATCAACACCTTTGCTCTCCTTTGTACACGGTCCAGCAACTCCAAGGATGACTTTGGAGCACCTGCCCATATATGGGAGTTATATTCCATTCGCGGCCTGATGTAGGTGGTGTAGATATTAAGGAGATCAGATGGAGTGAAGTACTTCTTGCACCGCTTTAAAAAGCCTAGGCACTTCGATGCATCTTTCGACACTTCAAATACATGTTTTGCCCAGCGAGCATCACATTGTATTTTCATGCCCAGAACATCAAGAGCGTCTAATTCCTCAATATCCACACCATCCATAGATAATGACGATACGACTGGGTCAGCTGTCCGCTTGTGCGAAAGCAGACAGCACTGGGTCTTCCCCGCATTAAAATCTACTCTATTCAATCGACCCCACTCAACAATGGCCTCGAGATCGCGGTTGAGTGTTTCATTCATTAATTGACGTTTATCACTAATTTCCTGTAGATTTGGCCTGTGGTCGAATGAATATGAATGACAGAGATTACTGTCATCCGCAAAAGAGTAGATTTGGTTCGCAGTCCGACCCAGGAGATCGTCAATGAAAATAAGAAAAAGAGAAGGAGAGAGAACAGAGCCCTGTGGTACCCCTGCCGTTAATTTATGTTCATCGGAAGAGATGCCATCTATAACAACTCTTATAGTGCGATCTCTGAGAAAACTCGATATAAATCGAGTGAAATTATCACCAACACCAAAAGCAGCCAGCTTCGACAAGAGTGCCTCATGCCAAACTCTGTCGAAGGCCTTGGAAATATCTAGAGCCACCACCTTACTCTCACCAAGCCGGTGGATGGATCGACTCCACTGTTCCGAAAGGAACGTCATCAGGTCTCCCGTAGATCTTCTCCTACGGAAGCCATACTGTCGATCATTAAGCAGGTAATTTGACTCGAGATACTTCACAAGATGGTGGTTAACCATGCTCTCCATAACTTTCGAGAGCGCAGAACAAATGGCAATTGGGCGGTAATTGGCGGGGTCACTTGCATCACCTTTTTTGGGAATAGGCTGGACGTTGGCTACCTTCCAACACGCCGGGTAAACTCCAGCGCGGTATGCAAGATTGAAAAGGTTGCGCAGTGGGCGTACCAGCGTTGAAGAGCACTTACTTAGGACCAGTGCTGATATACCATCCGGACCCGGGGATTTACCTACGTCGAGATTCACGAGAACCTTTTTAACTCCTCGTGTTCGAAAAAATATTTCAGGCATGAAGCCAGATACGTTATCTACCACGGGGAGTGGTTGATTGCTTTCCGGCAAGGAAGAATTCCTTGCAAACATTTCAGCCAAAAGATTTGCTTTATCAACCGGTTCAGTGAATAAGTGGTCATCTTTGACAAGAGTTGGAATAGAAGAAGAACTATTCTTTATTCTTCTCGCAAATGACCAAAAGTTCTTACTCCCCTAGGGAAAGAGAGGTCATTAGCACGAATACGCTGTTCGTAAAGAAATTGTTCGCGTAGAAGTACTTTGGCACATTCTGATCTTGCCTGCTTGCGTAGCATTTCAGTGTGGACGTTTTTATTTTGACACCATTCACTGAATGCTTCCTCTTTAGATCTGACAGCATTTCGTTGTTCCTTGCGATTTCCAAGAAAACAAAAGTTTTGTTTCTCCTTTTTATACATTTTGACATAATTGTTCATAATGGGTAAAAGAAAATGAAAAATTATTTCATGTTACAGATTTTCGCTTTTTTCGAATTTTCAAAATCGAGCAATTTTGATTTCTTTTTTCACATATCTTGACCTGTATCTCATTCAGTTTTGGAGACATTGCACTCATTTTTAAAAATAGTGATTGGGTGGTTTTAATATGGCAGATGAGTATTGTTTATACCAAATACAGTTCGTTCAATACCATTTTAAATCTCTCTCAATAGTGGTATAATGCTGTCTTCTAGGCAACAACAAAACTCATTTGTACTGGGGACCGATAGTTCTTTGGAGATGGGAAGAAGTCTTTTTTTTGCAAATGTTTCCTTGTGTGTGTTACTTTACGATATTTTTCGAAATCTTGCATAGTGGAAAATTCTCAATTGAGATGAGGTTTCGTTTGTATTTAGTTTGATAAACTTTTCAAAAGCAGCATTTAAAATAAATGCTGATGCAGATCTGTGGCTAGATCTGACATAGCTATACGGTTTGCCAGGAATCATGAGGATACTTCTCTTTTAAAAACCTATATCTCAATTAGTAGAGATATAGAATGGTGCTGAGCTTCAATAATAAAGTAAAAAAGTATAAAATGTTTACTTGATCAAAAAATATTGAACTTTGACCGATGGAAATCGAACCACTGTACTCCGGCCCTTATAAGCCCGAATCCCACCAATATTCCTTTACATAATAGGGCGTTGTTTACATGCACTCGATCTTGCAGATCGACTCGATAATCGACAAATCTCTCAATTATCATGTGATTTCTCATACATTTGTTTTACACACGATTGAGTAAATTGAACTCGATAATGTTATTATCATGTCACAAATCATTTCAATCACAGAGTTGTATACCCACTTTCGTTGTGAAACTATAAGCCTGGTTTTTTATTCCCTGATAAACTAATTTTTCCACCACTTTGTATGAGGAGCTAAATGATAATAAGCGGTTTTAAGCGGCATCCCATACAAAGTCGTCGAAAAATTAGTCTAGCGGGAATTAAAAAAAACGCTTTATGTGAACAGAAAATTGAAATGGAAAAGTAAAGGAAATGTACTTCACTGAACATGTACATTAATAACAACACTACACATATGATTAATATAAGAGGTAGTGTTATAAGGACAGCTGGTATTGCTTTTTTACTTTATTTTCCAAATACTAACAAAATTTCCAGAAATTCTAAATAAATTCCACATAAAAATTTCTCTAATTACATGAAAAGTTATTTCTACCAATAAATAAATAGAAAATATAACTGACTGACAGAATTATATGGTATTAATACATACAAATCCTCCTGCCATCACCTGGTATAATTGCATAATGGCATCATGAAATGCAAAAATGCTAAAACTAAATCGAGTAAAAATGCAAATGATAATCATGACATCATCATGATAAAACAGTGCATGTGAACGCGCTATAACCGACAGGAACTTCGATCGAATTCCATGATTGTAGTGTTGGCCGCGGAACAACATTTTTTAACCGTGCCCAATTCGACACGACCATTTTCGCAGCCCTTCAATTCGAATATTGAAAGTTGTCGCCTATACTGAGGTTCCACCCTTGTTAGGAATACGCACATGCTTATCAAGCCTAACTTCTCGGGTTTAGTTTACTATTAATAATCAAATTTACTTCCACGCCCACAAATATATTTGAGAATTCCCCATTGAGCTAAGGCCCACATCATAAAGGGTTTACACTCTCCAACTGTTATGATTCTAGTCTCACATTTTTCTAAACAGAATTCCACAAGATACGCTTATCGCGCCAAATTACAATTCTCATTAATCTGACGAAATACCATACCGCCAATTCTAACGACCCCAATTACAATTTTTTGAAACACTTCGTCTATACTCTATATGGGTAATTTTTTATTTATTTTCTCAATGTCCGTCTAATGTGGCTGCTTACTACTCCCTAATTTAAGTTATCGGAACTATATAACTACCGCCCGTTATGGTTTTACAATTTTTCATTTCCTTATACTCCGATTACTTTAGTAGGAAATGTATGACTACAGTTGCCAGCACTGTAAGATATCAGCTGTTTACTTAAAGTGACTTTACTTTACGTTATGGGAACTATACATATCGTAAGCAGAAATGCAAAAGAACGTAATTACACTTTTCATCTTTTTACAGGAGAAGCTAAAAGCCTTATAAAATCTGCAAAAATAATGTTTACGTAACCATTTTGTTAAATATTGATTGAAACACTCCGACTTATCTAGTTCTTAAATAAAAGTAATATTTTAAAATTTTCTTAAACAAAAACCTAACTACAATACATTTTATGATAAGGAAATAAAAATTTTTTAAACTCAATTTATTTAAAGTTATTTAATATAATTTCAATGGTACTTTTTTATTCACTTAAAAATAAAATAAATGTTTTCCCATTACATCCCATGAAGGGACCGGGGAGAACTTCTCACAATCACTGAGCTGTGCGGTTTCCAGTTTTCACTCACTGATTGGGACCTACAGTTTTACACCGATTCCGAACGGTATTTTGAGAAGCTTTTTCATGGCTATATTCTCGCTAGTGTCGCCGTCACTATGCGAGCTGACCGCCGCACAGTGCTTTGTCACATAGACAAAAATAAAAAAAAAAATTGTCCCAAACTATAATGAAAGTTATAATAATCGAGAGATAACAATACAAAAGAAATAAAATTGAAGGAAATAGTTTCGTTTGACTATCCTACACTTCACCAGAGGGCGCTAAAGTCAGTGAAATTTAAGCAAAAATCAATGAATTAAAAACTAAATTGTATTGCTTTATGAAAATAATTCCCAAAACTTTATAAGAAGGAGCTTAAAATTTGGATTTTTATGTTACTTGGTGTGAGCAGAACTCGGAAAAAATAAATCATGTGTTGAATATGTTAACTGGAATTATTTTTAATCGCTGGAAGAAAATGTATTTTTCTAAAAATTACAAAAGTTTGATGGAATTTAAAAAAAAAACCATTAAATTTTTTGTTTTTTTTATTGTGTTTTTATTTAGTTAATAGTGTTTTTTAAAGGTATAAGAAATAGTATGTGCCCGCTTTTTAGCGCAACTTAACAAAAAAATAGTTTTAAAAAGGTACTAAATTCACATTTTCAATCATCAATTTATATTGCTTCAAGAAAATAATTCCCAAAAAAAAAATGTATTTTTCTAAAAATTTTGAAAAATTACAAAAGTTTGATGTAATTTTAAAAAAATTCTAAATTCACATTTTTAATCACCGTTGGCTGGTTGCTGATTAGGGTGGAGTGGAAAGATGTTTTTTTTTTTGACAAATGGCCCATCTGAAAACGGCCTTCCCATTTTTAAATTCTCCTCCACCATATCTTCATCATTTTCTTTAGATTGATTTACCCATTCCTTCAACTTTTCAATAAAAGTTTTATTATAAATTTTAAATTGTTTTTCTATTTCTTCCCCCTGCAAATAATTCATGTCTTTGTGAACATCTTCAAAATGCTTTTTTTTAATTATATTTCTTAGTTTTTTTAAATGTCTTATGACAAATAAGACATTGCATGTCATCAAAAGCATTTTGTAACATAAAATACTTTTCGGCTGACATCATTAATATATCGCAATAATTTCAATTTATGTGTTCACTGACAGCAGTCTCGATGACGATTAAAATGTAAAATAAGACACAGAAGCAGTGTTGCCATTTGAAAAAAATATTTCCGACCAACAATTTCCATAAAACCGACCCCAAGTAGCCGACCAAAATTGTGAAATAAATCCTAAATTGCTTTTTTTAAGTCCTAATTGTCTTTTTAACATTTTAATTACACTAACAAAAATGTTGGTAAAATATATGGTAAAATATAAAATATATGCTAAAATATATGATAAAAATAAGAAGTAACATTTTTCTATACAAGTCATATCTTCGGCAATTGTTACAGGTTGAAGTCCGTGCATTTCATAAAAAGAAGAAATAAAATATTATTTGAGGCTATCCCATTACTCAACTATTCTATTTATTACACCATCAAGTGATAGCCATCTAGTCCCGCAAATGCCTAATATTTTGTGGGGTTTTACTGCACAATATCTTGAAATTCTTTAAATTCGTCTATTCGTTTGGGACTGTGCGAAAAAAGACATAAATTTTACGGCAAAGAGACTCAATACTTGTTGGTAACTTTTTACAAGCATATCCGGCACAAAGATTAAGTGAATGGCAAGTTCATTTTATGTAAAATAAATCCGATTCACGGGTAAGCAACGTTTTTAGCCCACTGATATCTCCAGCCATGTCATTAGCACCATCTGTCGCCAAACCAATTAAATTTTTTAACGGAATACTACGTGAAGCCAAGAAGTCCTTTATTAATTTGCAAATAGTCTCCGCATTAGCCTCAGCAACCTTCAGCATGGGTGGAAACTTGTCTTGAATCCCGAAATTGAGGAACATTTTATTGTTTCGTCCACAATTAAGGAAAACCTCCTTTTTCTTTAAAATATAAACTATACCATCACTTGCCTGGTTCCCAATATAGGTCGCTGTTTGAGTTGATTTTGTCCTCCCGCAATGCAGTAATTGTGCTATTGAAGAATCTGGGCAACACTCAATAAGTAAAACAGGCAGATAGTACATTAATAAAAACAGTAGATTATGTGTAATGCAAAACATTACTAACGCATATTCCGCATATGTGACTTGTTTTTGTCGCTTTTGTTCCTCCGCATTACAAAATTTGTTGATCTTCAGATTTCTTTTTTGCAGATCATAGTTTTGAATGTGGTATGTTGATTTCTCATGTGCTTTTAGGTGGGTCAAATGACATATCAATGACTTGGAGCAAGTACCGCAATATGCGGACCCATCTTTTTCTTGCAACCAAGTAAATGAAACTTTCTTTTTACGTTTACTTGTGTTTCACTACCACCACTGGAAAATAAGAGTTTAAAAGATTTATAAATAAAAACATTTAAAATTTTACATCAAAGTTGTGTATCTTCAGTCCTGTTAGAGACATCATTATTGTTATCTTCAGACCTGTTAGAGACATCACTGTTGTTTACTTCAGCCTTCTTAGTTAGCCATTTTTGTTAAATACCTAAAAAAAATAACAGGCACAATATTAGTATTCCCAAATGTAAATAAATTAAGAATGAAGCCTCGTTGTCATATCACACGACCACGTTCTTAATGTTGCAGGACATATTTCCTATCAAGTTTACTCACTTGTCCATGTTTTTAATTTTGACAAAATTAAAATTGTTTCTTTTCACAGCAATAGATTAGACAGATAGATCACTTTCTTTAAATATTAAGGAACAGTTTTTACGATGAATAGTCCAAATTACGAAATGAAGAAGCATTGCAAAGTACAAAGCTAAGTTTTTTGTGCCGTTAAATACAATGACTTCTTTGGCGGCAAGTGCCAAATCACAATTCAGTGCGTTGGAGCACACGTATGTACCAACCTATGGAAAAATGGATTTTTCAAATGATGGCTAACTAAAATTAATGATGGGTACGTCTAAAACGGACCAAAATCGAATTGGTCGGTCCATCCGACCAAATCATAAAATTAAAAATCCATCCGACCAAATTTGGTAGGATTCTACCAAAACGGCAACGCTGCACAGAAGTTCTGCAAGTGTAGTTTGTCTCTCCCACTCAACATGCTGATTTCCTATTGGTTGATTGACGATCAAACAAAAGAGCGTAAGTATACGTGTGAGTTTAATTTGCTGATATCAGCCACTACTGTGCATCTTTGCTGCAGACCAACAAGCGACAATATCGGTATTAGAAAAATATGATTAGAAATTTTTTACAAATGACGACAAATTTAATTTAGCAGAAGTAGTCGAGGTTGTGTTGTAAGAACAACTGATTTGCTTTTTTTCCTATCGTGGCATTTTCCAACTACTTTTACTTTTGTTGTTGGTAGACATTTGTGGTGAATTTGACAGAAGGCAAGTGCAAAACCAAACCAAAATGCCTGTTGTTGTTGCACACAATTACAACAACGTCTGCTGCTACTAACAAATTTTTAGTTTTTATTTACAGTTTGTGTGGCATCGCTGATGATGTCAAAAGAAATACAAGTATAAAGCAAACTTCATCCGATTATCTGAAATCGATTCGGTTACCATTCGGATAAAATCGGCTCGCTTACGATCAAATCAAATATTATTTGTTTTTTGTTTCTTATACTTCGTTTGCTTTGTTCTTGACTATAAAACCGTAAGACATCTTGAAAGTGAGTAGCATGATGCCACTGTTTAATAGGCAGACACGCGAATAGTCTTGCAAACGCAGCTCATGATTACTGGCCGTCTGTGATGCAGTGTGTGTGACTCTTGTAGATGTAAACATGGGTTCGAACCCTGCTCTGACCAACTTATATATCATTCGACTATTGCCACTACGAAACTATGGAGTAATTAGCCATGAAAAACTTCTCAAACTCCGTTCGGAACCACTGTAAAATTGTAGGACCCGGTTGTTGAGACTAAAACTAGAATGCGCACAGCTTATTGATTGTGAGAAGTTCTTCCTTGTCCCTTAATGGGATGTAGTGGAAAGGTATTTATTTGTGTAGGTGGTTGATTAACACAGAAGCAGCTGGGGCGAAGAGAAGGACGAGAGCATCGAATATGCCATATGCTACTGCCCGGCCTTTTGTGTGAATAGTAAGAAGGCAATATCATGGATCTTACTCCATATTGGATCTACCAGACATTCAGGGAGATAAACTGAGTGATCTTAAGACAATTTGGTAGTGTACCAGTTGATTCGCAAGGTCTTAATGAACGTCTCGTTTCCAGTCACAACCTGGAATATCCTGATGATGTATCAAGTGGTTTGAACACCCCTTAACCATCCATACCAGGTCAATTTAAAGGTTCAACGACAGTGACAACCACTTCGACCTAACCTAAACCTAACATGATGAGATGATTTATTGGGTTCGGTAAAAGTAATATTGATTAATTTTTGTAATAAAAAATGACTCATGTACGAATATTAGTTTTACTATAAAAATTTAGTTTTAGAAAAATGTGATCACTTAACTTCCGAAAAGGCAATATCTGGTGAAGTGGAATTATATTTTCCATCCTGACCGATTGCTGTACCAAAGAATATTTCCGCGTAATCGATAAGTTATAATATAAAAAATATTTTCCACATCATTTTCGTTGTTCGTTACGGGTAATTAGACAATTTTAAGCTGTTTAATTAAAACATTATGCAAAAATACTTTAACTAATCAGAGTGAAATAAGAGTGCATAAATTTAACTAATGCCACAGCTTTATCTCATCTAGCTCACATTGTATGCCTTGTGGAACTTTTGTTATTACAAATTTTGGCCTTGAATCTTATTAAGCTGATAACTTATTAAGCTGATATCTTATATAAGCAGCTTTACCATACTCAATATCCTGCAAACCAGGACAATATTAAATACAGATTTGCCTGGAAGCCAGGCAATACATACATTATACAGTCGTACATACGTTCCAGTACATTTGTCTTTATGTCAATTTGCATTAAGTGCTGCTTTTACTTGTACGAGTATAAGAAAGTAACGTTCATGTTGTGATGATTATGCGATACTTTGTGTCTCTATTGTCAGTCAATGTCCTTGAAGGACATTTCTATGCAAAGGTTATTTGCAAATCATTGAAATGTCTCCACTGACAACTTCAAATTGCAATACCAATGCAAGTTATTAAAATCGAATTATATTCATGTATTGATTTCATTTTCAGAACTGTCAATGTTGTAAAGATGCAGTGTGACATGCTGGAATGATATAATCTCCGGAACGACATTTGCATTTCATCTTTAATTTCTTTAAATGATTCCCAATGCGTCCTTTTCAGACGGAATTATTGAGAGTTAACAGTACATGATGCTGCGGTCTGAAATATTCATATGCACACGAACTATCTTACGGTATCAGTGTTGCCAGATTAGCATTTTGAGTGCAATTCTAGTATTTTTTTAGACTTCGGCACTTTTTTTTGATAAAATATGATAAATGTTTTTCTGAACCGATCGTTGAAATAGTGTTTATTTTAAACAAAGAATTGTAATATATCTACAATTGTCAAGGGAGTGTTGAATATGTACGTGACTCTAAAAAACTAAATTAAATTAAATTGATTTGATCGATTGGTCAAAATCGAATACAGTAAAAACACCCACCGTCGGCGAAGATTTTGTCCGTTAAGTGGAGATGTCCGCTTATTAGTGCGGAACACAACATTTTGGAATATTATTTATTTTTGAATTTATATCTTTTGTAGAAATCGTATTACATATGTATTTTATTACAACAGTATTTAAAAATCTCTTAAATTAAGATGTGTGAAAATAATGTGATAGTTTTTTTGCTTGCATTTTTGCTTGTGTTTCTTTCGACATTTGCTCTTTATAGTGGATTTCTAATGACTCTAAATGTTCAAATGTCTTTTTCTGCAAATTTCTTTAAACGGCCAATTTGCTCCAAGGCTTCCTTATACGAAGATATTTTGATATTTGCTTATACGAAGAAATTTTAACTTTATCATCTTCCAAACTGCTTATGTTATGGTCTTCAACAAAGACTTCTATATCATCAGGTTCTGTCAAAAGGTTTCCATCAAGATGAATAAATTCAGGGCATTCAAAATTCTGAGATCAAACAATTTGACTATTGACTAATGTTGCAAGAGTTGATAACGGCATATCATCCTCCGAATCAAATTCCGAAGAAATGCAGACTTTTATAAATCCTGCCTTTCGGAAATAGTTTTTAGAAGTTTCGGCTGTTACTTTGTCCCACGAATGTTTAATAAAGTACAATGCCTCAAGAACATTGATGCTCTTTATCGAATCTCTTGCAGAATCGTTTACTTCAATATTTGGCAATAAGTGTTTAATCGAAGTGTTTGATCGAAGGGCTGGCATATCGAAGTTGTGTTTGAAAGCAAAAAATATATTTTTATATTTTTCAGTTTCATATCTCTAGGATGAGAAGCGGCATTGTCCAAGAACAGAAGAATATTTCTCTTTTAAATTTGAATTTTCCTATCAAATTGTTCCAACCATCCAAGCCTTTTTGTTGGATTTCCAAATCGCCGATAGGTTTTTGATGACAACGTTTTTAAATGCCCGTGGGCCCGTGCCCAATCACCAATAATTGTTCTTTCTCCCCAGCCATGTTGACTCAAAATAAAATTGTAAGTCTCTCTTTTGACGTTTTTCCAACAACACATTTTTCGTTTTTTAAAGCCAGAGTTTTATCTGGTAGAGCACGAAAGAAAAGGCCGTTCTCATCTGCATTATCACTGTCCCCAGGCAAATATCCAGATAACATAGAGGGCAGTTTCTCCAAGAATTCAGTCACATCTGCTTGATTTACGCTTGAAGCTTCTCCTGAAATGCTCTGAAAATGTACGGAATGTCTGTTCTGCCATTTTTGCAGCCAACCATCAGAGGCAGAGAAATCGTAATAGCCAGTTTTTCCGCAATCTCCTTTGCCTTAGCTTTTATTATTGGTCCAGATATAGGAATATTCTGGCTCCGGGCTTTTGCAAACCATTCGAAACACTCTTGAACTATTAGTGAACCTTTGGGTTGCAAAAAACTCTTCTTCTGGTTTACATTTATTACTCCAGATTGCCACTGCGATCGTATCAATTACTTTTTCTTTGATATCACTCAGGCTTGAGTTTTTCCAATATTAAACCTTTAGTAACATGTGTTAATTTTAATAATATCAGTTCATTAACAACGAAACTTACACACCTCTTCGCTTATTTTTTTTTTGTTTTAAATTTATTTTATTCCTTATTATACAGAAATTCATAATATAGTTACGCCTCAGCGCCAATCGGCATTATAGAGGCAAGTTGGCAAAAAAAAATTACAATATCCTAATTATTCTTGTATCGGGTTTTTCAATAAGAGCGCTACAAAAGTTTTTTTAAATAAAACAAAACCGGTTTTAGATACCAATGAAATTCTTTATTCCTGTGAAAGTACGTTCGATGCCATTATGTATGGAACTCGATTTCTTTTGCATGGCCACCACGGGCACGCTTGCAGAAGTCCAGACGCTGAACGCAATTTTCGACGGTTTTCAAGCATAAATCGGCCGATACTGCTGCAATTTCACTTTCGATATTCGTACGAAGTTCATCAATCGTCGCTGGCTTATTGGCATAGACCATAGACTTGACGTAGCCCCACAGGAAATAATCTAACCGCGGCAAATCGCACGACCAAGGCGGCCAATCGACTGGGCCATTTCGTGAGATAACACGTTCACCAAACTTGGTTTCCAATAAATTGATTGTGGCATTCGCTGTGTGGCTTGTGGCGCCGTCCTGTTGGAACCACATGTCCTCCAAGTCCATATTATCCAATTGGGGCCAAAAATATTCAGTTATCATTGAACGGTAGCGATTCGCATTCACAGTAATGTGCCGGTCTTGATCATCACGGAAAAAGTACCGCCCAATGACGCCGCCGGCCCATAAACCGTAATTTTTTCGGGATGCAATGATGACTCATGGATTACGTGTGGATTGCTGTCTGACCAATTGCTTATTGACGAAGCCATTCAGCCAGAAATGAAATTCAGAAATTGGACGTAGCGCTCTTGAAGTTGAGGCCACTGACTCCAAATTTCGGTAGTAACTTTTAATAATTTCGACTCGTTGTTGGCTCGTATATCTTTCCATGATGAAATGGCAAACCTTACTGAAGAGAAATGTCAAAAGAGCTGGAAAAAATATGGCGTCGTTTGCTGTCCCTATCGATTTACTTTTGTAGCGTCTCTGTTGAAAAACCCTTTATAATTATTAAATGAATTAAAAATAATATAAGTAATTCGTATTTTATATCGTATATACTCATACATCAAAAGTTATATCTGAAGTTCATCAACATGTTGCAACAAATGATTTCTTAACGATGATTTGAGAAGTGCAAATCTTTCAATTATCCTTATATGTTGAGGCAAGATGTTAAATTCTCTACTTCCAGAATACTCAATTCGTTGTTTAGTTGTTTCAAATTGGCAAAAGGCAACTCTCAAATGATCATTATTTCGAGTGTTAAATATATGTTGGTTTCGTAATAAATGTACCGTATGGTGTCCTATATCATGCAGACATTTGAGAACATAAACTAACAATTGCAATTTGTAAGACCCATGGATTGGTAAAACACTTGGGAAAGCATCCATGTACAAAGAAATCGTAGAATATGACATGGGTAAACTAGCTACTGCTTTCAGTGCCTTATTTTGCAGTCGCTGAAGTGATCTTAATTCCGTGTTTTTTTTATAGCCATACACAATAGACAAATAATTACAATGACTTTGAACTAAGGCTTGAAAAATTAAAAATTTTGTATGTTGACAAACATACTTGTTCTTAAACTTATACAACAATCCAATAGCAGGTGATATTTTAGACTTCAGATATTGTACATGTTGAGCCCAAGAAAGATTTCCATGCAAATGCATTCCTAAATACTTCAACGATGTGACTTCTCCAATTTCTCTTCCATCAACAAATATGCTAAACTCATTATTAAAACAGAAATGAGGTTTAAATCTCATTAGTTTTGTCTTAGTTGGATTAAGGTATTGATGCGAGCATACTCCATGTACGGATAAAAAATGCTTATATCATCAGCATTAGGGTGGCAATGGAAAAACAGCTTCGGATTTCTACTAAACCCCAGGCGGATTCTTGTTCCTAATGGTCTAAACCTGACTTGGTGAAAAATTGAGCCGAGTCGGACAATTCTAAGCCGTGCCGCATTTTAGTCAAAGTTTTCGGATTTTGGCATTTTGGGTGAAAATTCGTATACACTAGAAAATCTTCATCCTCGGTGCATTTCAAAAAAAATTTTCACATTGATTTAGTTTAACCTGAATATAAACTGGATATAGTTTGAGTAAAATCCGACCACTGTAAGAGTTCCAATTTTTAATTTGAAAAATTTTTAATTTTTAACAAAAATGAAAATTTGTTTTTTTTTCCAAAAATTGTATCTAAATGGAAAAAAAT
Source organism: Phaonia tiefii (assembly GCA_963931995.1). Classification (NCBI taxonomy): domain Eukaryota; kingdom Metazoa; phylum Arthropoda; class Insecta; order Diptera; family Muscidae; genus Phaonia; species Phaonia tiefii. Next base: position 142,410,457 of record OZ008369.1, read on the forward strand.
ATTTAACTTGGATTCCAATACCTTCTAGCAGAAGTCTATACGCTTCCTATAAGCTATAACACAATATATTCATGCAACGGTTGCAGATAGATTGTTCCATGAGATGAGGGCATCCTTTAAATTTAATGCTGACATTTGGTTGTAGAGTGAATCATTTTTAAAGTCATATCGCTGCTCCAAATAAATCACAGCAGATTCCAAAAAAGTGTTTGTTTCTGATTTGAAGAAATTGCGGTCAATTGAAAGGTGTTTAATAATGGAAATAGTTTTACTGCCGTAAAACTCATCTTTGATAAGGCTCTTCAAGCTATTCAAAAGTTTACACATTATAGTGTGTATATCAGTGATTGTACTTGAATCACTTTCTAAACTTAATGTGGCTACATTAAATTCTTGCATTACGTTACGTATAAAAAATAGATATGCCTCCGATATTCCCTGGTACTTGCATTCATCATCATCGTTTATAATATCATCAGGTGGTACATCACGAGCAATAAAATCCCACAAAAGTTTTTGAGTCTTTTCTTTACCTTTTTGCAAAAAATATCGCTTTACTGCTGGCCAACTATACACCATTCTGTCGATTGCTGGTAACAGAGAAAGCCATCTGGTTGGTACGTGCCTAAGTAAATTTTTGTATTCAATGCCCGCAAATTCATAACATTCCTTTAATTTTTCAGTTTTTTTTTGCGAAAAGCTGAATTTATTATATGCTTTGATAACAATCTTTTCGATATCTACAGACATAGAATTGAGGCTGTACTTAATACAGTTATTGATTATTTGGCAATTGCAATTGGCTTTTACAATACGGGGGTTTATGTGCGGAAGTTTTTAAAAACAGATTTATGGACACCATAATTGACATTTGCATTATCAGCACTGTAAGCCGAAATTTTTTCGAATCTAAAAGAGTGTTCCTTAGTTATTGCCATAATTTTTTCAAAAATATCTGTATGTTGTTCCTTAGGGTCTTCATAAAAATCTAAAATTTTCTACTGAATTCCCTTTTCAGCGTCAAAATACTGGACAGCATAGGGAAAAGTTTTAACATTTCCAATACTCAGAGGCATCGCTGCTTACCGGCAAAAACTGCATTCATTTACCTCCTTTGAAATATTTTCTTGTACATATGGAGATAGTACGTTTCTTACGATTGCTGTACCTTTAGTTCGTCCACATGACATTTTTGCAGCAATCTTGCTGTCGCAATATATTTTAGAACTAAGCTTTAATTGTCAGTCTAAACAATTATATCTTAGCCCATGCCTAACGTTGTGGTATACATTAGCCAGCTCAGCCCTGGAAACTAGTTCTTCTTCTTTAAATTGCTTAGGGGTAATAAAATTGGAAATACTCTGCGACACTTTATGTGCAGATTCAATTTTTGGTATGTCTTTGTGTTCTTGTATGCTTCAATAACATTCGCGATCCCTCATATTTAATGGAGACTTCCATTTGGCACAATTCGCAAAAAGCAGTATATTCATCTTTTTTCACGACCCACTTCGAAAATAATGGCTCAGTCATCCATTTGTCGCAAAAACTTGTGTATCTTCTTTTACTGGGAATCGGTTCTTCTTCGCTCTCCGTCGCCATCGATTACAACCTGATAATACTTAAATTAAAATAATTTTCAATACATAATAAATTATTCAATTCTCACCCAAAATTTTTCCGTCCTGCCGACTGATTTGTTTATGTTTTCGCCAGTGATGAGTACACATGGTCGATTAATTGCAATTAATCGATTTGAAGGCGGTAATAGTGCTGAGACTACGCAAACAACCAGCTGATGTCTTTTTAAAGCTACCAGTGATGTGTAGTACACATTTTAACGGACTAGTACTATGAATTTGTTGAGTAACATTCAAAAATGCAAACGACATTTTTATTATTTTGTGCAATATTTCGAAGCGAACAATAACACGCTGCTACAAAACTAAAAACATCGAAGGAACTTGGGGAGAGACCTAGTGTAGGTTGTAGGTCTCACCGAGTACAGCCGGAAAATTTTTTTCTTTTGTTGGATACCCCCAAAATCTGATTTTACCGTTAAAAACCCGTTATTTTTGACTTGTCATACAAATCGATTTATTAAGCTGTTATTTCCCAACCGATTTTCAATCATGGAACTGTTTTGGAAAGAGGAGAAATAGAGCTTTAAAAATATGTAGATATGATGGTACTTTCAATAAAAACATATAGAATTCCAAGTGAGTCAACTTCAAATTTCCAAAAATTTGCACAATTTTTCAACTTTGATCGTGATGTGTTGCATTATTTCATTCCCAATGGTGGTATATATATATAATATTCTGAAAGTGTGTTTAGTCTCAATTAAACTAAGTTTTATTTCATAACAATCGGAGTAAAATTGCAGAAGTTATGCGAATTTTTCAAAAAAAAGAAAATTTTGCTGGTGCCCTTTAATGGAGTTGTTACTCACATAGAGTAAAGTTATATACAGAATTTATGACTCAATTTGAATTTATTCACTATTCACTATTGACTTTTGATAAACGTCATTGTACGTTGTGGTATTAATGTCTGGTAGTCACATTAGTACAATACATGTAACAATTTAACAACACAGAAAATTGGCTTTTGTTGGCAAAATTAGTTGCACAATATACCCGAAAAATTTATTGTAACAATAAAAACTAACAAAAGGAGTACAATTTCATTAAAAATTTAAATTTCTACACCACAACGATATGAAATAATTAAATGAGCTATTCCAGTGACATCACCAGCTAGCATACAGTTCACCACGGCCCAATAGCGAATGTCACGAAAGGGAACGTCAAATTAAGTTACAACTGCTCTATGTTATTTTAATCTATGGTTACTTCAAATAAAAAACAAATCGCAAAAATGTGTAATAAACGAAACAAGTTTTGTTATCTGTGCGGCCTTTTAGTTGATAACACAGTACAACAGCTAATCTGGGGGGTGAGAAATTCCAAGTCAGGGTGATGGTACTAGGTCAGTATAGTAAAACCCTCAAAGGGTTTGGCGTTCGAATGTGTCAGTTTTTTTTATGACCTTTTAAATTTTTTCCTTATCTTGATGTTTTTCGCTTAGTTGTAACATTTTGGCAAAAACGTAGTTTAACATAACTCGAGAACCACTTGTCCGATTTTGATGAAACAAATTTAGAAAAATTAAGAATTACAATTTCTCTAATCTGTTACAATTACAATTTCTCTAATCTAATCTAATCTGTTATTGACAGTTCAAAACTCAGCTTGAAGGCGGTTTTACTGCATAAGACCAATAAAAAACCTTCAGTTCCAATCGCCTACAGTACAGAAACGAAAGAAACATATGATGCACTGGAAAATATTTTAAAAATGGTTAACTATGCCAAACATATGTGGCGCATATGCTGCGATTTAAAAGTTGTAGCAATGCTCTGCGGTCTTCAAAGCGGCTATATAAAATATATGTGCTTTTTGTGCGATTTTCTGCAATTGTGCAATTTTCTGTGTTGTTAAATTGTTACATGTATTGTACTAATGTGACTACCAGACATTAATACCACAACGTACCATGACGTTTATCAAAAGTCAATAGTGAATAAATTCAAATTGAGTCATAAATTCTGTATATAACTTTACTCTATGTGAGTAACAACTCCATTAAAGGGCACCAGCAAAATTTCGCATAACTTCTGCAATTTTACTCCGATTGTTATGAAATAAAACTTAGTTTAATTGAGACTAAACACACTTTCAGAATATTATATATATATAGCACCATTGGGAATGAAATAATGCAACACATCACGATCAAAGTTGAAAAATTGAGAAAATTTTTGGAAATTTGAAGTTTACTCACTTGGAATTCTATATGTTTTTATTGAAAGTACCATCTACATGAAAGTACCATCTATCTACATAAAAGCCCTATTTCTCCTGTTTCCAAAACAGTTCCATGATCGAAAATCGGTTGGGAAATAACAGCTTAATAAATCGATTTGTATGACAAGTCAAAAATAACGGGTTTTTAGCGGTAAAATCAGATTTTGGGGGTATGCAACAGAAAAAAAAAATTTTTTCCGCCTGTACTCGATGAGGGCTACAACCTACACCATGTCACATCAAAAGTTATTTTTGACTGTAGCACCGTGTAATTAATTCAGTCAAAATATTTTTTCCTGGAAAAATATTTTTTATAGACAAATTTCATTTTGACTTTTATTTTGACTTTTGACTTCATTTTGAAAACTGGACAAATTTCATTTTGACTGGATAACTGGACAAGATCAAAATAACTGGACAGTCCAGTCGGATTTGTACCATCTGGCAAGCCTAGACAGATTTGTGCCCTTCATCTAACCCCTTGCATATATAATTTTGAACATTTACAATAGCCTCCTCAGTGCCACAACCCTTTCGAAAACCATATTGAAAATTATTCAGAATGTTATTTTCCTGAAAATATTTAAAAAGTTGAACATGTAGAATTTTTTCAAAATTTTTGTCAATAATGGGTAGTACCGAAATTGGTCGAAATTGGTCAACCGTTGTTGACATACTTTCTTTAGGAATTGGAATTATTTTGTGTATCTTCAAACTATCTGGGTAAATTGATGTGTTTATGATCTCATTAAATATATCCACTAAAAGCGGAGTAATAGAGCTGACGCTTGTCAAAAAAACTGATAATCTAACCTGGTCTAAATCGTTTATGATTTCCATTTTTTCTTTTATTCACAAAACCTTTCTTTCTTCAAAACTATGAGAACTAAAAGGGAAATCCCAAACCTTACTTGTATTGCTCACACTTTTTATCACCCCTGTGTTCATTTATTTTCGTAACGACTTTTTCATCTCTTAAGGACTGATTAGTGAATCTGACGTAACGTAACGTAGCATACTATAAAGTGCTGAAAGTAATTACGGTTGCAAGTAATTACTTGTACAGCCCTAAATTCGGCAAAGCAATATAAATTCAAATTTTTTGTGTCTCAGTGGAATTAGTGTCCGCTTGTTAGAGATATTTTGACCAAAAGTTTGCGAATTATATGTCCGCGGCGGTCATGGGAGCGTCCGCTCATTAGAAGGGATTTTGCTTTCTGCTTACAAGATTGGAACTTGAAAACCAAGATTTGTCCGCTCAACGGAGCTGTCCGCTCATTGGAGCTGTCCGCGAGGAGAGCTTTTAAAAAACTGAAACAGCTTTTATTAAAGGGCTTACTTAGTTAACCGCGTTTGAGTTTCTATGGTTAAGTATTTCAAATATGAATGGTTTCTAATTTTAGTCTTGAAATGATATTTTCTAATTTTATGAAAATAAGAAATTTTATACAAATGTGTCAGCTAATCAAAATTATTAATTTTGCACATAAATTTAAAACTTGTATTTTTCAAAACTTTTGAGAAAACAATTTATTTTAAATAAATTAATCAATTATCGCATTATCAAATCATATGATCAGTGGTGGACACAAATCTGATTTTGATAATTTGATGATATTGGTCGTCGTGGACAGGGAGGGAATGGGGCTGATAGCGGATAATCTGGGAATGCGGCGTTGAATACATGGGATGGCAAATTTGAACAATACCGGTATTAATTTAGTTAGTTGCACTAGTGAAGTGGGAATTTGTGATACTGAATTTAAGTTTATTACAATTTTCTGCATGTTTTTGTAATTTTTTATTTTTGTAACGTAAAATTTGTTTAAATGTGGGAAGAAGTAAAGGACCATTGTAAGTTTTATGTTATATTTCGATGAGAATTCACTGAAAGAAAAACGCTTCATCGCATGGATGAAATATATTCGTTAATTTTTTACATTTCTATACTGAAATATTTCGTGCATCCGACAATTTAGTAGCAGCTGCATCGAAAAATGTCATGCATGACTTCTTTGATAATTTCTCGTTTCGATGCTGCACGCTGACAAAATTATATTTAATCTGAATTTTGGGACAAAACAGGTGAAAAATCAAAATAAAAGTAAGTGCACGAGATTTAGACTATTGTTCTTCGGTTTATATCGTACTTTTCCGATAGTTTTTTATTATTATTTATATGTTTGGCTGTTTGTCAACATTCATAGCGGACGAAGCAATTTCGTTGCTACAACGAATGAGTTAACGGAAGGAAACTAATTTTTATGAAGATCAATAGAGAGAAATGGAATGAAGAGAGACAATAAGCGAATTTGGAACAGAGTTCAGAAAGGCAAAGTGGTCAGCATGAGTGGTGGGTCACGCACACATTTTAAATCAGTTCCTTCCAACCACCGACAGTGGTACACGTGTTTCTCCGCCGGAATGATTTAATTACATTTCTAATGTATTAGCTAAGTAATTAACTTAGTAACAATTTGGTGCTATTTTAAAAGGCATCGTCATTTGGAAAAATACATTGTGTTGATTAATGTGTTGTGGTCGTTTGTATATTAGTAAAAATCTAAAAACTAAGAGACTGCAAGGAGCGCCATAACAGCAAAGAAAGTGACGCATCGATAGCAAAACCAACCCCGAGAAATGCAATAGAATGTGCAAAGACGTCGGACCCCCCACCTATGTGTAACCCATACACATTGTCGTGGGGAATGTGTAATGAATATTTACCCATTACCCATAGGGTATGGGTAAAATAATGGGTAGCTACCCACGAAAATGGGGAATTACCCATCACGATTACTCATTACCCACACGGTAATGGGGAAAACCATGGGTAGTTACCCACGGCGATGGGTAATGTGTTACCCACGGTAACCCATCCCCATTTTTGATCGAAAATATGAAAAAATATCTACATCTCGGAAACGGAGCGTACAATCGGAAAATGAACCACCTTTTGCCGGTTTCTATCGGTTTCAGAATTACACTGAATTTAAGTGGAAGCCAGGCAAATGCTACAAAGTAGGCGTAGAATGTATAGAGCATCTACCATTGGTGCAGCCATCTCATATCATTTTGCCACCACTACACATTAAGCTCGGTCTCGTATCAAATTTTTTCAAATACTGGATCGTGAGATCGAGGCGATTCATGCAGGTATTTTTTTAAGAAATAATTCAGTAACTTTATTTCTTTTGAATGATGTGTATGATTTAAGGTGTTTTCAATGGTCCGCAGATAAAAAAATAGTTGCAAGTTATGAATTTTCCTCAAAATTGAATGGTATCGAACAACGTGCATGGAAAGGCATAGTTGCCTTATTGATCAGTTTCTTGGTAGCAAACGAGCTGCCAATTACAACAATTTTGTTGCAGAAATGATTTCGTCATATGACGAAATGGGCATTTTAAAGTCGCTAAAGATCCACTTCCTTCACAATCATTTAGATTTTTTACCTGATGATTTAGGAGCTTGTAACTATGAGCATGGCGAAAGATTTCATCAGCACATTGCGGCTATTGAAAAGCGCTTTAAAGGACAAGACATTACGCATATGCTTAACGAATACTGCTGGTCTATTAGTCGTGATACTGAGACAAATGCTTAAAAACGCCAAAATAAAAGGCCTAAGTTTCTTTAAAAGCATTGCAATTTTTAACGTTCGCTTATTCTCAGATATTAAAATTCGTAAGGGCCCATCCGTGGCCGTCTGTGGTGCAATGGTTAGTGTGCGCGGCTCTTGTACATGAGATCCTGGGTTCGAACCCGGCTCTGACCACCTTCAAATTTTCTTTCGGCGGCGGTCACCTCGCATAGTGACGGCGACACTATCGAGTATCTAGCCATGAAAAAGCTTCTCAAAATACCGTTCGGATTCGGTGTAAAACTGTAGGTCCCAATCAGTGAGTGAAAACTGGAAAGCGCACAGCTCAGTGATTGTGAGAAGTTCTCCCCAGTCCCTTCATGGGATGTAATAAAGCCGTAACCGGTACAAAAAAATGCATTTCTGAACTCACCGCATAAAATATTTAGGTATTAGCAAAATTAATAAAAACAAGTAAAAGTGTTAAATTCGGCTGTGCCGAATCTTTGATACCCTCCACCTTAGTGTTAACCCGCAAAATATTAAATTTAAAAAAAGGACCTTTTAAAAAAAAATAAAAATAAGATTAAAAAAAAAGTATTTTTTGAAGAACTGTTAAAAAAAAACAAGCTGGGACGAGAGTTGAACCAACAACCCTCAGACTCCAACGCGCAACCTTTTACCCATCAGGCCACAACGACCTTAGACGAAGTGTGACAAAATTCATATAAATGTATGAACACAAGAAAGTAGATCCAAACATTCTAAAGTACTTACCTATTATAAAGAACACAAAGATTTTCAACATGGAAATTCACCACACGGCAAAAGGAGTAGTTTAGTATAAAACTACAAAAATTAATGTGAAAATTTTATGAGTTTTTTTACGTTTCCAATCATAAAATTTTTTCCAATGGACCAATTTCGCTGATTTTCAATACCAAACTGCTCAGGAATACGTGGAACATTCTGGCCAAAAACCAAACCGCGTTATCGCCGATTGAAGTCGTGAGAATGTTTTCCACAGACGGACAGACGGACATGGCTATATCGACTCCGGTTGTTATAAGGATCACGATTATATTTACTTTATGGGGTCGCAAAGCCTTATTTCTATATGTTACAATCAGAATGACAAACTGATATATACCCTCTATCACTTACAGTGGAGGGTATAAAAATTCGGGTTTTTAACGAACTGAAACCGGTACATAAAATTTAATTTCATCATATTCCAAATATATGGAGCCATTTCACTGTGTGGCACCAGAGAACTTTAAACATAAAACAATTCTGACGAGTACATAAAAATCAACGATACACGTGTATTATTGTTTTTTCTCCCCTTTCCGAAAAAGTATATTTGGTTCATAGGACAGAATGTGTGCAACGTAGTTTTATTATCCGATCCTGTTCAAATAGTTTTCACTAGAAACGTCCATCTAAAATCTATAAATCCGGCTAGTAAAAAGAACGGTTTTATAACCCTTTTTTTGATAAAAATTATTTTAAATCAAAAAAATTCCCTAGTATAGGGTAGAAGGGGGAGCATTCGCGAGTGGGGCACATTTGCCACCACCGATTATCTAGAAAACTAAGGAAGCTGTTGATAATCGAAAATCGATATTTTATACATTTATCAATGATTTTCCATCCCTCGCACTTTCGCAGTTTCACTTTACATGCGATCGAGAACGGACATGTTTTAATTAATTTATTAAGTGTCAAAAGTGTTTAAATTAGTGCAAAAGGTTCCTCCTGGGGCTCATTCGTCAGACCGTTGGTTGGGGGGTTTCGCCGTCGAATATGGTCCATGAGGTGGATTCACCACTGGCAGATGTACCCCATAAGGTGGATTCACTACTGGCACATGTACCCCATGCGGTGGGTGGGCGGCGTCTAGTATTATCAACACAGGATAAATTTCTAAAGTATGTATTTATACCTGTATGTACAATGATCTTATAACTATGGTTCGAAACTACAAAAGAAAAACTAACCGCAGTAACTTAGATGAGACCCAGACGAAACTTGCAATTAAATATGTCATCTCAAAAAAGTATAACACAAGTCAAGCAGCTGACTTTTATGATTTAAAACGAACTACTTTGCGATATCGTATAAAAAATGAAGAAAGCTAAACTGGAGGCATTAGATGACTCTAGTCAGTCGTCTGAAGTTGAATATATGTATTCAAATAAATATACCTCTAATCAAGTGTTCACAAAACGTTAAGAAAAAGAAATATGCGAGGACTTTAAAGCATGCTCTAACCTACAGCATGGCTTTTCCTATACAATGGCACGAAAATTTGTGTTTGAATATGCCACAATAAATGATATTGCCATGCCTTTTTCCAAGGATAAAGCAATAATCTTTTTCCTGGACAATCTCGTTTCTCACTGCAGTCTAACAGCAATCATATTTTGCAGAGAAAATGGAATTCATATGATTATTTTTTTTTCCGCCACATACATCACACAATTTCCAACGATTGGATATATCTGTATTTGGTCCATTTAGAAAGTACTTAGCAATTTCGGTCAATGAATTCCTTGTATCGAATCCTGGACGAATAATTACAATTTACGATAAACCATCGCTATCTAATATCCGATTTCGGAAGGTATTGTTTGCTGAAAACATTTGCAAAGGATTCAAAACGACAGGTATCAGCCCATTTAGCGGACAAATATTTCCTGAATCAGAGTTCGTAAACGAACCAATTGACGAACATCCATCCGCCGACAATGGTAATGAACCTAGACTTCAACAAGGTGGCATTTCAAATGAACCTGATGTCCTGTTTGAGGCCCCAGTCACACCCATGTCTCTTCCCAAAACTCCGGAGCAAGTTCGCAATCTAATTATAAAAATCTTGACATATACTCCATCAAAAGAAGAAAAGGAACGCGCACAGCAACAAAAGAAACAACAAGCAAATAAACCTTTGGTACGAAAAGCAGTTCTGAAAATAAGTAAGAAACGCAAAACCTACGTCGCATCATCATCTGACTTATCAGATACCCTAAGCCTTGGTGAGACCAAATTTGTACCTGTTCGATTTGGTGGCCAGATAGATAAGTTTTATGTTGGCGAGATAATCTCTGAATGTCCGGATTAAGTAACTGTTGATTTTTTAAGTAAAAAGCAGGATCATAGACTTTTTAAGGAACCACGTGTTAACGACATATTATTCTATATTCCAACAAATGGCATTGCTCTGAAGTTGCCAGGTCCAAGTCATCCCGCAGGAACGTTACGATCGGCTGCAACATATATAACGGGTCCGCCATCTAACGTTTCTTTTGTCAACTAGTGCTTATTTCGTGAATGGTAACACTTAGCTCATGTCTGATTTGACAGATAATTAGTTTTATCCTTCCGCTGAACGAATATGGTTGTGTATACGCTTGAACAACGCTGGGAAATATTGCGACATTACTTTGAAAATCATGGTAATGTTGCAGAATGTGTGCGAAAATTGCGTACGGATTTTGGAAGAAGCACCGTCAGTTCCGCATGTTCGTTATCTTGTGAAAAAAGTGAAAGAAACTGGCATCCTCATCGATAAACCAAAGCGTGAAAAGCCAAAAATAGTTCGTACACCCGAGAATATTGCTGCTGTGGCAGAAAGTGTGCGTGAAGCGCCATCAACATCAATTCACCGTCGTTCTCAACAATTGAACATTTCGGAGACATCATTGAGACGAATTTTGCATAAAGACCTTGGTATGACGCCATACAAATTCCAATTGGTTCAGGAGTTGAAGCCAACTGACCATCCAATGCGTTTTCGCTACGCTAAGTGGGCCTGCGACCGACTTACAGAAGATGCCGATTTTGCCAAAAAAAAAAATCATATTTTCAGATGCAGCTCATTTTGATCTTGGCGGGAATGTAAACAAGCAAAATTGTCGTATTTCGGGCACAGAAAACCCGCACGCGTACTTTAGCCGATGCACCCAAAACGAGTCACGGTTTGATGCGGATTTTGGTCCAGAGGCATAATTGAGCCATTTTTCTTCGAAAATGAGCAAGGAGTGGGCGTTACAGTCAATGGCGATCGTTATGGGGCTATGTTGAACGAATTTTTGTTCACAAAAATTGAAGAGGAGGATATTGGCAACATTTGGTTTCAACAGGACGGCGCTACGTGCCACACAGCCGAAGCTACACTCGATGTTTTGCGCCCTGTTTTTGAAGATCGCATTATCAGCCGCAGAGCTGATGTCGTTTGGCCACCTCGGAGCTGCGATTTGACACCGTTGGACTATTATTTGTGGGGTGCCCTCAAAGATAAGTGTTACGCCGACAAGCCAGAGACAATTGACGCTTTAAAGGACAATATTCGTGAAGCCATTGGTGAAATACAGCTGCACACAATCGATAATGTGCTTAAAAATTTGACCGATCGTGTAGGCTACTGCATGGCCAGGCGAGGCAGCCATTTGAATGAAATAATTTTCCATTATTAACCGGAAGGATTGTACTTTCAAATAAAAAAAGAAAATTAGAGAAAATATTCAGTAGTTTTTTTTTTATAGCATTTTCAAAAAAAAAAAGTTATTTGGCGGACCCTTTATTTGATGTAAATATGTCGCAGTACACTGTAATGTAAAACGGACCTATTACATCGCATTTATTTTTTATGAATTAGTTCTTACCGGGGTACAATATTAATGTATTTCGAATTGTCATTTGTACGTTTAATGAATAACACAGGTACGTACCTCCCTTTAGTTATTTTTTCAATGAACTGCCTTGTTGATCTCTACCAATACAATATTGGAAATTTTTTGTTACTTTTACATGAACTAATAGCATTTTAGTTCTTGTATTGTTTGACATTGTTTAATAAATAAAAAAATTGGTTTTGCCACAAACTTGAAATTGTATTTTATGACATTTCTCTTCATTCATGACATTTATTTTTCAAATATGATATCCGGCATTACGTCGTTCCGAATTTATCTTCACATATATCACAAAAAATGAGATAAGACTATTTCCTGGGATAAATTTTTTAGATCTATCCACCTGTTTAATGCCCATGTCCCTATCTCTTATGGTTTCAGAGATATTACGTAGTCATTTTCTTGTATATCCACTTTTGATAAAAATTTAACACGTTATGATACCGTATGAACCATTATTGTGGCTATACAACAACAAATTATAGAAAATTTTGAATTATAAAAAAATTAAGTTATCTTCACGTATGTGAAACAAATATTTGACAGACGTTAAAAAAAAGATATTATCATCCTATTACTATATGCATTTTGTTTTCGTTCTATATCTTAAAAGTAACTCCGGATAAAGTTTATACCATTACAAAAAAGTAAAAAAAAATTGCATACATTGTCGCTGCACCCAAATGTATAGTGCATATACGTGAAGATAGTTTTGGACTAAAAGTTAATAATTTTTTTCAGCTTATGTTCACGTGGCCGTCGGTGGTGCAATCGTTAGTTTGCGCGGCTCTTGTACATGAGATCCTGGGTTCGAACCCTGCTCTGTCCACCTTCAAAAAAAAAATTTCTTTCGGCGGCGGTCACCTCGCATAGTGACGGCGACACTATCGAGTATATAGCCATGTTAAAGCTTCTCAAAATACCGTTCGGAATCCGTGTAAAACTGTAGGTCCCAATCAGTGAGTGAAAATTGGAAAGCGCACAGCTCAGTGATTGTGAGAAGTTCTCCCCGGTCCCTTCATGGGATGTAATGGGAAACCATTTATTTATTTTTTTATGTTCACGGATGCGCCATAAACAAAAACAAATATTTCCCAAAAGGTGGCGTATACAACAAAATGTGAAATTTTGTTTGGAGATAAAAATAGCCATAACTCGGAAAATTTCATCAATGACTTTGAATATTTTTACTCCAATCGATGTAGAATTTCAGGCACTACTACTGGCAAAAATTTTGGACCACTTTTATCACACCAATTTTTTTATACAAATTGTTGAAACTTAAGAGCCAATAGATAGATAACTTCGGGACGACAATATGTCTGTCGTGGCTACAAGTTACATGATTCATTCGGTCAGTCCAATTTTTGACTACTTTTCCAATAAATCTGGCCGCAGGGCTTCAATGGTGGCTTGAATATTGGCTTCCAACGCTTCTAGAGTTGCTGGTTTTTCGGTTTAAACCAATGCCTTAACATATCCCCATATAAAGTAATCCATTGGCGTTAAATCGCACGAAACAGGACCACTAGGGTGTCCCAAAAAAATTTTTCTTTTTCGATTTTCAGGGTTGCTCAAGCTTAATTGGAAAGCTTATAGGGTAAAGTATTTTTGAGGTTTTTTTCAGAGTTTTCGGAAGAGATTTAGAATTCGCGCTAGTCGAATTTCCCCCAAAAATCGGGTATTCCGGAGGTTTTTTGAATTTTACTTAAAACTTGGTCAATAACCACTCTTGTCTTAATTTGTTATTCAACATTTTTAAAGCAAAACATTCAAACTTTTATTGTATATGCATAAACCACCAGTTTTAACAATGATTTTGCTCCACGTATTAAATTTTACCACGTATTAAATTTTTTGGTAAATTTTGGAATTTTAGATACATGTTGTTAGTAACGCTTTATAACTTTTAAAATTTCTATGCAAATTTAAAAAAACTAATGACGCATTCTAAAAGATGGATAAATTCGAAGCAATTTTGTAGAAAAAAATTTTTAATTTTCTGTTACTCTTCTAGAGTTGTACCATTTTAAAGTTTTTAACTCATTATATAAACCTAATATATTATAAACTGTTTGCCAATTATGCATCGGATTTGCTTTAAATATCTATGAAAATTTATAACACTAATAATGCACTTTAAAAGACGGATAAATGCCAAGCAATTTTGTAGAATGAGTAAAGAGTTTTAAAGTGGCATAACTATGGAACAGTAATTGCAAATTAATTTTTTTTTTTAATAAATTGCTTGGAATTTATCCGTCTTTTAAAGTGCATTTGTGTTTTAAATTTCGACAAACGCTTCATGATGTATGCAAAACCGCACTGAACACAAATGTCTACACAGTTGCACATTCTCAGGTGTGAAACTATAATTATCGATATCGATAGTTCGAATGCAGCTAAAACGAAACATTTTATAACATTTAATAGCCCTTCAAAGACAGGAGATACGTATTAAAGTTACAAAAAATTTAACCCACAAGTTAAACTTTATTTTTTCATAGGATACTATTAATTGTTTCTTACAATTATGCATCAATTAATGTCCTATCCATATCCGATTTGTCTGGCATTTTTGTATTGTATAATTTTGTCCCGAATGTCGTGGACTTAGACTTAAACCAGAGCCATCGTTCACAGGATATTTTCTTAAATTAATAGAAATGAAACCAAACAAGAAATAAATTAGAAATTCGACTCTATTTGGAATTTTGCGGACCAAAGGCTGTCGAGAAAACAAATTATTTTAATTGCGCAAATTTTGTGCAAACAAATGAAATGAAAATTAAATTTAAAAAAATTGGGGAATAAATTTAAAAAAAAATGGAAAAAAAATAAATTTAAAAAATACAACTTTGAAGTAGCAATTATTTCCCACAAATTGGGAATTTTTAGAAATTGTCAGTTTTTGGCACAAATATGACAACACTGGTCGGGACAAAGTTCTACATCTTGTGAATCCATCGCAAACACGTAACATCGTTCTTCTGCGCATTTGTTTTTCTAATTGATCACGTTCCTATTTAAATATATGTGTAAAATGTCGCATTTATCGCGACCTTCTTCTTAATCTTTGCCGCTTTCACCACCAAATTTGAGATTAAACTAACATTTCATGTGGCAACCTTGTACTAAGACCAATTTAGAGCAACTCCGTGCCGAGACTAAATTATCGAAGAAGGTGGCACAACAGATAATTTAAATTGCACTGAAAGAAAAACGCTTCGTCGTAAGGATGAAACATTTTCATTAATGGTTTTACGTTGTTATAGTGAAAACTGTCGTATATCCGACAATTTTGTAGTCGCTGCAACGAAAAATTTCATAGACAATTTTTCATTTCGTTGCTGCAACAACTTACTTTTCGTTCCTGCAGCAATTTTATTTAATTTGAATTTTGTAGGAAAATGGGTTGAAAATTTAAAAAAAAGTAAGGGCATGAATTTTAAAAATACTGATAAATTTTTGGTTTGTCAAAATTTGTAGTTGACGAAACAATTTCGTTATTGTAATGAAACTTATGATGGTATTGAGAAAGCAGTCGAAAAAATGAGAGAGAGTAAAAAAGTGGCCTGCAAGAGAAAATGGTGAGCGTGAGTGGTGGATCACGTACACATCTTTAATCAGTTCAATTGCAACAACCGAAAGTGGTAGACATATTTCTCCGCCGGAATAATTTAAATATATTTGTTAAAACAGACCAATTAGTTATACTTAGTAATAATCTTTTATTGTGAAAACTAAATTGTGTGAATTTATGCGTTTGCTGTGATCGTTTGTGTAACTTCTGAATCTATAAATCAAATAGATAAATAAACAGAATGCAAGGAGCAACACGACAGCAAAGAAAGTGACGCATCGATAGCAGAAAAACTACCCTGAAATATGTAACTGAGCATTTGTGTGTGTGTATGCGCGTGACGGTACAAATCGCACGAAAGAAATTCGTTGCAATAATGAAGCAAATTTATTGCAGCTACAACCATACTTTCACCACAGTAACTAAGAATTTACAGTTGATGAACACATTTTCATAGCGGGAATGAAACGTTATTTTCATTCGTGTGACGATGTTTTTCCGTTCAGTGTGGCGGCTCTTCATTTTGCCAGTTTTGTTCACAATTGAGATGTTTTCTTAAATAACTGAGCGTTTAAAATTGGATCAGTCGGCCAAATCGGGGCAGTCGGTTGCCAATTATATCGCCGGCGCACAGTGGTCGATTTTCATGTTTTTCCGGCCAAAATTAGAAAAATACCAATTGTGTAAATTAAAATATTAAGATGCTGCAATAGATTCACAACATAACTAAGTGCTCAAAACATAAAGTACGTAGCAATGTATCAACACTAACATCATTTATTTTTGCTTTAAAGTTGGTTACCAACACATCCAATTTATTGAGGTAAAATGTCTTAATATAAAAGTATACATTATATGCCCATTACCAAACATTTTACAAAATTGTTTCAATGATATGTAAAACTGTTAAAATTAAAAAAGAAACACTAATTAAACCAGCGGATGGTAAAATATTTTACCCCAAAATTTTTGGTTTTTGTAAGCGTCATATGCACTTTATATTTTTACCTAAATTTTGAGTTTGAACTCCTATAACTCAATTTAGACGGATTTCGACAATTTCGCACATAATCCATTTAATTTATCAATGTGAAATATTTAAATACTGAAATTTTTAGCTGCGTTCGTTCACGGGTTTAGCCTTAGAAGTCATTTCCGTCAATCAATATTTAGTAAAAAAAAAATCAAACATATAAAAATTCGTAGCAAATCAATTAAAGAAAACGGAATATCACGCCACATACGCTACTCTTAGCCCGAATTAAATTCTGCTGTGTATATGAGGTATCTATTTCAGCAGAATTGTGAGACTACTGTTGAATTAAAATATTGTTTTCCTAGAATGACCAGTAAATTTGAAATTAAACACGAGGTGTTATGTAAATGGTTGTGGCTTAACAAAGACAAGCAGAAGAGAAAATCGGATGTTATAATGGCAAAAATTAAAAGTGCTTATAATTACATCGAAAATGAAGTAAAGCAAATAAAATAAAAGCTTAATACCAATTTTTTTCCCTGTTATGAACGAAAGTGGAAAAAAGCTGAACGCTCACAATGCAGGTTCAAACAAAAATTTCAATACTTTCTGGAGGCATCATTAACAGTTGAGTTTGGTACATCATATCCTCTACGATATAAACGAAAATCTGATTCAATTACAAATAATAAAAATAACACATCTGTGGATCGCCCAGAACACGTAAGTACTCACAGTAAAGTTGGTCGGCCGCGTACTAGTTATGATCTTGGCTCGGAAAGAACTAAAAGGAGACGTGTCCAGGATTTACGGTCACATTTTGCATCCGAGGAGTTGCCCAAAGCTGCAGTTACACAAAGCAGCCAAACAGATGAATCAGCCACTGAAAATGCATTACCCGATCAAAATGATTTTATAATTGGGACGCTAGCAATGTATATGGATTTGGACCTTTCAAGGAATAAATATAACACACTTCGGTCATATAACAATATTTTATTAGGAAATAAACATTATCCTTCATATGATAAACTTTTAAAGGCAAAAACGGAGTGTTATCCTAATAAAATATATACATATTACTGAACGAGGTGCTGAAGTGGAGCTGCAATCATTACTTGACCACACTGCGCAAAAAATACTTAAATGTAAAAACTTTAAAATCTTAAAAGATGATTCTTTCATCTTAAATGGAAAATGAGGAATGGATGGCGCATCGGGACAACAAACCTTTAAACAAATGTGGTCAAATAAAAATGATGCAGATAGCACTAAGTTCATTGAAAAAGATTTTTCAGACAAGTCTGTTTTTTGTATATGCTATGTTCCCTTGGAGTTATCATCTAAAAAAGATGGTGTAATTTGGAAAAACGATCGTCCATCTTCTGTAAGGTATTGTAGACCCATTAAATTCGAATTTACAAAAGAATCTACAGCCAACACAAGAGAAGAATATTTGAATTACTCTGAAAAAATTAAAAACCTTTTGCCGACTAACGCATTAATATTCGAAAAGGAAATACAAATTATTCACCATCTGCAATGTAGTACTATGATCGATGGAAAAGTCTGTAATGTTCTAACTGAGCAACAATCTTCGTCATCTTGTAACATTTGTGGAGCTAAACCAAAAGACATGAATAATCTGGAAAGATTAAGAGAATTGGAATGCAAAGAAGAGTACTATAAGTTTGGTTTATCGACATTGCACTGTTGGATACGTTTTATGGAGTGTCTCCTACATATCGGTTACAATTTGGACTTCAAGAAAGGAGCTGCAAGAGGGGATGACTAGATTTTAAAACAAAAAAGAAAAGAAAAAATACAGAACAAAATGAAGGAGGAACTTTCAATTTCAGTCGATTTTGTAAAACAAGGATACGGTACGAGCAATGATGGAAATACTGCTAGAAGTTTTTTCTCCAAGCCAGAAATTGTTTCTAAAATTCTTGGAGTTGATCATAATGTAATTGAGCGATTTGCAAATATTTTGCAAGCAATGGCAAGTGGGTATGAGATAGACGTTCAGAATTTTGAAACATACTGTATTAAAACATTTGGGTATTTAGTAAAGTTATATCCATGGTACTGTATGCCTCCATCTGTACACAAAGTACTTATTCACGGAAGTAGCATAATAAAAGCTGTTGGATTGTCTATAGGTTCATTGTCGGAAGAGGCCCAAGAAGCAAGCAATAAAGTGTTTAAAAGTTGTCGTGCGCTCCATAGTCGTAAATGTTCTCGTCAAGCTTCCAACGAGGATGTTTTGCACCACCTACTTATTTCATCAGACCCTCAAATAAGCTCTATAAGGACCAAGAAGAATAAAAAATGTAAAGATTTATCACCCGAGGCAATAAGCTTGTTACATATAAGCAAATGTACGAATGAGGAATCATAAAATAAATATATACATATATATATGTATGTATATATTAAAAGAAATTAAATATAAATATATAAAATAAAAATATAAATTTTATTAAAAAAAATTAAATAAAATTTCTAAAAACTCTCAAAATGAATACTATAAATTGTTATTCATGTATTGGAGCATAAACGTGTAACTTTATTTGTAGCACAATAAGCAATAATACACTATAAGCCATTTGTTAGGTAAATTAAAATGCTGTAGGATAATTTCACACAAGTAGTACTGCAATTCTATAAAACGCAAAAACTTAATTTGGTTTATTTTTTGATAACATCACTGGCTTATTAAGTCCTATCTATATAAAATGCACCATCAGCAGAAAGAGTCACATACATTTCCCCGTCTTTCCAACTGTGTATTTTGATTTTGTGGTTGAGAAAAATAATAAATAAAAATAATAAATTTACTCTGTCTTCCAGGACTGACAATTGACGCATGTAAGAGTTACCCACAGAATGTGGGAAACAGAATTGCCTTTCCATTATGTATCAAATTCATTGACATAGTAGACATACTTTATGATATATTAGTCCAAACAAAATTTTTTTCTAAAGTCGATTTTTTTAAAATGATTATTACAACCTATGTATATGTTAGAGAAACAAAATTTAAATTTAGTTTTAAAGCCAAGAAACCCGACACTCCATTACAGAAAAATTGAGTGGCTTAGCTCGAAAACTGTTCGAGATACAGTTCAAAGAATTAAGAAATTCAATTATCCTTTCTAAATAAATTGAAAAACCTAATATATTTAAAACGAAAAAAATATTAAATTTTTTTTACGTATTATGAACAATTGCAAAACAACAAAAAAATTTTTTCTTGAAAATCGCCAAAAAAAACAAAAAGTAGTCAACTTTGGAATTTTTTTAAAAAATGCCCTGCTGTGCGATTTACATTATTGATATGCTATAGTAATCCCTAACTCCTTGTTTGTAATCAGTTTTTTACAGAATTCAAAAATTTTCATTAGATCAAAAGTTACAGAATTTTGGCCACATTTTTTGTATTTCGACCACTGTGCGGCGTCGGATTTTCGATCGGCTTCGGTCTGTCAAGCAGTTGATTTCTTGTGTATGTTTTTATTTTCGTTGCAATTTTTTTGGTAATTAACAGAGTTCCATCAAATTGTGCCCATTTCTCTTGACGTCTTTGGTACATTTTGTTTAACAACTTTATCAACCATCGAAAATCCCAAATATTCATCCGCTTTATCATATTTTCCTTTCCTCAATCCCTTCATGGGATGTTATGGGACACAATTTTTTTTATATCGCCAAACTAACATTTTATGAAAATACAAAAATGTAAAACAAATAAAAGTGCAAGAAGTGCTAGGTAGATTACAATTTTTTGCTAACCTATTTCATTGCATTCTTTTGTAAGTTTCACGGGATTCCCCGAAAAAGTTGAAAATTAACGAATAGTTCGCGCCCGTGAACTACCGGGGTGCATTCTCTACTCCTATGCCCTCTTTTCTTTTGATGGCACCACAATGCTTGTGACACAAGTTTCACATGAGTGTCTTCGATAATGTTATAATCTCAGGATATATATTTCGTCCTTAGTACTGATAAAACTAGATATAAAGCGATATTGATATATTTTTGACGGGTTTGTGGCTGTTAGTGTTACTTATAGCTGGAGCGATGAATTAAAGCTTCCTTTATGCGTCTACGCTTTAGTTTTATTTCATTGCACTCTATAAAGCAGTACTTTACTGCAAGTAAGTGGTAGAAGAATGAGGATTCTAAAAAGAAACCCGAACACTGAACAACACTTGCTATTTCGAAATGAATTATGCATAGTGATTGCTTCTCTTATTGCAATTTTTTGATATATTGAAATGCTTTGCAATATTCAAGAATACACTGAATACACCAAAACATTCAAATTTCTCAAATGAATTCAAATGTTCCAGAATACGATAACGATCGGCATTTCGTCGTACACAACACGAACAATGATAGAAATTACTAGAGAGTATGAAACATGGTAGAATAAGTAAGGTAAACTCATTAGAACAGCTGATTTTAACTTTTTTCTTGCGTAGGTGTCAACTTATTTCAAATTCACATGTACATATTTTGTTTTTGTACTTTTTTGTTTACTTTTTCTGTAGATACACACATGTAGGAAAGTTGACAGATTAGGAACACCAAACAAAAACAAAATGCCTGTTTTTGTTGCCTCAAATTACAACAATTCCTACAGCGTTTACCTTACTTCTGGTACCATGGTATGAAAGAAATTAACTCAGGGGGTTTCTATGACACAGCCAGGGGGTTTCTATGGCACAGCCAAATGATGTAGAATGAGAGACCTAAGAAGTCATACAGATTATAGACCATGCAGCAAACTAAGTTTAAAAGTGTTTGATTAATACTAATGACAGCTAAATTATGTTTGCTTCGAACGAAAGTACGCAATCCGTTTTATTTCTGTCCGTATTATGCCAACCAATGGGCAAATTACCAAAGCAACACTAACTCGATGATATGACCTACTACCTCGTCATCATGGTAAAGTCTTCTATTAGGTAGTTGCATTAGAAATTCAGAAATGGTCCCCACTGCTGATCAAAATTTTGGTCACACACAGTGATTCCTCTTCAAACTTTTCAAGAATAATTTTTTGACGCTGTACCGGACTAAGTCTTCCATAATGTTATCCCAAACAATGGTGGACAAAAATGCCATGACACTTAGATCGGTTATATCGTCCTTATAGGAAATAGTACCACAAAATGAAAGAGAATTTTCATTGATGTGAAAAAAACACGCAATTTTTTTCAACAGTAACAACAGATATCTATTTTGTACCTAGACGTATTCAGTACAATTTTTTGACGAATTTTTCATAGAATGTGTTGTTATCCTTTTATCTCCTGTTGCTACGGCTAATGGTTATAATTTGTATAAGAAATTTGGAAATGGCCGACATTCAAAACCACTAAGGTTGATGCGAACCATTAACACAGACAAATTTCAAGAATTTTTCAATTATTATCTTACAATTGGCTGACCAAAATTCGATTTGCGGTGGGGGAAATGCACAAAATATCTACATTCACAAAATTGTCCTGTAATTCCGTGTAATAAACTGATATCTCGATAGAAGTTGTTATTCTCCCAGAATTTGGAAGAATAGTTGACAATAACTTTTACTAAAAACCAGTATGTAATCGCATTTATAATAATTACATATGTATCAAGAAGTTAACCAACGGTTTTGCTTTCAAAGTATTTAGTCATAGAGAAAAATATATAAGAGCCACTAGCCCTCTCTTCACGTCCTCCTGATGACGACGAGGTAGTAGGCCTAATAATCAGCTGTTCTAGTGCATCAACCTCTACTAGATCAGCATTGGTGAGTACTCACTTCAGCATTGGTGAGTACTCACTTCAGGTTTTGCTTTCAAAGTATTTAGTCATAGAGACAAATATATAAGAGCCACTATCCCTCTCTTCACGTCCTCCTGATGACGACGAGGTAGTAGGCCTAATAATCAGCTGTTGTAATGCATCAACCTCTACTAGATCAGCATTGGTGAGTACTCACTTCAGTGTTCTCTGAAAAATTGTACTTTTGTTTTGCTTCAAATTGTTTTGATGTGTTTATATGTTTGATGTTTTGGTTCTCATTTATTTTGTTTCTAAATGAATGATTTCATAAATACTAGTTTGTTTTGTTTGCAGTGAATGTAATATTTGACGCATTCGCTTTTGAAGTGAATGTCTTGATGTGTCATTCAAAACATTCATTGCAGAGGTTTAATGTATACATTTCCAACACTTAACAATTTTATTAGCAATTAAACTATTCGTTGCGGCAACGCAGCAAAATTGAGCAATTACTAAAGTGTAAGCATTTAATAGTTTCCATTTAATCCAATTATTCTCACATGTGGTGTGGAAAAATACACTTGTAATTCGCATCATTAAAATTTAATAAATGCTAACCACCTACGTGAGCTATCATTAGTCCATGTCAATGGTGTGGGTTTAGAAATTATAATCTAAAGTGTCCCTGATAACTACCGATTCATTGGGTGTATTGTGGAAAAATATAAAATTTTGTTTGTATGTATTAAATAAAGAATTTCCCTAGTCATTGTATATTATTAAACACTATTACTTGCACATTTGAGGCTGCCAGTAGACGGTCATTATTAAAATAAAAAGTAAAAAATACTGTATCACGAAACAGGCTTAATACTTCTGTATCTCCATACCCACTTTATGTGGAAATAAGCAAGGACATTTACACGTAAAAAAATCTTAACGCTTCGTAAGCAAAAAAGTTTGAAAAGGATAACACATTAATTGTTGATATATGTTGGTACATGAACAAATTGTCACGACTTACCTTTTTCATAAATGTCATTACATTCGTTGGCAACATTTTGAAGGATTTCTGGTGGTCTTCTACTTCTCCTTCTTCTTCGTCTTTGCACCGAGAATTCAATATTTACGTAGTTTTAAATAAAAAAAGGATTGTATTCCAATTTATGTCTTATAGAAGATTGATATCAAATTTACAAAAATCTTAAACGAAAATTTCACAACTTTGTATTTTGCTCTTGTTGTTTAGGGTATTGTCACGTTTATGTTTCCATATTTTGTGTTTTTTTGTTGTTGTTGTATTTTTTTCTCCTTCTTGACTTGAGGATTCACGTCGAAAACGGTTTCCTATATCCTGTAGCGAAATATCGATTATGTGTCTGTTCTTTGCAGTTTAATATACATCTGAAACGACAGTGTAAAGTGAGAAATAAATTAAATTTAAAGCTAGAGAGTTTTAAGGCTTACAACATTAATCTACATAAATATTTAAAGGGTTCTGTAGGGGCAATGTTATGCTTGTGTAGCACACATTTAGAAAGGATATACACAAGGAGTTTTCTAGAATAAGACAATTCTTGGAACATTTGACTTGCATCTAATGTGTTCCAGTCCTAGAAGCGTCAACTGGTACTAAAAAGAGACCGCATCTAGTTATAAACCAGTTACTGCAGTGAAAGAAATTAATACTCAAATCAAACACAAAATTTCTCCACTCAATTATTTTTGTTTTTTGAATTGCAGCTAATACAGCTAAAATTGTCAACTGAAGTACAGGACTTTTAGGTCAGTAATTTAATATTAATATTTCAAATGTACTTATAATCAGTAAAAAAAAACCTTCTTTCATAATAATTCCAATTAAATGTATACTTGGGTTGCGTTCAAAGTTAATAAGAATTTTTCAATTAAATATGTAATCAACTGGAGTATGAACTTAATTGACAAATAACATTTTATTTCACTGACGTGCGTTATCAAATTGACTACGAAATCATTCAACATTTAGTACAAATGTATTTTGAATAATCAACACGATTACGATGTCAATGAAATGTAATATTTGTAACTAAACAAAACTTGGTAAATTACACAGTCCAACACATAAAATGCTAACTCATTCTCGTGTGAAAATTCTCTAAGTACTTATCGAAATTAACAAAACCCTATTTGGGTTTTTGCTAGTTTAGCTGCTGTTCGTATTTTATGGCCTCATATATATTTTGGCTAAAACTTAATTTTTCCGAAGAACATTAAATTTTTCCCACAGCTATATCTCGGAAACCTATTGATATTTTGTTTTCATGTCTTCGGCATAATTGTAGCTATAGACTAGTAGAAAACAAGTGTGAAACAAATTAATCCCAAAAAACTGCAGCTAGTGCCTCAAAATTGCAAACATGTCGAAAAATATAAAGTTTTTTTTTTATTATTTTCACAATTTTTGGCTAATATTTTTGGCAAGAATAGAGATTTTTGTTTGGGTTACATAATACTGAGTAATTAATGTTTTTATTTCAATTCAAACAATTTTAAAAACTCCCCACCCCCCTATTTTTGTACCAAATATCCGATTGAAATTGAAGTACATAGTAACACACGTGCATTTTACGACACGGATTTGGCAAAACCCTATTTACAATACTGATCTTATTTGTCAGAAAAATTGTATGAAATTGATGAATGTTTTTTATTTAAAATAAATAAATGGTTTCCCATTACATCCCATAAAGGGACAGGGGAGAGCTTCTCACAATCACTGAGCTGTGCACTTTCCAGTTTTCACTCACTGATTGGGACCTAAAGTTTTACACCGATTCCGAACGGTATTTCGAGAAGCTTTTTCGTGGCTATATACTTGATAGTGTCGCCATCACTATTCGAAGTGACCGCCGCCGAAAGAAATTTTTAAGGTGGTCAGAGCAGGGTTCGAACCCGTGATCTCATGTACAAGAGCCGCGCACACTAACCATTGTACCACCGACGGCAACGATTTTTTATTTATTTGATTGAATTATCGTGCAATTTACAACAAAGCGTGAAAACGAAATATAAACACAATACTGGTCCAATTGTGCGGAAAAATCATTTGAAATTTATGTTTTTTTTTGATTCTTTGAAATAAAAAAAATTAAGTATTAAACAGTAGAGTATTTATGATTGAATTCTCACGAAAATCACACACAATGTGTGGAACCAAAATTATCGTATAGTATCAGGAAACTAAAACAAGTAGATGTACCACACTTGACAATGGCACCCATTCAGAGATCACTTTCAGGAAAATTTTGGATACAATTTTTTCCAGGTGCTTCAGTAAAAAAATACGAAGTATTTATTAGGGATCATTCCACCACTTTTATCACTTTCAACAGGGTTTGCAATGGGCTGAATATAAAAAAAATTAGTGCAAAGCGAGAGATTCACGAACGTGCTGTCAAACAACTATCGGAGAGCCTGGGATGCGCTAAAACCTGCAATCGAGGACGTTTTAGGAAAGTATCGTGTACAGCCAGACGAAGCAGAGAAATTGTTGAAAACAATGCTCAATTAATTACTTTCATAACATCAAAGCATCTATGACATTGAAATTACATTTTCTGCATCACTACTTTAATGAGATCTCACACCCTCTGCCCACCCATTCGGACGAACAAGGAGAGCGATTCCACCAGGTAACCATTTTTTTTTTTTTTTTTTTTTTTTAAGACCAGCACTCAGGGGATGCCCCCTATAAATGCAATGCATTGTGCTGGCGACGGAAATTTAGGTAGAGGAGGGTGTCACAATTGGCGGGAAATACACTTGCGGGAAGTTTATTCCACATACGGACCGTACGACTGAAGAACGAATTTTCTCTGTAGTGTGTTGTGCGATCGACTGGCCAATAGATAGTAAACGGATGGGAGTTCCTTGAAAGCCGCGTACCTCTGCCAAATGTCCTCACATCTGGTATAAGTTGACGGATGTCCGAGGAACACGCACCGTGAAAATACCGATAGAACAGTGTCACGCAACCCACATTACGCCGATGCTCAAGGGAGGCAATAGAGCTGGACACCCTACTGTCCCCTATCAACACCTTTGCTCTCCTTTGTACACGGTCCAGCAACTCCAAAGATGACTTTGGAGCACCTGCCCATATATGGGAGTTATATTCCATTCGCGGCCTGATGTAGGTGGTGTAGATATTAAGGAGATCAGATGGAGTGAAGTACTTCTTGCACCGCTTTAAAAAGCCTAGGCACTTCGATGCATCTTTCGACACTTCAAATACATGTTTTGCCCAGCGAGCATCACATTGTATTTTCATGCCCAGAACATCAAGAGCGTCTAATTCCTCAATATCCACACCATCCATAGATAATGACGATACGACTGGGTCAGCTGTCCGCTTGTGCGAAAGCAGACAGCACTGGGTCTTCCCCGCATTAAAACTTACTCTATTCAATCGACCCCACTCAACAATGGCCTCGAGATCGCGGTTGAGTGTTTCATTCATTAATTGACGTTTATCACTAATTTCCTGAAGATTTGGCCTGTGGTCGAATGAATATGAATGACAGAGATTACTGTCATCCGCAAAAGAGTAGATTTGGTTCACAGTCCGACCCAGGAGATCGTCAATGAAAATAAGAAAAAGAGAAGGAGAGAGAACAGAGCCCTGTGCCAATGAAAAACCGATACAAAGGAAAAAAGCTGAATGAATTGCTTGCAGAAGTTTGTTGGTGGAGTCATAATGTATCCCAATATGAAAATGCATGCACCGAAATCGCGGAGGACGATAGATTGAATGACACACCGAAAGAGATATGCCATTGAATGTGCTATCAAGCTCAGATGTGGATGATGGAGATTCAGACCCTGAAGCAGAACCACCAACGAAAAACCCAAGAGCATCAACTTCACAGGCTGCACCGAGAGCATCAACTTCTATGGATATTTGTTAAATTATTTTAAATTATGTTAATTATTTGTTAATTTATGTAATTGATGTAAAATACTGCTGAAAAATTAATAATTTCTTGTCCATTTTGGTGGAAATAAAGTATAAAAAGAGATCTTTATGAATGGTTTACGAGATATCAGTTAAAAATGGCAGTTTTCGTGTGAAAAACTGATGAAAGTCCACAGTTTGACAGCTATCGGCCGAAAATGGTGAAATAAGATAGAAAAAATTAAAATTTATCGATTTTTTTTTTGAAATTTTGGGGCACTGGATGCAGTTTTTTGGGGTTATTTTGTTTTATACTTCTTTTCTTCTAGTCTATAGCTACAATCGTTTCGGAAATAGAAAACAACATTCCAATTGGTTTCCAAGATACACCGTTATTTTTGTCAGTTTTTTGCCCAACCAAAGAGTAAAATATAGCACTAACTCGAACTCGAAGAAATTGCATACTACCTCGTCGTCATCGAGTGAACGTGAAGAAAGGGAAAGCGACACTTTTTTATTGCTCTGTGGCCCAACCAAAGATTAACATACAGGGTGCAGCGCTGTAATTTGCTTACTTGGGAAAGAAATAAAAAAAATTATGAACATTAGAAAAATTTATTTTATATTTTAAATATATTGAACAGTAAGGGAATTTGTAAATTACATGGTTTTAAATAGTGTATCTGGCAAATGTCGACCTTCGCTATCCACACACTGCTGCATACGTTTTCTTAAATTTTCATGAACTCTAACAAGCATGTCGACTGGTATTCTGCCAATTTCAGCCTCAATATTGTTAATTAGGTCTTCCAAGGTGTTGGGACGGTTGATATACACCTTCGACTTCAGGTAACCCCAAAGGAAAAATCGTATGGGTCTAAGTCTGGTGCCGCATCAGTAAAGAACACAATTGCGTCACGGGGTATAGTTGCAAGAATGTCTTCAAAAGAGGTACGCCGTGTCAAATAGTCCCGTGCTGACAATTGTTGGACCACGCACATTTTATACGGGTGAAAATTCAGTTCTTTATGAAGAATCCGGTGGAGAGAACGTCTGGAAATGCCAAGAGTAAGTGATTGCTTCCGAGCAGAGCGTTTCGGAGATTGCAGTACTGCTGCTCTAACTCTCTCGATGTTATGTGGTGTTGTAATCCTTTTCTCAGGTCCCCTTCGTACACATGACACATTCCCTGCTGTTCTCAATGAAGTTACCCAATTTACAATTGATTAACGTCCAGGAACACTTCCGCGTGGGGGAAAAGCGAATCGTAAACGAAAAGCACGCTGGACTGCAATGACCGAGTGCGCATTTGAAAAATACGCTTCAACACAAAATGACCTCTCCTCAAGTGTCCAATGTATAATGGCAACTAAAAGGGTAGACGAATACTAATCTCCCGTCAGCCACTATAAGCCACACACACTCTCCACTCCCTTCGACCAACAGTGCCGCCACATCCTGCAATGCAAAAAAATCAAATTTCCACGCTCCACCCTATGGTTAAATTTATGAGCCTACATAGTTTTTTTTATAAATTCTTTTTATTTTTCGTTTATTTTTCATTTCACAAAATTTTATTTGGTTGTTCCTCTACACTCCGGTTCACTTATTTAAAAAAAAAATCCATATTCAGCAGCCTGTATCTTTTGCAATTTGTAACCAATTGCAGAATTTTAAAATGGAAATGGAAGCTAGACATCTTGAGATATTAAAAAAATCATGACAATAGTTGTTTCTTAACCAAAAAACTTTTTTTGAGCAATTTATAAAAAAAGACCAAAAATGTGCTATTTTTTTTTTGGTTCACTTGAATAAAGTCACTTTATTATTTTTTTCATTATTTTTAAAGTAAGCGATGACTTTTTGTGGGGAGCGTTTGTTTATTACAATTTAGCTAAAAAAAAATAGCTAAAAAAATTGGACGGAGCCCAACAGTTGTCGACAATTACATCAAGGACACCGAGGGGTATGGAAAAATTTGTAAAGGAAGGGTTTCATTGTCTTTTTCTAAGTATGAGAAAAGAAAAATCATCAGCATTGCGTCTAATTCTGCCTTATCCTTGTCAAAATAAGAGCTCAAACTGAAGTGGGAGCGAGCAAGTCATCAGTACACAGAGTAATTAAGAGCTGTGAGTATCTTAAATACCTGAATATACTACCATGAAAATCCGCCACGTAATGCTCCTCGTAAGGAAAAGCAGCTTCAATTCGCAAGAGACTACATGGTATGGGATGTGCAGCGAAGAGGTCATGTAAATGACTGGAGAACCGTTGTATTTACGGATGAGAAGAAGTTTAATTTGGATGGGTCTGATGGCTACAACCATTGTTTCCATGATCTGCGCGAAGAAAAGCGTTTATTGAACCGACATCACACCCGAGAGAGCGGCGCTATGGTGTGGGGTGCTATTACGTACTATGGAACCATCGATCTTGAATTTCAAAGTGCATAAATGACTGGTGCAAGCTATACAACGTTATTGGAATCGGCTTTTCCGAAGTTCAATGAACTATTTGGTCCTAGATCTGGGATATTGCAACAGGATAATGCCCCTATACACAACGCCAGAGTAGTAAAGGAGTTCATTGCAAGCCAAAATGTTAATATTCTTGAAGGGCCACCCTATTCGCCAGATCTAAACATTATCGAAAATGTCTGGGGTTGGTTATCACGTAAGGTCTATGAAGGAGGTAGACAATTTGATGACAAGCAGTCATTAATTCAGGCCATTAAGGAAGCTTGGAATCAAATTTCGTTGGATTACATAAATTCTCTCTATCTCTCAATGAAAACCCGTATATTTAAAGTTATTAAAAACAAAGGGGGTTGTACCCACTACTACTAGTTCTTAAATAAAGTAAAATAAATTAAAAAAACAAGAAAAACAGTTTTTCAATAAAACTAGTTAAAGTGCCTTTATTCAAGTGAACCAAAAAAATAGCAAATTTTTGGACGTTTTCTTAGAAATCGCTCAAAAAAAGTTCTTTAGTTAAGAAACCACTATTGTCACGATTTTTTTTTTATCTCAAGATGTCTAGCTTCCATTTCCATTTTAAAATTCTGCAATCGGTTACAAATAGCAAAAGATACAGGCTGCTGAATATGGAATTTGTAGTGCCTTTAAAAAAGTGAACCGGAGTGTATGTTGTTTTGGTTTTTAACCAAAACAAATGTTTTTTCCAATAAGAATGCAAGGGTTGCCTTAATCGCCAACAATATGACGGCTTACATAAACTCGATACTAAAAAACGAAAGGCAAGGTTAACCCCTAATTAACTTTCAATTACGACTAAGTTATCCGATTGTTAACTACCCACCTAAAAACTGGTCATAAAAAACAGAATAAATTTGAAAATCGAATAAATGATTCAATCACCTAATTGCTTTTATTAAACTCAGTTACTTGGTTAACCGATTTTGAGGATTTATTGTTAAATATTTAAAAATTGAATATGGCTTTTTAATTTTAGTTTAGAAATGATATACATTTCTGACTTCATCAGCAACCTATGTGTGCAAATTTGCGTTTGATAGTCTGACGTTTCAGCGAAGGTTCGGACGAGGTAACCAGGAAACCAGACATATAGAAAAGTTGGCATCGAAAAGCTGCAATTAGCCACGGCATATGCAGAGAAGCTCACGCAGCTACTGCGCAGAACGCATCTCCGTTTCATGATTCTGAAGCGCAGTGGACATACATTTCCCACTTTATGAAAAGATCGTACTTGATTATAAAAAACCGCTTAACGACAAAACATGGTACGATGAAGAGTGTCGCATGACAAGTGATGGAAAGGACTGTGCATGTATGGCAATGCATCAGTTAGAGAGGAGAAGAAAGGAAACTCATTTATTTAGGAAGAAAAATCGTTTGTGCAGAAAGGGCGAGAGTGAGAAAATTTAATCTTACAGAAGGCAGAATGAGGCCCGTGAATTCTACCGAAAAGTCAAACCCACGGCCGTGGATCAGGGCCCCTTTTTGTAGAGATAAGGACGGGAATTCAGTCACAGATGTGCAGAGTATGCTGGGAATATGGATAGATCACTTAGCTGCTTTACTTGTCCCAGGAGACTTCAATATAGATGAGGGTGTTGAGCACATACAGGACGATGTCATCGACTGCTCTCCTACTAGCCACTTCAATTTCCCGGCTTACGAACAACAAAGCCGCTGGCGGCTATGAGTTGAAAAGATGCACGCGTCAAATGATATCCAAAATCTTGCTACACGAACGTATGTCCGACGATTTGAGCCTTAATATACTGTGTCCTATTTTCAAATAGGCGACCCGGGTGTATGTACCAACTATCGTGGAATTAGCCTGTAATCCATCGCATGTAAGGTCCTCTCGAGCGTAATATGCGACAGATTAAAGTCATTTGTTGCAGACCGGACCGGATCAGATCGGAACTTATCAGTGTGGCTTTCGACCTGGACAATCAACTATCGACCAGGTATTTTCATTACGAAAAATTCTGGAGGAACACCACTAAAAACAAATGGACACCTACTACCTTTTTGTAGATTATAAGGCTGCTATCGATAGCCTGATACGGAGAAGACTGGTATTCCTGCTAAGCTGACACGCCTTTGTAGAATGACACTGACCGATTATTAGAGAATGTTAAATGTCTCACCGAATCATTTAGTGCGAGGCGAGACCTCAGACTGTGCGAAACCCTACGAGGGTTACTATTTAAATTTCGGGAATTGATAATACTAGTGTTCCCAGATGCAAACTAGAACTTCCATTGGAAAGTTTGAAATTTTTTAGCATACACACGCTGAAAAATCTGTAGTTTTTTGTTGTTTGGATACAAATACAACATGTGTTTGGAGCTTGTCGCAAATATAATATACTTGTGCCCAAACGCATTGTGTTTCCTATTCAATAGGACATGTTTGAGACATAATGATTAATATGTTATAACATATGTGTTTGCGACCCAAATATATTTGTGTTTGTGATATAAATACAGCCGAGTTTGTTGCACTGTTTATGATCTCTTGAGAGCAAGAGAATAAAAGAGGGGCAACGAGTGTGTATATCTTGTAAGCGTGTATCTGTATTTTTGCATTATTCTCTCAAATAAAAATATATATTCTAAAAAATCAATAAGATTTTCCAAAACCAAAGTTAGAAATAAGACAAGTTGTTCTAAGAAAATCAACGACGGTGGTAAGAGTGTTAATTTTTTTTCCTGAATGTGGGTGCAAATTGCAGATGAAGTCAGTGTTTCTTATTTTGGCTGATGTATTGCGTTTTAATTTCATGTATTCAGGGCAACAACGTGAATCCCTTTTTCTGCCCGAGCCCCTACTGAAAAAGTCGGAATGGCGGACCATTTGTGTAATACAATAAAAAAAAACACAAGTAATTAATACACGCCTGTCTTGCATGAACTAGAGTTGTATATAGGTATATTGTTTGTGTACCAACGCATAGTGATAACCAAGGCATAGTTGAAACCTTCTGAAAACAAAAACGCGAGAGACAACAAAGAAAGGAGAAGTAAAAGAGCAGCAGATTCTCATTTCATAAAAAAAGCAATGCATTCAGCAAGTAAATGTAAAAAGGGTAATTTTAAATATTTTAATTTTTTGTATTAATTATTTATTTTAATTAGAATAACTCGTTTCGAAATATTATGTTTGGGAGAAAATACGTTTCCATGTTTCCACGTAAGTATATGGAGGTTTGGAGGAAACACGCGAATGCTTCCACGTAAGTATATGGATGTTTGGGATGAAGCACGCATATGTTTCCACGTAAAAGCATACATATTTGTCAGTAAACATGCTAATGTCTGCATTTAAATACACCTGAGTTTAGGACTTGGAAACATATAAATGTTTGAAGTGTGTTCCAAACATATACATGGTTCCTGCAAAATATGTTACAAAGGCCGTTTTTTCTCAGCGTGCAGTGTGTTGAAAAATTCATCTCGGTCACAAAAAGGAATTGAGCCGTTAAAATTTTCGAGCGATGATTTTTTACGATTTTCGGCGTGGGTTATTGAGACAAGAGTGTCTCAATCAATTTGTTTCGACATTTGGTGATAAAGCACCATCAAAAACCACTGCAAATCGCTGGTACCAAGAGTTCAGTCTCGGCCGCCGTGCGCTCCAGGATGAATTTCGTGAATGTCGTCCAAAACCTGTTGATCTGCCACAAAACATCGATGCAGTGCGTTAACTGATAATGCAAGATCGTCATGTGACATATCGTGAGATAGATAATGTGCATCCTTGCACATTAGGTTCACTTCAATACATTTGATTTTGCTTGAACATTTCGTTGTAAAAAAGATTTGTTCGCGTTGGATCCCACATAATTTGACAGTCGCTCAAACAAATGCCTCGTGTCAATTGGTGTAGGAAAAGTTTAAAAAGTTCGACCGAGGTTGTGAATTGTGACAGTATAAAATTCGAAAGACGAATTATTCTCCATCATGATAATGCGAGCTCTCATACATCTCGTCAAACAGGTGAATTTTTAGCGTTAAAATATCGAATTGGTGACTTATCCTCCGTACAGTCCTGACTTGGGACTTCTTCTTGTTCCCATATCAAAGTCAAACAGCGTGGTCAACGATTCACGAGCGCCGAAGAAGCAGTTGAAGCGTTCAAGATTCATGTTTTGTCTCAAGAGGAATGGAGAAACTGCTATTTCCTGTAAACCAAATGGAGAATTGTGCTTGCAAACGGGTAATATTTCGATCTAAGCAATCACTTCAGGGATAAGGGCCTCTCCTGAGAAACGAACATCCAACTTTATCAGACTCTGGTGCAGAATCATTAGTTATACCAAACGCCCGTGTATGGGAATTGTCCCGATATTGCGGTGTTTTTCGCGCATTTTGGGGTCTCATCCAGACTATAATCTATAATACAAAAATTATTATACACGCTGGAAAATCTGTCTTTTTTTCTTGTTTGGATGCAAATATAAAGTGTGTTTGGAGCTTGACGCAAATATAATATACTTGTGTCCAAACATATTGTGTTTGCAATTCAATATTACATGTTTGAGACACACTGATTAATATGTTTAAATATATGTGTTTGCGACCCACACATATTTATGTTTGTGATACAAATACAGCTGTGTTTGTTGCACTCTCTATGCTCTCTCGAGAGTAAGAGAATAAAAGAGCGACAACGAGAGAGTCTATCTTGTATTTTTGTATCTGTATTTTTGCATTATTCTCTCAGACAGTGAGTCATAAATATTCCTGAATATGCGTGCAAATTGCAGTTGAAGTCAGTTAGGGGTTTCACAAGCTCTCGTAATGTCGTAATGTCGTACTGGATTGTCGTGCCTAAGTACGATAGTTGTGTACAGCCATTATTGCATTTGTTGTTGTATGTCGTATGTATCCAGCTGATTACATAAACAACTGATTGAAGAAAAACATTTTTTGAAACTAAAATGACGAAACTAAACGAAAAGGATAAAATAATGACATTAATAACGTAACATAATAATATCACAATAATAATATCACAAAATAAGTAATAAATATCACCAACAGCTCTTATGGTAGTGATGCTACTTATCAAATGTATTCGGTAATAACAAACTCGGTACAATAAGAACAGCACTAGTAAAGTACGACACTCAGTAGACATACCTTCGATGTTGTACTTGTCGTAAGTTAGTTTTATATGGAGGCGAACAATAAAATTCGTACAACTGTTGTGAGAAGGTACGACAGTACGACAAGTACGAGACCTTGTGAAAACCCTAAGTGTTTCTTATTTTGGCTGATGTTATGCGTTTCAGTTTCATGTATTCATTCATCATTCATTATATTCATGTATGTGCTACCAAAGTGAGAAATGATTTTGAGGAAAGAAACTGGAAAGTGCAACAACGTGAAGCCCTTTGTCTATCCGAGCCGTTACTGAGAGAATCGGAACGGCAGGCCATTTGTGAAATAAACGCTTGGCTTGCATGAACTAGATTTGTATATAAATATATTATTTTTGTACCAACGCATAGCTGAAACCTTCCGAAAACTAAAACGTGAGAGACAACAAAGAAAGGAGAAGCAAAAGAGCAGCAGATTCTCAGCAGCAGAAAACAAATAATACATTCAATTAACCTAAATGTAAAAAACACCGTTTTAAATCTTTTAATTTTTTGCATTAATAATTTATAATTTATATATAATAAATAATACATACATATAACTATATTGAAACCAAAGAATAATTAGATTTTATATATTATTATGTTTGGGGGGAAATACGCATATGTTTCCACGTAAAAGCATACATGTTTGCCGGTAAACATGATGCTGTTTACACTTAAACACAAGTGAGTTTGAGACTTGCAAACAGATTAATGTTTGAAGTGTGTTCCAAACATATACATGGTTCCAGCAGATTATGTTTGGGAGAAAATGTTAGAGAGGCCGTTATTTTTCAGCGCGTATACGAAATAAAACCCTTTATTTTGTATATTTAGTCGTATTTTAGAGAGGCCGTTATTTTTCAGCGTGTATATGAAATAAAACCCTTTGTTTTGTATATTTAGTCGTATTTTTGCTAAATGCATGTAGTTAATTTTTCGATCTAAATCAAAAAATTTGATTTTTTACCCATTGTGAGCCGCTGGTTTGGAGATAACCAGTTGGCCAGGAGTTGTCGAGAGAAAATGCGCCCTAAAATAATAGAGAACAGCGAGTAGCGGCGACGGATGAACCACGAGCTGTCGATGTATCCCGACATCGATGTAGTTATGCGTATCAAAATATCGCGTTTATGCTGGGTAGGTCATGTCAGTAGAATATGGTGGAATGAACCTGTGCGAGTGGTATTCAAAGACGGTCTCCAAGAACATCGAAAAATAGGATGACCAAGACTTCGCTGGAAAGACGAGGTGGAAGATTCCCTGCCACAGCTTGGTGTTACCAACTGGAGGATTATAGCCAAAGATCGGGTCGGTTGGAGAAACATGCTATTCTCATTTTGTAAGGCCTTTGGCCCAGTCTAAAAGATGTCAAATTTCATACTAACTGACGAATTTAAATTAAATAATGTATCACAACCTTAATTCATCACAATCGTTTAAAAACAATAATAATGTATCACAACCTTAATTCATCACAAAATTTTTAAAAAAGTTTCTACTGTCTTGAAATAGTTTGAACTAAAACTGAAGTTTTATCTAAACCTGCTTAGAGTAATTCATTCTAAGAGCTAAAGTTCAGTATGAGATGCATTTAAATACTGCAGACTGGATGCCGTATTTCCTAAACCACAGACATACTACACGATGAGAAAAAAATGGCCTCTGTAATATATTCTCCCAAACATATTCTGCGGAAACCATGTATATGTTTAGAACACACTTCAAATATTTATACGTGTGCAAGTTGCAAAAACAGGTGTATTTAAATGCAAACATTAGCATGTTTAATGACAAATATGTATGCTTTTACGTGGAAACATGTGTTCTCCAACCCAAACATCCATATACTTACGTGGAAGCATATTCGTGTTTCCCCCAAACCTCCATATACTTACGTGGAAACATATGCGTATTTTCTCCCAAACATAATAATATTTAGAAACCGATTATTCGTTCTTTCTTTATTTATTATAATTAATTTTATCAATATATATGAATCCACTAGGGTGGCAGCCAAAATGCAACTTTGGATTTTCGCTAATTTTCGAGCGGAATATTGTGTCGATCCTTATAAAACGGCTATGGTCCAAAATTTGAGCAAAATCGGACCCCTTTAAGCCGTGCCCCAAAGAGGTCAAAGGTCAAATAGTTGTATATTTTGTATGTTTATAGGGTATTTATTTTAAATTTGTTTATTTTTTCTTGTTAAATTATTATACTATTTTTTTCTTATGTTGTTAGGAATCTATAATGACAAATAAAAAAAAATGAACCCTTCTGTGCCTAGAGGGTCTAAATTAAGGATTTTCGCTAGGACCTAAATTTGAATTTTATTCGGATTATAAAAATGTTTATTAGTTATCCTCGATAATTTAAAATAATAATACGCTGCTGCTAATTTTGGCATTAAATTTGACACTTCTACAGCTGTTTTGATTATAAACAACAAAAGTTCCCACATCTCAAGCCGCATTTGCTCTGTCACCACACCACCGCCACAAAGCAATCTAGAAATATAAACAAACACATGTTGCTTTCCCGCGTTTTTCTGACATTTGCTTTGAACCACCAATGTTTACGCATGTGTGAAAAGGCTAGAAAGTGTGTGTTTTTTTAGTGATTATTTGGAAAATTTTATTTTTAAAAATGCCATTTTTAAGAGAGGAGATTTATCTCATTGGTTATTCAAAACACCTATTGAGTGGTAGTAAGCTTCCCTCAAAGGGAGAGTGCCTAAAAGTTTTTTCCTACAATTTAATGACTGCTAATTTAGACGTTAATCTGCTGCTCGACTTGTAATTAAGGAGTGTTCAATATTTTGGGAAAAGGCACGCATCCCTGTTATGACATTGATAAATGCCGAGAAAAAGATAGTGGTTTTATATAATGACTGGAGAAATTTATCGAAACATAAAAACAGAAATTCAGGCTCTTACAAAATAAAATGTGAAGAATGGAAAGAATCATTAAATGACTTGTTTGATATTGCTCATGCTGACGCAGTTAATCTTATTAAAATTGAAGTCGACAAACAGTTTTTGATCAAACAGAGATTAAAAGGTCGTGAAGGCTCTATATTAGGGGTGGATGTCAATTTAGCAAAAAGTGAAGAAAAACGTCAAACGCGAGAAGAAATCAGACAACATAAACTCATGGCCATTAACAAAATAGCCTAAAGTTTGAGCTAACGATGTCGAATAAGACAGAAATAAGTTATCTTTAACAGTAATTTAGCTCTATTTAACATCGTAAAATAACGGACGACTTTTCACTTCAAGTTATTTTGTTTATTTTTGATGGCACGAGTTATTAAGAAATTTCCAAGTAATCTACTTGGTTCGATTTCTCAAACAATTATTTCATTTGCAATTGTTTGTTAACAATATTATTTTTTACAACTTAAAAGAGAAATTTGAAGAAACTTTTCTTATTATTCTATAGGACGAATTATAAACGATTTGTTTAGGTCTGATGAATCAGAAACCAGTGAATATACCGAAACAGAGGAAGACGTTGATGCTGTGCATACACCGATGTTATCTGAAGAACAATGCTCAAAACCAAAGAGAATGAGGCCGACCAAAGAGACGTTAACACCAAGACTTGCTACTGTTTTAGATAAACTAAAAATTAGCTCCGGAGATGCAGTTCATTTATTGGTAACAGTTCTAGATGTAGTTGGGCTGGACACGTCGGAATACATTTTAAATCGCAATTCTATACCCCAACATCGAGATATTTTAAGAAAAGCTAAAGGCGAACAAATTGCATCAGAATTTACAACAAGACTTCATTTCATTGGGATACCAAAGTTCTTTCCAGTGTATCAGGATAAACTGAAGATCGTCTTGCGATAATAGCTACTGCCTAATATACTCTAGAAGAAAACAATATTTTACACAAAATACAGGCATTTGTCTTCGACACAACCGCGTCGAACACAGGGAAATTTAAAGGTGCATGTAATCCTTTAGAAAAACGAGTTGGTCGAGATATTTTATTCCTAGGGTGCAGACATCACATATATGAAATTATTTTAGCAGCTGTGTTCGTGGAAGCAAACATAGGTACATCTAATGGTCCGGAAATAACAGTATTTAAAAAATTTAAGAAACATTGGCCCAACATACAACAGGATAATTTTGTGACTGGGTTAGCATATCCCAGAGTAAAGGTAATTTTAGATGGCGATGGTGCTAATGTTTTAAAATTTGCGTATGAAAAAATAACGGAAGACTTTCCGCGCAATAATTATAAGGAATACTTGAAATTAATAATAATTTTCTTGGGAGGAAGTCCACCCAGAGGACTTAAATTTACCAAACCCGGCGCTCTGCATTTAGCCTGATGGATGGTCAAAGCTATTTATTGCTTAAAGATTCTTATGTTCCGAGACCAATTTCCCGAAATAACAGAAATTGAAATAAATGGGCTGATCGAAGTAGCTGGATTTGTTATTAAGTGCTATTCGATTTTCTGGTTTAATGCAGATAGAGCAGACCAAGCTCCTTTAAATGATATACACTTTTCAAAAAAATTAGAAAGCTACAAAATTTTTCACAAATCTATAGCTGAAAAGGCCATATCTAAGTTTCTGAACCATCTTTATTATGATATCATATCATCTTTGATGATAGAATCGATTTAACAACTAAGGCCAACACCAACAAACTTTTAAAAAGGTTTAACATTTCTACAGATTTTTTAAAAAAAGACCCAAAAAAAAAAAAAAAAAAAAAAAAGCTAGTTCAATTTTCTGAGTATTAATAACGACACATACATGAAGAAGTGTAGCATTTGTCTCACCAATTTGCGAGAAAAAAACACGAAATCCTTAATCGAACCTTTGCAAAAATATAGAATTTACCAAAAACCTGACCTTTGACCTCTTTGGGGCATGGGAAATAGTTGTCCGATCTCTCTCAAATTTTCGTCATTAATTTTTTACATCAAGTGGCACAATATTCCGGTCGAACATTTTTAAATTTGCGCAAAAAAAATCGTCCATACAACTACTTATGTAAATAAAAATAAAAAAAATAAATGGTTTCACATTACATCCCATGAAGGGACCGGGGATAACTTCTCACAATCACTGAGCAGTGCGCTTTCCAGTTTTCACTCACTGATTGGGACCTACAGTTTTACACCGATTCCGAACGGTATTTTGAGAAACTTTTTCATGGCTATATACTCGATAGTGTCGCCGTCACTATGCGAGGTGACCGCCGCCGAAAGTAATTTCTTTTTTTTTGAAGGTGGTCAGAGCAGGGTTCGAACCCAGGATCTCATGTACAAGAGCCGCGCACACTAACCATTGCACCACCGACGGTGCAATTATTATGTAAATAATTAATACAAAAAATCTGTTCCTGCTCTGTTGTTTCTTCTTTCTTTGTTGTCTCTCACGTTTTTGTCTTCAGAAGGTTTCAACTATGCGTTGGTTATCACTATGCGTTGGTACACGAACAATATACTTATATACAAATCTAGTTCATGCACGACAAGCGTGTATTTATTACTTGTGGATTTTTTTTATTATATTTCACAAATGGTTTTCAGAAAAAGTGATTCACGCTTTTGCACTCTCCGGGTTCTTTGCTCAAAATCGTTTCTCACTTTGGTAGCACACATAAATATATGCGAAACACATACACAAAAACCGAAGCAACAAATATACACTTACTAGATATACACACTCGTTGCCCCTCTTTTATTCTCATGCTCTCGAGAGAGCATAAACAGTCCAACAAACACGGCTTTATTTGTATCACAAACAAACATATATTTGGGTAGCAAACACATATGTTATAACATATTAATCATTGTTTCTCAAACATGTTATATTGAATAGCAAACACATTATATTTATACACATTATATATATACACATTATATTTGCGACAAGCTCCAAACACATGTTGTATTTGCATCCAAACAACAAAAAACTACAGATTTTTCAGCGTGTTGCAACACA
Source organism: Phaonia tiefii (assembly GCA_963931995.1). NCBI lineage: Eukaryota > Metazoa > Arthropoda > Insecta > Diptera > Muscidae > Phaonia > Phaonia tiefii. The sequence continues at coordinate 142,451,497 of OZ008369.1, forward strand.
ATGATGTTATTAAAAGCGTAGGCAATAGCCAGCATACTAATAATGCATTAGATTTACTATATTAAATTAGGTACAGTTGATATCATTCAAACTATAAGATTTAATTTCCCAACAGATACAGGATATGTCAGTCGTATACTGTAAATGCCACATACAATGTTAATAACTATAAATTTATAATTTCAAAACTATTAACGTTCAACACTTTAGACGCAATCTCATGAATACACACATTCATATGAACATAAATACATACATATTTGTATAAATACTTGCTGCGTAGAAAATATAATTTAATTAAAACTTTAGTCAATAAAACAAATAAATACTGCTCACACCCACTTCCTTAGTTTCTTGGTTATCCATATGTTACGACATAGATAATGGGATTATGTACAGTGGGCGAAAAAGTTTAGTTGGCTTAGATTCGAGTTATTTTTAAAGTTGTAATTTCCTTTAAGTGTATAAGCAACATCAGGGGGATAATGTTGGGGTCAATTCAAAAAAAGCTGTCGATAACCATAATCACTTGGCGTCAAAAGTTGCCACACTTGTTTACTTTTTCATGTCCTGTCACTGACTCATACAAACAAATCTCAGCCATAGAGTAATGACGTGATGACGTATAGAGCTGCGATTGTTCTCATCTGATATATACTTTCACAATTCGTGGTGCGGTCGGTGCGTTAGAGAGTTGCGTTAGAGAGTAAATTTGCTTAAACCAGGTGGAATTATAAAAATTGTTGACTTAAATACGTCATGTCGTTTGGATGAAAAACTGTGAAATTTAAAAGTATTTTGGACATTTTTGTTATATTTTCCTGTTAGTATACAGGCTGATTCAGGAAGTTCCGGACAAATTTCTCCAGCGTATTTCTTGGCTCATTTCATGAAGGAAAGTCCACTAGGACCATGTCCGAAAATACAAGTGTGCGAAATGGCAGCGAGTTCAAAATTTTGGGATTGGCGGTCGTAGGGTAGTAGGGTAAAGTTGCTAACTTCTGAGCCAGTGGTTGGATTTTGTTGATTTTTTGGGCTTGTTGGAAAGGTCTTTAAGAGGCCTTTCAGAATCAATAAAAAAAGTAGAAAAAAGTCAAATCGCCGAGATACAGAGCTTTCGGGGGAAAAAATTGAAAAAAAATTCACATAACCTCAATTTGCTCAGCCAGATGGCAGGTAACTTATGTTTTTGTTTACCGTTCCAAAGTTATGACCATTTTACTGAAATGCAAAAATGTTTGTTTTTGTTTTTGGAAGCGGAATAACAGCACACATTTATTTGTTTTTGTAAATTAACACGTTTAAGATTTAAGACTTTTCCAACAAGCCCAAAAACAAAAAAATCCGACCACTGACTCAGAAGTTAGCAACTTTACCCTACTACCCTACTACCCTCCGACCTACAATCCGAAAATATTGAACCCGCTGCCATTTCGCACCTTTGCATTTTCGGACATGGTCCTAGTGGACTTTTCTTCATGAAATGAGCCAAGGAATACGCTGGAGAAATTTGTCCGGAACTTCCTGAATCACCCTGTATATTTGTGGTGTATTTACACAAAAATTTTAAACATACAAATCGAAATGTCGTTGCTGATTTATTGTAGGATGGTTTGAGCCATTGCCTCTATCTGGTTTTATTAAAGCAATACATTTCAACATCCACCCGCCCATCTGCAACACATCAAATATCATCAATTTACTGAGAAAGTTGGCGTCTCTATACGTCATTACTCTATGATCTCACCAATTATTCTTAAATTAGTATTTTTTACTGGCCGGAAAGAAAACCATCACATCGACTGTAATTTTGTACCGTATGGAATACAAAATTTAATTTCTTAGAAAATTTCAAAATATTTTAATTTTATTTGTCAGAAAAATAGAAAAACGTGTCTCAACACATATTAATTTTTGTATTAAGCTGGCAACAATCTGCCTTTTAGACGCCAGGGAAATACAAATAATTCTAATTTTTGTCGTCGATGCCAGATGCGACTTCAAACGCCAGCTCTTGTTCTTCTTCCATAAGAATATATGTAACTCGGGGATCACAAACGTCAATTTTACTTGCACAAGTCTGGAGTTTATAGGGGAGAGAGGAGAAGAGCTTCCGTTCCCTTCCCCCCTCTCTCCGTTAAACCCAAGACTTGCGCAAGTAAAATTGACGTGTGTGATCCCCGAGTAACAATTTGCAATGCCTACGTTATCGCTCCGATTGTGTTAGTACACTAAAGATCCAATTAGTATTGACGGTTGACGTTCTACTTAATATTGCGCGGTTAGTTATGACGGTTAGACGGTAGAAAGACAAAACAAAACAAAACTGATTGAAGAGCATTTGTACAAAATATAATTTGCATGCATGAGTTTGATGTTAAAAAGTGAGTGTGTGACATAAAAATATGAAAAATAAAAAGAAAATTGTGGTTGCCGTGTAATTATGTATTGCCGCGCACAATATGTCCAAGTAAAAGCAATAACAATAGCAGCTGATCGGCCTTGACGGCTGACGGTTCACGGTTGGTTCTGCAACCTGCAGAAGTCTACCGTCGTAAACCGTCAATTTCTCTCTCTGTAACACATGTAAAATGCAACTCCAATTCAAACAGCTGATCGCTTACCGTCAACCGCCAAGAGTAATTGGACGTTAAGGCTAAGAGATCAAGATTTCTCCGGTTAGTGAAAATTATGTAGTTATTGTGGACGAAGGTAGCAGACTGTCAACTTTCAGCCACGTAGTGCATATGAGCGGCCTTATTTAGTCTATCGTTGTCGAAACAAATCGACGCCTTCTTCTGACGACGCATTGTGGGCCTAAGTCCGAGAACCGTGACAAAAATCAAAAAGAATCAAAAAGAAAAATTTTACAGAACTTTTACAGAAGAAGAAATTGATGAATATGTCAGATAAAGAATTCACCACAGATTAAGAATCCTTAAAGTTTTTGGAGATCGGTTAAAAATTATGAGTGGTAGAGCCGCTTAAAGTTCCAAATCTGCAAGAAAGAGCCTAAACTTAAATAAAAAAAATCCTCTTTCAAATTGAATTGTAGGCAATTTAATCCTACCTCCGGTTAGTTATTCGGCACATTAATCGGTTATTGATGAACTTACCTTGAGTGTTTAAATTTTTTACATTCTGTGTTTTTTGCAATAACTTACTATGTCGGCTTAAAGCGATTTCTAGAATTTTTTACCAATGACATTCGCCACTTCGGCTCTAAATAGTACAAACAAAATTATTTCAAAATTTTACTTATACAGCCAACTTTTGACAATATAGAGATCCTGAATCGAACTTCATAAGACTTTATAAAGGAGCCTTTAGAATCCAAGAAGAATAGACTGGATGCAATTTCAGGGACTTTCCAATCCTTATAAATGAAAAAATTTACAAGGTCCCTAGTTTTCTGTATAAATGATTTACTGGTACGTGCCCTCCACCTACCTGGTTAAGGACCAATTATATACACACTGAAAAAAAACGGTTTTTATGAATTGAAGATCTGCTGCTTTTTTCTTTCTTTGTTGTCTGTCACGTTTTTGTTTCCATCAGTCTTCAACCAACACAGCCACATTTGGATCACAAAACCCTATATTTAAACTATTAATAATTTTGTCTCAAACATGTAATATTGAATTGCAAACACAATGTATTTGGACGCAAGTACACCATATTTGCGACAAGCTACAAACATGTTATATTTGCATGCAAACAGCGAAAAAAATCAGTATTTTTCAGCGTGTAAACACTAGACTATAAAAACTACAGAAACTCACTTTCCAAATATCTCGCATTTGGGTGTAATTGAGGACGTTGCTGACTTGTCAAACCTGCTCTGAACTAGCCATACACGCTAAAAAAATCTTTATTTTTTTTTGGTATTTGGATGCAAATATAACGTGGTTCTAGCTAATCGCAAATATAGTCCAAACACATTGTGTTTGCTATTCAATATTACATGTTGGAGAGACAATGATTAATATGTTATAACATATGTTTCGGTGACTCAAATGTGTCTTTGTTTGTAGAAAACTGCTGAAAAGAAAAACGTGACAGACAACAAAGAACCAACAAAGCAGCAGATCTTCAATTCATGAAAAAAATGTTCTGTAACCATACACATGGTTCGTGCAATATGTTGCTGGGAACGTTTTCTTCAGAGTGTAGCTTCAAGACCTTTAAGTTTCCAGATCCTGCAGGCATTCTACCGTTTATGCTTAAGTGTTTTTTCCAATACGTCACATCTTTTTTGCATCTGTAGGATGTGGTGTAGATTCTCCCTAGAATTTGGAACTTTGAAGGATGTATTGTTAGTAGTCATTCCCTAATCAGGCGAGCCTCTTCTAAGGACTTTAGTTCAATCAGCCTCTCATTAATTCTGTTGAAAGTAGTGAAGGGAACGATTGAATTATATATTAGAAATCCAAAAGGCCCGCGACATTAGAGTGAAATTCAACACGCCGACCTCAAGGATAAATGTATGGGTAATATCCTGCGCGAAGTTATGGATTATTTTGAGTGCAATTTAGGGTTTGGTTTTTTCACTTTGGAGGCCTTCTTGGATATACTTAGAAGGCGCCTTCAACACTGTTACGTCTGACGCCATTACGAACTCGTTGGTATAAGTGCTTCTACCGGATTGGGAGGTGTGAGCTCTGTTCGGAAGCTGAGTACTCAAGGAATTCCGGGTGGTGTTGTCAGTAGTAGTTACCATTTACATATACTTTTGGGATTTTAAATCGGATGAACATAAGATTGTGGTCAATGCGCATGAAGTGGTCAATGGGAAATCTGCGACTACAACTATTGATCTAATGCAAACTGTTATTTGAGCTGTGAGTTGTGGTTTGGGTGTTAATCCGACGAAAACGAGACTACAACTTTTCCGCTCAGACGTAAAATTGTGAAATTTAGGAAACTGAGGCTACACGGTGAACTATTTTTTATCTTTTGAGACCAAATACCGTGGAATTGACCAGACACTATACTGGAAACGGACTACTGAGGAACGGGTGCAGAAAGGAGACTGAGTATTTTGACTATGCTTGCTAAAATTCGATTGTTGAAAGTTAGGGACTATATCCCAAACCCACAAGCTGGAAAAGTTTTTTTTTTTTTTTTTTTTATATTGAGTATTTATTGTTATTATTACATATTTTCTTAAGTACTAAAATAAACAAAAGTATAATTAAATTGTAAACTTAAAAATAGTCTCTAGTCGAGCTCTCATTTTAAAGAATTATACAAATTAAAGCTTCCTTTTCAGAAAAGTTAATATAATATTTGTAAAGTAACATTATGTTTGAACTGTATTGCAGTGAAAATTCCATAAAAACACTGCATTACTATAAAGAAAAGATAAAAAGCTCAAAGCTAAGATAAAATAAGGGAAGACAGAAAAGGTACAAAAGAAGGAGTGAATTAATGTGTTAACCACCAGCATTTTTTCCTAGTGGAAGAGGATAATAATTTGTCAGCTTCCGATATGGACAAATCAAATCTTTTATTTTCATTGTTTAAAACATTGTTATTTTCTATCCTGTCATTGGCCCTTCTGTAGATATGATAAATCAATGGAATGCCGTCAGAGTCTTGGATGTAACCATTTCTATCTAGATATATAAAGCATTCCGGAGCTGCGAATCCATTTCTAACTGCAAGACTAAAATACTCATCACTTTCATAGTATGGAGCCTTAATCAGGGGATTATCCATGTTGTCAAGGCATCGTCTAATATGATTCCTGGTTAGGTTAATAGTGTAGTTATCAATTCTAACGATTTGTGATGAGTTATAAAGTTTGATATTTGAAACATAATTGGTATAGTCACTGCTTTTTGATCTGAACATTGACAAACAAGGTCGTAAAATTTTTCTCTCACATTTTCTTAGCCTTTCCATGTACGAAGGAGATATATTAAACCAGATCGAACAGCCATAGCAAAGAATTGGTCTTATTAGAGTTTGATACATTAGCACTTTAATTCTATTGTCTATTAACCTTGAACTAAACATTCTTTTGTGTAAATAGAATGCTTTTCTAGTTTTCTCGATTTGCAGATTTATGTGATCATTGAAATATAAAAATTTATCTAGGTGAATTCCCAAATATTTCACTTTTTCTGAAATAGGAATACAGTCGTTTGATTGTCTTGAAGTAATTCCGAACTGTTTCCAACATTTTCTTATATTGCTGTTACATTTGTTTACAGGAGGTCTAAACAGAATGCTTTCACATTTGTTAACATTTATTCTAAGATGCCAGTTTTCGGAATACTGTTCGATAATATCAAAATTTTTTTGAAGATGGACATTTAAATCGTTTATCTTATCGCTGGAGTGGTATATTACTATGTCGTCCGCAAAGGCAATTATGTTATCGATTTTTTCCAATAAGTCGTTTATAAACAAGTTAAAAAGTTAGAGGAAATTTGTAGCTCATAAGTTTTGCTATTAACCCCTGTAACCAAATCGTGTCGAAAGCTTTCTCGAGGTCGATAAAACAGGCGCCTGTAACACATTTTTTATTCCAGTTCCAGTTTATTTCTGAAACCAGGAGATTTATCGCGTGAAGTGTGGAGTGACCATATTTAAAACCAAATTGTTTGAATGAGCTTATGCTATTTTGTATAATTACCTTGCTAATCTTTATATTTATAACAATTTCAAAAACTTTACTGATGTTAGGCAGCATACTTATGGGTCGAAGATTGTTTAAATTATTTCTGTCTTTATCTTTTTTAGGAATAACAATTAACTTAGCTATTTTCCAGTCTGGTGGAAAATAAGAATTGTTTAACATATTGTTAAAGAGAGAGCAATATTCTAATATCATTTCAGATGGCAGGTGTTTCAGAACAATATTCGGAATTTGGTCAATACCTGATGATAGTTTGCTCTTCAATTTCATGAGGATATTTTCTATATCAAGAGGCGAAATGAAGAAATTATGTTCTGTGGATGTGGAGCAGTCGTTAGCTGTCACAGTAGGACTAAATTTGGTTTTAGTCATATGTGAGCTTTCATACCTATTTTTAATGTCTAAGAAATGATCGAAGCACTGTTGGACATATGAATGCACATTATTATTAGGAAGTCTGTTTTTCTCGGAATGAACTGCTTGAAAATAAAATCCGAGGACATCAGTAATTTCTTTTTCGTTTTGGATGATGAAACAGTTTTTAGAAGAATCCTTCTCTAGCAGATCTGGGCTTAAGCCAGCATCTATGAGAGTTGTTTCGTGTGTAAATGGAACGTTTACATGACTTAGGACATTTCCCTTACTTTTTAAAAAGTGTTTCTTAATAACAGCGAATTTAGAAGGATCGTTTGGCCTAAGAGTAGATAGTTCAGATTCCTTTTCTTTGTTTAGATGAAGAACTATATTCTTTTCAATGAGGTTATTTATAATTTTTAATTTTGCTTTCTCGAGAGTCAGAATATTCGGTGGAAGAAAAATTTCCAAGCGATTGTGTTTTTTTATAATCGTTAAGATTTTGTTTTTTTCTCTTTTAAGGTTTTTGATGATAGTACAGCTTGAGACAGATTGTAACCGATTCTCAATTTTACGTCTTGGTACCGTTTTTTCAATAGCTGTTGTTATTATTTGACTTAATTTTCGTAAATGATGGTTGATCTCTGGATTTAATAAGTTTTTACTGTTGGGAGTAGGGTGGTAATTTTGAAGCAAATTTGTGCATGTAGTTTTAAATCTTTTCCAATTCGTTCTTTTATAGTCAAGTGTTCCCCTGTTTTCATTCATTTCAACATCGAATAAATTTGTGTTATCCTGCTTGGAAACTAAGATTTGAATTGCACAATGATCACTATCATAATCTATACATTTCAAACAGTTTATGGTATCGTTAGTCTTTTGTATAACAAGGCGATGGTCCGCTAGACAAATATCCAAAAATGAATTTGCCCTTTCGAAGGAGGGTGTTGTCGAAGCATATAAGTTGCATCTAAAATTACATTCATTAGAGTAAAGCCAATTGTATAGGGCCGTTCCTTTTGAATTGTTTATAGTGTTTCCCCAATATGAATGTTTGCTGTTCAAGTCCCCTGCAAAAATATAGAAATGATTTGGATTTTGTAGATCTAATACATTAAATATTGTGCTGAGTTCTAACTTAAATGGTCCATTGTTGTTGCCTGCGGGATAATATGCAGCTATTATATAAAGAAATTTGTTCTGGTGTGTGGATATTCTAACTATGCATGTTTCCAAGTGCGAAAGTGAATCAATTCTATTATTGTTAAATTTATTAAATTTTATTTTTTCTTTTATTAAAAGAGCAACTCCGCCTCCTCTTTTTGCTCCCTTTCTGTCTCTCCTTATCATCGTATAGCCGTCGAAACTAACTTTATGAGTTGGATTTAATTTGGTTTCATTTAAACAAACGATGTCAGGATTATTCTCTTTTAAAAAAATTGCAAGATCGAGTCTTCTACTTATGTTGATTAATGAGTTAACATTGAGTGCAATAATTTTCAATGACTTTCTTGAGTTTGTGAGATGAGTTTGGTCTATATTCATTCTGAATCTACTATGTTGCAAATAGCATCCATACGGGCTGCCTGAATATCTAGTTGTTTTTGGAGATTCATTAATTGTTTGCTTAGAGCTAACATGGAATTTCTTATTTCTACTAAGAAGGGATTATTTTGGTTTTGGTTGGTATGATTTTGTCTAGTTACATCGGCAAAACTTATATTTGGGTTTACGGGTACATAAGCTTGCTTGTTATTTGACTTTAGATTTTGTTTCTTATTTCTAATTTTATTTAATAGTTCCTTATAGCGTTCGCATCCTCTGTAAGAGGCTGGATGGCCAGTTTTCTTGCACAGAACGCAGTATAATTTATCCTTTTCAATCGCAGGCTGCTTCGATAAAGGACAGTTTTCACTTCTGTGTGGATCGCTGCACTTAACACATCTTGGAGTAAGGTGGCAGTTTGCAGAGCTATGAAAAAGACTCTGACAGTTTCTGCACTGAGAAATTTCTGGTTTACGAAGCGGTTCCCATTTTATACAATGATATGGAATAATTTTGATAGCTTTGAGTTCGGTAGCATTGCTATCCGCACTTACTTGTACCATGAAGATTGGCAGAGTAGTATTATTTTCTCTAGATCTCTTTGTGTGAAATTGTTCAACTTTAAGTATTTTTAAGTTCTCTTTTTGAAAAGCGCTTAATTCATCTAAGATTTCCTTAGGGTCTGTATTACCATTAAGGCCTTTTAACAAATATGTTTTGGTTTTTAAACTCTTAGGTGTGTAAGAGAAAAATTTTGCATTTGCTTTTTCTAAATGGCCACGTACTTTCTTATAGTTATCAAGATTTGATAAGTAAATTGCGATTTTACTGTGCCTGAACTCTTTTATCTTAAAATCAGTAATTTTCAAACCATCTTTTAGAAGTTTAATTATTTGTTTTGACTCAATTTCAAACACATTTATTGGTGGAATGTTTTTGTTGTTGTTTTTGCTTGAGAGGTTATCGCTCTTGGTTTTGTTATTCTCTTTTTCAGAAGACGACTGTGCCGCTGCTGCGGTTGACGGCGAATTGAGGTTTGCGTGGTCACTAGAACTCTTTGGTTCTCTCAAGTCAAAAACAGGTTTGTTGATAGACTGAACATGCTGTTGAAAGATTTTTATCACTTCTTCATCGCACTCCTCTAACTCGTTGTCGAGAATAGAGTAATAATTGTTTTTGTATGCTTTTGGCAATGTAGGTTCTTCCATGCTGATGCTTTTTCTTTTTCTGGTTATATCACTGATTTTTTTATCATTGTTATGGACATTTTTGTCGATGATATTTTTATAAGCATATTGCTTATTTAGTTCAGATGATAGCCCCTCTATGGTGACAATTACGAAAGCACTTTTATTTTTTGCGAAAAATGAGTTTATTTGATGATTTTTTAACAAACGCCCTAGGTTTTGATCACTGATCGCTCCGATACGTGTTGCTTGTACCGCAGTCACAATCAAACTCATCACAAGCTGGAAAAGTCTTTTTTTTTGTTCTTTGGATGTCAAAACAATGTGTTTGTAGCTTATCGCAATCATAGTATACTTGGGACCAAACACATTTTGTTTGCTACTCAATATTACATGTTGGAAAAACAATGATTAATAGGTTATAATGTATGTTTTTGTGATCCAAATATGGCATTGTTTGTTGAAAACTGTTGTACACAAAAACGTGACAGACAACAAAATAACAAAAAAGCAGCAGAACCATGTACATGTTTGCAAGCATTGTTTTCACGAATGGATGATATACTGCTGTTGGTTTCTTTATTGTCCGTCACGTTTTTGTCTTCAGCAGTTTTCAACAAACAAAGCCACATTTAGGTCACAAATACATACATTATAACCTATTAATCATTGTGTCCCAAACATTTTATATTGAATGGCAAACACAATTTGTTTGGACACAAGTATACAAGTGTTTGCGACAAGCCAGAAACATTTTATATTTGCATCCAAACAGCAAAAATATATAAATTTTCAGCGTGTAGTTTCAATTGCTTGACAAAGTTCAACGGTCTGAACCAATGTTATTGTACATCAGTGGCGCCAAAAGCGGTGATGGATTTCACTATTGATTCGTCGTCGAATACTATTAGAACACTGGAGTCATGCTTATAAGGAGTATGCTAATATTCTCAATAGGTTGATCAAGAATAATCTGGATGGATACTTGAGTCGGGCAACTGATTACACGTTGCTGACTGTGGACTTTATATTGTCCCCATGGATAAAAATAATGCTGGATAGGAGCGCCTTGGTAGATGTGCTACGTGAGCTGGGATCTTCAGTGAGGCTGTTCAACTCTTTTATATTACTGAGACTGGATGCAGCGCATTCGAGCCTGAAATTCACGCCATTATAAGGGCGATGGAGAAGACGATGATCTCGATTATGTATCCGTCTGATGAATTCGTCATCTGCGTTGCTAGTAAGTCGTACAAATGAAAACTAGTTATCAAATTCAAATGCGGTTTGAATAGTGTAGTACCCTACATTCTGACACTCTGCTGGGTTCCACGTCGTACACGCTAAAAATCGGTCTCATTTTGATATTTGGATGCAAATATATAATGTGTGTTTGGAGATTCTCGCAAATATAGTATACTTGTGTCAAACATATTGTTTATATTATTCAGTATTACATGTTGGAGTCACAATGATTAATGTGATATAATATACATTTTTGTAACCCAAATATGGATTTGTTTATTGAAATCTGCTGAAAACGATAAACGTGATAGATAACATAGAAACAAAATAGCCGCAGATATGCAATTCATGGAAACGTAAGTATATGGACGTTCCAAACACATACATGGTTCGCACATAATGTTACAGTGGCCGCTTTTTTTCAAAGTGTTGTGACTCACTTGCTAAAAGGAGCTGTACTACTACTGGCCAGACCATGTACGTTTCTGTTCCAACGATTTGCTACATGTTTGTCTTAAATGTTCTCTGGAGGCGTGGCAAGATTGGCACCAAATGTATAGCGACGATGGACTGCAGGATTTCGAGGGATATATGTATGGCCGACAAAGGAGTGGAATATGAATCAATCTCTACTAGTTTGATCACTAGACAGTGGGATGTTAAAGCCCTCAATCGCAAGTGGGTTGCGTTGTGTGATGACTGCTTCATACACATCCTAAGCCTGACGTAATATAATATAGGTCTGCTAGCTCGAATGGTTTGCCAAAGCTTTACCAGCAACAATACATGATGATCCCTTGCTCGCGAATTTCTTCATTATCCCGCATATTGTGAATTTGTGGTCAACATTTAACATGTTTCACCCACTGTATCATATTAAAATACTTTCGCATAAACTTAAGCTCATACATATTCCCAAGTGACAAATGAATGAATACATTTGAAAACAATTGAGGAAAAACTTAAAACAACTGAGGATAAAGTGATGCTGACTGCTGTCACTCATTCGTTTTATGATCACATAAATGTTTTGAAAACTTTAAATATTACGATTATTTCCCCAAAGACACATGTGCACTCAAACAAACGCCTGTGAATGTTGGCGAATGAGGATGGATTAAAGTGTCGACTATCTCTTTTTAGTGGATTAGAATTATGTGACTGTAGGAAATGTCGTCCAAAGAAATATAAATAAAAGGAAAAAACCTTACAAATTATTTTTGCTATTCAATGTTACTTGTTTGAGACACAATTATTAGTAGGCTATAATATATGTTTTTGTGAGCCAAATATGGCTGTGTTTGGTGGAAACCGCAGAAAACAAAAACGTGACAGACAACAAAGAAACAAGAAAGCAACAGTTGTTCAATTCATGAAAACAATGCTTCCACGTAAGTATATGGATGTTCCAAACATATACATGATTCCTTCATAATATAGCAGTGACCGGATTTACAATCTACAACGAATGAGTGTAAAAAATCATAATTTTTATGGACTGCTATAGACAAGCGGCTTTCCGAAAACTATCTTTTTTATATTCTTTTTTCTAAATCGTATCTTTTAAAAAATGGAATCCCAGTTAAATTTTTTACGAAGCAAATTTAAAGACTGTTATTTGTTGAATTTTTCCACCAAAAATTCAACTATACAACAAGTGTTGAATACAAATAGAAAAACAATGGAAACGTTTCAAAAGTCAAACATATTTATTGCAGTTGTAAAACATATTCATGACAGCAATAAAATGTATGCATTACAACAACGAAACAAATTCTTCGCTGCAACACAAAACTTTCGTCGCAGTGACTAAACATTTTCAGTTAATTAACACATTTTCGTTGGGGCGACGAAACTATGCGTTTGCTCTAATTCGGTGATAGTAATGGCTGGGGCAACGAATATTTTCATTCCAGTTAAATTTTCATTCTCATCAACAAACGTTGCTGGTGATCTGTTGGCAGAGCTGACGGGTGGTGTTCCTAAAATTTTGAAAACTCCGGACCCAACTAGGCAATTTTCCTACTCCAAGTCCATAAATAGCCCACACGTATTCAAATGTTTGTTTAATTTATTTAAATAAATAATCAACGCTATAATTTTTTCTAAGTAACATTAAAAGAAAGCTCGTAATTTTTCCTAATGTTACAAAATGTGATGAAAAAATCGTAGGGTTTGAAACTTCTGGTAACTGGATGACATTTGCATTGTCCTATTTATTATACGGTCCTAAATATGACATTAAAAGTTAGCACATGGAAAATATATGTATTAGTATAGTAAGACCTTTCAAGAAAAATGTGTATGTTCTCTATCTTGAACTAAATAAAAAAAATACCAGTTTAATACAATTTCGGGAAAAGTTTTCCAAGATATTTCTTGAATTCGGTGCAAGGAATTTTGAAAATAAACTTTCTGCTACAGCTTTCTAAATTAGAGTAGTTTAAAATTGTCATTTTGTTGTTTTCTAAACTGCATTGAATTAGAAAACATCTACATCTAATCTAATGACACTTATAATATATCAACCAGAAATATCTGAAATAAATTTTTTGAACCGTAACATATCGAATAAAAGAGTCAACATAGAAAAGGAGTTTTCAATTTAAAGATCCTCATAACTGATTTGTTAACTTACTTACTTATTCATTCGGTTTCTAATAACCCAGAGGTGTCAGGAACCTTACAAAACGAAGACAACATATTTCGCCAACCAGTTCGATCTTTTGCTTTATTTCTCCAGTTGGCTCTACCAAGTGTACGCAGGGATTCGTCAACCTGATCCCTCCAGCGGAGTCTTGGTCTTCCTATTTTTCGTCTTCCTTCGAGTTGGGTTTCGAAAACCCTTCGTATTGGTTCGTCTTCACCGATTCTACTGACATGGCCTAGTCAGCGCAATCGCGTTATTTTGTTTCGCCTATGTCAATGTCAGGATAAAGCTCATACAGCTCATGATTCATGCGTCGCCGATACTCGCCGTTGTGCACTATAGAGCCATAAATGTTTCTGAGTATTTTCTCTCGAAGCCTCCTACAGATATTTCGTCTGCTTGCGATAGGACACAGGATTCTGAGCCATAAATCAAGACAGGTTGTATGAGAGTCTGGTATAGTTGGACTTTTGTTGCTCGCGAGCGGGCTTTATCTTATCATCATCCCTTCGCAAGCACAATTCTCCGCTTGATCTCAAGGCTGACGTTGTTGGTTTTGTTTACGGCAGATCCGAGGTATATAAATTCGTCCACTACCTCGAAGTTATAACGGCTATCAACGTTCACGCTTTGGTCTAATCGCGTGGAGGCCCTGTTCGTTGAAACCATTAATTTTGTCTTGTCCTCATTCACCGTCAGACCCACTTTTGCTGACTCCTTCTCAATTCTGGAAAAAACCGCAGTAACTTCTCTAATTGTGCGCCGAATGATATCTATATCAACAGCATACGCGAGCAGCATGCGACTTTTGCTGTTGATGGTTTTATTTAATGGAGATCATATTTTCTCATAATGATCTCCATTAAGATGTTAAAGAGATCGCACGATAGTGTGTCGCCTTGCCTGAGGCCTCGCTTAATTTCGAAAGGTTCGGTAAGATCCTAACCAACTTTCACTGCGGATTTGGTGTTCGTCAGGGTCATCCTGCAAAGGCGTATGAGTTTTGCAGGAATACCAAGCTCAGACATTGCTTCTTAGAGTTTCTCCCGTATCGGACTATCGAAGGCCTCCTTATAATCGATAAATAGAGGATAGGTGCCGATTTTTTTTCATGTGTCTTCTCCAGGATTTGGCGTAGCGTGTGAATCTGGTCGGTTGTCGATTTCCAGGTCTAAAGCCGCACTGGTTTGGTCCAATCAGGTCAGCGATAATTGGTTTTAGTCTTTCGCACATTATACTTGATAGAACCTTATATGCTATGGATAAAAGGCTTATTCCACGGTAGTTAGCACAGACACTCGGATCACCTTTTTAAATATGGGACATAGTACACTGAGGCTCCAATCGCCGGGCATACATTCATCTAACCAAATTTTGCTAATGAGCTGATGTATGCACAATCCATCGGCTCCTGCGGCTTTGTTGTTGTTAACCCGGGCAATAGCTATTCTGACCTCGTCTTGGCAGGAGGGTGGCAATCGACGTCATCGTCCATATTGTGATCGATTGTCATTGGATATCTAAGGTACCAGTAGCAGGGAGAAATGATCTCTCCATATTCCCAATATACTAGGCACATCTGCGATGAGATTTCCGTCCTTGTCTTTACAGAAGGGGGACCCTGAACCATGTCCATTAGTTCCGTTTTTTACTTTTTGGTAAAATTTTCGGGCTTCGTTCTTCCTTCTGTAGGTCTCAATTTTCTCACTCTCGCGCTTTCTTCACTGCCGTTTCTTACGCCTACAGAGACGGTTTACTCCTTTATTTTCTTCCTATACCGCTCAGTTGCAACTCGCGTTGCAATTGACCGAAGCATTGCCATACGTGCAGCGTTCTTTTCATCATTTGCAATGCGACACACTTCATCGTACCATGGTTCATTGCGAAGCGGATTTTCGAAATCAAGTACGGTGGTTGCGGCAGTTTTTATAGAGTCGGAAATGGGTTTCCACTGCGCATCAGGATCGTCATCGAGAGGGGGTGGGTTCTGTGCCAAAAGTTGCGAGAGCTTCCTAGAGTAGGCTTTGGCTACCTCTGGTAATTGCGGCTTTCCGATGTCCAGCTTCCTCTGCGTCTGGTTTCGCACGAGTTTCGCTCTACTCAATCTTATGCGTACCTTTGCTGCAACCAGGTAGTGATCAGAATCGATGTTAGCTCCTCTGATCACTCGTATGTCCGTTACACTGAAGGAGTGCCTACTATCAACTAACACGTCATCAATTTGGTTCTTCGTTCTTTGATCAGGGGATACCCCAGTAGCCTTGTGGATGTCTTTATGCTGGAATCTTGTACCACTAATGACCATGTTTTTTGCCGCGGCAACGTCAATCAGTCTCATACCGTTGTCGGAACTGTCAGCATGTACTCTGGAATTGCCAATAGTTGGACGAAATACATTCTCCCTGCCTACTTTAGCATTAAAATCTCCTAGTACTGTCTTAATGTCATGGCCAGGGCAGCGGTCATACGTTTCCTCTAGGAGCTCATCGAATATGTCTTTGGCATCATCATCTTTCTCTTCTGTCGGGAGATGCACGCACATTGGAGAAATATAAAAATATTTCGCTTTTATGCGGATAGTGGCTATACGTTCACTAACAGGATTGAACCTAGAGACTAGATGTCGCAGTCTTTTGCCAACTACAAATCCGCAACCAAGTGAATGTTTTTTTTTTCATTGCAACTGGTGTTATGTATCGCAGTTTCTCTTTCTTGTGCAGCCATTTCCTGTCCATCGCATTTCCTGAACTGCGATAATTTCAGCCTTATATCTTTCGAGAACATCTGGCACGTGGATACTTGCACCAGATCTATATAGAGTTCTTACATTTCAAATGCATACCCGTAAATCGTGGTCCTTGTAACGTTTGCGGGGATCGTCAACAAATAGGGGTTGTTTATGTTTTCTGTTTCGTTCTTGTATTTTCACCGTACTTTTGCATTTTACTTACTGCCAGGATATTTGATTGTAGCCGCCCATTATGGATCAGACGCTGACCATGATGCAATATGTCGAACCTGGATTTTCTGCTTTTAGTTTCTATCCGTCGTTGTCCCGCATGTTTGGCTCATCTGCCTTCGAAGAACAAAATAATATGTCCGATTGTTTGATAAGCTTCAGTGACATCAGTCACCTACTAAGCCTGCGACACATCAGTGATTGCATAACCAAATCAGGCTGCTCATTTGTTTCGCCTTCTCACTCTAGCTAGCTAACGGAGGTTTCCGAAAAGCCATTGCCCAGGACATTCTGCGTGGAAGTAGTTAGCTGCTTGGACTGCCCAACGAAGGAATCATTTCTGGCCACTACCAAGTGAATGGCTATCAGAAACTTTCCACCTCCACGGACAGTCCCATGTCTAACTGTTAAAAAATAGTATTGAGTCGAACCAATGACTAGACAGTGCCGTCACTAATACTGTCAAACGATTTACAGTGATGGACTAAATTGGATCAAAGAATATGGACAAGAATCTGAAGGCTCGTATTAATTCTTGCAAAACGCATAAATACTGGACACCTGATGACTGGAAACGAGTGATTTGGAGGGCTGAAACTGAAAATACAATACTGTTGGAAGAGGCCCGGTGAAATCATTCAGCGATACCATGTCAAGCAAACACGATGGTTGGAGTGTAATGGTTTGAAGAGGTTTCACCTGGTGGGGCATTGGTCCTCTAGTGAAAAGAGAATGTATTATTAATAAGGGCTACTCTCTAAGTATTTTACCCGTTTTTACTCAAGAGTGTGCCTACCCTGCAACAGAAATGCCTTTTCAGTACGACGGGGATCCAAAACATACTGCCAAAATGACTTGCTGAACAAGAATCCCACACAGCTTTAAGCCCCGATGTGAATCACATCGAAAATTTGTGGGCTATTGCGAAAAGAAGACTCTCCCAATGCGAACGAGCCATATTGGGACTATCGCAGCGACTTGCCATATTTTTGACAGCGTTTTTAAAGCAAAGAAAACTCACACATGGTAATGTGAACTCTACGGAGTGCCGCAAACGGCAAGCTGAATTTCAGAGCCTCTACACTCTAAATAATGACAATTCGTTCGCTTACTGCAACAATGTAAAAGCTTTGGTGGTAAAAATGGGAATGAACTACATCGCTAGTGAGTGGAGATTATTTATTGATGGTTCTGTTTCAAGCTTGAAAGCAGTGTTGTTGCATGTGTCGAACCGAAAACCTTCCATTCCGCTAGCAATGGGTATCAACATGAAAGAAAGCTATGAAACATTGAAAGATATAATGGAAAAAATCAAATATTACGAAAATAAATGGAAGATTTGCTGTGATTTCAAGGTCATCAACATTTTGCAAGGGATCATCGATAAGCGAGGCTTTCCAAAATTCTTTTGTTTTCTTTGTAATTGGGATTCGCGCTCACCTCTGAATCAAAACCAATGTAATTCGTGGCTACCAAGAGGAAGTGTGGAGGAACAAATGGAACAACATAAACTGAGGAATGCACCTTTAATAGACAATACTCAAGACATCTTGCTGCCACCGGTCCACATAAAATTGGGAATTGTTTAAAAATTCATCGAAGTGGCCGTTGTAAATTGCCCAAACGCATTCGACTATTTGAAAAGCGTTTTCCCAAAGCGTAGCGATGACAAAATTAAACAAGGTATTGTAGTAAATTTAAAACGAATTTTTGTTCACCTCATTGTACTATTTTCACTTTGTTAATGTTTTCTTTTCTGTCTTTATTTTTTGTCTTCATTTAGCAGGCGTACTTAATGGCCCTGACATTAGAAAGCTATTCAAGAGCAACTTTGAATCATCGCTTCATGATTATAATCATTTAGTGGCATGGATTTACCTTCAGCGTGTATGCACCAGAGTCTTGGGAGGGGATCGAGACGCGGAACCGGAAGCAAGAGACTAGGTGAAAGAAATGCTGTATTATTTTGAGAAACTCGGCACATCGATGACATTAAAGCTGCATTTTCATTTTGACGATTTTATCAAACAACTGCCTACCGAATCCGATGAGCAAGGAGAACGGTTTCACCAAACCACAATGTCCATGGATAATCGGTAGAAAGGCAAAAAATTCGACGCATTGCTTGCAGAGGTAATATCAATTTTATTGATGCATTGTTTTGCATTCGTTTTTTGATTTCTTTTCTAATTCATTTCAGGTATGCTGGTGGAGTCACAAGATCACCCTGTATGATGTTAATGAAGCATCTGAAAAAGAAAAAGCTGATGATGGAGGGCAGTGTGGAAGTAACGTGCCTGTGGACACCATAAGTTCTGAACCAGAGTCAGATTCGGACGATTCGGACGACGATTTGGATCCACAACTTAAGAGAGTGCGATTTGCAACTACAGGGCCATCAACATTATAAACATAATACGAATATTTTTTTTTATAATTTTTGTAATAGATAGCATAGGATTGTAGTGCCATCCCTGCTGAGACTACTAATCCGTACAACACTGAATCATTATTACTAAATATCCATGCTACTACTCTTTGTTACAACCCTAACTCTAAATGCCAACCCATACCACCTAAGAACTAAGATTAATAGAATCAGTAATAGTATAACAATGAAACCTGCAACATGCGTTTTCATTTACGGGAGAAGGCTTTATAGTATCTCAATGTTGAAGTAAAGAAAAATCAAATGAAATTAAAAAATTTTCGGGAAGTTTTTCACTTTTGCGGCTATCTAAGGGCTACCTAAACGGTGTTAAGAATCAATCCTTGGAAGTTCATATGTTCTAGAAAGTTGTTTATTGAGATCTTAGGATCATTCTTGTAGTTGACTGTTTCCTTGAATTTTGAACGGTTTGCTACCTATGGACCTGAACAGGGGAAAAAAGGTAAAAAAAATTGAATTTTTTAAAGTTTTTTTTTGATTTTATATGTTTACAATTTGTGTTCTTTATGACAAAAGCTACAACTTTGCCTCAGAGAGTAAATCAAAATTCCGAACGAATTGCAAGATATGAGCCTGAAAAAATTATCACTTTTTGCAAAAATGACACCGAGGCCCCACTTCTTTGGGGGCCTTTAAAAAAAAACCTGGAAGACTTTGGGCAAAACTGTTAGACAGGGGTCTTTTTTTTGGTCTTTTATCACATAGTGGTTGTCCGTATATGGTTATTTTGCCATGACTTAAAACATTACACACTGTGTAAGTTGTGCGAATCGATGACTGATGTTCAAAGTGAATTTGGATAATTTGGTAACGTTGTTCAAGCATGAATCTATTCATGATGATTTGCCAGATTATACTGATCATGAATGTCAGAAAATGAGCGTAGTATGAATGTTCGTTTGACAGCTAACCCCTTCGTAAGTTCTATCTAAGCAAAAATAACACCCTTTAGAAACCATATCATGGCACTTGTGTAAAACACTGGAGTTGAATTGAGTCGGCGTATCTCAGTTTTTTTTTGACGTAGAATACGTCTTACCTTACGGTATGAGGAGTCATGTCAGGTTTAAATTGTTGTAATCTTTATTTCATTGAATTTGAGGAAACGGCTAGATGAATTTTTTAAAAATTTTTTTTGTAGGTAAATGAAGATGTTATCTTTCGTTTAATATACATTTCATATTGGTTGATATATTTCTAGTATTTTAATTTCTCAAATGAAAATTGTTTAAACACATACACTCAAACATATGTGTGGTGTTTGGTTGAGCGTTTTTGGTTGCTCAACATTGCTTAGGAACATGTATCTAGTAAAAAGTGAAACGAACAGCAAGCTAATGTTGCTTGGCAACATGTATCTAGTAAAAGGTGAAACAAACAGTAAGCTAACGTAATAAAGCTTTTTTGCGAAAGCTTCAATAAAGCTGTTGTAACATTAATTTTGAATTGTAAAGCGTAAAGCTTTCACACAACGCTCGAATGCTAATGCGAAGACTCGATATGGTAAACCTTTTTTAATATTAGGGCGGCCCTCTCAACATTCGCAGAACTTATTTCAATAAAAATATTAATTAAAATACATAAATTAAATTAAGTTTAAAAAAATTTAACATAATATTTTTTTTTTTAAACGGACTTGAATCAAATGCCGTTGGTAAATATAAAAATTACAGCAGACAGTTGTCCGAGGCCTTCGGCCACGGACTGTCCCTGCAGGCTGTGTCAGAGACACGGCCATTAAGTTTAACGTAGAATACGCCATCCGATAAGACAGAAAACATATATAACAATAAATGATAAATAATATAAGCAAATGAATTTATTGTTATATATGTTTTCTGTCTTATCGGATGGCGTATTCTACGTTAAACTTAATGGCCGTGTCTCTGACACAGCCTGCAGGGACAGTCCGTGGCCGAAGGCCTCGGACAACTGTCTGCTGTAATTTTTTTCCTTTATTAATCATTGTTTGTTTTTACAAACCATCGATATACAAGACCATTAATGGTCATATACCATTCAATGTGTTTAATAAAATACCTGACATTAATCTTTTGCTAATTAACACAACTAAAACTCACTCAAGAGGTAAAATCCGCCTAAACAATTCGAGTGTTACATTTCTATTAGTTGTATTAAATTTGTGACGTGAGACACGAGAAAGCATTTTGAATCATTTATCATATCACTTAAGTAAATTCATAGAAATTAATTTGTAGATATTTGTGTGCTTCTTTCAATTCAACAAGTATATCTGTCGTCTTACCAACAAACTTAAGTGTTATATTCACCAAATCCTCGACATTCATCCATCCACCCCAATAGCCAGTTCTACAATAAAATTCTGCGTAAATCTTTGGGTTGCGAGTTGTTGCCACAAATACATGTCGGTTTGCATTTGCCAGAGGAAACTACATTTTATTTACTTCAGACACGAATCTCTTTGGCTTAACTTATCCAGACGTAGAACTTTTGTTGCCCCTCATCAAAAGCAGTATGTACGTGACTGAAAAGCGTTCCAAATACTAACCATTAAACAAACAACAGCAACAACAATAGCTGTAGACGAGGAAAGTGCGTGAGACTTGTATTTTCCAAAAGTGTCAGTTAAAATGTTAAATACAATGTATTTTTAGTCCTTAGGCCATGAGTAACCGGCTGTTGTAGAGGATTTGTTGAATCTACTGAAATATATATGAATGAAGTCGATTAAAACAATAGTTTTAAGAAGCTAAAGTAGAGTTCGTTAGTTGAAAGAATTTCAGCCAGTATTTCTCAACATTTTTGTAGCAGGCGAGACTCATTAACAGAAAAAAAAACAAATTGGCAATTCAATTAAAATATTAAAAAATTCAAACAAAATATTAAACCTGTGATAAAAAAAATCCACAATATTTGCAGGTTCTTCATAAGAATAAAATTATTTTTAAATCGATGTACAATTTCACAGATCCACGAAAATAATTGTACATTAAATAATCAATATTCTTCGAGCTTATTGGTCAAGAAAAGGTCGGACAACAGAATAAATATATAATTGTACATTATTTATCAAAAATATTTTCGTTTTAAAGCGACGAAGAAATTCACATATTTGCAGAGAAATTTAGTGACATTTATCGGAAATATTTCCGTTTTCAGTTAAGAAAATAAAGTGAATCTCAATTTTCATTTTGTCCCCCATCTGGGTATAATTTTTTGTAATTCCTTTTAAACTAACAGATCAATATTAGAACTCACATTCGCTGAGCGATCGTTTCGATTTTTGCGAAGCATCATCTTAAGTAGCGTTACGACGTCAACTGTACTGTGCAAATTTATTTATCTTTTTAATTTAATCGAAATGTATGCACATTAATAAATTTAGTTGTTAAACAGTTTAACAGAGTGTAAATTATGGTATTATCTTCGGCTGGGGTAAACGCTTAAAAATCGGATTTTCTTCTTGTTTGGATGCAAATTAGGGATGCTAAACGGGACTGATTTTAAAAAATTCCGGCATTCGGGATTTTCGAAATCCCGAATTATTTCGGGATCCCGGATATTTCGGGATCCCGGGATTTTTCGAGATTCTATTTTGAATTTTTTTTTGGGAACTGGTCTATTTTACGGCTTATACTCCAATAAATAACCACAAGGAGGTAGAATACGCTATTCTAAACAAAAAAAGTAAAATAACAAAATCGGGCAAATGCATAGTTTCGGAATTATGGACCCCGAAATTTCGGATATGTGACAAGGTTATGGCGTTAACGTACCGTGTAATGCCATTGATATCAGTTTTTTGAATAAAACAAATCAAAACAAACTCATAAAATATTGTAGCACTTTTTGATAAGTCGCTTAGTTATCGAGTTATCGGATGTTGACATTTAGAAAAATTATCGATTTTGATATCACTTTTTTGTATAAAACAGGTCATAACTAACTCAAAAACTTATATAGCATTTTTCGATAAGTCGCTTAGTTATTGAGTTATCGGATGTTTACGTCTCTCAAACAAAAACAAAATTATATTAAAAACATCGCGCGATTTTTCGAATATTTTTCTTTTCAAACAAACACAAAAATAATTTTAAAAAAATTTTTTAATTTTTCTTAGAGAAAGGTAAACATCCGATAACTCGATAACTAAGCGACTTATCGAAAAATGCTACATTATTTTTTGAGTTAGTTATGACTTGTATTATATAAAAAAAGTGATATCAATGGTTTTACACGGTACGTTAGTGGAAAAATTACACGAAATGTTGTGAACCATAACTCCGAAACTATCCATTTGCCCCGATTTTGCTATTTTACTTTCTTTGCTTAATGTTTTACCCAACGCAATAAATTTTGTAATTTTTGGAGAGTAAGCCGTATAATAGACACACATATGCCAAAATTAACTTATGTTAAGATGTGTTATTAAACCATTTGTAGAGCCGCCATTGGTTTTTAAACCCTTTTTGCACAATTTGCATTTTGCTTGAGGTGCACCTTTCGACTCTTCCAAAAAATAACACCACACTGAACTTTTGTCATTGTTTTTAGTTTTATGTTTTTCAAAATTAATAATAATCCCGATTCATCAATCCCGAAAAATCCCGGGATTTCGGGATTTCCCGTTTGGCATCCCTAATGCAAATATAACGTGTGCTTGGAGCTTGTCGCAAATATACTATACTTGTGTACTTATACATTGTGGTTGCTATTCAATATTACACGTTTGACACACAATGATTAACAACATATGCGGTTGTGATCCAAACACAGCTTTGATTGTGATACAAATACAGCTTTGTTTGGTGCACTATTTACTTAATTTTTTTGTCACTATGCTCTGTCGAGAGCAAAACAATAATACAGGAACGAAACAGATTGTCTTCAGCCTAAGTTCATGTTAGTGCAAGTGTATAACTGTATTGTTGCATTATTCTATCATTCAGTGATTCATAAATGTGCATGAATGCGTGTGTAAATGAACTCTTATCTTGATTGGTCTCTAGCGTTTTAGTTTCATGCATTCAGACGTCAATCGTTCTTTGGGAGGAAACACACGAATCCTTCGACGTAAGTATATGGATGGTTCCGCGTAAACGTATGCTTCTTTTCAAGTAAACTTGCAAATAAGGGTTCGTATTTGGTGGGGAATGGGTTACCCTGTGTAACTCATTATTATTGCCGTGGGGAATCGTTCACTCATTATCTACAAGGTATGGGGAAAATAATGGGTAGTTAGTTACCCATGAAACTGGAGAATTATAAACCACGATGAGCAAGAAGAGTTTGGTAGATTAACTTTTGTTGATAAAATATTCCCGTGCAGGCCTGTGCGCAGGGGGTGGCTTTAGGGGTTATACCTCCCAGAAAATATTTTTTGAAAATTGTAATTTAGTTTGTATTCAGTTTTGTAAATTGTTTTTGTGTGTTCTTCTATAATTAAACGACTTTATTTTTGAAAAGCCATCCAAACTGGATTAGCGTTGTCTGTGCCTCGACAGAAACAAACACGACGATGATTTTTCTTCGACTGAAACACAATCTTTGGGTTCGGTTATATTTTTTTTTTGGTTGTGCAAAATCTCAAAGAGGCGTTAGCTAATGAGTTTACATATGTACATATGCCAAACGGGAAATCCCGAAATCCCGGGATTTTTTGGGATTGATGAATCCCGAATCCCGGGATTTTAATAAGTAAATGCTGGGATATTTCGGGATTATTATTAATTTTGAAAAACATAAAACTAAAACCAATGACAAAAGTTCAGTGTGGTGTTATTTTTTGGAAGAGTCGAAAGGTGCACCTCAAGCAAAATGCAAATTGTGCAAAAAGGGTTTAAAAACCAATGGCGGCTCTACAAAAGGTTTAAGGTAAGTTAATTTTGGCATATGTATGTCTATTATACGTCTTACTCTCCAAAAATTACAAAATTTATTGGGTCGGGTAGAACATGTTATTTTAAGCAAAGAAAGTAAAATAACAAAATCGGGGCAAATGCATAGTTTCGGAGTTATGGACCCCGACATTTCGGATACTACGTATCACTTTTTTGCATAAAACAAGTCATAACAAACTCTAAAACTTATGTAGCATTTTTCGATAAGTTGCTTAGTTATCGAGTTATCGGATGTTTACGTTTCTCAAACAAAAATGTAAATTTTTTTTTTTAAATAATTTTTGTTTTTGTTCGAAAAAAAACAATTTGAAAAATCGCACGATGTTTTTGTTTTTGTTTGAGAAAAGTAAACGAAATCGATAATTTTTCTAAATGTTAACATCCAATAGCTCGATAACTAAGCGACTTCTCAAAAAGAGCTACATTATTTTATGAGTTCCTTTTGAATTTTTTTATACAAAAAACTGATATGTTTACACGGCTTTACACGGTACACTTATACGAAATTTCGGGCCCATAACTCCGAAACTATGAATTTGCCCCGATTTTGTTATTTTACTTTGTTTGCTTAGAGTAACGTATTCAAGTCCTCTCATGGTTGTTTCCGAAAAATCCCGGGATTTTTTAAAATCAAGGCCGTTTAGCATCCCTAGTACATACCATACATGGGCACACTGCAGTTTATATTTACTCCATTCAAAGTAACAGTAATCAGTAAAGTTTTACTGATAATGAAATTTAGTTTGTATTCCCAGTAAATTTTTGTTGAATACTGAAAAAACTCTCAGTAAAAATAAATTATATCTATTGCATATTAACTGTCATTATCAGTTAAATCGTGACCGTCGGTGGTGCAATGGGTAGTGTGCGCGCCTCTTGTACAGGAGATCCTAGCTTCGATCCCTGCTCCAACCACCTTAAAATTTCTTTCGACGACGGTCACCACGCTTAGTGACGGCGACACTATCGAGTATATAGCCATGAATAAGCTTCTCAAAATACCGTTCGGAGTCGGTGTAAAACTGTAGGTTCCAATCAGTGAGTGAAAACTGGAAAGCGCGCAGCTCAGTGATTGTGAGAAGTTCTCCCCGGTCCCTTCATGGGATGTAATGGGAAACCATTTATTTATTTATTTATCAGTTAAAAATTACTAAATATTGAAATTTGTTTCAACTTTTTTTTTTTACTTGTAATGCAAAATAACTTTCAGTATCAATAGAAATTAATTTTTTTGGGGTGAGCAAAAAAAAATATTTGTATATTTGAGCTCACCTCAAAGTCATCTTGATGGTTAAAAATATTGAATATTAACGCCCATGAATTCCCGGGATGCATTGTCAACGTATAACCAAACCGATCTATAAGTATCTTCTTTTTGGTACGAAATTGTACACTTTTTGTACTTTTCCTGATCAACTTTACGTACTTTTTGGTGCACTTTATGTATTTGTTTGTACAGTTTAAGTAATTTGTGGGGCATTTACTATGTCCCACTTGATGTACTTTTCTGACACTCATTATGTACTTTTTATATAATTTTTGTATATTTTTGATGAAGTTTAGGTACTTTATGGTACATTTTATGTACTTTCTGGAGCATGCTACGTTCTTTGTAGTAAATTTAATGTAATTCTAAGTACATATTATCGTAAATAAATGCATTATGTAGCTTCTGGTACATATTATGTACTTTATGCTAAAAGTAACGTAAAAAGTACAAATTATGGTGAATAAATAAGAACACTGATGCACATTCATTACTTGGAACCATTTTCTATTACCTCTCTGGACAATAGCTTTTTATGCCCGCGGTACGCGGTTTCACTCGTTTGAGACAAAATAGATCGTGTGGAAGTAAAGGGTTTTCTAATAGGTACTTGAAACCTTTGAATTTAATTTGTGAACACACTATTTCACTGATCATCTAACTGTTACCCTCCTTTTTTTCAGTAAACTCAACATTTTCATCATGGTAAACTACACGAACGAACAACGTATGCAACTTATAAAAATGTTTTACCGAAATTCGGAGTCGGTGACCGCAACTTTCAGAGCGGTAACTCTAATTTTCGGTCGTTATTCCCGCCCTAGTAGACAGGCAATAACAAGTTTAGTACCAAAATTTGAGTCTACATATTTGTTGTGTGATGCTGCTGTGCCAGTGAGACAACGGGTTGGTCGAACTGACTAAAATATGGCTGCCGTTTAGGCATTCCGCGGCGTTCTCAAGAACTGGGCATCGCCAAGACCACTTTATGGCGAATTTTGCGTAAATATCGTGGTTTACACCCCCACAAGATCAAGCTGACTCAAGAATTGAAGCCAATGGACCATTTGACGCGACGTACCTTCTCCGATTGGGCTCTGGAGAAGATGCGCCAAGATGATGAATTTCATCGCGAAATCATCTTCAGTGACGAAGCTCATTTATGGCTCAATGGGTTCATCAATAAGCAAAATATACGTTATAGATTTGGTGAAAATCCACATGTGCTTCATGAATCACCACTTCATCCACAGCAAATAACTATTTGCATGCCGGCGGCGTCATTGGGCCATATTTTTTCGACGACAATAACGATCGTCGTGTTACTGTGAATGGAGATCTTTATCGCGCCATGATTACCGATTATTTTTGGCCCATGGACTTGGACGACATGTGGTTTCAACAGAACGGTGCCACAAGCCACATAGCACACATTACAATCGATTTATTGAAGAGTAAGTTTTGTGTGCGTGTTATCTTAAGAAATCGGCCAGTCAATTAGTCGCCCCGTTCGTGCGATTTAACGCATCTAGACTTTTCTCTTTGGGGCTACGTCAAATCATTGGTCTATGCCAACAAGCCGACGACGTTGGAAGAAGTCAGAGCCAACATTGAACGCGAAATAGCGGCCGTTACGGCCGAAATATGTGACCGAGTCATCGAAAATTGGGTCCAACGAATCGAACGCTGCCGACGTTCCCGGGGTGGCCATATGAACGAAGCCGAGTTCTACTCATAAATCTTTTGATTGTATTTCAAGCCGATCATAAAGTTTTGGAGATATCTCAAATGGTTTGCATTTTATTTTAAAAAAAAGTTGTCAATTCCTTTTTGGAAAACCCGATACATATTTTGGTTTTGTTTTTACGGCTCGTTGCGAGCCAGTGGGATTTGAGCGTCCAATTAAAACGACTGCTTAAAACCTTGACACAGCTGATCGACTATGTAGTATGAAACTGATAGTAAAACGAGTAGGTAGAAGAAAGGGCGACAAGCACCCACAATCAAACCATGCAGCAAACTAAGTGTAAATATAAGTAGTTTTTGATTGATACTAATCACAGCTGAATGATGTTTCATGTTGGTTGCATCGAACAAAAATACGCATTCCCTTTTATTTCTGTTAGAGTTGGGTAGTTCATGAACTACCTAGTTCATTTAGGGTGACAAGACATCACCCTCATGAACATAATGCTCATGTTCGATACGGCGAGTATGTTCGTTATTGTTACCACCGAGCACCTTAAATGAACGAGTTCGACACATGCCTAATTTCTGTCCATTTAATGCCCAATCAAAGAGTAACATACAACAGCAACTCGAACTCGATGAAATGACCTACTACCAGTGATACCAATTTAGCTCCTTTGGGGCTGGATTTAGCACTTTTCGACCTTGGAAAAACGCGTACTGTGCACGCGTTTTGAGTTTTTATTTAGCCCTTTAGCCCCTTTTGTGTAAAACAGCGATTTAGTTAGAGAATGTTAATTTTTTTTGAATTTTTTGTATTCCCTTTGTAATATGACATTTTTGTTGCTAATGGTCTGGCTGAATTCTGGCTTATTGCCATAGATCTGCGACTAATGGAAACCCCACAAGAAAAAGTCTAACTTACCAAAATGTACCAATGTGGACATTTCACGTCGCCTCTGCGTGAGATAACCCTAAAATCGGTCGTGCAGAATGCCCATTGTAGCATCAGCTGTGTATCAAGTATCGACATCCTCATTTGACGGTGATAGTATCATCGTCTTCGAAGAAGTACTGAGCGACGATGCCTCCGGACCACAATCGAGAGCAAACAATGGCATTCTGTGTGTGCATAGCCAATTTGTAATGACTGGTATCGTTCTAACTTCGGCAATGCTTGTTTATGTACCGGTTGATTCAAAAACTTTTTTGATAATACAGTTTTATTATTCGCACGTATTGTTCGGCGCTGTGACTTGTCATGTTGATTTGTCTCTATTGTCTGACAAATAAATAACAGGAACTAACAATTGAGAAAACAACGTAACCGCCATGGACTGTCAAAATCTACAGGTCCCTATTGGAAAACACATATTTGTTAAGCGCGTTTTTGCACTTTCGGGATTTTTCTACTTGTTTTCGTTATTTGGCGCGTTGTAGCACTTGTTTGGTAGTTCGACGGCGCGTTTCTTTCCTGTAGAGTTGGCATCACTGCCTACTACCTCGTCGTCGTCGAGAGAACGTAAAGAGGAATAGTGACTCTTATATATTGCTCTAAGTTTGAATTCAACAATTATTTTCCGTGATGACGTGTTATATTTATTGATTACTTTTTTCCAAGACTTTTTAGGAACAAATTAATTGTAGAGAACGCCTTTATCAGATTCAACAGACTCATTGTCTACCAAAACAAATATTTATTTATACTCTATTAATGTTCCCTCCACATTAAGAAACACGCACCCAACACCCATGCCAACGATGAAGGCGTTATCATCGACGTAATGCAATTAATTCTGAACTAACCGACGCCCTTATTGGATACCTTAACATATTCGAATGCCTTCCATATTTCATGAACGTATTGTATATCCCATTTTCGCCCTCACATACATTCGTAGACAGTGCGTGTTTAGTGGTAGTTGTATAAGCAGTAACATTTCTCCGACATGAACTGGAATACAACACTGTGTTTAGATATAAATCTATATACATCTGTACATTCGTATATAATCATAATTCCATTAGCCATTAATTTGTTGCTGGCATACGATGTTGATATTGGATTCTAATCCGATTTATTAGTATTTTGGAGCTTCATTTATATATGTTTAACATGTTAATTTAATCAGCAGGTGGCCGGCCACTTTATTGTTTAATGAATAAAACTAAAATTTAATATGGCCAATAGTTACAGCTTTATTTAAGCTTCATTTCGTGTGCTTCGTGATGTCTATAATTCATTTAATGAAGAATTAAAAATAGAAGCAGAGTAGGTTAATTACCGGCTAACATGGCCGGCTATAAGAATGGAATTTCAATATCAATATAATGGGTTATAACGAGATATCACTAGATCTAGCTACGCCATTTGTTACTGCTTCCTAAGAATTATTTAGAATTGTTTAAAAGTCACACGCAATGAAAAATTGCGTCACGCCAAAACAAAATCTCAGATAAATGATCCACGTGTGGGGAATGTTATCACAGCAAACAAACACTTGTTGCATCACAAATATCGTTTCTTTTGTGAGAAATAATAAAAATATATATATGTAAAAATATTTCCATTACCTGTCCTTGTGTTGACTTGAAACGAGTTGCAGTAACTCCAAACATAATAAAACAAAGTGAAGTTATAATTCACGCAAACAAGTTATTTATATTCCACGGACGAGCATTTGTTTTGGATAACATTTTGAATACAAATTTATGGTTGTACTTCTACTTTTCCTGCAATGGAGTTGAGCCCAGGCACCACCAATGCAATTCCTCTCCTTTTATATATTCACTATTCACTGCATACTTTGCGGGATAACTAGCCACCCCATTACATTAGGATTTGCTTATTTGTTTTTGCTGAATGAAGGCAGAATCAATTCAAAGAACAGCCATTTGTATAGTTGCCTAACTTTATTATCACAACTATTTTATAACTAACTTTATTTATTACTTCCATAACTACTTTATTATAACTATTTTATTTATTATTTTCTGTTGGGGCAACGATGAACGCGTTCCGTCCATCTTACAGCGAGTACTATGTTTGAGGAACGGGTACGTCTACAATCAAAAGTGCCAGGCTTGGCACTATACCAATACACACGAGGTCCACTAAGTGGCAATGCATTCGTCACTGATTGGTGTGGATCAGAGATGCAGAGATGGATCCCTCCCATCCCGAAATCAAAACAAACATTGGCCACATACTAGCATTATATTGGCAACATTGGCATCATATTAAAATTGTAATCTATGAATTTCAATCCAATCAACCACCGTGATACCCAAATTCGAGTTCCTGCATTTTTAAATATTTGTTTTTTTTTTTTAAATTCTGCTCCTACTTACTTACTAAGGTGGCCTCAAACAACACAGGGGGGTCATGGGCCTTGGTTGGTTGGTTGAAAAGGCTGCAAGACAGCACGGTGTCTAGCACACTTAGGCTAAAGAAGCCCATTGTGATACCTGTAGTTTCCTCTATAGCAACTAGCCAATTGCCCTTTGAATGAATTTGTCTATGAGACCTAGAGGAATATCCTGCAGGGCTACGGTGCTAACTAAATGTGTTCCGAATATCCTACTTCTCAGTCCTGCCAGAGCAGGGCAATCCAAGAGAAGGTGTTTCCTCGTCCTTTTCCATGCAGCATCTACAGAGAGTGGAGTTTCTATGTCCCAGTCTTAGGGCGTGTTTTCCTACAAGACAATGTCCCGTAAGTGTTCCTATCATTGTGGATAACCTGCCTCTCGGCAAGTTAAATAGTTGCCTAGTCCTCTTCCTTTTCCTGTCCACCTGTGCCCGGAGGACCCTGGCTTGTTTACAAGTTGAAGTAACTCTCCACCTGTCCTTGAACATATTATCGGCCCACTGTCTGATCTGCAAACGCCAGGTAGAGATTGGCATACTAAAACCTTACAAAATGAGAATAACATGTTTCTCCAACCGGCTCTATCTTGAGCTTTTCTCCTCCAGTTGGCAAACCAAGCTATCGTACACAGCGGTCCTCAACTGGTTTGAGGTTTACCTAAAATGACGACGAAAACGGCGAATGAGGTTTCAGCCCTTATAACCCCTCCAATAAGAATCCGTGATTATTAAAATCAAATCAGATTTTTTTTTTGAAGTAATGGCAAAAAAACGTATTTCAAATTGGTAGGTCTAAAAAATACTGGATCTTTTTTTAGATCTAACCTCACTTCACAGCGGTTCTCAACTGGTTTGAGGTTTACTTACAATGACCACAAAATCGGCGTATGTGGTTTCAGTTCCTATAGTCATATTACAGTTCGGGATTGCGTGCTGTACCAAAATGTCTTACTATTTGTGTCATGAAGAAAATCCAAAAAAAATTTGTGATCCTTGTAGCAAAAAAATTGTGTTTGGTAAAAAAGAAACTTGATGTTTTTCTTCAAACTGCAAAGCTGGTTCGCCTTCTTGAGAAGCACGTGACTGATACATTCTCATTACCTGGTAACAAATTCCACTAAGTATCTGCGTTACTTGTAGATTAGCTCTAACGGACTATGAACGAAATGTTTTTAAACGGTCTTCGCCAGTGATGCCGAATTATGAAGATCTCCTATTGCTGAGAGAAACTAGAGGATCAAACACTAAAAATCAGTATTGTTGCTGCTATATTTGTTTATCTAAGGGCCATTTTAAAGTCGACAGAGGTAAAGGTCACGTAACGTCATAATATAAATACTAAAATAGATCCGTTAGATGGCATGTATGGAGCTGATCAAAAAATAATGGACCTCACCTCACGCGTAAAGCCGCTTAAATTGAAATCGACAACTCAATTAAAGTTTGCAAAAGTTGTTATCGCGAAGTTTCTCAGGCAAAACAACATATATGTATGCATTTTGAAAAAATGGCAGTTAATATTTCATTTTTTCTGACCTTGTTGAAAAGCTGCCGGAACAAAAGAGACCTGTAGTCTGGGAGATGCTAACGATTTACTAGATACTACGTACCACAAACGTAACGTTGTCGGCAACTATCAAATCAAAATCATGGCATATAGTGGCCAAGGTACTTTTAAGATTTGCATGAGCATTCCTCCAGATACTTATATCGACACAGAAGAGTATTTGGATTCCCCTTTCCCAACGATGAAGAGAAAAGTCTATTCGAAAGGTGTAATTATAGGTCAAAAGGCAAAAGTAAGAAGTGTGAATCAGTTAATAATATTGTTTGTTGTACCTGATGTACTGGAAAGATATCATAATATTGACAAATTAATAATATACCTTTCAAGTTTGTGTCCGATTTTTAGGTCCTTTAGATTGTAAATGGTCAGCAGACTGTAACATCAAGTTGTAAGTTGTTTACAACTTGATGTTACAGTCTCCACGGACTGCCCCTGCAGGCTGTGTCAGAGACACGACCATTAAGTTTAACGTAGAATACGCCATCCGATAAGACATAAAACATATATAACAATAAATTCATGATCATATATTATTTATCATTTATTGTTATATATGTTTTCTGTCTTATCGGATGGCGTATTCTACGTTAAACCTAATGGCCGTGTCTCTGACACAGCCTGCAGGGACAGTCCGTGGGCGAAGGCCTCGGACAACTGTCTGCTTTAATTTTTATATTTACCAACGGCATTTGATTCAAGTCCGTTTAAAAAAATATATTATGTTCAATTTTTTTAAACTTAATTTAATTTATGTATTTTAATTAATATTTTTATTGAAATAAGTTCTGCGAATGTAGAGGGCCGCCCTAATATTAAAAAAGGTTTACCTTATCGAGTCTTCGCATTAGCATTCGAGCGTTGTGTGAAAGCTTTACACTTTACAATTCACAATTAATGTTACAACAGCTTTATTGAAGCTTTCGCAAAAAAGCTTTATTACGTTAGCTTACTGTTTGTTTCACTTTTTACTAGATACATGTTGCCAAGCAACATTAGCTTGCTGTTCGTTTCACTTTTTACTAGATACATGTTCCTAAAGCAATGTTGAGCAACAACCAAAAACACTCAACCAAACACCACACATATGTTTGAGTGTATGTGTTTAAACAATTTTCATTTGAGAAATTAAAATACTAGAAATATATCAACCAATATGAAATGTATATCAAACGAAAGATAACATCTTCATTTACCTACAAAAAAAATTTTAAAAAAATTCATCTAGCCGTTTCCTCAAATTCAATGAAATAAAGATTACAACAATAAAGACCTGACATGACTCCTCATACCGTAAGGTAAGACGTATTCTACGTCAAAAGACTTTGCTTACTTTTGTTCCATGGGAAAAAGCAGGAAAATGCTAAGTTTTTTAACAGCACTGTCAGCTAGCCGTTCATCGATGATGATGATAACACGTGTGTACTAGAAAAATGCATCATACCTGAATCACATATTTTATAAGGATTCGTAAATTATGTATTTTGGAATGGTTTAGTTACGATTTTGGGTCGAGAGAGAGCTCTTTTAAGGCCTATTCGAATAGGACTGAAATTATAAGGACTGAAAGCTCATACGCTGTTTTTGTCGTCAACCAGTTGAGAACCGCTGTGTAGTGAGGTTAGATATAAAAAAAATTTTAGATATTTTTCTGATTATAACTATATATTTTTTTTGTCATAACTTCAAAAAAAAATCTGATTCGATTTTAATAATCACGGATTCTTATTGGGGGGGTTATAAGGACTGAAACGTCATTCGCCGGTTTTGTCGTCATTTTAGGTAAACCTCAAACCAGTTGAGGACCGCTGTGCGTAGGCAATATGCAAAATGTTCTATCTTGGTCGTCGTATTTTTCAACGTCCTCCGAGAACGTAACTCCTACGGAGCAATGGTATGGCGACCACCATGAAACTGTTGTATAGAATACAGAGATCAGCTTGCATTGGCATAAAAGGAGCAATGAGGACTTGTCCACCTGAAGCCCGTAATGCAATGCTTCAAATTATACCAATTGATCTTCACATAACAGTGCTACCCGACTAAATGCTCTAGGAATCTGCAAGAGCAACGCATAAGGACATGCCACAATAGTACAGACAATGAAAACTCTATATAACCACCGACTACTGCACCCCTACATTGACGTTCCATAACATATTCGATGTAAAGTTTCCCAGGAGAACAGAGTGGGATAAAGGTAAACCACTGACAGGTTTTGATACCAAAATATTTATGGACGGATCCAAAATGCAATTTGGAACCGGTTCGGGTGCCTTCTCCGAAGAGGCAAGCCTTAATTTATCATTCAAACTCCCAGAAAAGTGCAGTGTTTTCCAAGCGGAGGTACTGGCCATCAAGGAAGCCAGCGCCGAACTTATGCTACAACGGAGAACAGAGCGCTTTGGAATATTTGTAGATAGCCAGGCGGCTCTCCTATCACTTAAATCTAACAACACCGCATCTAAACTCGTTACTAAATGTAGGGAAAAACTTGCCGAGCTAGGTAGGCTGGCTAATGTGGTTCTTACTTACACTTAAATCTAACAACACCGCATCTAAACTCGTTACTAAATGTAGGGAAAAACTTGCCGAGCTAGGTAGGCTGGCTAATGTGGTTCTTACTTGGATACCAGGCCACAATGATCGCCTAGGCAATGAAAGGCAGACGAATTAACACCGAACTCCATATGGTGTCAGTCGCAACGCCTATAGGGTCGGTCAAAAGAGGTATTTCCTGGATTACCTTGAACGAGCAAATGCCAGATGGGATAGAACGGAAACGTGCCGCAAATCCAGAAACACATGGCCAAAATATAACATTCACCTGCCTAACTCACTGATTAGCCGTAATCGCGGGAACATATCAAGGCTAATTGCTGCTGACCGGGCACTGGTCGTTCATAAATCAGGCAAGACGGCTGAATGTTTCATATAATGACCACTGCCTAGCCTGCGAAGACGCAGAAGAGGAGGAGACGGTGGAACATATTCTCTGCAGTTGTTCGACTCTAATGAATAGACGCCTAAAGTCTATAGGTCGTCCCTTCCTACACAACCTTATTGAGATACAGGAGATAGATCTAGTGGATCTAATGAGGCATCTCCGATTAACAGGATGGATATAGACACGGTACATTAGACTGTCCGGACTCCGGAGTAATGTGGTATGCAAAATTGTGCCTCAAGACACTAATTGATGTTAAATAGTATCTTTAGAAACCACATGAACCAACCATACAACCAACATACCTGACGTGTATAAATATCTTATTCCCCAACACACCACAGTGACATTTACCATTGTCGACATAAACCACAAATTGCTTGTATGTATTTAAATGTAAAGTCACACATACATACTTGCAACAAATTGTTGCACTTGTATTCACATCGATGAAACCGCAACAAATCAGTATCTGATTTCTGAGGGACCACACACAACAAATAAACTGTAAAATATCCACAAGAAACAATTAAACTACGGAAAGTGATAAATTCTTTTGTTCAATTTTGTAATCTTAACTGAAATTCAATTACAGCAAATCCCACAGGAAGGAAAGAGGGTATTCCTTTGTCTTGTCGTTATAACCATTGCAAGATATGAATCTCGTGTGAATGCAGATGCAAATTAAATCAATATTTGTTCAAAGGTGACTGATTATTCAAATGAAAACTTTAAAGATAATAATATCTTTAAAATATAACAATATTCTGAGGAAAATTCGATTAAGGATGTATTTTATTCAATAAAATGCGAGCAACAAAGAATTCAGATTGCGTTGTAAAATTCTCTTAGAATGACACACAGAATACTTCGGTATCGAAAACTAAGAGTAACCTGTACCTCGTTTCTGTAGTTCTCGAATCGAAAAAGTTTTCACATTAAGCATGAAACAAAAAATTCCATCGTTCCTCGATTTGTGAGTAAAAAGTGTTTCTGTATATCAATGCGAAAAGAGGCAACACTGATGCACTTTTGATTGGAATATTCCAAGAAAGCTGTCAAGTAAGAAAAAAATATAAACAAACAAAATAAACTAGTGCGAAAAAGAACAACAAAAAGAAGTATAGACATGTATTCAACTGAATTTTATTTTTGCTTTCTTGATGTTTCTGTAATGTTTTGGAAAAATTAATTGAAATACATAACAGAGAAGATATAGTTCTTATCTTCTCCAAGTTTTAATTTCTTAAAAAACCTTTTTGTAGAAACAATATCAGAATCTCGCACCGTTTTAATTTGTGAGTATTTTTGACATTTCACATTTTAATTTTTTCGACTCACTACTTTTTAGAAACAGATTTTCTCGCATTTTTCCAATAAGAATGAAAAAACAGCAGACAGTTGTCCGAGGCCTTCGGCCACGGACTGTCCCTGCAGGCTGTGTCAGAGACACGGCCATTAAGTTTAACGTAGAATACGCCATCCGATAAGACAGAAAACATATATAACAATAAATTCATTTGCTTATATTATTTATCATTTATTGTTATATATGTTTTCTGTCTTATCGGATGGCGTATTCTACGTTAAACTTAATGGCCGTGTCTCTGACACAGCCTGCAGGGATTTTGTAATTTACCTGTAATTTGTATATTTACCAACGGCATTTGATTCAAGTCCGTGTAAAAAAAAAATATTATGTTAAATTTTTTTAAACTTAATTTAATTTATGTATTTTAATTAATATTTTTATTGAAATAAGTTCTGCGAATGTTGAGAGGGCCGCCCTAATATTAAAAAAGGTTCACCTTATCGAGTCTTCGCATTAGCATTCGAGCGTTGTGTGAAAGCTTTACGCTTTACAATTCAAAATTAATGTTACAACAGCTTTATTGAAGCTCTCGCAAAAAAGCTTTATTACGTTAGCTTACTGTTTGTTACACTTTTTACTAGATACATGTTGCCAAGCAACATTAGCTTGCTGTTCGTTTCACTTTTTACTAGATACATGTTCCTAAGCAATGTTGAGCAACCAAAAACACACAACCAAACACCACACATATGTTTGAGTGTATGTGTTTAAACAATTTTCATTTGAGAAATTAAAATGCTTGAAATATATCAACCAATATGAAATGTATATCAAACGAAAGATAACATCTTCATTTACCTACAAAAAAAATTTTAAAAAAATTCATCTAGCCGTTTCCTCAAATTCAATGAAATAAAGATTACAAT
This sequence comes from Phaonia tiefii, assembly GCA_963931995.1. Classification (NCBI taxonomy): domain Eukaryota; kingdom Metazoa; phylum Arthropoda; class Insecta; order Diptera; family Muscidae; genus Phaonia; species Phaonia tiefii. The sequence continues at coordinate 142,489,486 of OZ008369.1, forward strand.
AATAAAAACCTGACATGACTCCTCATACCGTAAGGTAAGACGTATTCTACGTCAAAGCTTTATTACGTTAGCTTACTGTTTGTTTCACTTTTTACTAGATACATGTTGCCAAGCAACATTAGCTTGCTGTTCGTTTCACTTTTTACTAGATACATGTTCTTAAGCAATGTTGAGCAACCAAAAACACTCAACCAAACACCACACATATGTTTGAGTGTATGTGTTTAAACAATTTTCATTTGAGAAATTAAAATGCTTGAAATATATCAACCAATATGAAATGTATATCAAACGAAAGATAACATCTTCATTTACCTACAAAAAAAATTTTAAAAAAATTCATCTAGCCGTTTCCTCAAATTCAATGAAATAAAGATTACAATAATAAAAACCTGACATGACTCCTCATACCGTAAGGTAAGACGTATTCTACGTCAAAACCAGTACGTCACAAAAAGTTTTCGCAAAACAAACGTTGTAGAAACAGTCACATGTGAGAAGCGATTTGTTGTACCGATTCCTAGCGTTTTTGTTTCAATTCACATGTTTCATGTGAAAACTTTTTCGATTCAAGAACTACAGAAACGAGGTACTGATTGAAACCTATTTGCAAACATCACATTCTCAATATTACAGTCAGTCTATTGGTCATACTTTTGTTACAGCGCTAGCTCGATAGCAGCAACATTGCGCAATATACAGAATACTTTTAGTAACGCTGCAATCTGCTGCAACACGAGTTTCGATGAAAGTTTAAGCAAACCATTACTAGAATTTCAGTCGATTGAACCGACTTTAACATACCCTCACCCAAAGTCATCCATTGGAGCCGAGTTCCATTAAAAAAACCTTTATATTTATTTTGAGCCGATCAACATTTCGTACTCTGAATGGTAATGGCGAATGACAAATACGCCGTTACTTAATAGCAAACTGAAATTGCGAAAAATATTATCTAATTCGCCAGCCAACATTTGTATGGGAGATAAAAACTGGGCGTGGCAAAAATTTCAGTTAGCAAAGTACCTTTATGACAAAATATGGTCCAATACCAAATTTCATTAAAAACCGGAAGCCGCCCAAAATTTGTATGGGAAGTACAAAAGTGGACGTGGCAATATCACTAATTTTCCACAAAAGCGAGACATTTGACTAAATATTGTCTGGAATAGTGAATCAGCCTTTGACTTGAACGGTCGGGAATTAAATTGAAATTTAATTCTCAAAAATAAAAATTCAAAATAAATTAAAAATTATAAAAGGAGGACTGAAAGTCAATCGAATTGGTGAATTTAATTATCTATCTCCATGAGTATTGAGAGGAGCGATAGCTGGACGGATTATTTATGACTTAAACAATGAAGTCAACGGAAAAAAAGGTGAAAGCGCCTGGCGCAAAAGCATCTGCCGGCAAGACTCCTAGTGTCTCTAGCTGGGAAGATGGTATAAGCTACACTGGTGATCCTGGGATGTACGTTTATGTGAGTAAAATCTTGGAGGCTTACGCTGAGAGGGAAGCTTGTGACGCTAGTTCTGCAGGCAAAAAGAAAAGGGAGGACATGGAGTCCCCTGTTACCAAACCCAAATTATTGCCCGTCAACGTGGCTAGTGCTGCTGCTTCGAGTACTGCAACGCCAACTGCCGCTACCTCTAGTAGAAAGAAGAAGGTTAAAGAATTGCCCCTTGAAGAACTGGTAGACAGTGTTCAGCACACGATCCACGAACTGAACTGACGTTCGAAAATGAAAACCTAAAAAAGAATGTAGAATTCAGGTTGGCAACCTTGGAGGGCGTGGAGGCCAGGCTGCGTGATAAAAAAAAAAACTTTTGAACGAGAGGAAGCAAATGCTTAATGGTGCGTTATCCGGCACTAATGAAGATGAAGAAATTAATGATGTCGATATGGCCAGCCAAGTGCCATATCCAACGTTGGATGCCTCAATGGCGAAGGTTGCTCAAGGACGGGCGCCCTCGATAGCTAAGAAGGTGGCGCCAGAGTCGTCAACAAATCCTAAAGCGGTCAAATCAACATTGTCAAAGTCAAATTCTAGGAAGTTCAGCAAGGCGGTGCCAGCCATAACGACATTTGATGTGAATCTAAAGATGATGCTAAAGAGTGCTGTTGAGGCATTAGGCAATCAAAATTTTACGGTGAGTGAGTTGAATAAAAGAGTGGTAAATTTTTTCGCGGGTACCCTTCAGGACCACGCTAAATTAAAGGATCTATTTTCAAAATTGAAAGTTAATTTCTTCACCCATACCACTAAGCGTTCGAAACCGTATGTGACGCCTGCCCGACTCATTTGACATTGACAATTTCAAAGATTAGTTCACTGGTTTGGGCCTCATGCTCTCAATTTTTGGGCTGACGAAGATGGGAGGAGGTAGGTGGTTGCTAAAACTATCTAGGGACTCCGATTTCGTCAGCTTCCATCAAATTAAATTTATCCTCTATTGCTCGGTACGTTTTCGAAAGAGGGGTACAACCCAGTGTTTCAACTGCCAGCGTTTTGCAACATGGCCCCCAGGTGCGTCCAATGCGCAGAAGCACATGTTTCGGGCGATTGTGGCATTCCTGCCAGAGATAAGAACACTGAGGCGATTGTTCTGACTAACCAGATCACAGGTGTTACCACCGTTCAAATTGGGCGCACTGTTAAGTGCGCGAATTGTAGTGCTGAATTGCAGTGCACGGCCGTCGCTAAAGATTGTCCCCGGAAACTGGCAATTGTCAGGAAGATGCGGTAGAAGCGAAAGATTAATAGGGTCGATGGCCCACAAAATGTGCTGACCAGCTCTCTTACAACAGCTGGTATTTCGTACGCTAGTGTGGCGGGACGTGGTCCTGCTGGAAATAATTCTTCGGGCCCAAATCCGGCTCTAAGCAAGGAGGCGTTTGGGCCCAATTTTGTTGATGTGGAGGCAGATTGCCTCCGCTTTTTTGGGCAAGGTTTTCTTCCTCTCTTGGAAAAAGCTGCCGCATTTAATGATGCCTATAGGCGGTTACGAAATGATGGTGAGAAGAAACGGGCCCTTGCCAATTTTTTCAGCTCCTTCCGGTGTAACTAGGTTTTAATAAAATTTAGCTTTGTAAATTTCACAACCAAAATCTAAAGTCCCCGCTTCTAGTTAGTTAACGCCTCAAGTTTTATTGTATACAAAATTAATAAACTGAATTATTTAGTATCCTAGTTTTAAGTTCTACCTTAGTTATAGTAAGTTTAGTTTTTTAAGTTATTTTGAAAATTATAGATTCACTGAATTCTTTTTTAATAGTCCCTTGTTTTTGGAAATTTTCTTTTAATTTTTTAATTGTACTTAAGCCAAAATGCGCTATATGGGCCAATTTTTTAGTTCAATTTCGAGAGTTCCGGGATAGCGCCCAGCGCTCCGGAAGGTTATTTGTAGATTAATGATGAGGGTATTTATTTATTGGATACCTGTTTTAAATTGCCTGTTTCGGAAAATATCAATAAACCTCAAACAAACTAAATATTGTCTAATACTAACTATCATAAAGATTGGTTCGGCTTTACAGGAGTTATATTGTATGCCAGCCAGCCGGTCACAAAACTTTTTTATGGGAGGTACTAAAATGGGTGAGGCAAAATACCATTTTTTAGTGGGTGACTGCCGTTTGACGAAATGAAGCCTTACATCTAACTTCATTAAGATTTGAAGTGTTTTACGCGATTTATCGCATCGTACACCCGGACGGCCGATCAGCTTTTATAGGGCAGTTACTAGAATCGGCGCAGCAATCTCTCTTTATGTCTCAAGCAAAGTAAAAATGTATAAATTATTAACGAATATCTGAGTTGAATCTAATCACATATACCCGACTAAAGTTTTAGGAAAAACACGGTATTGTACAAACTGTTTCCATTTGTATTAGAGATACCAAAAGAGCGTGGCGAGCATTTTCAATTCCCAAATTTATCGCAGATATCGTGTTTACCAGCCAGCCAGACACAGACGGATATGGCTCAAAAGTCTTTAAAGTTCCCAAATAAAGTTGGTACATTTTTTTCAGTGTTTAAAAAAATAAATAAATGGTTTCCCATTACATCCCATGAAGGGACAGGGGAGAACTTCTCACAATCACTGAGCTGTGCGCTCTCCAGTTCTCACTCACTGATTGGGACCTACAGTTTTACACCGATTCCGAACGGTATTTTGAGAAGCTTTTTCATGGCTATATACTCGATAGTGTCGCCGTCACTATGCGAGGTGACCGCCGCCGAAAGAAATTTTTAAGGTGGTCAGAGCAGGGTTCGAACCCAGGATCTCAAGTACAAGAGCCGCGCACACTAACCATTGCACCACCGGCGGCAGTGTTTAGACGGCTACAATTATTTACTGTATCATCTGAGAATATTTGATTAAATCGATTTTTTATGAAGTATCAATAGTTAGTGATACACGTGTCCCCTTAATGATTACATCCACAAAAGCTGTTAGTTTTAGCTCGTTGCTGACAGCAAATGTGAGATGCGATGAAGAATATACAAGGTGGCGCAAAATTAGTACCATAACTTGAATAAACGAGACGACGATGCACACAATTAGGTATCAGCAGACGTTCGTTGCAACGTATTTTAGTAAAAGACTTGAAGATGTTCCCGTACAAAGTGCAAACAGTTCACAAATTCCTGCCTGCTGAACGTCAGATGAGAAAAACTTTCTCCCATGCTATGTTATACTTGGTGCAAGAGAGGATGATTTCGTGTCCAAACTCATAATGAGCGGTAAAGCCCATTTCCACTTAACTTAATATGCGCTACTGGGGGACTTAAACAAAATATGCGCTTCTGGATTACAGAGAATGCACATAAAATGCAAGAAGAGCCATTCCATCCCCTCAAAGTGACTGTTGGGAGTGGCATTTGAAGTGAAAAGTGATTGGCCCTTATTTTTCTGAGGACGCCGATGAAACCGCCGTAACCATAACTGCTGAGCGTTACAGGAAGATGTTAAACGAGTTTTTCTCTGAAAGTTGCTGAATTGGGTATTGAGCATTATGGGTTCCAGCAGGACGGAGCATTCGCTCACGCAGCTCGACCAAGGGCTGAGTGATCTTCCACTTTGGATATTTGAACTGGGTGTCCAGATCGCCAGATCTAGCGGCACCAGACTTCTTCCGTTGGGACTTTTGATGTGTTAACATTTATAGGCGCGGTTCGACCTAAATTCACAAAGTGAATACATCCAAACACAATTTGTCCGACTGCGCTCACACAGATTGCCCGACAGCGATCACACATTGTTTGCCGTTAAACTCCTCCGAAACGTCTAGACCGATTTGTATGAAATTTTGTGTGCATATCGGGTAGGTCTCAGAATCGGCCAACATCTATTTTGCATACCCCTAAATGAGAAGGGTCACGCACCCCTATATAGAACACCCATTTGTCCGACTGCGAAACACAGCTTGTCAAACTGCGAAAAAACACACACACTGATGTAGCGGCAGCGAATAGTTGTATTGTGTGCGTGCGCAGCACTCTCAGAGTAAAGAGAATAATGACGTGTTATACGCAGTGTTGCCAGTTAAGGGGATTTATGCCCAAATTGGGGATTTTTTTCAAAACAGGGGATTGTTTGTTTGGTTTGGGGATCTGGGGATTTTTAGGGGATGAAAATTTAAGCTGCATTAAAAGCGCATCTTTTGTATCATTCCTTGAAAGTTTTGGTCTGGTACAACTTTAATCAAAGCAAGCATAAACACACAAATAATATTTGGCATAGAGTAAATCTTACTAGAGAGAATATTTAACTCATCTGACGTTTCCTTTCACACTCTTCGTTATGCGGTCGGTTTGATAGAGAGATGTTTGACGAAAAGTGACATACACCCGGTGGAATTACAATAACTTCTTGCCTTAATTTTTCATGTCGTTTTGGTGAAAACTGTGAATTTTAAATGTGTTTTCAACTTTTTTATTGACTGTTATTATTAGAATACATTTGTGTTGTATTCAACGCAATAATTTTAACACACAAAACGAAATGGCGTTGTTGTTATTTTGTTCGTTGTTTTGAACCATTGCCTCTATCTGGTATTAGTAAAGCAATTCTTTTCAACATCGAACGTAAATGTCACACCAGTCCAAATGTCATAAATTTGCTGAGAGCATAAATTTGCTGAGTTATTGCTAAATGTTGTCAGCAAAAAGAACTGCATACAATTGTCAGTTCCTGAAAATATCAAATTGTTTTACTGGCAAGGCTGTACGTGATGACAACAATAAAACAAGTAAAAAAACATTTTTGATATTTGGTGTTACTGAAAAGAATAGAAGCAGTGAATAAGAAATAACGAGAAATACTAAAACTATGTACAAAATTAATAATTAATTAGATGAATCTGAAGATTATGAGACTGAAGTATTTGATAGTCTTAATGACTTTTAACCAATGTGTACATAAATTAAAGCCAGATCTCATTTGTCGTAATCTTTTTGTTATAACTAACTATTTTTAAAATAATAATTTAATAATAACATAATATTAATAATAATATAATAATTTATTTACGTTTAAATTTTTCAATATTTCAGCTTTCGTTTTGTTAAACTGAATTCTAAATAAATTTTAATTTTATAACTTAAAACTTTCTCGAACTACATTTAAAGCAATAGGGATTTTTCCGGGGATTTTAGCTTTTTTTTGGGGATTTTCGGGGATTAAAATAACAATTCGGGGATTTCGCCTAAAAAAAAACTGGCGACCCTGGTTATACGTATATAAAAATGAGATAGAAAGAGAGCAACGAAAATTGTAAACTTGTGTAGCGTATGTACGAACATAACAATGTATGTCTGTACATGTGTTTGTTGCTTAGCATTCTCTTTGTTTTTTGTGGGTAAAAAACAAAAAGTATTAATCAAGAAAATGATGACACTTGTCTTTAAATATTTTAAGGTGTTATTAAGTATTAATATGAAACGTCTTCATATGATTGAACGCCGTTTTAAATTCTTTATATTAACTTCACCTGTATGTATGCCGAAACAATTTTCGATTGATTTTTAACCCTTTTCCCGTGATCCAATCGAGCTGAAACTTCGCAGGCAAACTAATGGCGACGACAAAAAGAAACTATCAAAATAAGGGCGGGATTGGATAAAGGGGCGTGGTACCTCCCATACAAATCACAAATTAAAAATCCATTATTTCTGCTCCTGTTTACATATTCTAAGATCTGCTGTAAATATGGGCGGGATTGGACAAAGAGGCGTGGTCATATATAAAGAATTTATAGTCAAAAACTATGTTTTTTACGTGTTGGTTTTCTATTGTTGTGAAAGATAAGTCAAATAAAATGTGGGTGCGGAGCACTTTCAGAGCAAAGAGAATAATGACGTATTATACGTACATATGTATATAAAAATCAGATAGCAAGAGAGCAACGAAAATTGTGTGAACTTGTGTTGAGTATGTACGAACATAACAATGTATGTATGTACATGTGTCTGTTGCTTTGCATTCGCTTTGTTGTTTTGTGGGAATAAAATAAAAAGTATAATATAATGACACATGTGCTTGCACTGGCCTTTACATAATGATAAGTATTAATATTATGTAAATGTAACGTCACCATGTTGTTGCTCTCTCTCTCTCGTCCCAGCTTGTTTTTTTTTTTAACAGTTCTTCAAAAAATGCTTTTTTATTTTTAAAAAATGATTTCCAGCTTGCTTTTTTTTTTAACAGTTCTTCAAAAAATGCTTTTTTATTTTTAAAAAATGCTTTCCAGCTTGTTTTTTTTTTTTTAACAGTTCTTCAAAAAATGCTTTTTTATTTTTAAAAAATGCTTTTTTATTTTACTTGTGAACAAGTATCTTATTTTTATTTTTTTTTTAAAAGTAAATTTTCTTAAAAGAAAGTACATTTCAAAGTACATTAAGTACATTAAGTAAATTTCAAAGTACATTTCTTAAGTACATTTCATTAAGTACATTTCTTAAGTACATTTCTTAAGTACATTTCTTTCTTAAGTACATTTCTTAAGTACATATCTTTCTTAAGTACATTTCTTCTTAAGTACATTTCTTAAGTACATTTCTTCTTAAGTACTTAAGAAATGTACATTTCTTAAGTACATTTCTTAAGTACATTTCAAAGTACATTAAGTACAGTAAGTACATTTCAAAGTACATTTCAAAGTACATTTCAAAGTACAGTTTCTTAAGTACATTTTCAATGTGAGCATTTGAGCATTGTGAGCAATGCATTTGTGAGCATCCTGCATTTGTGAACAAGTAATTGCATTTGTGAACAAGTAACTTATTTTTATATTTTTTAAAAAAGTAAATTTTCTTAAAAAAGGTCCTTTTTAAAATTTAATATTTTGCTGGTTAACACTAAGGTGGAGGGTATCAAAGATTCGGCACAGCCGAATTTAACACTTTTACTTGTTTATTTTCCAATGCAACATTTACTAATGTGTTCACAGAAATCGAACAGGTACCGTGTAGCAAAAAGGTGTTAACACATCGCCCGTGAGTTCGAACACTCATTGGATTTTTTTTTAAATCTCGCGTTTACCACAACAAACCACAAACCTTGCAAGAGTTGAAAGCTAACATTGTAGAAGAAATCGGCAATTTGGAGCCTGATTTATTGCGAGCAACAATGCAAAATGCCGTAAACCGAGAACAAATTTGCATCAACTGGGGAGGTGGTCATATGACCGATATAATTTTTTCAACTTAATGTAGTAAACTTTTCATCTTCCGATAAATTTTTTGTGAAAATACAACTAATGTTTTGTTTCATGTCTAATTAAACGGTAGGTAATTCACATTATGACATTACTTTCGCGCCACCTTGTATAAATAAACTACAGTCATCTTAGTGCATTCCCAGTCAATGTTATTTAGTTCCCAGTCAAAGTGTTAGTTAGCCCTTTTTGCTACTGAAACACACATTTCTCCTCGAGTGTACCTAATCGTACTATGTAGTTTGCTTAACTACACACTGTATTGTATTTAATATACATACTATTTAGTATTATATCCATTAAATTTAATTAAAATGTCAAGTAACATGTACCGATTTTGATTAACCTAGCATGTACAGTGGTATGTATGTAAGTAACATAATGAAACCCAGCGTGTTTATCTACACAACTACATCTACAATCTTGTGTACTTTTTTGTGCTGTCGGTTTCGCTTTCATGCGAATTGTTTGTATATTCTTTGTATGTCAAAGTTCATTACTGGCACATATACATAAATACATATATATAGTGTGTAATTAAGTTTATAGAAAATTATACAAATACACACACACGTCGATACAGGAACATATATGTTTAAAACACGTGGATAGAAATAAAGGAGCCTGTAATAGAAAGACAAGAAATACAATTTATCATAAATTCCTTTAAACAACATTTGTTACATCAACCATATACACACAGAGAAGAGATTCGTTGTCACGACTATATTTACAGCCAACTAAAATTAGGCGGTTCCTTGGACTACCACATTATTCAGTTGTGATTACCAATAATTGTGTTCCGTATCACCCAATGTTGTGCATATCAATTGATTTGTAATTCAGTTTTGGTTGCAAGAACTGAAATATTTAGTTGAAGCCACAGTAACAACCCATCGGCGGAATTTGCGAGGCCTTCCACGAATAAGGCATGCGGAATCATTCTTTGGTAATGCCTACTTTAATAATGCCTGCGAAATGCATGATTTTATAAGGCTTCCACAGGCCTGTTAAAAGAATGCCAGAAGGCGCTGTTGTTCATGAAACCCTGTCTTTCCACATGTTCGCAATTCGTCGTTGCAAAATCATAACATCCGATAGGCCAGTAGATAAAGCGTCCGATTGTAAGTTCTAAGGTCGCGTGTTCGATTCCAGTGGCTGCAGAATTTAAAAAAAAATCATTTATAAGAATTGCAATTGGTTAAAGTATAAATCTGAAATATGAAGCTAATTTCCATATATATTTTTTTTATTTTTACGTAAGTCCTTCTAAATCTACTCTTTTTGCAGGCCTTCATAAGGCCTTCTAGTAGAGAGAGATGGAAGGCCTTGCCTCCCAATCTCACGCAATGTTAAAAAGAAAGGAGGAGGTAATGTGTAGGGAAGGCCTGCCGTATTCTATAGAATGCCTTCTTGGTCATGATTTCAGGCCTTCCAGCACCTGATTTCCGCCGCTGGGAAGAAATAAATGTGATCTGTCAACCAAGTTTTAGTTCTAGCAAACAAATTATCCTGTATCCTGTATATTATATTAGTTGGATGAACGAAAAATGTAAAAACTAATTCGGTTGTACTAAAAAATATATTGGTATGCTCAACTAAAGTAATTACTTGAATTTGATGGCTGTCACAACCATTTGGTGATGCTTTAACCCATTATGAATTTTAAAGAAAAAAGTCGAAAAAATATTTTTTATTAAAATTGTGTATTTTACATTTAAATATAAACAAAATTATTGTTATTTATAACCAGGGTTCGTATTTCGTGCCCATTTTTGATCGAAAATATGAAAACAATTGTTTCCAATGTGTTTGTGAAATAGTGGCGTCAATAGTGGCGTCATATTCAACGATTATGTTTAAAAGTCTCACTTCACCTCAATTTATGATAATATGTATTCTTCGCTGGTTGATATCTATACACTTTATTGTTTTTTCACAACTTTGTTTATCACTTTCTGTATAAAATATTAGTTTTTCTGTAAAGTCCTCGTGTAACATTCCAATACACGTAGTTTCTCTTTAACAACGAAGACTCTTGTGAAAAATCGAATACATAACTTTGTAACAAGTGTTTTTTTTTTTTTAGCAGAAACTAAATTATGATTATAGTAACTAATATTTGAACACGAATTCTAATATTATCCTTTTTATTAGTTGTATCTTCCATTTCAGATGAATGAGGTTTTTGAAATACTTAAATTTGTTAATACAACTAAAATTCGGTAGTAGCAACTTCTATGTAGTAAGATCGATTTTTAATCTATCAATTACATCGACAAATAATTCAGATGTGTGACAATTACGAATTCTGACCAAAATATAGACTTTATCATGGAATTCCCAATGCCTGAATTGATTTCCAACTAATCTTTTACCTGTGTGTATTTAACCCTCTTATGCGTAAGAGTGCCTTAAGGCACTGTTCACAAAAGACATACTAATGGCAAACGGAACGACGATTTTATTAAGGAAGCTTTTTTTACATTTGTTAACAGATGTAGCAATATATTTGTAAAAGCTTTTCAAGCTCTTAAACGCTCCCTTTTATCAGTTTTTTCCCGCTTTGTACCAAGCACATGGATTTGCGATAAACTTATGGGTCGATTATCGATAGCAACCGAACCTCAGTTGCGTTGTCAACAGTATTATGTATGGCAACTTTGGCCAGTTGCCGTAGGTAACAGTGTTTCCCGTCGATATCAGAGTTTTGACACTTCGCCAACGGTAAATAATAATAGTAACAAACAATAAATCTAAACTGTGTGAGAAATAAACGTGTCTTTAGGATGAAAAGAAAAAACTTTTTAATAATAATTCAGTGGAATAATTTTTTGACGAGGAAGACAAAGTACAAACTGTAATCCTTGAGAATTGCCTGCTACACTGAGTGAATGTTATTGCTTAGAATAAGTGTTAATAAACAATTCCGATTTAGGTTCAAGGCATATTTTCGCCTGCCAAAAGATGGAATATTTTATTTAGTGGACATTTGGGAAAATGACTTCAAACGAAGTCATCGGGCGGGCGACAGCAATACCTACCTCCACTCATAAAAGTTTGTGCAGCTTTAAGTTTTTTTGCGGAGGGAAGTTTCCAAAAGTCTCATGGCAACGGCTTCAACCTTGGCATGGTGCATCTTGTGCATGTAATTGAAAAAACATTTGTAAGATGTGAATTATTTCAAAAATGACGGAGGAATAAAAGACCCAAAATAAAATACGGCTTTACTAGAAAACGAAGTTGTCGGGTGTATAGATGGGACACAAGTACTTACCATTGGAGCGGAGGAAGAAGTTCGCCATTTATAGGAAAGGCTAATATAATTTGAATGTTTTGTTGGTAAGTTATAATACTATAACAATTATTTTCATAACAATGATCTAATTGTAGATGTGCGACTACGAAATGCTAATCAGGGATGTTGACGCCAGACCTCCTGGCTCTACTCACGATGCCCTCATTTTGAACAAAAGTCCAATGAGGCAACAGGTTGCTGATTTCAGGGCAAACACACGGTTACTACGTCTAAATTGCCGGAGTTCCGGTGGAAATCAAAACTTGATAAAAAAAATGCCAAAATTAGAGAAAAATAGAAAAAACGAAGAATATGATATTTTTTGTCGGACGGACCTATGTTCCAGAACTTTTATTTAAAGTCTGGAAAATTGTTCTTGAAAGTTTTTAAAATGACTACGAATGAAGCAGATTCATCATTCCCTTTAATTTTAACACCCACACTAAATGTCAAGACATACTATAATATGGTATATTGGGGATATATGGGTGCACAGATACCGTTCCACAAAAATAAAGACACCATTAAATTTGGGATACAAATAACTTTCATTTGAGTACCCACAGTTGCCTGTTTCTAGCAGTCTCTAACTGGACTCGTTTTTTGGACCCTGCGAGCCCCCCCATAGGTCTGTCCGACAACAAAAATATATATTTCGTGTCCTTACATTTTTCTTTAATTTCGTTTTTGACGTATAATACGTCTTACCTTACGGTATGAGGAGTCATGTCAGGTTTTTATTGTTGTAATCTTTATTTCATTGAATTTGAGGAAACGGCTAGATGAATTTTTTAAAAATTTTTTTTGTAGGTAAATGAAGATGTTATCTTTCGTTTAATATACATTTCATATTGGTTGATATATTTCTAGTATTTTAATTTCTCAAATGAAAATTGTTTAAACACATACACTCAAACATATTTGTGGTGTTTGGTTGAGTGTTTTTGGTTGCTCAACATTGCTTAGGAACATGTATCTAGTAAAAAGTGAAACGAACAGCAAGCTAATGTTGCTTGGCAACATGTATCTAGTAAAAAGTGAAACAAACAGTAAGCTAACGTAATTGGCTGAATTACAAACTTTTGCAAAATGGACTGGTGATGACGATAGAGATGAACCAATGGAAATTGATGGTGAAAATAATATTTTGAAAACATTTGAAAATTTAAAAGATGATTAAAATAAATTCAAATGTTATGGCAGAGATAAAAACTGTGCTAAAAACTGCGATAAATAAATAAATATGTAAATATGCGTCTCCCTTTTTACGAAAAAGAATCGAAAATTGAAAATGTCGATAATGGTGAAGACGAAATAGACATTTGCATGTACGTTCTCCAGAAATGTGTTCTGGCTTAACTGCATCTTTTACAAGGACTTAGAAACCATCTATTCTGGAATGGCATAGCCCCTCTTGTAGGACGCGAAAAGACTTTGCTATGGCCAAGTTAGTCGCCAACAATTATCAGGGTTAAATTTTCCAGGGTAATGCCTGTAGAAAACTTTTGCTAGAATCAGATCTTGAAATTTATGAGCATGTTGGTCCATTCGAAATAAAGTCATACGTCGCTGCCTTTAAGACGACGAATAAAATTTTACATGATTATTTATCTACACTGAACTAAATGGAGTGGTGAAATCGACGAAAACGTCTGACAATTTGACGAAATTCCATCACTATTGACCTAACAAAAATTGGATGTTGTTTTGACTAAAATTTTATTAAATTTTTCGTTTTCGCTTGAGTAGTAAAATTTACAAAACATCGTCAAATTGAATAAAAAAAATATTACATTTTACTAATTATTTTATTCAATTTGCCAACATTTTGTCGCTAAAAAGTCCCAGAAAACATGTTTTTTTATATACATATATATAATATAATTTTTATGAAAATTAGAAAAATTTGTCCATATTGAAATAGAAGGCATATATATTTCCAAGAAAGCACTTTTTGGAAACCACACGCCACTAATTGCTTTGCAATTCATTTTGTTGGACAATATACGAACGCACGTAAATGTACCCATTAACATTTTATTGCAAAAATGTTTATTAATATTGCTGACTTCAAAGATATTTATTAGTAATTTCTAAACATGTTTTTCTATTCCTAAATTACGCGCACACACACTATTACTAAAACGTTTGAATAAATAAATTAGTTAAAAAGTTACTAACATTTTTCGTTGATTTCACCTACGACAATTGGTTCAGTGTAGGTACATCAACGAAATCAACGAAAATTTTTAGTAACTTTTTAACAACGCTGTTTGTTCAAATTTGCCGATATTTTTGTTAAATTTGACAAAATTTCGTCAATATGAAATAGTAGTTGTGTGCGCGTCATTTACAAATACAGTGACAGCTTAGTAATAGCGTGAGCGTCATTTGCGAAAAGATCAACGCTTTTAGTAATTGTAAATAAATATAGTTCCCGTGAGTAATATTATTTGTTAAATTTTTTTAATATTGTTTGCTAATATTGTATTGTTAAATTTACGTGTTTTCAGATACTATTATTGTCTGAACAGAAATCAATTAGTGACTTGAGGTTATACCAGGTTTTTCAATAAGAACGCTACAAAAGTTTTTAAATAAAACAAAACCGGTTTTAGATACCAATGAAATTCTTTATTCCTGTGAAAGTACGTTCGATGCCATTATGTATGGAACTCGATTTCTTTTGCATGGCCACCACGGGCACGCTTGCAGAAGTTCTGACGCTGAACCCAATTTTCGACGGTTTTCAAGCATAAAACGGCCGATACTGCTGCAACTTCACGTTCAATATTCGTACGTAGTTCATCAATCGTCGCTGGCTTGTTGGCATAGACCATAGACTTGCCGTAGCCCCTTAGGAAATAATCTAACGGCGTTAAATCGCACGACCGAAGCGGCCAATCGACTGGGCCATTTCGTGAGATAACACGTTCACCAAACTTGGTTTCCAATAAATTGATTGTGGCATTCGCTGTGTGGCTTGTGGCGCCGTCCTGTTGGAACCACATGTCCTCCAAGACCATATTATCCAATTGGGGCCAACAATATTCGGTTATCATTGAACGGTAGCGATTCGCATTCACAGTAATGTGCCGGTCTTGATCATCATGGAAGAAGTACGGCACAATGACGCCGCCGGCCGCATAAACCGAACCAAACCGTAATTTTTTCGGGATGCAATGATGACTCATGGATTACGTGTGGATTGCTGTCTGACCAATAACGCATATTTTGCTTATTGACGAAGCCATTCAGCCAGAAATGAGCCTCATCGCTGATTGTTGAGGCATCTTAAAGTTGGCCTCTTAACGTTGAGGCCACTTACTCCAAATTTCGGCAGTAAATTTTAATAATTTCGACTCGTTGTTGGCTCGTATATCTTTGCATGATGAAATGGCAAACCTTACTGAAGAGAAATGTCAAAAGAGCGGGAAAAAATATGGCGTCGTTTGCTGTCCCTATCGATTTACTTTTGTAGCGTCTCTGTTGAAAAACCCTTTAGATCAAATGTTTTCTTGGTAATACATGTGAGTACTGGAGAATATGTATGTAGTTTCATAAATTCTGACTATTCGTTACATTACCAAGATGTTAAGGATAAACCGTGAAGTATCCAAATCAGAATGCATTTGGTATTTTAACAGCAGCGAAATACAATACTGTTTGTGTAAAACAATTCCCACATGATCTCAGCATTGGTTTGGTCAATGATTTATACTCCTGATGTTCGGACTTTTGGCAAAACCTGTTTGAGACAGCCTTGGATTGGAGCTTGGATTCCCGGGGCCCCAAATTGTATGTCAGTATGTATCTTGGAGCCTAATTGTACTTTTATTTCCTTACACACGAATTATTCAACTTCATATAATTGTAATAAATACATAGAATAATACACACCATAGAAGCTTTTATTCGCTCAATAAATTAAACGTCATAGGTACGATGGAAAGTAAACATTGGATGATAGAAATATGGGTTCAATAATACCAGATAGTGGCAATAGTATACAACGAACAACAAAGGTACAACAACCGAATTTCGTGTTTTTTGGGGCAAACTAGTTGTGTTGAATACAATTCAAATGTATACCAACGATAAAAGTCAACAAAAAAAATTACACCATACAGTTGTCCGAGGCCTTCGGCCACGGACTGTTCCTGCAGGCTGTGTCAGAGACACGGCCATTAAGTTTAACGTAGAATACGCCATCCGATAAGACAT
Source organism: Phaonia tiefii (assembly GCA_963931995.1). Classification (NCBI taxonomy): domain Eukaryota; kingdom Metazoa; phylum Arthropoda; class Insecta; order Diptera; family Muscidae; genus Phaonia; species Phaonia tiefii. The sequence continues at coordinate 142,505,730 of OZ008369.1, forward strand.
AAAACATATATAACAATAAATTCATGATCATATATTATTTATCATTTATTGTTATATATGTTTTCTGTCTTATCGGATGGCGTATTCTACGTTAAACTTAATGGCCGTGTCTCTGACACAGCCTGCAGGGACAGTCCGTGGCCGAAGGCCTCGGACAACTGTCTGCTGTAATTTTTATATTTACCAACGGCATTTGATTCAAGTCCGTTTAAAAAAAAAATATTATGTTAAATTTTTTTAAACTTAATTTAATTTATGTATTTTAATTAATATTTTTATTGAAATAAGTTCTGCGAATGTTGAGAGGGCCGCCCTAATATTAAAAAAGGTTTACCTTATCGAGTCTTCGCATTAGCATTCGAGCGTTGTGTGAAAGCTTTACGCTTTACAATTCAAAATTAATGTTACAACAGCTTTATTGAAGCTTTCGCAAAAAAGCTTTATTACGTTAGCTTACTGTTTGTTTCACTTTTTACTAGATACATGTTGCCAAGCAACATTAGCTTGCTGTTCGTTTCACTTTTTACTAGATACATGTTCCTAAGCAATGTTGAGCAACCAAAAACACTCAACCAAACACCACACATATGTTTGAGTGTATGTGTTTAAACAATTTTCATTTGAGAAATTAAAATACTAAAAATATATCAACCAATATGAAATGTATATCAAACGAAAGATAACATCTTCATTTACCTACAAAAAAAATTTTAAAAAAATTCATCTAGCCGTTTCCTCAAATTCAATGAAATAAAGATTACAACAATAAAAACCTGACATGTCTCCTCATACCGTAAGGTAAGACGTATTCTACGTCAAAAGGGCAAAATATATTTAAATTTTTCAGTTCTACACCAAAACGACAGGATAAAGTTAAGTGAACATATTTTGTAACTCCACCTGGTGTAAGTTAATTTTATATTTAATTGCTCTCATTTCCACAAACCTATGATGAAGAGTGTGAAATGAAACGTCAGATGAGAGAATAAGTTTATCTATGTATGTAAAAGCAAAATGGTTGTCATATTAAATATAAAATATAAGAATATATATAAAAGCATTTTTATTGTGGTTCAAAATCGACAAAATATCGTCAAATTGAATAAAACCATTAGTGCAATTTAATATATATTTTTATTCAACTTGACGAATTATTATCAAAATGAATAAAAAATATTATTCAATTTGACGATAATTTGTCAAATTTACTATTCAAGAGAAAACGAAAAATTTTCAAAAAAAATTTAGTCAAATCAACAGCCGCTTTTTGTTAGGTCTATAGTGATGAAATATTGGTTCAGTGTAACAAGCCGATATCACCAATTAGGATGAAAATCTTCAGAAAGCAGTACAAAGTACTGGAATATCCCAAACTTTAAAAATGCATATTGTACTTGGTCACCTAAGAGAGGGCATTTCCTTATTGACAAACGATGGTTTGGGTGTATGGTCGGAACAGTTCGGTGAATATGTTCACAGGGAATTACTAAAATTTTGGGATAGATTCAAAATAAATTTAATAGACTCAAAATAATTTAATAATTCCGTCATATTCGAACCGCTTAAAAAAAGCATATATTGAGTTATACAAGGTGGCGCAAAAGTAAACTTCCGATGTTTTTTGGCTGTAATTTAAAAAAAAAATGAAAAACTTTGATTCTTCTTGTGGATTATTTTTATTTGGTCTTTTAATTTTTTTTACATCAAGTCGAGAATATGATGTCATGTAAATGGCCGCCGCCACAGTTGATTGTCATTTGAGCCCTTTTTATGGCATTTTCCATCACTTTGGCCAAAACTTCCGGCGATAGGTCCTCACATTCTTGACGGATATTGTCTTTAAGAGCTGCAAGAGTCTGAAGTTTGTTGACATAAACCCGCGACTTCAAAAAGCCCCACAAAAAGAAGTCTGGAGCGGTCGAATCAGGCGATCTTGCTGGTCAGTGCAAATCGCCAAAACGGTAGATTAGGCGCCCGGGAAATGCATCCTTCAGCATATCGGTTGTGGCACGTGCAGTGTGTGCACGTATTCCGCGTTCTGGAGCAATATTCCGCGTTCTGGAGCAGTGAAGCGTAACATTGTTTATTAACGTGTATTTCGCATGTGTTTACTACACAAATGTCAAAACAGAACTGACATTAGGGGCCAATCGCAAAGTTTATAGCATTTTCTGATAGGGGGATTACTTTTGCGTCACCTTGTAGTAAAGTCATCTTCTACTACATTTCATTATTATTAATATTATTATTGCTTAATTGCAACATAAGTAATTTAATAGTGGATTAGGACTACAGGGGATACCATGTTAAAAAAAAGTGCGCCGTAATATTTATCTCGTTAGATGGTGTGGAAACAATATCGCTTTATTTAATGTAACACACACAATATTTGGAACAATTTAAGTGTTTTTTTTTCTCTCCCATTTATTTGATATGAGGAGTCGCAGAACAAAACGTGACTTTTTGTATTTTTTTACAAAATGTTTTTTGATGTCTTTGCATGAATTTGCTTAAGTTCTATTGGAAAAAATTGTACTTGGATAATTTTTCTTCTCTTCTCATAGACTAGAGATTATGACTAGAGATGGGAAAATGTCGCAATTGTTTCGTATAATCGGATGAAAAAAAAATAATTTTGGATTTCCCAACATTTTGAAATAGTCAAAAATGCATGTTTTGTTCTGCGACTCCTCATATATCTAGATAAAGAAGTTACATAGGAAAATATAAAATTTTTGGACAAAAAAAAAATTAATTACTTTTTTCCTGTTTAATGAATCTGGTTAATTTTTCTTTTATTTTGCAGACTGATTTCTAGGTTTAACAAAAATAGATAACCGGGACACTGAAACAAGAATTTGGATAGTCCGCCGCTATCACGCACTGGAGCCCGTAGTTTCGGTCCAAAGATAGTATAGGCACACGTTTGGCGGCAATCCTCCGAGCAGATGGACCATAATGAGACTTATTAAAAATTTTGCCGAGCATGGGACAGTAGCGTGGCCGTTAGTTATATGGAGAATTTTTTTTTTTGATTTCTTATATTCTCTTTCAGTTTTATGTAAAAAAAAATACAAAAAAGTTTCAAAGCAATAAGTTGTGTTTTCGGGGGGGCGCCCGCCCCTTAAAGTTGGCCTTAAAGCCCATTTATTCAAATGTAATGTGAATAATCATCGGTTAAGTGAGTTTGTAACAACACCGCACGGTAGCCTAACGAGCTAGACGCTGCTGAAGATGATGCTTCACAAACATCGAAACGATCGTCCAGCGAAGTGAGTTCGAATCCTGCCTGCGGCAGTTTCAAACATTTTTTTCACTAACCGAAAAACTGATCTGTTAGCTTAAAATGAATAACAAGATTCTATAAATAACTTCGATCGAACAAAAATGAAGTTATGAAATAATTTCCATATAAATAAAATTTTGGTATATATTTATAATTTTTGGTGTTTTGTTGGTTATTTTCTTCATTATTTTCTAAAATATTAATTTTAGCAAAAAACTTTCTTTGAGGCTAATGTTGTTGACTAAAAGAGCTAAAACATTGTCATACATCATATTCTTGTAAAATGTTTTTTTAAAAAGATACTCATATACAAACAAATTACATTTGAATAAATGGGCTTGAAGGCCAACTTTAAGGGTCGGGCGGCCCCCCCTAAAACACAGCTTATTGCTTTGAAACTTTTTTGTAGTTTTTTTACATAAAACTGAACCGAATTGAAGGGAGAGAATATAAGAAATCAAAAAAAAAAAAATAACGGCCACGCTAATCAACAGAACACCTTAGCATCGAAACGCTTCAGTTCGGATGGAGGAAACAATCGCTGCTGTTGCAGCTGCCATACAAAATAATCCAAGAGTTTCGACAAGAAGCTTATCTGCTCAAAGGGGTATAAGCAGACCGTCATTCCAGTCAATTATGCACAAAGATTTGAACTTATTGCCATATAAAATTCAAATGGCCAACAAACTGAACGCAGCAGGCTTCCCGATTCGCTTGGAATTTTGCCAGAAGATGCTTCAAATGGTGGAAGAGGACGAAAACTGTCTTTTCATATCTGACGAGGCCCATTTCGATTTAAACGGCAACATAAACAAACAAAATTGTCGAATATGGAGTGCTTCCAAACCACAGACACGCCATAAGATGGAATTGCATCCACTTCGTGTAACAGTGTGGTGTGCAGTTTCATCACGCTGCATTGTCGGGCCCTACTTCTACGAAGAAAATGGTCGTCACACCGTTACGATTACTGGAGACCGTTACTTGAGCATATTGAGAGAGTTTTTCTATCCAGAATTACGCCGAATGAGGATTTCTTTCAATTCTGTGTGGTTTCAGCAAGATGGTGCAACTCCTCACATAGCCCGGCCTGTTATGACAGAATTGCGACGAAAATTTCCCAATAAGCTGATATCCAGAAACTCTAGATTCCGTTAGCCCCCCAGGTCGCCTGACCACACTGCACCTGACTTGGAAACAGGAAGTCTACAAAGCAAAACCAACAAATTTGAATGAACTAAAGCAATCCATTCGAGAAACAATTGCGACTATTCCTGACGCAACTCTCCAAGCAGTAATGAACAACTTTTTGGTAAGATGCCGCATATGCATCAACGAGCAGGTTATTTTTAAAACTAGTTAAGGTATATTTAATGAGCTTCAACATGAATAAAAGAAAAATGAATTCCATGCACTAAAAAAAAGTTATTAGAGTTCCTTAATGTAGCAATATTCATCAGCCACCCTGTAAGAGATTTTAAGATTTTTTCCCCAAACTTTCAGAAGTCTCTTAATAATGAAGTTCGTACGCTTGCAATGAGATATAACACGATGTTATATCTCTACGATTTGATGGTGGAATCATGGGGCAAAGAAAGTCACCCCTAAGAAAAACCACAAAACAGAAATAAACGATATAAAATCCCCTTATCTTACAAAAAGGATCAGATAGGATTTTGATTCAAGTGGATTTTTAATGTACGATTGACTCCCAACAAACTCCCACTTTTCGTTTTTGTTACCATTTTAGGTCAACCTATGTTTTTTAATCACATCCGCACTGGTTTTAATGAGACCACGCATGTTTTCCAACACAACCCTATTATCATTTGCTTACCCTTCGGCATCATTTGTATCGCTCCTTTTTTTGAATAGAAGACGTCTGCTATACAAAGGTGAACAATATGGTTACAGCCAATCGCGGAATCCTTCTTCTTCTCCTAAACTTGGAGCGTATTCGGCGGCATAGAGGGTTGCATTTTATGTTTCGGGATTAGAGAACAAAATCAAATATTAATCATCGAAAATATTATACACTTTTGCATGCGTTTGAACCAATTGTCGAAACACTTTTGCCACTCTGATTGAGGTATCTCCAAAACATGCATTCTGAATGTAGCAACCGCTTCTTCAGGTTTCGTAAAACGTTGACCTCAGTGTCAAGTCAGGACTATACAGCGGATGACCCATCAAATCGATGTTTTGGGTGCTCAAAAATGCAGTTGTTTCAGCCGATGTGTGAGAGCTCGCATTGTCGTGGTGAAGAGTGATCCGTCTTCGGCGGTTGGTTTTCCTGATTTCTTGGAAGACAACTGGCAAACAAATGGTTGTGTACCACTCTGAATTCACTGTTCTGCGTTGTTCTAGTGGTACGGTTGCGACATGTCCATTTTTTCCGAAAAAACAGGCGACCATTTGCTTGGAAGTGCTTCGGGCGCGAACAACTTTTGTTGAATTTGGCTCATCTTGAAACACCCATACAGTTGACTGCTGTTTACTTTCGGGCTCATACGCGTAAATCCAGGATTCATCACCTATCACGATGTCATAGGCGTGTTTCGAAGCACCGCGATCGTATTTTTGGAGCATTTCTGTCGACCAATCGACACGAGCCTTATTTTTGAGCGATTGACATATTGTGTGGGATCCAACGCGAACAAATTTTTTTGACAGTCAAATGTTTATGCAATATTGAATGTATGCTGGTCCCACTAATGCCTAAGGTTGTCTCAATTTCACGATAGGTCACATGACAATCTTGCAAAATCAGTTCGCGCACAGCATCAATGGTTTTCGGAACAACAGCTGATTTTGGACCACCTTCACGAAATGCGTCTTAGAGTGAACTACGACCACGATTGAATTCACCATACCATCGATAACACTGGTCCTTGATGGAGCTTCATCGCCAAAAATTGAATCAAGTTCATCCCTGCACTGTTGCTGAGTTAATCCACGTCGAAAGTTGTAAAAAATAATCGCACGAAAATGTTCACGATTTCATTCCATTTTTGGGCCGAGATGAATCTTTTAAGTTACTGTAAACAACACAAATAGCGCTCGTCTGTCAAAACGTTCTGAGTACGCATAACCTCAAAAATGTCCAACTTTACGATAGAGCTGTCAGTTGCCAGATTGCACCACTAGGGTTGCCAAATCCCGAAACATTAAAATTCAGCCTAGTAAAGAGAAGGACTGTTTATGGTTGACTCAGTATCCACAAAATCTACGTCCATGCCTCCTTTGTATATATCACACAATGATAAAACCCTAGGAAAACATTGATCAAGGAAGAACTCTTTTAAATTTTGGGGTATTTGCTCATAGTTGGGGCAGCTGCATCGTTTATTGCCTTCAATTTTGTACTTACACACTTCATTTTTGTTGTGACAGCTTTTTACTATTTCGAGCCGGTCGTTTAAAACATTTTCTAATAATTTTCTTGTTGTAGTTTTTCCACATAGGTGAATATTTGTACATTTCCGCAATTCCGTTATAACATTAAATACGGCTTGTAACTAAAAAGAAAGCTTTTTATTTTTATCCATGGTTGCGGTTCCAGTTTTCTTCAAATATAAAAACTATTCAATAATATTGCGATTTGTTGGTAATTTTGATTTGTCTATATCACGCGCTTCGAAATTCATATTCCACATAGTTTTCCACATCAGGTTGTTTTTAAATAAAGAATACTCTTGAGCTCCCAGATCTCATATTTACGTGTTGTTTTTCAGAACTTTAAAATACAACCGCTGCCAATGTCGGAAAATGTAGGAAATATTGGCAACAAAATCTAAAAAACCGAGTATGAAAAGTCATATGTCAAAATGTAAGTCTTAGTCAAAAGTTTGCGAAGGGAGAAAAGTACCGTTTAATAAAACAAGAACCAAAGACGATGTAGAATTAGACGACCAGACGATGTGCGCAATTTGGCAACCCTGGTAAAAGAGAACCAAACAGTGGTAGAAATTCACTCAAAGGCATTTCTCTCACGCGTCATATCTTGATTATTTCATACTTTTTGCATAGATTATGTAACTTTACTTCAACATGGTTGGAATTTGTATAGTTATATACAATAACACTATCAAAAAGCTGCTCGTGTATTCAAATATTCAATGAAGAGACTAAGAGAGAGAACAGAGAACGACTAGGGTATCACTCGTTGTGTTTGTTGGCATTTAAGTGAAGAGACATTTCGACATGTCTACTTGTACATCGTTTTGTTTTCAAGAACAATATGCGTTGTATTTCACAACGGCACGAAATGACAACACAGCTCAAGAAATCAGTTATAGCTGGTGTAGGGTGACGTAATTTCTTTGAAACCTCCATAACTTTTCTGCTTGTGAATAAAAATAAATACTGTAAAGGCAAAAGTTTCATGACTTTTATAAGTCTTCACAGTCGTTATGAGAAATAGGCATCATATGAAAACAGGAAACGAAATACAGAAAGTCAACAGGCAAAATTGACTTCGGAGTAAAAAGTGACCAAAGGGAAAAATGGAGCCATTGTCGAAGCATGAACAACGGTATGCGTTTCGTTTCGATAGGATACCAAATGTCAGTGCAGCACAATAAAACCTATTTGAGCCGCTCGTACCGTGCACGGCTTACAAAAAATGTTGGTGTTCTGAATTTGTCTTTGGATAATCTTTAAACGTAGGGGGTGTCCGCCTCAACTTATTTTTTTTTGTATGGGGATCGACCCATCATACTAATAAAGGGTTTTCCAATAGGTACTTGACAACTTTGAATTTAATTTGTGAACGCACTATTTCACTGATCATCTTACTGTTACTTTCCTTTTTTTCAGTAAACTCAACATTTTCATCATGGTAAAGTAAATGAACGAACAGCGTATAAAAATAAATAAATGGTTCCCATTACATCCCATGAAGGGACAGGGGAGAGCTTCTCACAATCACTGAGCTGTACGCTTTCCAGTTTTTACTCACCGATTGGGACCTACAGTTTTACACCGATTCCGACCGGTATTTTGAGAAGCTAAATACTCGATAGTGTCGCCGTCAATATGCGAGGTGACCGCCGCCGAAAGAAATTTAAGGTGGTCAGGGTTCGAACCCCGGATCTCATGTACAAGCGACGCGCACACTAACCATTGCACCACCGACGTCCACACGAACAACTTATGCAAATTATAAAAATTTACTACCGAAATTCGGAGTCGGTGACCGCAACTTTAAGAGCGTAAACTCCAATTTTCGGTCGTTATTCTCGCCCTAGTAGACAAGCAATAACAAGTTTAGTGCAAAAATTTGAGTCTACATATTCATTGTGTGGTGGCTGCCGTGCCAGTGAGAGTGACAAAAATATCGCTGCCGTTCAGGCGTCCGTAGCAAACGATCCAAATCAGTCGATTTCGCAGCGTTCGCAAGAACTGGGTATCGCCAAGACCACTTTATGGCGAATTTTGCGTAAAAATCTTGGTTTACACCCCCACAAGATCAAGCGGACTCAAGAATTGAAGCCAATGGACCATTTGACGCGACGTACCTTCTCCGATTGGGCTCTGAAGAAGATGCGCCGAGATGATGAATTTCATTCCAAAATCATCTTCAGTGACGAAGCTCATTTTTGGCTCAATGGGTTCGTCAATACGCAAAAATATGCGTTATTAGCTTGGTGAAAATCCACATGTGCTTCATGAGTAACCAGTTCATCCACAAAAAATAACTATTTGGTGCGGTTTGCATGCCGGCGGCGTCATTGGCCCATATTTTTTCATCGACAATAACGATCGTCACGTTACTGTGAATGACAATCGTTATCGCGCCATGATTACTGATTACTTTTTGGCTCGAATTGGAAAACATGGACTTGGACGACATGTGGTTTCAACAGGACGGTGTCACAAGCCAGACAACACACGTTACAATCGATTTATTGAAGAGTAAGTTTGGTGAACGTGTTACCTCAAGAAATGGACCAGTCAATTGGCCGCCTCGTTCGTGCGATTTAACGCCTCTAGACTCTTTTCTAATCATTCGACTATGCCAACAAGCCGACGACGTTGGAAGAACTCAGAGCCAACATTAAACACGAAATATCGGACGAAATGTGTGACCGAGTCATCGAAAATTGTGTCCAACGAATCGACCGCTGCCGACGTGCCCGCGGTGACCATATGAACGATGTCGATTCATAAATGTTTTGATTGTATTTCAAGTCGATTATAAAGTTTTGGAAATATCTCAAAAGGTTTGCGTTTTACTTAAAAAGAAATTGTCAAGTCCGTATTGGAAAAGCCGTTATCCTATGGGTGAGGGTATAACAAGTTAGTGCATTTTTAATTTCCAATTTCGGATCGGGGAAATAATATGCTATCACACTTATAGCTTTTTTTCTTTTGGGGTTATGTAAAGCGCAAATGGAAAGGCCGGCTGCGATTGAAGAATTGGTAGGCAGTATTACTCGCGTCATTCGGCAACCATCACTCGAACTGCTGAAACTCGTCATCGGAAGTTGCCCACAGTTACAGGCACCATTAAGGAAAGAAAAAATGTTGGCCGTAAATGTAAATAATGTTTTTTTTTTGCATGATAATAAGAATTACCCGATAAAAATACATATTTTTGAATTGTTGTCACAAGTTTCGTTGCATCAACTACAAAATCTTCGGATGTGCGAAACATTTCATTGCAGCCTTTTAATTACATTAACGAACATGTTTCATCCCCATGTCATTTTCCTTTTAAATATTGTACTTATTCAAGCGGTGTACATATTTATGACCCTCGGTGGTGCAATGTTTAGTGAGTGCGACTCTTGCACATGAGATCCTCGGTTCAATACCGCCTTCAATTTCTTTCGGGGGCGATCACATCGCATATTGACGGGACACTATCGAGTATTTAGCTATTAAAAGCTTCTCAAAATACCGTTAGGAACCGGTGTAAAACTGTAGGTCCCCATCAGTGAGACTAAAACTAGAAAGCGCATAGCTCAGCGGTTGTGAGAAGCTCTCCCCAATCCCTTCATGGGATGTAATGGGGAAACCATTTTTTATTTATTTTTTCATGAAAATTTGGTTTTTATTTCTTTTTAATGATTTGTATTACTTTTTGGACAATCTTTTATAAAATCCATTCATTAAACAGCCATATGGTTTTCAATTACCTTGTTTATGTTGATGTGTCTGTTGCTTCATATTGGATGTTGCCATAATAATCCAACCACGAGGACTATTGAAATTATCTTACATCCAACCGCCTACAACGATGTCAGCTCTTAAAAAGTTCCTTTCAAAAACAGACCCGACAAATTTTTCCTATTGATAATTATGTTCCATTTTTTTTCACTTTTTGTTTTGTTTTGGTGATGACGTTTGCATGGAATGATGTGGGCGAGCCAACGTTGAAGACATGTAGACTTGTCATTCTAGTGTAATGAAGAAAAGTGTTTATTATATGAAAATACCTTGGATAATGCGTGGGGGGGGGGGGGGGGGGGAATTGGGTAAGCAAATGTGGGCGGGTAGACAGCAGTTTTCAAAAGACACAAATGGAGAGAGAGGGGGTCCCAAAGTACGTGTTCAGGGTTAGTAATTAAATTCATGGCAAGGACTTACATATCGCCGACCCCTCCCCCACCTCGCAGTACCCACATACGCACAGTTTCTTGAGTTATTTCGTTTTACTTTTACTTTGTTATTTCAGTTGACAAGTGGGTGTTTCGGGCGAAGTGCGTGGGCGTTAGAGCTTAAAGCACTACATCTCTCTGTGATCTTCCTTCAGTTGAGCACTTTTCTGTTACCAAAATAGGCATTATGGTTTTTGACACGTATATATTAATCCCTATAGTCGATGGTGGAAAATCGTAAGGCACAGCGGTCTATTTTACTTGTTAGATAGAGTACGAGAAAGAGGGAGATATACGTAGTTGTCGCTTAGTTGTTTCCATCTTTAACTTGATTAAGTGGGAACATATTGAGAAATTTGCATTAGGTTTTAATTTTTAAATCACAGTTTTACTCATCGTGGTTAGACAATTAACATGTACATAACATATTGTTACAATAAGGGCTTTGTCTATTTGGTTTAACTAGCATTTATCTCACAATAACGTGAGAATGTTAACAAACAGGGTGGTTTATATTGCAGATTATTATATTCATTATGTTACTGACATATGTGTCAAAGTATGCTGTCACTTTCAATTGAAAATCTACCTCATTGCAATATCACCAGTACCAGTATTTAGAATGTTCAAGGACAGATAACCCTGCCCTGCGAACTCATCAATACCAGTATTTCGAATATACCGCAACAGATGGCAACTATGCGATGGTTCTGGAAATGGCTATCGATAGCAAATAACTGACATAAATAACGGGGTTTTCAACAGAGACGCTACAAAGGTAAATCGATAGGGACAGCAAACGACGCCATATTTTTTCCCGCTCTTTTGACATTTCTCTTCAGTAAGGTTTGACATTTCATCATGGAAAGACATACGAACAACGAGTCGCAATTATTAAAAGTTACTACCGAAATTTGGAGTCAGTGGCCTCAACTTAAAGAGCGCTACGTCCAATTTCTGAATTCATTTCTGGCTGAATGGCTTCGTCAATAAGCAAAATATGCGTTATTGGTCAGACGGCAATCCACACGTAATCCGTGAGTCATCATTGCATCCTAAAAAAGTACGGTTTGGTGCAGTTTATGGGCCGGCGGCGTCATTGGGCCGTACTTCTTCCGTGATGATCAAGACCGGCACATTACTGTGAATGCGAATCGCTACCGTTCAATGATAACCGAATATTGTTGGCCCCAATTGGATAATATGGTCTTGGAGGACATGTGGTTCCAACAGGACGGCGCCACAAGCCACACAGCGAATGCCACAATCAATTTATTGGAAACCTAGTTTGGTGAACGTGTTATCTCACGAAATGGCACAGTCGATTGGCCGCCTCGGTCGTGCGATTTAACGCCGTTAGATTATTTCCTGTGGGGCTACGTCAAGTCTATGGTCTACAACAGCGTACGAATATCGAACGTGAAATTGCAGCAGTATCGGCCGATTTATGGTGGAAAACCGTCGAAAATTGGGTTCAGCGTCTGGACTTCTGCAAGCGTGCCCGTGGTGGCCATGCAAAAGAAATTGAGTTCCATACATAATGGCATCGAACGTACTTTCACAGGAATAAAGAATTTCATTGGTATCTAAAACCGGTTTTGTTTTATTAAAAAAAAAAAACTTTTTCAGCGCTCTTATTGAAAATCCCGTTACAACCAGTAGATGATGCTGCGAGCAGGCCTTGTGCCGAGGAATTTTGTGCCGAGGAACTTGTTTAAATAGATGATGCTCGTCGAAAATTGGTCAGTCGCAGTTTAAACGTCTAAAGATATAGTTCGTCAGCAATAGTGATGTAGAATAGCGACTTACGGCCTTATTCATAACAAGTTATGATACGTTTGTTGAAGGTTTAAGAATTCAATGACTAACGCCTAATTTTTGTGTTGAAAATCATCTTTGATCAATGATCAAACATAATTTAAACTCTGAATTAATTTTGTAGGTTAATAGTTGATTGCTGCTTAAACAGCCGAAGTTGGGCATTTGAACTATGATCAAGTGACCATATGATTGTGACAGAAAACACCACGAACAACAAACACTAAGCTCCTTTAATTGTTAATGTGAACAATTACAATCACCATCCTAGTTGAAATAACAATAAAAACGTATCATTTAAATCGTAGTGCACTTAGAACTTTATTTCTGTTCAAATATTTTCCAATTTCATTAAATATTTTGTATTTTAACACTTCACTTTTGTTTTGCAAATGGCGTCAGTTTGATGCATTGTAACGATTAGCCGTTATATGTATGAATACCGGTTATTTTGCGTAGCATTTGCCACTGTTGTCACATGTGGCTTTTTTTGGCCTTTTTTGTACATTTACGGCTTTTAAAAAGTCACATAGTAATGTCAAGCCACCAAATACAAGTTGTCCATCTTTGTTCAGAATTTAAAATTTGTCGGACTAAAATAAAGCCCGGTATTCAGATTTTTATGAAATTTTCCCTTGCTCTCTCTCTCGCGTCGTAACTTGATTAGTTCATACTTTTTATATACTTTATGTAATTTTATTAAAAAACACGCTTGGAATTTCTATAGTTAGATATTGTAACAAAAACGATGTACAAGTAGACCAAAGATGCCCAGTAGTGGCTGATATCAGCAAATTAAACTCACACGTATACTTACGCTCTATTGTTTGATCGTCAATCAACCAATAGGAAATCAGTATGTTGAGTGGGAGAGACAAACTACACTTCTGTGTCTTATTTTACATTTTAATCGTCATCGAGACTGCTGTCAGTGAACACATAAATTGAAATTATTGCGATATAATAATAATTTTCAGCCGAAAAGTATTTTATGTTACAAAATGCTTTTGATGACATGCCATGTCTTATTTGTCATAAGACATTTAAAAAAACTAAGGAATATAATTTAAAAAAAACATTTTGAAGATGTTCACATAGACATGAATTATTTGACATGAATTATTTTCTTTAAAATTTATAAGAAAATTTTTATTGAAAAGTTGAAGGATTACCCATTCTAAAGAAAATGATGAAAATATGGGGGAGGAGAATTTAAAAATGGGAAGGCCATTTTCAGATGGGCCATTTGTCAAAAATATATTGAGTAAAGTTTTTGGAAAACTTCATTCTAAAACTAATTTTATTGAAAAATTACCTTTGTCCCGCAATAGTATAATCCGGCGTTCTCTTTATTTGGATGCTATTGTGGTATCGGCATTAAGGGAAAAATTCAAAAATTTTTTTTTTCATTCTGTATTGATGACAGCACCGATATTAATGACCATTGTCAACTTGTACTGTGCATTCGATGCGTTGATTCAGATTACAATGCTTTCGAGTCAATATATTCTGCTGAAACATTTTATGGCAATGTAACCGGCAAATTATTGTTCGATGTCGTCAACGAAAAACTTCTTTCCGTTGTTGATTCTAACAAATTAGGCGGAGTTTGTACGGATGGTGCGAACACTATGACAGGCAAACGTGATGGATTTGTAGGCCAGATGAAAAAATATTAAATTGAGGTTTATACCTTGCATTGTATAATACACCAGGTTGCGCTTGCTTCTAAATTTATATCCAAGCATCCGGTCATGTAGGCTACTGAGCGGATAATTAATAGGATAAGGGGCGGCCATAACTCACTGACTCATAGAAAATTTGTGACATTTCTAAAAAATTCAAATGCTTCTCACTATGATCTATTAATGTTTACTGAGGTACGTTGGTTAAGCCAAGGTAACAGTATTAATAGATTGTTTGAGCTTAGAAATGAAGTATGTGAATTTTTAGAAGCTGAAAATATCGAAATAACCGAAAAAGAATATTTAAAAGATTATCAATTTATTTTAGACATGGCGTTTTTAACAGACATTTGTAACATGTTGAATGAGTTGAATTTGAAGCTGCAGGGAAAAGATAATAATATTTCTGATATGTTTAAAATTCTTTCCGATTTTAAAACTCAGCTATTTTTACTTGCAGCTCAAATTGAATCTGAAGACTTTTCGGACTTTCCGAAAACTTCTGTTATTTACGACAAGGAGAAAATCTTGAAAAAGTTTGAACTTTTGGAAATATTACAAACGCTTTTTAATAACTTTAATGACAGGTTTAAGGATTTTGAAAAAATTCCGCATTTACTGGATATTTTTAAAAAACCCTTTTAAATGCGATATATTAAAGTACGAATTTCCAATCCAAACAGAACTTATTATACTTCGAAGTGAATTAGATTTCCCGGATAACTTTATCAATATAGAATTCTGGAAAAATCTGGATGGTACAATATATCCTGAAATAAAGACGATTTCATTGAAGTGTTTATCTTTATTTCCCTCAACGTATCTTTGCGAACAAGTATTTTCAGATTTGAATTATATTTGCTCAAAAAAACGCAATAAGCTGAATTCTTCTAGTTTGAGAAATATACTTTTATTGCGTGACTGCAATGAGAGATCAGCTTTTTGATAGTGTTATTGTATATAACTATACAAATTCCAACCATGTTGAAGTAAAATTACATAAACTATGCAACAAGTATGAAATAATCAAGATATGACGCGAGAGAGAAATGCGTGTGAGTGAACTACTGGCACTTATTGGTTATCTTTAACAGGATTTAACAGGACAGGTCGTCTAATTCTTGATCGTCTTTGGTTATAACATTATCAAACAACTGCTCGTGTCTTGAAATATTCAATGAAGAGGGTAAGCGAAAGAGTAGAGAAACGAGGCGCTTCACTCATTTTTTTGTTGGCACTCCGCTCCGTGAGTAAATTTTCTTATCTACCTTTCTTCCTCCTCTTTGATCAGCAAAAAAATCCGCTCGTGTATTGAAACAGGGGGTTTCTATTTCATATCTTATACGATGACTTTCGATCCTGAGACATTGTTTTCATTCTCCTTTGGTAACGCTTTGTAAATTCATGTGCGTTCAGATGACGACTCTCTGTATACAACTATGCGTGCCTCTTAGTGACGTATTATCTGTTATTTTTCTTTTTTCCTATAAGTAATAATCTCAAATTCAAGATTTTAAAAAATTAATCAACAATGACTGATAAAATTGCAATTGTTTTGTTCTACACTTCCTTAGACGACGGCCACGTCGGTTAGTCATGGCTTCTCAAAATACCGTTCGGAACCGGTGTCCCAATCAGTTAGTGTCAAAAGTAGAAGGCGCACATCTCACTGACTGCGGGAAGCTCTCCCTAATGCCTTCATGGTATGTTATGGGACACCATTGGTTGGTTGAAAAGGTTGCAAGACAGCACGCTGTCTAACACACTTAGGCTAAAGAAGCCCATTGTGATACCTGCAGTTTCCTCCATAGCAACTATTGACTAGTCGTCTAGCCAATTTTCCCTTTCAATAAATTTGTCTATTAGACCTACAGGAATATCCTGTAGGGCTATGGTGCTAACTAAATGTGTACCGAATATCCTACTTCTCAGTCCTGCCAGAGCAGGGCAATCCAAGAGAAGGCGTTTCATCGTTTCCTCGTCCTATTCCATGCAGCATCTACAGAGAGTGGAGTTTCTATATCCCAATCTTAGGGCATGTTTTCCCACAAGACAATGTCCCGTAAGTGTTCCTATCATTGTGGATAACCTGCCTCTCGGCAAGTTAAGTAGTTGCCTAGTCCTCCTCCTCTTCCTGTCCGCCTGTGGCCAGAGGACCCTGGCTTGTTTGCAAGTTGCAGTAAGTCTCCACTTGTCCTTGTACATATTATCGGCCCACTGCCTGATCTGCAAACGGAGGGTAGAGATTGGCATACTAACACCTTCTTTTGCCGGAAGAACCTGTGCCGTAGTACCCTGTCTAGCTAACGCATCCGCTACGCAATTGCCTGGAATGTCGCTGTGTCCCGGTACCCAGATGAGCCTGATGTCAAAATACTCTGCCATCACCCTAAGTGATGAGCGGCATTCTTTCACCGTCAGGGACGTAGCAAACATGGCTTCCCGGTATTTCATGGCAACCTGGCTGTCTATGTAGATACATCTTCTCCGGAGGGCTGTGACACAACTTTTCAGTAGTTGATCATCCTCCAGTATGGCGGTAATTTCCGCCTGAAATACACTACAGTGATCAGGCAGCCTGAAGGACATGTTTACATTTAGGTCCGGTGAATGGACCCCATAGCCCTCTTGCTCGTCCAACTTTGATCCATCCGTGAAAAATCTGATACTACTGGTGTCCCCTTCCAGTGACTTTTCCCAGGTATTCTTGTTCGGAATAGAAGTCCTTAGATTTGTCGCTGGTAAAAGGTAGGGGATACAGTAGTCCGTTTTTACGGGAATAGACTTGATCCGGGGTAGTAATTCAGCGTGTCCGGAATGTCCCGATATCAAAACGCCACAATCTCTGATTCTCACCAGGGATGTAGCGGCTGCCGATTCGGTCATGATATCAGGATGATATCTAAAAACTTAAAAATTCGTTTTTTTGCAGGGTCCCTGAAACAAGGGTGTGTCAGGACATGTTTTATATTCCGTTAGACGAGCTATAAACAAGTCTTTGATATGATACTAACATTGTTTACATTGTCTCAAGCTAAAGTACAAATTTAATTGAAAAACTAAAAAAAATACTATTTTTAAAAAGGGTCCAGCTCACTGGATCTTAAAGCTAGACACGAAATATTTTGGGAATCATCGTAACACAAACCAAGGTACATTTTGTGGGGCTGGACAAAAATCACTCTTTCCCGCACCATACAATGTGAGTCGGTCTAATGCAGAGTACGTATTTACCCCACCCATGTGTAACCCATACACATCGTCGTGGGGAATGTGTAATGAACGTTTACCCATTACCCACAGGGTATGGATAAAATAATGGGTAGCTACCCCCGAAAATGAGGAATAACCCATCACGATTACCCATTACCCTCAGGGCAATGGGGAAAATAATGGGTAGCTACCCACGAAAATGGGGAATTACCCATCACGATGACCCATTACCCTCAGGGTAATTTTGAAAATAAGGGTAGCTACCCACGACAATGGGGAATTACTCATAACGATTACTCATTACCCTCAGGGTAATGGGAAAATAATGGGTAGCTACCCACGATGATGGGTAATGGGTTACCCAGGTAACCCATCCCCATTTTTGATCGAAAATATTTAGAAATTGGGAAAATGTCTATATCTCGGACACGGAGCGTCCAACCGAAAATATCCAATATCCACTTTTTTATTTTAGCGATTTTCTTATTTTGGCGATTTTTACAGAAAAAAATTCTTCCGTACGAATTGGACCACTTCGTGAAAACCCTTTAGAAACCGGCAAAAATTGGTTATTTTTTCGATTGGACGCTCCGTTTCCGAGATATAGAGATTTTCCCTAATTTTTTCATATTTTCGGTCATAAATGGGGATGGGTTACTCTGTGGGTAATCGTGATGGGTAATTCCCCATTTTCGTGGGTAGCTACCCATTACTTTCCCCATACCCTGTGGATAATGTGTAAACCATCGCTACCCATTTCCCACGGCAATAATAATGGGTTAACCTGGGTAAGCCAAAGTAACTCACTACCCACGAAATACGAACCCTGGTCTAATGTAGTTATTTCATTACATTCTTATCAGTCAGTGTTTAGAGTTAGAGTTATTGTTATTGCTTAGAGATATGGCGGCCAATTGTTGACAACAATTAGAGACAACAACTATTGCTGTCTTCACTTATTTAAATTCTTTACAATCACCTGAAGCAAACGACTTTCTGAAATCCTTAAAATCTAATAACAGGAATATGATTAATGTCAAACAGGTAAATTTTCTCATCCGAAATTGTTGTAAATTCCAAGGCCCTCTGTTGGGATGTCATTGATATTAAAAATAAACTTTGGAAAATGTGTACAGAGACAATAAAAAGCCTTTGGTGAAAGAGTCAACCCTCATGTATTTTCTCACATGTTTTGCAAAATATTCATAAAAACTCCTTCGTACAAAACTTTGCTAATTACACAATTTAGGATGACAAATGTCTTTCGAATAATTTAACAAGCAAAATCAAGATAAACATCAACATATTGGCACGAAATGCCAACACAACCAAAAATGTTATTAACAACCTGAAATAAAAATGCTATTTACAAAGTTATAACTACGTCTTTAAACTACACAACCTGCTCATGGCCAGCAGTTATTAGCATGGTGCTTAACAATGTCCTTTGGATTGAAGTGACACGTAATGTAGCGGAAAAGTTGAACTTAATTCGGCCATAATGCCACAAAAATAAAAATTTGACCCACAATTGCCACGTGAGGCATTGAACGGAACCAATTTGTCTTCAATACTGTCGGATTTGACACTTGTCACAAGAGTAGAGTATAATTTACATAGACATTCTAAAATTCAAAGCTAATGCAATAAATCAAGTTGTGGGATGTCTTATCCAAGGATTCAAACATAATTTTTGTTTTTCAACGTTGATTCCTCATTATCCGTTTTATTTAACTTGACAATGAAGCTACCAAATGAGTTCACTTTTGTGGTCTTTTGCTAATTAACAAAAATGTTGTTTTAACCTCTTTTTTCGTCTGTTGCAGACAACAAAGGACAGCAATTGTTTGATTAATAGTCAACAGAATGTTGTTCTTCCTTCGCTCGCCCAAAGGAAAAGGAATCTGTTGATCTGTAATTAGTGGAACAAAGGCCATACATGTTATTGCAGCTCAAAAAAGTATTATACAAACGTAGTCTTGGACTGGAGCAAGTTTGAATGGAGGCGAAGTGGAATAAACAAGTAAATGCTAGAGTACAAAACAAGTTATAATTATATTTATTAAGTCCTCTGAGAAGCTCTCCCCGGTCCCTTCATGGGATGTAATGGGAAACCATTCTTTTTTTAAGTCCTAAACCTAGTGATTAATTATGGTGAAGTTCCAGTTGCAAATAAAGGGTTTTTCAACAGAGGCGCTACAAAAGTAAATCGATAGGGACAGCAAACGACGCCATATTTTTTCCCTCTCTTTTGACATTTCTCTTCAGTAAGGTTTGCCATTTCATCATGGAAAGATATAGGAGCCAACAACGAGTCGAAATTATTAAAATTTACTACCGAAATTTGGAGTCAGTGGCCTCAACTTTAAGAGCGCTACGTCCTATTTATGGTCGCCATAATCGTCCTACCAGATCAACAATTGAGCGTCTAGTGGAAAAATTTGAATACACAGACACAGTACAAAATGTTCCCGTGCCAGTGAGACAAAGAAGCGCCCGTAGTGTCGAGAATATTGCTGCCGCTGAGGCCTCAGTTCAAGTAAGCCCAAATGTGTCTCTCACACGTCGTTCTCAAGCGTTGGGCATCTCTGTGACGTCGTTGTGGCGAATTTTGCGAAACGATCTTGGCCTACATCCGTACAAGATCAAATTGACGCAAGAACTGAAGCCGCTTGACCCTCCATAAGCGTCGTATGTTCGTGAATTGGGCTGAGCAACAACTTGAAAATGATTCGGATTTTCATCGGAAAATCATCTTCAGCGATAAGGCTCATTTCTGGCTGAATGGCTTCGTCAATAAATAAAATATGCGTTATTGGTCAGACAGAAATACACGTAATCCATGAGCCATCATTGCATCCCGAAAAAATTACGGTTTGGTGCGGTTTATGGGCCGGTGGCGTCATTGGGCCGTACTTCTTCCGTGATGATCAAGACCGGCACATTACTGTGTCAATGATAACCGAATATTTTTGGCCCCAATTGGATAATATGGACTTGGAGGACATGTGGTTCCAAAAGGACGGCGCCACAAGCCACACAGCGAATGCCACAACCAATTTATTGGAAACCAAGTTTGGTGAACGTGTTATCTCATGAAATGCGATTTGACGCGATCGTGCGATTTGACTCAGTTAGATTATTTCCTGTAGGGCTACGTCAAGTCTATGGTCTATGCCAACAAGCCAGCGACGATTGATGAACTTCGTACAAATATCGAACGTGAAATTGCAGCAGTATCGGCCGATTTATGCTTGAAAACCGTCGAAAATTGGGTTCAGCGTCTGGACTTCTGCAAGCGTGCCCGTGGTGGCCATGCAAAAGAAATCGAGTTCCATACATAATGGCATCGAACGTACTTTCGCAGGAATAAAAACTTTCATTGGTATCTAAAACCGGTTTTGTTTTATTTAAAAAAACTTTTGTAGAGCTCTTATTTAAAAACCCTTTATTATAAAAATGATTTGTTTCGCATTTTAGAGTGTCTGTGATAAATTATCTTAAATGCTCTCTAAAAATGCAATAAGATTCCACACACTCTTCAATTACTAGAGCATAGAGAGGCTACACTGAAAGTAATACGTTTCACGGCAGGGATGCAACATGTTCTTTCGTGTGTTTCCATTGCTGCAACGAAAAGTTTCGTACAGCCGATGATTTCGTCGTTGCTGCAAATAAGCTTGTCATACAGGATTTTAACCATTCTTCGTTTCGCTGTTGCACCAACTAAATCTTCGTTACTGCAACGAATACATTAATTTCGCGTTTTAGGCATAAAAAGCTATACAATAAAGTGCTAAAGAGTTTAGGGTTTAAGCTATTTTTTGGCTTTTTATATACTTTATGAGCGAGGATACAAATTAGAAGGCACACAGCTCACTGATTGGAAGAAGCTTTGCCCTATCTCTTCATAAAATATTATGGATATATAGATGTTATACCCTACATAACACTGCGGTCACAGGGTATTATGAGCTAGTTTTTTAGATTTTGTAACATTTCTAAATTTCTAAAACCATTTAACCTTGTCGTCCGCCCCTATATTTATTCAACCGATCAAGGTACAGACCGCAAAGACCGGTGTTGGGAATGTGGCCGTCGGTGGTGCAATGGTTAGTGTGATCGGCTCTTGTACATGAGAACAGGGGTTCGATTCCTGCTCAGACCACCTTGAATTTCTTTCGACGACGGTCACCTCGCTTAGTGATGGCGACACTATCGAGTACTTAGCCATGAAAAAGTCATGTTGTAAAACTGTAGGTCCCAATCACTGAGTGTACAATTAGAAGTCACTCAGCCCAATGAATGTGAGAAACTGTCCCCAATCCTTTCGCGGAATGTAATGGGAAACCATTGGCAAAGGCTACCAGAATTGCGTTGTTCGCCATTACTGTTCAAAAATTGCACATTCCCAGTTGCTGAGGCAAGTGTAATTCTGTTTTTAAAGCATCTTATATACACAAGTTTGTTGCCTGGATTGGATTTGCCATATCCATAATATAGCCTGTACTGGATATTTCACGTCTATAACCTTTTTCGCGTTTACAGTACAAATTTCTGTTGCCATTAAATATTTCTAATGTTTCCAATTCCCTTGAATTCAGTTCAGTTATATTCAATTCAATGCACTTCAATTTGTTTCATTTCATTTTAATTCATTTCGTTTTATTTCAGTTCATTTAATTTTATTTCAATTAATTTCATTTAATTTAATTTAATTTAAATTCTATTCAATTCAGTTCAATTCAATTCAATTCAATTCAATTCAATTCAATTCAATTCAATTCAATTCAATTCAATTCAATTCAATTCAATTCAATTCAATTCAATTCAATTCAATTCAATTCAATTCAATTCAATTCAATTCAATTCAATTCAATTCAATTCAATTCAATGCAATTCAAATGAGTTTAATTCAATTCAATTAAATTCAATTCACTTCAATTCAATTAAATTAAATTAAATTATATTAAATTAAGTTAAATTTAATTCAATTCAATTCAGTTCAGTTCAATTCAATTCAATTCAATTCAATTCAATTCAATTCAATTCAATTCAATTCAATTCAATTCAATTCAATTCAATTCAATTCAATTCAATTCAATTCAATTCAATTTAATTCAATTCAATTCAATTCAATTCAATTCAATTCAATTCAATTCAAATCAATTCAATTCAATTCAATTCATTTCAATTCAATTCAATTCAATTCAATTAAATGCAATTTAATTCAATTCAATTCAATTCAAGAATTTCATTTTCTGCCTTCGTTGCGAACGGACGTGTCATTTAGTCGCGCGCATAAAAATCGTAAAAAACATTCATGAGTGAGAGAGTAGAAATGCCAACAATGCAAGAAACTAGTTGTTCTAAATGCCTCCAAGTGTTGACTAGCAAGCATATGAAATGCAGTGCGTGCAGTGCCTGCTTTCACTTCTCACCTTGCTGCACCGTACAACAAACCACCTACAATGGTATGAACGCCGAAAAAAAAGCGACATGGAAATGCACTACATGTAGAGAGCGTAAGAACTCTTACCAGGTTATAGTCTCAGACTCTGGCACCCAAAAACAAAAAAGACATGAAGAAGTGAACGATGATGATGACGACGAAGTTTTCGTCGACAATAATAAACGAATCAAAGAATATACCTCGCAACAATCAAAACAACAACAACCAACGGATAAAATAAATGAAAACATTGAAATAATGATGCAAAACATGGCAATGATCACAACACAACTATCATCTATCAGTGCCCAAATACAAAACCAACAAACAACACTCACACAAATCAACGAAAATGTTTCTAGTTTCAGTCATCAGGTTATTGAACTGCAAAAACAAAACGCAGAAAAAGATAAAAGGATGAACGAGATGGAAACAATAATAACCAAGCTAGAACAACAAATCATAGTTAAAAACATCGAAATAAACAATGTAAATACCGAAAAGCTGAGTGCAGCTGATGTGCAAAAAATAGCAACAAATTTGAATGTGGAGCTTAAAGAAGCCGACATTGACAACGCATACCTTACAAAAGGAAACGGCAAAGTTGTTGTTGAGTTTTGCTCTCTCAGAAAGAAAAGAGAAATTATGAGTAAGCTAGAAAGACATAGGATGGAAGCAACTGACATCAATAACGATAATAGCAGCGAAAAACATAAATATGTATATATTAATGACCAGCTGACTAGCCATAAACGTCGTTTGTTATGGTTAGCAAAAACAAAGGCAAAAGAAGCCAATTCGAAATTTGTCTGGCTGAAAAATGGGGAAATATATGCAAGAAAAATTGAAAATGCCGCTTTCCTAAACATTAATAGCGAATCGGATGTCGAAAAAATTTGTTAAAAATTCAATATCAAATATAATAAAAAATAAAAAAAGCGAAATTTAAATATAAAAGAGAAAAGACTCAAAAACTACTATAAATAAAAATCTAAAAATTTTGAAAAAAATACAACCGAAGTTATTGAAAAGCAATCTCTAAGAGTAAAAATTTAAAAAATTCATTTATTAAAAAAAAGAAAAAATTAATTCTGTATTTCTAAATAAATAAAATGAATAACTAAAATAATATACAAAACTTTAATCAAATTAATGATAAATTATTGAATTTTCCTTTATCATTAATTTACATGAACATACGCTCGTTGCGCAAAAATTTCACAACGTTTCTTGTACATATACATAAAATCATTGACTTTATTAAAATCATAATTCTGGTTGAAACAAATATAACCCACAATGAAAATAACTTTTATTCAATTAAAAATTTTAACAGCGTATTCCTCAATAGAGAAGGTGTTGGTGGAGGTATTGCTGTGTATATCAAAGATAACATAAACTTTACAACTAACAATCCAAACACACAAAACTTCGAATCTTTACACATTGATTTAACATTCGGCACAGATTCACTAATACTTCTCCCTATTTACCGACCACCACGTACAAACATCAAACTCTTTATAAACGAACTGGAACAAAACATAAACAAAATTCACAAAAAGAGAGCTATGATTGTTATTGGCGATATGAATATCGATATTTCAAAGGAAAAAACAAAAACAACAAGAACATACATTGATATGATGTTTTCAAACGGTCTGCAGAGTATGGTAAACGAAGTAACAAGAGAAGAAATAAACAAAAACAAAGGCACGTGCATTGATCATATGTTTGTGAGAAACAACAAATCAATGACAAACGCACAAGCAGCTGTGGTACTGACAAACATCTCTGACCATTATTCGTTGTTTGGATGCGTAGGCGAAGAAGATAAACAAAGTGAAACAAACTTGAATGCCAATGATGACAGTCAGGGTACGGAAAACCGATATTTGCAGAATGTAGTTATCAACAGTTTCAAAGTTAATAAATTAATAAAACAAACAAATTGGAACGATCATATACATGAAACACAAAGTTGTGATACAAAATTTGAAAACATATACAATAAATTTAATGAAATTTATAGTAAATCAAAACAAAACAAAAAGAAAATTAAAAAAAGAAATGATTATCCGTGGCTACCTGAACAAATATTAAGCTATTGTGAAGTGAGGGATAAACTTTATCAAAGATTACAAAAAAGTAAAAATAATTTGAATAAAGAAATTGAATGTAAAACATTTAATAATAAATTAAACAATATCATTACGGATGCAAAAAATGAATACCGTCGAAAAGAATTTATTAAAAATAGAAACAATATGAGAGGTACTTGGTTATTAATTAACGACATTATTGGTAAAAAAGTGGATAATGTCGATGAAGTAATAAAAAAAAACTTTAATAACGAAAATATGAAAACAGTCACCGAAAATTTCGCAAACAAATTCAAACAAAATGTACAAAATATAATTCATAATTGCGATATTAAGACACTAAACTCAACTGAAACAAGAATACAAAACACTATATACGTAGAACAAGCGAATGAGTTAGAAATTCTAAATATACTAAAAACATTAAATACAAATAAAGGGGCAGGAGCAGACGGAATTCGACCAAAAGACATCAAACTCAATGCAGAACAACTTACACCGGCAATAACGTCACTTATAAACACAAGTCTGAACGAGTGCACTCTACCCAAATTATTAAAAACTTCACTGGTATGGCCGATATTCAAAAGTGGTAATAAAAAGGATTACAATAATTACAGGCCCATATCTATCTTACCCGTGGTAGAAAAGGTGCTAGAAGAAATTATGGTAAGGCGGCTTAATGACTTTCTCACCAAATATAACGTGATTAATAAAAATCAATAGGGCTTCCAAAAAGGCAAGAATGTTAATAAATTACTTGGCCACTTTTCCACTCACATTAGCAAATGTTTAGACCGAAATATTAATTGTCTAGCGCTATTTATAGACTTCAGCAAAGCCTTTGATACGCTTTCACATACCAATTTAGAAAGAAATGGAATCCGCGGTCAATGCCTTAACTGGTTTAAAAACTACTTGGAATGTAGAACATATAGGGTTAAAGTTGATGGGAACTTAAGCCAAGAAAAGACTTTAAATACCGGTGTACCGCAAGGATCAAAACTTGGTCCAGTTCTATATCTAATATATGCGAATGAAATGTTAAATCAGTTAAAGAATAGCGCCACTTTTGCGTACGCTGACGATACGGCCATAGTTATATCTCATGAAGATATTCCAACTGCCGTAGATGTTAGGAAAAAATGTACGTATGTATATTAATTAGCTGTAAGAATTTGAAGAAAAGTTGGAGAAATAAATGAATTTAAAGTTAATAAAAGTTAAAGTGGACCACAAACTCAATTGGAAACAGCATATAATATTTCTCAATAAAAAACTACGCAAAACATCCTATGTGCTGTATCATTTAAATAACTGCGCACCACTAACAGTCGCCAAGCAAGCCTACTTTTCTCTGGCAGAATCGTATTTACGCCACGGAATAACTGCTTTCGGAAGCTCAACACACTGTAAGATTTTGCAACAAACACAAAACAGGCTTATAAAAATCCTAATGAAAAACAAAACAAATAATCCAATAATAAACATCTGACAAACCAATAACAACTCAGGCGTGAGACTAAACTCATTCTATAAACTACGTAATATATTCAACGTAAAAAACATATATAAAGCGACAGTTATCAATGAATTTCAAGATGAAAACTTCTTGGAACCCATGGATCATCGCTATAACACCAGAAGACGGTCAGAAGGACGATATAAAATACCGAGATTCAACAATAAAAACGGAAAGAGCACCTAGAATGTACAATTACCAAGCACCTTCAACTCAATGCCATCAAATCTTATAAATATTCAAAATAAATTTAAACGTAAAATTCAAGTTAAAAAATATTTGATACAATCGCAATGAAGCATACAAATTTATATTTATATATCTATATATCCTTGCATACAAGTCTTAGGCTTCGCGGGGGAAATAATGAATTGTAAAAACATTTTTATCTGTTTCAATAAAGATTTTATTTAAAAAAAAAAAATTCAATTCAATTCAATTCGCTTCATTTCATTTCAATTAAATTCCATTTAATTGAATTCAGTTCAATTCGATGCAATTCAGTTCAGTTCAGGTCAATTCAGTTCAGTTCACTTCAGTTTAGTTCAATTCAGTTCAGTTTAATTCAGTTCAGTTCAATTCAATTCAACTAAATTCAATTCAATTCAATTCAATTCACTACAATTCATTTCATTTCATTTATTTTCATTTCATTTCATTTCATTTTATTTTATTTCATTTCATTTCATTTCTTTTCATTTCATTTCATTTCATTTCATTTTATTTCATTTCAATTTAATTCAATTCAATTCAATACAATTCAATTCATTTCATTTCATTTCATTTCAATTCCATTCAATTCACTGCAAATCAAGTAAATTCAACGCAATTAATTTCAATTTAGTTCTATTCAATTCAATTCTATTCCATTCAATTCAATTCAATTCAATTTAATTCAATTCAATTCAATTCAATTCAATTCAATTCAATTCAATTCAATTCAATTCAATTCAATTCAATTCAATTCAATTCAATTCAATTCAATTCAATTCAATTCAATTCAATTCAATTCAATTCAATTCAATTCAATTCAATTCAATTTAATTTAATTCAATTCAATTCATTTCATTTCAATTCCATTCAGTTCAATGCAAATCAATTAAATTCAAATCAATTAATGTCAATTTGGTTATATTCAAACCAACAGAAATACGTGCCAGGTACCACGACTAAACGACTATAAAGTGAATAAAAAATACAAGAAATAAATTGGACTGCAATGGCGACTGAAAAAGTTAACACTAATGAGTTATATGAAAACATTTTAATAAAATTTAGAAACATTTACGAAAACTCAAAAAAGGATAATAAAACGAGCAAAAAAAGGTCATCTAACCCATGGATCAGTGAAGAAATAGTAAAACAATGTGATATACGCGATGCTCTCTATAAAAAATGGCAAAATAATAAAACAAATCAAACATTTGAATGTGAATATAAAAAAATTAGGAACTCACTGAATAAAAAAACAAACTATGCTAAAAACAGCTATTTTAGGAAAAAATTTATAGAAAATAGACGTGATATGAGACTAACATGGCAAATAATAAATGAAATTATCGGCAAGAAAACATACAATATTGATGAAATAATACTGAAAAACTTTGAAAAGGACAATTTAAACACAATCTTACACAATTTTTCTACAAGACTTAAAGAAAACGTTAACAAAATCATACACAAATGTAACATAAAAACAAGTAACGTTGTCGGGAGAACACAACCAAACTCAATGTACTTTGCTCAAACCAATGAAGCAGAAATATACAGCATTTTAATTAATCTAAACACAAATAAAAGTGCAGGTGTTGATGGTATTAGGGCGAAAGATCTTAAGAATAATGCCAACATTTTTACGCCAATTCTTACTAGACTAATAAACTCAAGTCTAGAAGAATCCGTAGTTCCAACGTTGTTAAAAACATCTGTTATTAGACCAATTCATAAAAGTGGCAGCAAATCGGATTACAACAACTACAGGCCAATAGCGATTCTTCCAGTAATTGAAAAAATCCTCGAGGAAATTGTAGTCAGAAGACTGACGGAATACTTGGAAAAGTACAAAATCATAAGCGACAGTCAGTTCGCTTTTCAGAAAGGAAAAAATATAACAAGCTGCTCGGTAACTTCTCAACACATATAAATAAATGGCTTAGTCAGCATATGCATTGCTTAGTATTATTCGTTGACTTTAGCAAAGCATTCGACACTTTATCGCAGTCGAAACTCACACGAATGTTGGAAAACATCGGAATAAGGGGCGAAACTTTGATGTGGTTCAAAACCTATTTACAGTGCAGAACATACAGCGTGAAAGTAGATAATAACTTAAGTAATAAAATACCAACGGAATGTGGAGTACCGCAAGGCTCAAAACTCGGGCCCATTCTATACATCATTTACGCAAATGAGATGCTACGCGTTTTGCGTGGTAGCAAAACCTTTGCCTATGCAGACCACACTGCTATTGTAGTTGCTGATAAAAACATTGAATATGCCGAAAAAATCATGCAAAATCAATTTGATATTGCAACGAAATGGTGCGATGACAATGGTCTCGTCATAAATGCATCTAAAACAAAAATTATGTATATAAAACCACCACACTTCAACAATTACACTGCTGCAATTAAATTTCACAATACTGATTGTCTACATAAATCTTACAATTCAACAGATACATGCTCAACATTCATCGAACAGGTAACAACCTATAAATATCTTGGTGTCCTTGTTGATAACAACTTTAAATGGAACGCACACGTTGAAGACCTGCAAAAGAAGCTTAGAAAGTCAGCGTACGCACTATACCATTTAAGCAACTGTGCAACTTATAGCGTGCTAAGACAGGCATATTTTTCTCTCTCTGAATCCTACCTCAGACACGGAATTGCAGGATGGGGCAGTGCATCCCACTGCAAGGCATGACTCAAAATAGAGTTCTAAAAATTCTTTTAAAAAACAAACGATTCTCAGCAAACTACGTCAACAACTTCACACAGAACAACAACCAAATAACAACAAAAATCAACAATAATATCATTACTAATAATCATCCCAACACAAACAATAATTGTAATAACGCAACTTACAGCAACCAAGGCACATTGGAAAACGATCAAACATATATCTGCAATGAAAACACCACTATTAACAATAACAATAACAACTCGATTACAAACAACACTCTAACCAGCAATATCAGTCAAAGCAACAATAACATGAGAGAACAATATACCAACGAGAACAACAGCGCCGCTAAGGAACTCAACGTCCCTAATGTAACAAGTATTTACTACTCAACCCTAGCCAAGGAATTCTACAACGATTCACGATTTCTCATTCCTATAGACCATGATCACAACACAAGGCGTCGTGCAGCAGGGAGATTCCGAGAAGGACGCTTTCACAACGAATATGGTCGCAAAACACTGGACGTTACTCTACCGAAAATATTCAACAATTTACCAATAAACATAATTAACGTTAAAGACACACAAAGAAGAAATATAATGATTAAAAATCACTTTTTAAACTTGCAATGAACTAGTTAGTAATTAAAAAGTAAAAATACTTGAAATTAAAACACTTGAATACAAACATAAGTACAATTTACTATTGAGATTGTTAATAAATTGAAGAAAATTATTGTATAATCTCCCGCAGACAAGCCAAAAGGCTTCGTGGGTTTTCACATCAAAAATTTTTGTAAATTAATTAATGATCAATAAAATCTTAAAAAAAAAAAATTCAATTCAATTCAATTTAATTCAATTCAATGCAATTCAATTCAATTCAATTTAATTCAATTCAATTCAGTACAATTCAATTCAATTCAATTCACTTCAATTCAGTTCAATTCAATTCAATTCAATTCAATTCAATTCAATTCAATTCAATTCAATTCAATGCAATTCAATTCAATTCAATTCGATTCAATTCAATTCAATTCGCTTCATTTCATTTCAATTAAATTCAATTTAATTCAATTCAGTTCAATTTGATGCAATTCAGTTCAGTTCAGTTCAGTTTAGTTCAATTCAGTTCAGTTCAATTCAGTTCAGTTCAGTGCAGTTCAATTCAATTCAACTAAATTCAATTCGATTCAATTCAATTCATTTCAATTCATTTCATTTCATTTCATTTCATTTCTTTTCATTTCATTTCTTTTCTTTTCATTTCATTTCATTTTATTTCATTTCAATTCAATTCGATTCAATTCATTTCATTTCATTTCAATTCCATTCAATTCAACGCAAATCTATTAAATTCAACTCAATTAATTTCAATTTAGTTCTATTCAATTCAATTCAATTCTATTCAATTCAATTCAATTCAATTTCAATTCAATTTTATTCAATTCAATTCAATTCAATTTTATTCAATTCAATTCAATTCAATTCAATTCAATTCAATTCAATTCAATTCAATTCAATTCTATTCAATTCAATTCTATTCAATTCAATTCAATTCAATTCAATTCAATTCAATTCAATTCAATTCAATTCTATTCAATTCAATTCAATTCAATTCAATTCTATTCAATTCAATTCTATTCAATTCAATTCAATTCAATTCAATTCAATTCAATTCAATTCAATTCAATTCAATTCAATTCAATTTAATTCATTTCAATTCAATTCAATTCAATTCAATTCAATTCAATTCAATTCAATTCAATTCAATGCCAATATTCGATGACGCGTTCGAGCATTGCGAGTGGTATTTGCCGAATGACGCGGGTAATGTTTCTTCTAATCTCTCAATCGTAGCTGGCTTACAAATGTACGGCCTTATTCATAAAAAGTTGTCATAGGTTTGTTAAAGGTTTAAGAAGATAAAGCCCACAAATTGTATTCACAATCGAAAAATTCCACTGTTAAGAGTTCTCTAACGTCGCCATTTTTGTTGAACGTTTAACACTTCTTTAAGGCCATTTTATCCGGATTAATACACAAATGAAACAATTTATTTACATTTCACGCGTGCCGTACTTAAATATTTATGCGTTATAAACACGTGGAATTATTCTGTGTATATTTGCAACGTCACATTATCCTGCTAAGCAACCAAATAAATAGTTTCGTTCCAATTTTTATCATTTTTAACCAAAATGAACTTTTGTTTACATAGTGATGTATATGAAATCAAAACATTGAAACTACAACCTATTATACGGTTTTATATTCGACTACCCAAAACTGAAATCCAATTCAATATGATTTTTTGACATTTCTTCCAAATTTATGAATATAGCAAAATATTAATTGATCTTTTTATTGAATAGTTCTTTCCATTAATGTTTAAAATTTTGCAAAAATGCATTGACGCATTTAAATAAAAAAAAAATTAATTCGGTCTATCGGTTATTGTTCATCTTGTTTTTACATCACAAGCACTGTGAGAATACATAAAACAGGGTTGTCAGTCAATTATCTGTTCCCTAGTTAAAATACTCATTATGAATACGGTTCTAATAAAACCTTCGCCAAATCTTAAAGCTTTCAATAACTGATGACTGCTTTAGAGGTAATTTAATGATTTTTTATGACTAAGGCCGGTAGACTTTGGACTTTAATTAGTCCACTCAATTCTTGTCGAAATAGTGTCATGGTTTCATGTGGTGTGTGGGGAGTACCACCGTCTTGTTCGATCAAACTATCATCAAGATAACGGGTTTAAATTTTAGCAAATATAAGTCACGGTAATGTTCCGTCCGGTCAGCCTCATTTTTGAAAACATATGGGCCAAAAATATCACCTACCCATAAACCTTGCCATACCCTTGTTTTGTCTGCATTTAATGACAGCTCTTGAACCAATTCCGGTTGCTCTTCAGTCTTAATACGGCAATTTTGCTTATTTACGAAGACCTAAAATCAGAAATGGTCCTCACCGCTGATCAAAATCATGGTCGCACACAGTGATTCTTCTTCAAAGTTTTCAAGAATAATTTGTTGAAGCTGTATCGGGCTAAGTCTTTCCATAATGTTATCCCAAACAATGGTGAATAAAAACTCCATGCCAGTTTGATCGTTTATATAATCCTTACAAGAAATAGTACCTCAAAATGAAATAGTAATTTCATTGATATGAAAAAACCCGGGATTTCTTTCAAAAGCAACAACAGATCTCTATTTTGTACCTAAACTTATTCAGTAGAATTTTTTGAAGGATTTTTTATAGAATGTGTTGTTATCCCTTTATCTCCTGTTGCTATGGGTAATGGTTGTAATTTGTATAAGAAATTTGAAAATATCCCATAAAAGCGACCGTCTTGTTGATTAATATATTCGGCAATAATGTCCGACATTCAAAACCACCAAGGTTGGTACGAACCATCAACATAGACAAAATTCATGAATGTTGCAATCATTATCTAACAATTGGCTGCCTAAAATACGATTTTGGGTGGGGGAAGTGCACAAAATCTACATTCACAAACTTGTCTTGAATTCCCTGCAATAAACTGATATCTCGATAGATGTTGTCATTCCATCAGAATTTGGAAGAATTATTGACAATAACTTTAACTAAAAACCGGTATGTAATCGTATTTATAATAATTAAATATTTATCAAGAAGTTAACGAAAGGATTTGTATTCAAAGAATTAATGAACAGTTTTGTATTTAGTCATAGAGAGAAATAGATAAGAGCCACTATCCCTCTCTTCACGTCCTCCTGATGACGACGAGGAAGTAGGTCATTTTATTGTAATTTACTCTTTGTTTGGACATAATAGGAATAGATACAAAAGGGAATGAGTATTTTCATTAGATGCAATCAACATAAAACATAATTTAACTGTCATTAGTATCAATCATGGGCATGGGACTGTCCTTGGAGGTGGACAGTTTCTGATAGCCATTCACTTGGGAGTGGTCAGAAATGATTCCATCATTGGGTAGTGCAAGCAGCTCACCCCTACCACGCGGTATGTCCTGGGCAATAACTTCATTGTTATCCTCCGTTATCTAACTAAAGTGAGAAGGCGAAACGAATGAGCAGCCTGATTGGTTATGCGATCTTTGATGCGTCTCCGCGTTATTAGGTGACCCT
This sequence comes from Phaonia tiefii, assembly GCA_963931995.1. Lineage (NCBI taxonomy): Eukaryota > Metazoa > Arthropoda > Insecta > Diptera > Muscidae > Phaonia > Phaonia tiefii. The sequence goes on from OZ008369.1 coordinate 142,539,472, forward strand.
GTCATTGAAGCTCTTCGAACTAGTGGACATATTCTTCTGTCCTTTGAAGGCGGATGAGCCAACACCCCTTGCCACTGGCGGATCAAAATTGAGGAAACGAAAATTCAGTTTCGACCCACTGCATTCTGGTCAGTGTCTGATCCATAATGGGCGGCTGAAATATGATCATCCTGGCAGTAGGTAAAATGCAAACCACGGTGGGCTAGGTTTGCCTCTCGCCACCGTTATATTGGCAATGAAAATCCACGTAGAAAATAATGAACAAGAAAACCCTTCAACTGTTGATGACAAACCTTACAAGGACCATGATTTAAGGATATGTGCCTGGAATGGTCGAACTCTATACAGGGCAGGTGCCACTTTCCAACTGACGGATGTCCTCGGAAAATATAAAGCTGACATCACAGTTATCCGGGAAATTCGATGGACAGGATATGGTTGCACCAGAAAGAAAAACTTCGATATTTACTACAGCTGCCATGAGCGAAAGCACGAATTTGGGTGCGGATTTATGGTTGGCAAGAGACTGCGACACCTAGTTTCAGGGTTCAACCCAGTGAGTGATCGCGTAGCCACAATTCGCATCAAAGCGAATTATTTCAACACCTCGTTAATTTGTGTGCACGCACCGACAGAGGATAAAGATGATGAGGTCAAAGTATCATTTTATGGTCATCTGGAGGAAGTATACGAACGCTGCTCTGACCGAGACATTAAGATTATCCTAGGCGAATTTAATGCCAAATTGGGAAAGTAAAAGATCTTTCGGCCAGCCATCGGCAATCATGGTCTACATGATACCACCTCCGATAATGGAATTAGACTGAGCGACTTCGCCGTTGCAAAGAACGTGGTAGTTAGTAGCAAACGATTCCAGCATAAGGATATACATAAGGCGATCTGGTTATCTCCTGATCAGAGAACGAAGACCCAGATTGATCACTTGGTAATAGATGTCAGTCACTCTTCTAGTGTAATTGATATACGTGTGATACGAGGTGCCAATACCGACTCGCATCATTACCTGGTGGCTGCGTAAGTTCGCCCAGGATTGAGTAGGGCGAAAAATGTACCAAACCGAACACGGGAAGAGCTAGATATCGACAAGCTGCAAATAACGGGGATATTAGAGTCCTACCAACGATAGCTCAATCTCCTGCTAGAGCAGAATACCCTAAAATACCCTAAGGACCCAGCAGCGCAATGGAAGCACATCTCCCATTCTTTGGAAACCGCTGCAAGAACTGAACCTGACTATCAAAAACCGCAGAAGGATAAGCCATGGTACGACGCAGAATGTCGCATTGCAACTGATGAAAAAGACGCTGCACGTATGGCAACGAAACAGTCAGTTACAACGCGTGCTTCGAATAACCGGTACATGCGGAGAAGGGAGGAAAACCAACTATTTAGGTGGGAAAAATGGCAGTGGGAGCAGTGGGAGAGTGAGAAAACCGATTTATGCAGGATGAATGGTGAATGCCGACAATTTTTCTATGGGTAAGAAGATCGAATAACGGGCCGAATAATGGGCTGCCCTTATGCCAGGACGAGAATGGGAATCTGGTGACTGATAAGCAGTGTGTGCTCAAAATGTGGAGAGACAGACCACTTTTCAGCACTACTCCACTCAGATTCTTCCACAGAAGTTCATGAGGTAATGATAGTGGAAGATAGTGTAGATTGTAACCCCCCCCCCCCCACCCCTCACCCAAGACGAGATTAGAACGGCGATCTCCCGCCTTAAGAGCAATAAAGCCGCTGGTGCGGATGGCCTACCCGCTGAACCTTTTAAGGCAGGTGGCGAAGAACTGCTAGCCCACATGCATCAACTTAAATGCGGTATATGGTTGGAGTAATCAATGCCTGACGATTCGAGTCTCAGTGTATTATGTCCTGTATTCAAAAAGGGTGATCCATGTGTCTGTTCCAACTATCACGGTATCAGCCATTAATCCATCGCGTATAAGGTCTTGTCGAGCATATTATGTGAAAGACTCAAGCCAATTATTGAAAACCTGATTGGACCTTATCAGTGCGGTTTTAGACCAGGCAAGTTTATGACTGACCAAAAATTAACGCAACGCCAAATCCTGGAAAAGACCCACGAAAAGCAAATCGATACATACCACCTTTTTGTCGATTACAAAGCTGCTTTCGATAGCCCGATACGGGGAAAACTGTACGAAGCTATGTCTAAACTTGGTATTCCGGCAAAATTGATCCGCCTCTGTAAAATGACGCTGACCAACACCAAATCAGCAGTGAAAGTGGGGAAAGACCTCACTGAACCATTCTATACCAAGCGAGGACTTAGACAAGGCGACACACTTTCGTGCAATCTCTTCAACATCGTAATGGAGATAATAATGAGAAAGGCTGCAGTAAATATGAACAAGACCATTAACACGAAAAGCCATATGTTGCTGGCGTATGCTGACGACATAGACATCATTGGGCGAAATTTGCGAGAGGTTACTGCAGCATTTTCAAGAATCGAAAAGGAATCAGCGAAGGTGGGTCTTGCTGTTAATGAGGGCAAGACAAAATTGATGGTGTCAACGACTAGACAAACCTCTCGACTTGATCCGCACTTGAACGTTGACAACCGATTTAATTTTGAAGTAGTAGATGAATTTGGCTACCTTGGATCCAACAACGTCAGCCTGGAGATAAATAGGAGAACTGGGCTTGCAAATATATGCTATTTTGGATTCTACAACCATTTTATAAAAAAAGCCCTCTCTCGACGGACAAAGGTCCAGCTATACCAGACTCTCATTTTACCAGTCCTTGTATATGGCACCGAAACGTGGGTCGCGGTTGAAAAACACCTGGGAGGGAGAGGAAAATTCGTTGTAAAATATAGTATCGACGCCGTTGGAACCAAGAGCTATATGATTTATATTCTGATGTAGACATCTCAGGGCGAATCAAATTAGGTCAGTTGCGGTGGCTAGGTCATGTTATCAAAATGGATGAGGATGAGCCAGCACGAAAGGTTTTCGATGACGTACCCGATGGAAGCAGGAAGAGAGGACGACCAAGACTCCGATGGAAAGACCAGACAAAAGAATCCCTCCGTAGCCTTGGTGTTACCAACTGGCGTTAAAAGGCGAAGGACAGATCCAGTTAGAGAAACATTTTAAAATTAGTTTAATTTGTTTGTTTAATTAATATGTGGAAGACATCTGACCTCAGTCAATAAAAGTAAGTAAAAAAGTATCAATCAAACACTATTTGAACTTATTTTGGTGCATGGTCTATAATCTCTGTGTCTTGATTGGTCTGTCATTCTACATCATTTCCCTAGTACCTTTTCGATCAGCTGTGCCATAGAAACCCCCTTATTTAGTCTATATTACTTTCTTTAGTTGCTCATTCCTTTACTACACAATTTTCCCTAGAATTCATACCATCGCTGCAATTTCATAGAATTCCTGCCACTGGCAGCCACAAACAATCATTTATTTAGAAGCTAAAAGTTCAGATATTTCATCTAGAAAACTCTATAATTTTCTTCGCCGAAATTGTTGAAATCCTTGATAAGTATTAGATTTAATTGGAAATTAAAAAGGAAGTTTCGATTTAAAATTAACTTTCACATTAAAAAGGACAATGCAACCACATGCACACGCGAGCGCGTAGTCACTCACAGCCATTAAGTTGAACTTAAAAATGTTAGCGGCTGCGGTTTCTCGTATAAACGTGAATGTGATAGTGTGTTTGGATTTGAGTTCACATACAGCCATATCCTTTTGTGCATTATTTATAAACATAAATGTCATAGAATTAAGTTCAGTTTTAATTGCCATCCCGGTTGTTGCAGAATACTAAATACACGGTTATACAATTAAATCCATTCAAAAACTCACATACACATACAAACATAAAACAAAATTCCTTAGGGTAACTCATTGTGTGATGTTTTGTAGTTATGTGCAACCATTTGATTCGATTGCCCAGTATTATGCTTCGTCTAAACCCTAGCGATCTACTGCCACTAGTTTCACCGCCAATAATTAATTCATACCAATTAAATTTGTAGTTTAAATTTGTACATCAAAACCATTTTATCGGAATATAATTATTAATTTGGTAAAATGATTTAAAGCATCGGGTAGAGAATTCCTCACACATTATAATGTGTAATCGGAAAAATTTTTTGAAATCAGATAAAAATTATGAATGGTAGCTAAAGACGCTCGAAGTTTACCAATTTTGCAGTCTGCAAGAAAGCCGAACTATTTAAAAAAAAAAAAACTATTCGAATTCAAACTGAATAACCAATCATAATTTGTTTGCCAAATTTTAAAATAAATATCAAAAGCTGGTTCTTTGGTGAACTTTATTTTCAATGTGTGAACACATCATAGTTGGGCGATTTCTTAAACTTTGGCAGCATAGAACTATAGAAAGTGACGTTGTGTTACAGCAGATATAACTTAAAGACGGTTCATTATTCAATACCCTAACTAAAGGGTTTTTCAACAGAGAGGCTACAAAAGTAAATCGATAGGGACAGCAAACGACGCCATATTTTGACATTTCTCTTCAGTAAGGTTTGCCATTTCATCATGGAAAGATATACGAGCCAACAACGAGTCGAAATTATTAAAATTTACTACCGAAATTTGGAGTCAGTCGCCTCAACTTTAAGAGCGCTACGTCCAATTTATGGTCGTCATAACCGTCCTAGCAGATCAACAATTGAGCATCTAGTGGAAAAATTTGAATCCACAGGCACAGTACAAAATGTTCCCGTGCCAGTGAGACAAAGAAGTGCCCGTAGTGTCGAGAATATTGCTGCCGCTGAGGCTTCAGTTCAAGAAAGCCCAAATGTGTCTCTCACACGTCGTTCTCAAGCGTTGGGCATCTTTGTGACGTCGTTGTGGCGAATTTTGCGAAACGATCTTGGCCTACATCCGTACAAGATCAAATTGACGCAAGAACTGAAGCCGCTTGACCACCATACGCGTCGTATGTTCGTGAATTGAGCTGAGCAGCAACTTTAAAATGATTCCGATTTTCAGCGGAAAATCATCTTCAGCGATGAGGCTCATTTCTGGCTGAATGGCTTCGTCAATAAGCAAAATATGCGTTATTGGTCAGACAGCAATCCACACGTAATCCATGAGTCATCATTGCATCCCGAAAAAATTACGGTTTGGTGCGGTTTATGGGCCGGCGGCGTCATTGGGCCGCACTTCTTCCGTGATGATCAAGACCGGCACATTACTGTGAATGCGAATCGCTACCATTCAATGGTAACCAAATATTTTTGTCCCCAATTGGATAATATGGACTTGGAGGACATATGGTTCCAACAGGACGGCGCCACAAGCCACACAGCGAATGCCACAATCAATTTATTGGAAACCAAGTTTGGTGAACGTGTTATCTCACGAAATGGCCCAGTCGTTTGGCCGCCTCGGTCATGCGATTTGACGCCGTTAGATTATTTCCTGTGGGGCTACGTCAAGTCTATGGTCTATGCCTACAAGCCATTGATGAACTTCGTACGAATATCGAACGTGAAATTGCAGCAGTATCGGCCGATTTATGCTTGAAAACCGTCGAAAATTGGGTTCAGCGTCTGGACTTCTGCAAGCGTGCCCGTGGTGGCCATGCAAAAGAAATCGAGTTCCATACATAATGGCATCGAACGTACTTTCACGGGAATAAAGAATTTCATTGGTATCTAAAACCGGTTTTGTTCTATTTAAAAAACTTTTGTAGCGCTCTTATTGAAAAACCCGATATATGTTTGTGGTGTATTTACACAAAAATTTTAACGCACAAAACGAAATGCCGGTGCTCTTTTCTTGTTGGTTGGTTCGAGCCATTGCCTCTATCTGGTATTATTGAAGCGATACTGTCCAACATGCAACGTCCATATACAACATAGCAAACTTCATAAATTTACTGAGCCAAATCGCTTCGCTATATGTCATTCCTCTATGACGTTTTACAAAGTTATATATTCGATTTTTCATAAGACGCTTTGATGTTAAAGAGAAACTATCTTCGAATATTACACAAGGACTTTTAAGCAAAACTATTATTTTAAACAGAAAGTGAGAAACAAATTTGTGAGAAAACAATAAATTGTATAGATATCATCCACCGGAAAAAATTGTAAGTATACATTTTCACATTGAACGCCATATAGAACCACAATTTGACATGATTTGGACAAAAACAACAGTAGTATGGGATGACTAATTTCCCTACTTAAACATACATCCATTCATATGATATTTTTAAATTATAACTGTTTGTATATAGTTGCAACTACTTATAATAATAATTTCTTGCGTGTGCTTTCTATTTTTATACTCACTGATTGGAAACTACGGGTTTACACCGGTTCCGTACGGTTTTATGAAAAGTATTTTCAAGACTAAATTCTCGATACTGTCGTTGTGACTAAGCGAGGTGACCGACATCGAGAGAAGTGCAAGGTGGTCTGAACAGGGATCGAACCCACAATCTCAGGAACAAAGTCCCGCGAACACTACCAGTGCACCAACGACAGCCACATATGTACATATGTACATATATGTGTTAAGACCCCTAAAATATAAAGTTTAAATCCAACCCTCTTAACCCAAATGTTTATATAAATATACATATACTTATACATTTACCAACCCCCTGGAAAAGATTTACATGCTCAGGGTCAAAATCAGTGCAGTGCTTATGTCAACAAAGCACTTGCCCTTGCCCTGAATGGCCTTTGAATGGCAGTAAACGTTAAATGTCACATCAACTAATGAATAGCGGGCATACAGGATGCAACAGATAGTGTTGTTGCAGCGACAACTACGAAATTGCTTAACATATTACACTGGATTAATGTATTATTGAATGTTTATCATGATTTCAAATTAAAATCAAAATTCAAATATTGTGTGGCATAAAGTGAATAGCTTTAAATATAAAGGGTATTTTCTAGTTAGTTACAGACCTTCAATTTAAAATAAAGCCAAGAAAATTAAAAAAATGGCTGTCGGTGGTACAATAATAGTGTGCGCGGCTCTAGTACATGAGATCCTGGGTTCAATCCCTGCTCTGACCACCTAAAATTTCTTTCGACTGCGGTCACCTCGTTTAGTGACGGCGACACTATCGAGGATTTAGCCATGAAAAAGCTTCTCCAAATACCGTTCGGAACCGGTGTAAAACTGTAGGTCCCAATCAGTGAGTGTAGGACTACAACGCGCACAGCGCACTGGTAGTGCGAAGTCCCTAGTGAGGTTCAACCCCGTGAGTGGATGTATAGTCACCATCCGCGTACATGCCCAGATGTAAGAAAAATACGATGATACCAAAGACATGTTCTATGAGCGCCTAGAAGAAACATACGACCGCTGCCCTGGCCATGACATTAAGATTGTTCTAGGTGATTTTAATGCTAAAGTCGGCAGGGGAAATGTCTTTGAACCAACCATCGGTAAATTCAGTCTACACGTCATCACTTCCGATAACAGAATGAGACTGCTAAATTTTGGAGAGGCGAAGAATAAGGTTGTCGGTAGTACGAGATTTTAACATAAAAATATCCATAATTCTACTTGGATATGTCATGATCAACAGACGAAGAACCAGATTGATCAGCTGGTAACTTAGGGAAGGCACTCGACTAGTGTAATGGACATAAGTGTGACGCGAGGTGCTAATATCGATTGGGATCAGTTCCTGGTTGCAGCAAAGGTTATCTGCCTGTTAGGTGAGATCTTTACCAAACTTTACCAAGGATTTCACGTCGGTCAGTGTCATTCTGCAGGGGTGTGCCAACTTACCAGGAATGCCCAGCTCCGACATAGCTTGGTACAGTTTTGCCCGTAGCAGGCTATCGAAGGCAGCCTTATAATCTACAAAGGGGTGGTAAGTGGCGACTTGCTTTTTGCGGGTTGTCTCTAGGACCTGTCGTAATGTAAATATCGGGTGGATAGTTGACTTTCCGTCGGCCATCGGTGGTGCAATGACTAGTATGCGCGGTTCTTGTGCATGAGAACGTGTGTTCGAGCCCCTTCATGGGATGTAATGGGAAACGTTTTTTTTTAGTTGACTTTCCGGTCCTTCCGCCACACTGATAAGGTCCGATCAAGTCTGCAACAAACAGCTTTAGTCGTTCGCACATTACGCTCGAGAGGACCTAGTAGGCAATGGATAGAAGGCTTATTCCACGGTGGTGCATACATATACTCGGGTCGCCTTTATCAAAAACAGGACACAGTATGCGAATACTCCAATCGTGAGGCATGCAATCGTTTATCCAGATTTTACATATGAGCCGATGCACGCAACTTTCCATCTCATAGTCGACAGTCTTAAACAGCTCAGCCAGTAGTTCATCAGCACCACCGGCTTTGTTGTTCTTATGCCGAGAAATTGCAGTTCTAACAATGCCGGTGGTGCAATGGTTGTGTGCGCGGCTCTTGTACATGAGAACGTGGGTTCGATCCCTCTGTTCACCTTAAATTTCTTTCGACGGCGGTCACCTCTCTTACGGCGACACTATCGAGTATTTAGCCATGAAAAAGCTTCTCAAAATACCGTTGGGAACCGGTGTAAAACTGTAGGTCCCAATCAGTGAGTGTAAAACTAGAACGCGCACAGCTCACTGGCTGTGAAAAGCTCTCCCTAATCCCTTCATGGGATGTAACGGGAAACCATTTATCTTTTTTAACATCGCTTTGTTTAGGAGGGGGCAGTCGACGCCATCGTTATGCATACCCTCATCTAGATTGAATGCATCTATATTGAATTGCAATTCGCTATGGCTAGAAAGGGCGCAATCGACGCCATCGCCCTGTAAGTGCTTCACCCCCTCATCTGCATTCAAGTCTCCTGAGACAAGTAAAGCACAGAAGTGATCTCTCCATATTCCCAACCTTCTGTGCACAGCGATGACAAGATGCCCGTCCATATCTCTACCAAAGGGGGTACCTGATTCATTCCGTTGGTTTGGCTTTGTACTTTTCGGTAGATTTTACGTGTCTCATTCTTCCATCTGTTAAATTCAGGTTGCTCACTCACACTCCTTCTCCACAACCATTTTTCTTCTCAAACAAACGGGTTTACTCTTCTCTCCTCTTCTCCTTCTACCGCTCTGCCACGACTTGCGTTGCAACTGACTGCAGTAGTGCCATACGTGCAGCGTTCTTGTCATCACTTGCCATGCGACACTCTTCATCGTACCATGGTTTGTCTTTAAGCGTTTCTTCATAACCAAGTACGGTCTCTGCAGCAGTTTTCATAGATTCGGAAATGTACTTCCACTGCGTTTCAGTATCATGAGGCGGGTGTGCGTCCTGCCACAGTATCTGAGAGATCGTATCTGCATAGTCCGTGGCTATCTCTGATATTTGCAGTTTTCCGATGTCCAACTTTGTATATGTTTGGTTTCGTACGACTTTCGCTCTGGTTATACTTGTGTGAACCTTTGCAGAGCGACACCCTATCATGCGATCTCTTCAGCATATTAATTGAGATCATCGTGAGAAAAGCTGCACTGAATACAAATAAAACTATCAGCAATAAAAGTCACATGCTGCTCGCGTATGCTGATGATTTAGACATCATTGGGCGAATTGAGAAGGAATCAGCAAAAGTGGGTTTGGCGGTAATCGAGGACAGGACAAAATTAATGGTTTCGACCAGCAGAATATCCAACCGATTGGATAAAAGCGTAGCATTGTATAAGTAATATCGAGGAAGTGGACGAATTTATTTACCTCGGATCTGCCGAGAACAGAAGCAATAACGAGAGCCTAGAAATCAACTGAAGAATTATGCTTGCAAAACAGGTGTTATTTCGGGCTCAGCAAGCACTTCTGAAGTAAGACCCTCTCTCAAGAAAAGAAGATCCAACTATATCAGACTTTCTTACAACCTGTCTTGCTTTGTGTCTCAGAATCCCGTTCATATCGCATGCTGATGAAACATCATTGGGAGTCTTCGAGAGAAAAATGCGCCGAAAAACATATGGTCCTTTAATAGAGAATGGCGAGTATCGACGACGGTTGAACCACGACCTGTGTAATCTGTATCCCGACATCGACATTTATCAAAATAGCGCGTTTACGCTGGCTATGCCATGTTAGTAGAATAGATCAGGCTGTACCTGTGCGAAAGGTATTCGAAGACGTGCTCGAAGGACATATAAACAAATATGACGATCAAGACTTCGCTTCGGTGGAATTTTGCCTGCGAGTGCTTGGTGTAATTCGAAATGCCCTTGACCCCTCTGGGTTGTTTGTTGCCACCTAAGTAGGTAATATATTTAAAAATTATGCTGAGACTGCTTATGATGATTGTTCTTATGAAATTAGAAATCGTCTGTGTCGCAGCACAGAAATGTACGTCAATATATAAACTGTTAGTAACTGGGATAAACAAAAATATACAGTTCTATTTGGTTTTCATTACGGAATTTATTTCCACTGATGCAACGGTTAGTGTGCGCTGCTGTTGTACATGAGAACGTGGGTTCGATCGCTGCTCAGACCACTATACTTCTTTCGACGACGGTGTCCTCGCTTAGTGATGGCGACACTCTCGACTACTTAGCCATGTAAAAGCATCTCGGAAAACCGTTCGGAACCGGTGTCAAACTGTAGGTCCCAATCAGTGAGTGCAAATCTATAAAGCGCACATCTCAGTGATTGTGAGAAGCCCAGCCCTCACCCCCCCAATCACTTCATGGGATGTTATGAGACACCATATTTTTTATCTCAAATGACCGTCGGTGGTGCAATGGGTACTGTGCACGCCTCTTATGCATGAGATCCTGGGTTCGATCCCTGCTCCGTCCATCTTATATTTCTTTCGCATTGTGACGGCGATACTATCGAATATTTAGCCATGAAAAAGCTTCTCAAAATACCCTTCGGAATCGGTTACGAACTATAGATCCCAACCAGGGAGTTTAAAACTAGAAAGCGCACAGCTCACTGTTTGTGAGAAGCTCTGCCCAATTCCTTCATGGGGTGTAATGGGAAACCATTTATTTTATTTTATCTCTCATGACATCCTTCAGTCTCCTTATGGCGATTTATATTCATGTTCTACATTTTTCTTTTAATTAGCTGTAGAATTTTCCTTTCGGGGTTACTCTACCTATAACCATTTTTGATTTCCAACTGCCCTTTTTAGTTTAGAAATAAAATCAAATACCTTGGAACAAAATACCTGCTGTGTGCTCTTCTGCAATATGTTTCTGTTGCTAACTTCCTGCAGTTTTATTGCTTTTTAATGTAAACGGGCAAGACCGCGCAGCAAATTTTTGTCTAATTAGTTTCAATATTGAACAATAAACCGTCTTTAAGAAATATCTCCTATAAGAAACCTTTACTTTGTTAGCTCTGTTCTACCAAAGTTGAAAAAAATTAACCAAAACTGCACTTTTTCCCAACTTTGATCGGATCTACCATTCGTAATTTTCATTCGATTTCAAAATACTTTTCAGATTCTTAATCTGTGAGGAATGTTATATCGGATACGTTCACCTCATTTACCCAAATTCATCTGTGAAATTTTTGATTTCTGCGACGCTTTTCCTTCACAGTGCGACGGTCACCTCGCAGTGTAGTAGCGATGACAAAGCATCTATAACCCGGTTGGAACCGGTTTATAAGTATACGAGTCGATAATTAAAAAGCGCACAACCCATTGATTGTACCAAGCTGTCCCCTCACCGTTTATGGGATGTAATGGGAAAATATATATTTTTGAAAACAATTAGTTGTAGTAAAGAACGTCCTTATTACCTAAACTAGAATGAACGTTGATTGAAAGTGAATTGGGTGTTACTGGACCAAACGATTAGGTGGGATGTTCAATATCTTACAAACTCATTTAAACATGATAAACCTTGCTTGTAAGATGGGTGCCGCGATAGTTCAGAGGTGTCCATAATCCCAATATCAATTTCGAATCTAATGTTTAAAACTCTTTCAAATACTTTCGTTTTAGTTTTTCGAATACTGAGAAGTGTATTTTCTTTGTGAAGAAAAATTCTATTTCTAAATTCCTAATTTCTGAAAACTCAATTTCTATTTTAAAATCAATAAGTTAATCTTAAAAACATGAAAACTCTTTTCGTAAAATTCACATTTTAATATTCGCTAAATATTTAATTAAACGTTGCTGAAATAAAACCGCTTACCAAAGTATTGCATTTCCTTGGCCATTATTGATTTGAAATATTTATTAATTTGTAATTATTTCATATTTTCCTTGTGGCATATCACATTGCAAGGATGGAGAGGCAGTGGGTGTAGCGAGTTTGCAGGATATTTGTATTTCAATGAGTGCGGGTATACAAATAAATTACCTGTCATAGATTTATTTCATTTCCTTTGGGGGTCAAATCCTGCGACATCCAAATATCCAAGACAAGGAGGAGTTCAACTCCTGCTTCCTTTTCAGGTTTCCTTTTCTTGTTGTGTCTTGCTGTGTTGCTGCGTCGTCACTTTCTTGCCAATGATGTTGTAACAAAGTTGCTATTGACGTCCTGATAGGTATTCGCATTGATTTATCGCTCCAGGTTATTTAAGCTGTAAAGTAGCAAGAGCATACGATATTTACAAGGTTTTAGTTTGGTGTTTACTAAGTTTACGAGCATAAGGATATATATGTATTTCGTACTTTCAAATTGACAAATGTGTTCCAAGAACTAGGGAGCATTTGACAATCTAAACACAAATATATATTTGGGTTAGGTTATTAAATATTGTTCAAATACAAGAATATTATTATGGATTTCAGTAACAAGTTTAATATAATGCCGGAAATTGCTCTCCAATGGATTTTGAAGTAGCAGGCAGTGACAGTGATGTTACTGCTTGAGGTTATTCCAGGTTATACAAGGATTTTCCAAGAATTAAGGTGACAAGTGTTAGAGCAATATGTTTGGTGCTTTGAAAATGATTATTTTATTTTAAGAAAATATAAATTACATTCGTACTGGATGGTTTCGCATCCGGGGCTAAGGTGGCGGTGAAAGGAGGGTAAAAATACACTAAAAGCCCCACAACTGCCCCCAGAGAGGGGCCCATTAATTTTTCTCTCCCTATAGTTTTTTCGAACATCCCTATAGTTTTTTCGAACACACCTAACCCGTAACTTCGCCATCCCATTAAAAATTATTTTTTTCCATAAAATTTGCTTCCTCCGCTCTATCTTCCCCACGAGTTCCCTTTCGAGCAGTCAAATGTATAACAAACCCCCAATATTTTTTCAACCACAACAGTTTCTCAGAACATATCTAGCCTCTAGCTTCAAACCTTAATGTGATACCCTTAGAAATATTTTATTTTTTCAACTTGTTGTACGAAATCGGCGCCTACCACTTCCATGGTGGCTCGTAAATGGGTGAAATGCAGAATCGACCCACTTTTATTTCGCTCTCAAAACTTTTTTTCCGAACATGTTTACCCTCTATCTCTAACCCATAATGAACGTCCAGTAAAAATGATTTTTTAATTTTTCCTTGGATCCCAAGAAGCACATCGGAACGGAATCGGAGCCGAATCGGATCCGACTTCTCTAATTTGAGATCGGATCCGATCAGGATTCTAGATCGGATACTCGAGCGGCCCTAATTCCTCTTTCGATCTCGAAACGAGAATTGTATACGATCTCGAAATGAGGTTGGCTCTGATATCGCAACTAAAACGGAACCGATTTCAAAATCGGATCGCATCGAGAACTGATCCGACGTGTAAATCCTATCGGATCCAGTTCGTTACAAAGTGAAAGAAAATATAAAATACAAATATGGGCATTTCCACAGAAAAGTCCACCTTTTGTCACGTCACGTCACCCTCGTTTATTGCTTATATTTTAAGACCAGTTAGTTAGATAGTTTTTTCATCTGTTGTTAAATATAGAACTTCTTACATTATGTATTCAGTAAAATAATAGAAAACAATCGAACTTAATGGTCCCAAAATATAAACAATTTACTCTGGTGACGTGATGTGACAAAGGGTGGCACTTTCTCTGGAAATTCCCATATTATGAAATTTAAAATAAAACTAATACGTGATATTTTAAATTAATTAAAGCACTAAATTATTCATTTTTGGTTACTTGTTGCCGTCGGTGGTGTAATGGTTAGTGTGCATGAGATCCTGGGTTCGAAACCTGCTCTGACCACCTTAAAATTTCTTTCGGCGGCGGTCACCTCACATAGTGACGGCGACACTATCGAATATATAGCCATGAAAAAGCTTCTCAAAATACCGTTCGGAATCGGTGTAAAACTGTAGGTCCCTATCAGTGAGTGAAAACTGGAATGCGCACAACTCACTGATTGTGAGAACTTTTCTCCTGTCTCTTCATGGGATGTTATGGGAAACCATTTTTATTTTTTTTACTTTAATAGGATCAGCCAAAGCGGATCTGTATATGTCGGGAACGAAACGAATCCGAATCGCATCAGCGAAAGCGTAAACTGTATCCGGATCGGATCAGCGAAAGCTAAATCGGACATGTTGGATCCGAATTGGATCAATGAAAGTGTAGTCCGTTGGGACGGACCCAAACCGTATCCGAGTCCAACATTAGGTCCGAATCGACGCCGACTGGGACCCGAATTCACTGGTTTGATTTGATTTCGATTCGAGATTGGATACTCGAGCTATTGAAATTCTACTTTCAATCTCGAAACGAGAATTGTGTCCGATCTCGAAATTAGATCGGATCCGATCTCAAAACGAGAAAGGATCCGATGTGTAAATCATATCGGATACAGTAATATTAGTCGTGTTTTGGTTACAAGCAAGCGATTATCGCTTGGTAAGTTTCAAAGAATACGGTTTTTTAGCGAAAAGTCAGTTTATTAAAAAATATGAAAAATGGATGGATATTTTGTTTTTTTTAAAATTTTAGCGAAAATGAATCGCGACGGTAAGTTCTCGCTAAGTCTTCGCTAAGTGCTTCATACAAAACAAGCGGTTCAACCAAAACACGCTTATTATGTCCGTTATAAAATTAAAAAAATATAGAAAATTTTAAATACAAAAACTTGTAATATGAAATATAAAAAAAACATATGGTAGTTTTAAAAAATAATAATTTCTTCTTCGTTACTTGAATTCGACGTATTGACTCAAACCGTTTCCGCATCAGATCAGAGAAAGCGAAATCCAATATTTCTGGTCCGAATCGGATCAACGATCAGTGTCGGAATCAAACCGGATTCGATTCAGATCCGAGTCCGACTTTGTTTAATGGGTTATGACCGATTTTCTTAATCAATGTAATAGAAGTTCACTCAGGAAACTTACAAGTACAGCAACATTTTTTTAAGAAAGGAATGGTTAGACTCAATAAGCTCAAACGACACGAGTCAAACGATCCGGCCTTAGTCTGACTCATCGGATTACGCAGCCGCTATTCCGATTTGGGTCCAACATGTCGGATTTCGCTTTCTCTGATAACGTTTGAGTCCGACACATCGGATTACGCTTTCGCTGATCCGATTTGGACCCGACATATCGGATTTCATTTTCTCTGCTCCGATTCGGATACTGTTTGGGTACGACTCGTCGGGCTTCGCTTTCGCCGATCCGATTCGGACCCTGTTTGAGCCCGATTTGTCGGATATCAAAAGCTTGTGAATTATCTTTCCTCTAAATGTGACAATTTTATGTATTTAGGTATCTAGTCAACCAAAAATGTGCTTCATCGCCGAACAACATTTTGTATGGAAAATCAAAATCAATATCAATTTGTGCGTCATGGTCGTTTGCCTTAAATTAGTGCACAAGTTGAATCTTAAAAGCTCGTAAACCGAGATCCTTTCGTAAAATCTTCCACAAAGTGGATGGGCATATCCCCATTCCCTGAGAAGGGCGCCAAATTGATTGATTTGGCTCATTTTCAATACTTTGCTATACGAAGGATATAGGTTGCTCGGTCCGAATTGTTTGTCATCGTACGGGATGCACATTATCAATAAAAGTAAATGTGGTGCGATAACGATCCATAACTAGTCAAATTAGCCGCTTTGATGGACGATTATGACTACCATAAAATGGACGAAGCGCACGATAAGTTTGACGAACAGAACCATTATTTTAATAGAAAATTTTAATAATTTGCAAGCGTTGCTCTCAACCATCGGATCCGTTCTCTTTTTGTGATCGCATCTGAATTGATTTCCGTTCTAGTTTAGGAATCAGATCCGACATCATTTCGAGATCGGATACAATTATCGTTTCGATTTTGAAAGTGGAATTTCGGTCGTTCGAGTATCCGTTCTCGAATCGAGATCGGACCCGATCTCGACATCAAATCAGAGAAGACGGATGCGATTCGGCGCCGATTCGGAATCGATGTGCCTATTGGGGATTTGTTTAATCCAGGGCTGTGGAGTTTGTCAAAAATTTAACTACTCCGATTCCAGCAATTTAAAATCCTCGACTCCGCTCCGATTCCGATTCCAGGAATTTGAAAATCCACGACTCCGCTCCGATTCCAGTATTTTCAAAATGCACGACCCCACGCCGACTACAATCTATACTTCGATACTAATAATTATAAAGAGGAAATGCTTGTTAGTGTGTTTGTTTGTTAGGTTCTGAGTTTGATAGTTTGTATGTAGGTGGAAAACTTCTAAACTACTCATCCCATTTTAAAATTTCTTCCACCAGTAGAATGCTACGTTATCACTGAGTGCTATAGTTTTTCTCCCTACTAAAATTCAGTACGAAGTCTGTCGGGTTCGCTATATTATATAAACCCATTTTGTATTCTAAGGAGCCTTATGTTCTCAATCATGTGTCTATGACTTTTTCCCTTTACGTGGTGATTCCCTGGTAGCGGTAGAATACTTTTTTCCACCCGGTGAAGTCAAGGTTTTCCGATGAGCTGCCTGATTGGCTATGCGACAACTGATGCGTCTGACCTAGAACTGACCTAGATACTTCACCAGGGTGACATTACCTAATACTGGCATCTTGGCACCTGACAACTGAGGGGCGAGCCAACGACAATTTGCCCTTGAGCAACATTAAGCGTGTTTTGGTTACACCGCTTGCTTATATAATCGCTTGTTTTGTATGAGGCACTTAGCGAAGACTTAGCGAAGACTTAGCGACGCGAATCATTTTCGCTAAGTTTAAAGAAGATTTGTTTCTAACATCTTTTACCGTTTTCAACCCTTTTTCATATATGTGAATAAAATTATTTATCGCTAAATTGCCGTCTTCTTTGCAACTTAGCAAGCGATAATCGCTTGCTTGTAACCAAAACACGACTATTGTCACCGTCTTGTCCAGTGACAGGCCCACTACGACATTTCTGCCCCACTAACTCACTTAATACATGCCCTCCTCACCTCTTCTCTACAGATAATCACGAGACTGTCCTTCGATGAGGATAAGGAGGTCATCCGCGTAAGCACACAGTCTGTATTCCACTGCAAATAATCCCCAACAGGAAGTCCATCATGAGGTTCCATACAAATGGACCACTGTTGACCCCTGCGGGCATATCCGGGAGGCATCACGCCAGACTGTATCGCTACCTCCTACCACACAAACTCTTCTGCCGCTAAAATAGCTGGCGCACAAACTCATGTCCTGACAGAATGCTGCTCCACGAGAAATCGCCAAACGCCCCTCTAAAATCTATAAATATTCCAAGGACATATTTTGCAGGTGAGTCAGCAACGCAGCGTCTCACATGCAGCCACTCATCCTCAACGCTACCCCCTTCCCTAAAGCCAAACTGAAACTTAATTCTCTCTAGAACCTTCCCCAGAACAGGGAGCAAACTGATGCCCCGATAAGGTCGGGGGTTACTCCGCTACTTATCGGGGGACTTAAGCAGGACCACAACACGCGCACACCTCCATGGTTTCGAAAAAATACGTCACTGATACACCTACTAAATCGTATCCACAAGTATTCGGCGATAGCCTTCCAAATGCCTCTGTACATCTCACCTGTCATCCCGTCGGCACTTAATCCGGCAGATACTGTCGGCTAACTCGTGTCTTTCCAGGACTGGACCCCTGACCACCTCCCAATCTGGAGGAGGCGAATCAGTAGGATCCACGCCTGGAAAGAACACATCCAACAACGCATCCGTGCACTCCCTCCACGTGGACAACATGGTATCACCGACTCTTAACGACGATATCTCCGCTCTTCTGCCCCTACCTCTTCAAATTCTGTAGACTCTTCCCCAGGGATCATCCCTGATGTCGTGGACAAAATTCCTACATTGCTCCTCCTTGACTCTGAGGATCGCATCCCAATATGCTCTAAGAGCCGCCAAATACCCTGCTCTACGCTGAGCCAAATACTCAGCATTGGAACGCCTACCAAAAGGAGACAACCGGTGGACTGGGCAGTGAATATACAAAAACGAAAAAGAAACAAAAACAACTCGTATTTGCGGACGACCCTCGCAAACTTTATAAGGATCACGATTTACAGATATGCACTCGGAATGTAAGAGTTATATATAGATCCGGTGCAATTATCCAATTGGCAGATAAAATCGACAGATATAAGGCTGTCATTACCGCTATCCAGGAAATGCAAGGAGAAACAATTGCGACATATACTACAGTTGCCATAAGAAGAAAACATGAATTTGGTGGCGGATTTGTAGTTGCCAAAAGACTGCGCTATGTACACGCTGAAAAATATGTCGTTTTTTGTTGTTTGTACGGAAATATAACATGTGTTGGGCGCTTGTCGCAAATATAATATACTTGTGCCCAAACACATTGTGTTTGCTGCTCAAAATTACATGTTTGAGACACAGTGATTAATATGATATAACATATATATGTGTTTGCAACCCAAATATATCTGTATTTGTGATACAAATACAACCGCGTTTGTTGCTCTGTTTATGCTCTGTGTTGCAAGAGAATAAAACATGGGCAACGAGTGTGTATAACTTGTAAATGTGTATCTGTGTTTTTGCATTATTCTCTCAGTGAGTGATTCATAAATAGTTTTTTCTTAATGTGCATGATGTATTGCGTTTTAATTTCATTGTATTCCGTCGATAATGGTTCACCGGACAGAGGATATCAAAAGCGCTTGATCAGTGAAAGAAGAATACACAATCGCTGGGACGGTTAACTGGTTTGTGACGTTGCTTTGGTGTTTGTGTATGTGTTTCGCATATATTTATGTGTGGTACCAAAGTAAGAAGCGATTTTGAGGAAAGAAACTGGACAGGGCAAGAACGTGAATTCCCTTTTTCTGCCCGATCCACTACTGAAAAAATCGGAGCGGCGGACCATTTGTGATTTGAATAAAAAAAAACACGAGTAATTAATAACTAGTAGCACTACCCTATTCTAACCTCCATTTATATTTTTATTTTGTGTGCCATATGGGATATGATTAACTAATGTCACTAAACAAGATATTACAGCATCATTAGCGATTTTATTTTTTAAACTATTATTTACATCGTTTATTATTCAAGTTGTTATTCAATTTCAGTTATTATTAAATTTATGTCAGTTACAATTACATACATATATATGTAATAGTTTTGTTTCCGCACGTACTATTTTGCTGTTTTTGCTATTTTTCTATTTTGAATGAAATTTGTTTAACGCAAATATAATTCAAAATTGCTATAATGGTGAAAACGGTAGAAGTGGTACGTGTTGAAACAAATATTATATTAATCTAGTTGGAACTATATTGAAGTTTTAAATTCGAGAGCATAATTCCTTTAATCTTACATGTAATCGTTAATAGTTTTTGAATTTTTAAATTCTTTAATCAGTATGCCATTTGAAATTAAATATAAGCTATTGTATGAAACTAGTATAGGCTTTAATGTGAAGATTTAATTTGAGGTATTATATTTTCTGATAGTTTTTATATTCTGATAGTTTTTTATATGCTTGAAGATATGTTTAGTAGAAATTTGTAACCACATATGGCCTTATGGGCTCGGTTATTGAAATAATTAAATAAATAAATAAATAAATAATACACGCTTGTCGTGCATGAACTAGATTTATAGGTATGTATTTATATGTAGATATATGTATATGTTTTAGGGCGGGTCGATTTGTAGGGAGTGAAAAAATTCACCAATTTCCCTATGATTTCCGTATTCTATGGGTTATTCCATGAAAATTTGCCGAAGGAACCATACCTCTATCGTTAAAATCGAGTCCCCTACTTTTTGTTGGTAAAAAGTTCAAAAGTTACGGGCATTTTTGTCCAAATTTTGGACCATTTTTCCATTTTTTTCATGATTTTGTCCAAGAATATTACTTTCATGGCCATTTTTTTGGCTCAATCCATTATTTAATTCAATTTACAATTCAAAACGAAGAGTTTAAGCCCAAATTTATCGAATTCGGTTGATTAATTCATGCGATATTGCTAAAACAAAATAACACATAAAACCAACTTTTTGATTTTTTTCCCTTTTTATTTTTTTTTCTACAAAAATTCAAATTAAGAGATAATAACGTATCTATCAACCTATTATCAAAAAAAAATATTCAATTTGAGTGTAGTAAAAGACAAAATGTGAAAAAAAACATTATTTTTTCTGAAAGTCTTGTTTGCTTTCAAGTCTGGGTGTTTTCGTACGGCTCTCTAATGTCGTCGCCATAGCGCCTTCTACATTCTTTCCTGCAACTCGTTTAGCAGTGGCAGCCAGCAATTGGACATGTCTTTCCGTTCCTTGAATGTGTAAAGGAATTTGTGGATCATCGAACGGTGGCACTTCGTAATTTAAATATCCCTCCAAATGTTCATACGAATAACTTTGCGTAAACGGTGGTTCGAATAAAATGGTATCGTCATTTAAATCAATCATATTTGTATATTCCGTACAATTAAAGTTTATAAGAGATTTTTTATAAACTCTAAGTTCCGTTGGGTCGACAATATCTCTTCGGTAATGCAAAATCTTCTTTATAGCAATGTTTCGTTTTTCCATTCTATCATCAAACAACATAGATAGCAAGATATTTTCTGAGTGTGCAAAATATGGATTATCTTGAATTACTGTATTTACAACTCCAAGTAAATTCGGTGGTAAAAATCGTGTCCAAGTAATAAATTTAAAATGTAATGTACTATGCGGCAGAGCTATAATACTTAACATTGAAATACATTGGCGTGTATACTTTTATTATATAGTTAGCCAGAATTTTTAAATTTTCAGTTGGATTATTAGTTGTCACATACAACCGTAATAATCTATTGGCTTTGGTCAGCCAACGAGAATGTGCAATTGGCCCTGGTTTTATGTGAGACAAATCCGCAGGAACCACACCATTAGAAATTGCATTGGCCATTAACATCAAGTACCTCGAATCGGTAGATAATTCTTCTGGATTTAAATCACCAGGAGGCATATTTTCCAAAGCGATTTCCTCAAAATCGGTTACCACCTGAAAAGAAAACATAAAAGCTAAAAAATAGAATGAAAAATGGTAAAGAATCAGCTATAAAAATTACATACCGGAAGATTTTCACAATCAGCAATTTTTGAGCTCAACTTTCCGGTAGTTGATCGTGGTCCAGTGGTGGTTGATTTGTCTAAAGTGTCAAACAAATGTCTAAACGGAAGCTCGTTAAAGTGCAGAAGACACACAAACCAGTGCAGTGGTCTCTTTAACTGTTTTTCGAATAGTCGCAAAATTCCACCGTGTACGCCAGTATTTGTTGGTTCACCATCAGCGCATATGGCAATTAATGAATCGAGAGACAATTGTTTTTCTTGGAAGAATTCGATCAATTTGTTGACTTTGCTTGCCGCAGTTTCACTTTCTAGTTTTGTCTGGCCTATCAATTGAGATTTTGGTTCCCTCAAAACAACTAGATGAGGTTCTTTAACCATCCTTGGATGCAACTTCTCATCAATTTTTTCTACAGTTAGAGCATCATTTTTCCTGCCGTCGAATGAAAATGATATCAAATTCGAGCCATCATACCGCTTACGAAGTGCGTCTTGTCTCCATTTTTCTCTTTCTCTACGAAGTTTACTTTTATCCATGATGACAAGATTGCCATGAGCATCTTTTACGCCCAGGCTTCCATCAGAGCTGTTGCCAATGCTGATCCCATTCTATCATGCACACCAAATCTGTCACACATCATTGCATAGTTTTTAGTATTGTATCTGGGAGTGTATGTTTGTGGTGGTAGAACTAATTCTGAACCTCCTCTCACATCATCTTCCATTTCGTCATAATGTGGTTCGTATGTAGGATCGTTGCTCACTGGGATTGTGGGTATAGTCGTTGGTATCGTCTCTTCACTTCCACTGTCGTGTTCCGGTAACGTTTGTATTCTGTCATTATATTGATCGCGCATGAAATCTTTTAAGTTTTCTGGGATAGATCCACATGAGCAGTCGTTTTCTTTCAAGTTGCATTTACATTTTCCAATGTTGAATAATTGGTTTGTTGATTCTACGAATTTGTTGAATTATGTTGCGCGTTTTACTCGTTGTTTATCTGCATTACTATATGCGTCAAGCAAATTATTCAATTTTCTAATGATGCTACCTTTGAGTATAAGTTCAATATTAAGTTGATTCCAAATTTCTAACAATCTGTCTGCTACTTGGGGAGTAAATGTTTTATACGAAAATATTTTGCTTTGGGCTTTTGAACGTTCGGCCAAGAAAAAATAGTACTTCAATATATCTCGTTTAGTTGACAGATTAATATCAGGTAATTCACAGGCCACGCCAAAAGAAAAAACATCATGAGAGACCAAATGTTGCAAACTACTGCGTTGGGTATCTGTTGGATTTTGCGATGAACCAGGCTCTGAATCCATTTTTTAAACCGCCACTAAAAGAATTAAATATGTTTTTCATAGAATAATAATATAACTATTAACTATAATAGTTAGCAATGTTTTTACACTTACCTTTAAATCTTTTTCTAAATTTCAAAATAGTTTGATTATTTGTTAGTTATTTCAAGTAACACTTCACTGAAATGACGCTCAAACAAAACTAGGATACACTGGAATATTATAAACAAACAAAAATAAAGAAGTCTATAAAGAAACTAAAAACAAAAAGAAATAAACAAACATAACACAGGGTGTGCACCCTGTGAAAAAATATACCAATAATGTAAACCGGAAATCAGTCCAGTCGTAACGTAAGGTTCGTAAGCTTCGTAAGTCAAAGAAATTGAGCCAAAAAATGGCCATGAAAGTAATATTCTTGGACAAAATCATGAAAAAAATGGGAAAATGCTCCAAAATTTGGACAAAAATGCCCGTAACTTTTGAACCGTTGGACCAATGTTGGAGTTTTTTTTGATTAAATTGATCAAAATGAGCTCACCTTTCCAACGCGCCTACCACTTAAACCCGATCGATAGTTTTTGAGTTATGGATGCGAACGTGTAGGTAATATTTCAAACGAACGTCAATTTGGGAAAAAATCGATTTTAACGATAGAGGTATGGTTCCTTTGGCAAATTTTCATGGAATAACCCATAGAATACGGAAATCATAGGGAAATTGTTGAAAAATAAATCGACCCGCCCTAATATGTATATTGTTCGTGTATCAACGCATAGTGATAACAAATGCATAGCTGAAACCTTCTGAAGACAATAGCGTAAGGGACAACAAAGAAAGGAGAAACAACAGAGCGGCAGATTAAAAGAAAATAACAAATAATGCATTCAATGCAAGTAAATGTAAAAATCATTTAAATCTTTAATTTTTTGCATTAATTATTTATACAAGTAAATGTGGATATATATTGATAAAATTAATTATAATAAATAAAGAAAGAAAGAATAATTCGTGTCTAAATATTATTATGTTTGGGAGAAAATACGCATATGTTTTCACGCAAGTATATAGAGGTTTGGAGGAAACACCCAAATGCTTCCACGTAAGTGTACGGATGTTTGGGATTAAGCACACACATGTTTCCACGTAAAATCATACAGAGTTGTCAGTAAACATTCTAATGTTTGCATTTAAATACACCTGAGTTTGGAACTTGCAAACATATAAATGTTTGAAGTGTGTTCCAAACATATACATGGTTCCTGCAGAATATGTTTGGGCGAATTTGTTACAGATGCCGTTTTTTTCAGCGTGTAGTCTCTAGGTTCAATCTTGTAAGTGAACGTATATCTATAATCCGCATAAAAGCAAGCACTGAACAAAATCCCAGCATCAAAAAAAGCGACTTTGAAAGATATCTAGATGGTCTACGAATGTAGTCATAAGTCCACCCCTAGAAGTGCAATTCTCATTTCAAATTAACTTGATTTTCTCCTTACTCTTGGCAGGCCTTCTAGCTGGCCTTTACAGAGAAAGCCTATTAGAAGGCATTTTATTTCAGGTCGTCTTATAGGCCTCCTGATGTGGTTTTCTAAAGCACCCGCAAAAGAAGGCCTTCTATGTGACCTGCAATAGATGCTTTTCAAAAGAACTTGGACAAAACTAAAAACAATGTGCATGTGTGAACTATTTCCATGTTTCTAATTTTCAGACATTTGTAATTAATTTCCTAGATACAGTATTTATGTTTTTAATATTTTTTTTTTTAATTTTAATTTTTTTTTCAAAAATCTGCGCTCTCAGGATTCGAACACACGACATCAGTACTTATAGTTGGACGTGTTATTTAGTGGTCTAGCACATGTTATTGCGATGACGAATTACGGATATGTGAAAAGATTAGATTGCATGAAGCCGGCCCGATGGCCTTCTTAAAGAAGGGAACTGTGCTGCCATTTTGCCTTACACAATTAGACCTGCCGGTACATATGTCGGATCTCCTAAAATGCATAGAAGATGCCGCTTTCCAGGCTTCCTTTAAGAAGCGAAGTCTGAAGTTTCATCAAATTTTTCAACAGACTACGAGAAGGAGTAACGGAGAAGAAGGCACAGTTGACGGTCAACGTATCGAATCAAGAGACATATTTACAGCCCTATTTTTAGAATGTATGGGCAACTCCGCTGCTGGGATTTCTTGTCGACATATGCGTACATACACTCATACATATGTATGTGTCTGCCCTTACATACCCTAGATATGTAGGTAAAAAGAAAGTCAATGTCAATCATTGTCAAAGTCAGATAAATCGACGTAAGGGTATGTGAATTATTCAAACTTGAAAGTTTCTCTGGATGTGTGTATGCACATATACACATATATAAAAAATTATTTCATAGAACAATTCTATACCTAGAGGTGTCCTCTGTCTCACCTAACGTACCATTTCACACCTCTTCGTGGTGAGGTCAGTGCGATAAAGAAATATTTGACGTAAATTGACTTAAACCAGGTGGAGTTTAAAGAACTGTTGAGTTAAATTTGTGATTCCGTTTTAGTTGATAATTGTGCAAAATAAACACATTCTGGACTTTATTCTTATGTTTTATTGTTAGTATACATTTGTGTTGTATTTAACACACAAAACGTAATGCAGTCGTTGTTTTCTTGTTGGTTGTTTTGAACTAATACCTCTATCTGCTATTATTAAAGCAATACTTTTCAACATGCAACGCCTCATAAATTTACTGAGATAAGTAGTTACTCTAGGTAGATAATTACTCTATGAATAATTTATTCCTGCTCCAAATAAATTTTTTTTTTTAATTTCAATTCAGAGGTTTTCAAAAGATACGTTTTGAAAAGCTGATTACGGGCATGTCAAACGTTTTTCTAAGGAATACTAATATTTCGCTAATTTGTTTGCATGGCCCGAAGGAAGATAAAGCCGAGACACAAAGGTTATGTTATATGAACGTCTTGTAGAAAAATATGGCAGCTCCCGTCGCTACGACGTTAATATTGTTCTACACCATTTTCAATTCAAATTTGAAAAATATAAATTTAATTTTGCAAATTATGAAGTGAAATTTAAAAATTATCTTTGAAATTTGAAATACATGAATTGAAATTTAAAAAATATATTTGAAATTTGAAATACATCCACTGAAATTTAAAAAAAACCTAAATTGAAATAAAATTTGAAACTCATCAATTGAAATTTTAAACATATCAATTGAAATTTAAAAGACATCAATTGAAATTTAAAATTCTTTACTTGAAATTTAAAAATTATTCGGCCCTGTTCTGCATACAAAATCATTTTGAATCAGAATTTTCTTTCAGAATAAAAAGCCTAGAATTTTGATGTTCTTAAAACATGAAATATTTTTGTTCTGAATTGTTTGTTTTTGAAATCAGAAGGCATTTGCAGTCTAATTCAAAACCGATATTATTTTACTGAATTTTTTTAGAGAAACCCAAATATTCTGAAACGTTTTATGTTTGTCCGGATTCTGTTTACAGAACAGGGTCGATTAACCGAATTTATGTGTTAGATTTTTAAATTTCAATTGATGTATTTCAAGTTTTAATTGATGTGTTTCAAATTTGTTGTTCTTTTTAAATTCAGTTGATATATTTCAAATTTCGAATAGAATTTTCAAATTTAAATTAATGTATTTCAAATTTCAAATAGAATTTTTAAATTTGAATTGGAACTGGTATAGTTGATTTTAATGCTTAAATGGCAGGCAAAATGTCTTTGAACCCACATTCGGTAAATTCAATCTACAACGGAATGACACTGACTGATTTAACCGCGACAAAAAGACATGGCTCTCAGTAGTACGAGATTGCAACATAAAGACATCCACTTGGTTACTTGGGTGTTTCCTGCTCAGCAAATAGAACACCAGATCGATCACTTGGTAATTGACGGAAGGCGCTCTACTAGAGTAATAGACGACTGAGTGATTTGAGAAGCTAATATCGATTCAGATTACTATCTGTTTACAGCAAAGGTTTGCACGAGGTCAGGCAGAGCGACAGTCGTTACGAAACCAGACACATGGAAGGTTGGATATTGAAAGATTAAAATTGCCGGTTACTGGCGCAGAACAGACCCATATATGATCCAGAATCGCAGTGGAAATCCATGCTACGATAAAGAGAATCGCATGATAGGAGCGAGAGAGTAAAAGCCCTGGACGCATGACCATGCTTCGGCCAGTCGCAACACGACTTAGCGGACCGGCAACTGATACGCGGACCGACTAAAGAACAGTAACAATATTGCATGATGGATATTTTAAATTACACCGTTGAAATTTGAACGGTTTGCTACCTATGGACCTGAACAGGGAAAAAAGTTAAAAAACGATTTTTTAAAAGTTTTTTTTACGATTTTGACCTTGAAGATGAAGTTATTTTGATTTTATATGTTGAAAGTTTTTATTCTTTATGACAAGAGCTACAACTTTCCCCCAGAGAGTAAATCAAAATTCCGAACCAATTGCAAGATATGAGCCTGACAAAATGATCACTTTTTTGCAAAAATGACACCTAGGCCACAAATCTTTGGGGGCCCATAAAAAAGTGCATGACTTTGGGCAAAACTGGGAGACACGGGTCTTTTTTTTTTTGTCTTTTATCACGTAGTGCTGTCCGTATATGGTTATATTTACATGACTTAAAAAATTACACACAGTGTTATAAATCAAATAACAACTTATAAGAATCAAAAATATGACAAAAACAACCAAATTATAGAATAGAAGTTACAATTATTTAGAACTCCATTAAGAGGTTGGAGAGATCGCACAATAAGGTGACGTCTTGTATTAAGACTAGCCTGGTATGAAATGATTCGGTAAGATCTGTACCAACCTTTATTGAGGATTTGGTGTTAGTCAATATCATCCTACAAATGCGTAACAGTTTAGCACAAATGTCAAACTCAGAAGTAGTCTTGTAAAGTTTTTCCCATTACGGCCTACCGATGACAACTGTAAAATCAACAGAGATGACAAGTGTCGATTTGCTTTTCGTGGGTTTTCACCAGGATTTGGCGTAATGTGAATACTCAATCTGTTGTAGATTTTCAAGGTTTAAAGCCATATTGATATGAGCCGATTGGTTCAGCACTATTAAATTTTACGAAATTGATAAATATTAAAAAAAAATGGCGGCTGGTCCATATTTTCCAAAAATAAAGGCCTCCAATGCTTGAATGTATAATCTCGCATAACTCATCCATTTTTATCCGATTCGGTTGGAATAGATTTTTTTTTTTCACTAACCGGAGAAAATATGATCTCTTAGCCTTAAAAGGAAATTACAACTTTAAATATGACGAGGATCTAAAAAACAACTAAATTGTTCATTTTTATTAACACATTTGGGGCCTAGTATGAAAAACACAATTTTTTACCTCACTTTTTTGAAAAAAATTTATTGGTTTTCAAAAAAGTGCAGTCATTCATATATATATATATAGTATAATAGAAAAATTGTTTTGTTGTTTTTTTTCGATTAAATTGAATTAAAAACACACATAAATATGGTTTTATTATTTTTTCTACAGTTGTTTTGGAACAAGCAGTGTTTTTTTTCCAAAAAACAGGGTTTCTTTTGGAAATTGTCAGTTTTTCAAGAAAATACGTGTGTGAAAATCGCGTGAACCGACAAAATCGTTCACTTTTCAGTTTTCTGCGAAAATTTCGTAACCAAATTCAATTACAGGGTTGTTATGCCAAAGTTATTTTGTGCGAAAACATTTGTTTGATTATTGTTTGGGACCTGAGTTTTGACATTTTGATTATTTTATCAACCGTATTTTAACAACACATGTAGTGTGTCAAATTTAATGAATTTAGATTTTGGATTTGTGTGTAAAAAAACTTTTATTTTCCTATGAAACCGCTCACAAGTCTCGAATACATCGGAAAGTACTTTAATTGCGTTTTACTCAAAAACTTGTTTTGACACAATAGGTGCGCTTACGTTTGCAGGGTCACACATGGGTTAAAATAAAGTGGAGTCCGAAGAGAAATTATTTATAATATATTTTCAAGGAAAATCAGAGGTAGGTGGTAACTCTCTGCAACATAAATTTCCGTATGTAGATAAATGACAAAATTTCTTACGAAAATTTGCCAAGAACTGAATAAGGGCCTTAAGATAACCTTGTGTGTAGTAGATAAAAGCTTATTCCACCATAGTTGCCACACCCACACGCTGGTCAACTTTTGTATAAATACTCGTACCGAAAGTAGTACGCTGCGATTCCAATCGCCTGGCATGGGTTTGTCCTGGGAGTTTCTATGGCACAGCTGTTCAAAAACTAACTAGGGAAATGATGAAGAATGAGAGACAAAAGAAGACATAGAGATTATACACCATACAGCAAACTAAATTTAAATAGTGTATGATTGATACTAATGACAGCTAAATTATGTTTTATGTTGTTTGTATCGATCAAAAATTCGCATTCTCTTTTATTTCTGTCCGTGTTATGTCCAACCAAAGAGTAAATTGCAAAAGCAACTCGAACTCGATGAAAGTGCCAACTACCTAGCCGTCATCAAGAGAACGCGAAGAGTGCAATAGCGGCTCTTGTCTATTTCTCTACAGTTTGTCTAACCAATTTTACCACATGAGCTGCTGCATGTCGACTCCAGCCAAATGCGGCTCGGTTGATGAGTCATCGGCACCTTCAGCTTTGTTATTTATAAACCAGAAAATTGATATTCCGAACTCATCTTGTAGAAATGGGGGTTAATGGCGGTGATAAGCGCCTACACTTGTAAGAGGGTTATAGTTGGGAAACGGAGACTATTTCCCAGTATTATTCACTGGCTCTATGTAGAGGTGCTGAGACTGATAATGCTCTATATGTTTATGATGTGGTGGTGTGGTGTAGGGTTTAGAGAATGCCGACGATAAACATAATAGGTGGTCTGCGCAGCACTTCCACTGATGAACTAATTCATAGAGCAATAGATAAGAGTCGCCATCCCTCTCTTTATGTTTTCTCGATGATGACGAGGTAGTAGGACATTTTATCGATTTCAAGTTGCTGAAAATAACTGATCAGGTTGGGTACGAGGTAGAGAAAGTGAACGGCTGTCTGAGGCATAATAGTCCAGCAGTCACTGTAACAAATGCCTTCTGTGTCAAGCGGTAATCAAGTCCCTGGCACCAGTATTATAAA
The DNA here is from genome assembly GCA_963931995.1 of Phaonia tiefii. NCBI lineage: Eukaryota > Metazoa > Arthropoda > Insecta > Diptera > Muscidae > Phaonia > Phaonia tiefii. The sequence goes on from OZ008369.1 coordinate 142,569,473, forward strand.
AATGTTCTCCATTACATACAATGAAGGGATAGGGAAGAACTTCTCACAATCACAGAGCTGTGCGCTTTACAGTTTTCACTCACTGATTGGGACCTACAGTTTTACACCGATTCCGAACGGTATAACCCAGGATCTCATGTACAAGAGCGGCGCACACTCACCATTGCACCACCGACGGCCACTAAACGAACGCGTCTAGGTGCCCTAAATATCTCATAAAGACCACTTTGTAGCTTAAAAATGGTCGTGTTTGACTATTTTTTGATACTGACTCGCAAACTGTGCATATTTTCTAACTAATGTCTTTGATTTTATTGTCGTTTTGCCTACTTTTAGTTATTGTCATGTATTAAGTATCATTTTAGTTACATTTTGCGACCGCACAGAATAGCATTACAATTAAATGAAAACAAGTAAATTTCACAAAAAACTAATTTAGTTGTTTTAGATCCTCGTTATGTTTAAAGTTGTAATTTCCTTTAAGGCTATAAGAGATCATGTTTTCTCCGGTTAGTGAAAATAAATGTAAATGCCGGGTGTGGGATTCGAACTCACATTCGCTGGACGATCGTTTCGATGTTTGTGAAGCATCATCTTCAGCAGCGTCTAGCCGGTTAAGCCACTGCGGTGTGTATTTACACAAGTCACTAACCGAAGACATTTACCGATTGTGTGCAGAGTGATTGGTTGTCGCTACTTACACATTGCTTTCCTACTTACACGCACTGATGTAGAAGTTTTTGACGTAGAATACGTTTTACCTTACGGTATGAGGAGTCATGTCAGGTTTTTATTGTTATAATCTTTATTTCATTGAATTTGAGGAAACGGCTAGATGAATTTTTTTAAAATTTTTTTTGTAGGTAAATGAAGATGTTATCTTTCGTTTGATATACATTTCATATTGGTTGATATCTTCCTAATATTTAAATTTCTCAAATGAAAATTGTTTAAACACATACACTCAAACATATGTGTGGTGTTTGGTTGAGTGTTTTTGGTTCCTCAACATTGCTTAGGAACATGTATCTAGTAAAAAGTGAAACAAACAGTAAGCTAACGTAATAAAGCTTTTTTGCGAAAGCTTCAATAAAGCTGTTGTAACATTAATTTTGAATTGTAAAGCGTAAAGCTTTCACACAACGCTCGAATGCTAATGCGAAGACTCGATAAGGTAAACCTTTTTTAATATTAGGGCGGCCCTCTCAACATTCGCAGAACTTATTTCAATAAAAATATTAATTAAAATACATAAATTAAATTAAGTTTAAAAAAATTGAACATAATATTTTTTTTTTTTAAACGGACTTGAATCAAATGCCGTTGGTAAATATACAAATTACAGCAGACAGTTGTCCGAGGCCTTCGGCCACGGACTGTCCCTGCAGGCTGTGTCAGAGACACGGCCATTAAGTTTAACGTAGAATACGCCATGCGATAAGACAGAAAACATATATAACAATAAATGATAAATAATATTAGCAAATGAATTTATTGTTATATATGTTTTCTGTCTTATCGGATGGCGTATTCTACGTTAAACTTAATGGCCGTGTCTCTGACACAGCCTGCAGGGACAGTCCGTGGCCGAAGGCCTCGGACAACTGTCTGCTGTAATTTTTTTTTTTTAAAGTTCTATTTATAGAACGAACTATTCTAACTGTAGTTGTCTCGTTCTGTTTTGGTTTGGCCCTACCATATGTTTCAAATTTAGTTGTTTTAGATCCGCGTTATGTTTTCGTGTTAAAATTTTTAATAAATTATTGCTTAAATGCACCGTAACCCAACCAAAAGTTTAATAAGTCGCTTCAAACATATTCTAAACGGAAAAAATTAAAAATCTCTAAAGCGAAAATAATTGTAAAGTGGGGTTTAAGAGCGAAAATGGATATGTGCAATTTGTGTTATGTTTGTGGCACTTTTACATCAAAGACAAGAATACGTAGCTTTAGCAAACAATTGAAGAATGTATACTTCAAATGTTACAAAAAAAGGAGTAATTGATAGTAAGAAATGTGCACCCAAGTCAGTATCCATGTCATGTTATAGTGATCTTGTTGATTTGCAAAAAAGAAAAGCAAGCGTTTCTCCGTTTTGACGCCCCTATGATTTGGACAAATCCGTGAAGGAAACATAATTCAAAGAATTGTCACGCATGTAAAAATACACTTTAAGGGATGAATTCGCAAAAAACTAAAACTTTCACACACCAGTACGTCCCTAGTGCCCGAGTACCAAAAATTAGTTCAACTGACGACCCAATGCCACAAAAATCTCTGCAGAATAAACCCCTTGATACTAGTCATGAAACTACGTAAGTTTTCAGCAGCGACGGCGAAGAATGGGAAAATCATTCTCAGTATGATTCGGGGCCATCATATCGCCCAATCTTGATCATGCAAGCCCGGCTTGATTTCATTGTTCCAAAATTGGAGCTATCGCAAGGAAAATCTGAAGAGGTTGTCAAGTTTTTGAAAGAAAAAAACATGTTGATAGCTGAATTTAAAGTCAACAGATACAGAAAACGGAAGTCAGGTCTCCAAAGATGTTTCACAGTTGATGATGTAAAAACGTTTGCGTAATGTAAGGACACAAAAATGCTTATGGAACATATGTATGACAATCGCATATGATCCCAATGATTGGCGATTGTTTATAGACAGCTCAAAGCAGAGTATAAAAACCGTGCTTTTACATAAAACAGACAAGAAACCATGTGTTCCAATAGCCTATAGCACCGATACAAAGGAAACATGAAAAAATGGAGCACATTTTGAAAGTAAAAAAAATACGACGCCCATAAGTGGCGTATTTGGTGCGATCTACAAAATATATGTGCTTTCTATGCAATTGGAATTCCCGATATAAAGGAAACCACTATCAGAATCATACATGGGAAAATAGGGGAGATTCTAAGTAGGTAGAAATGAATGTCATTAAAAAAGCACTAGTGCCACTTGAGCGCGTTTTGATACCATTTCTTCACATCAAACTCGGAATTGTACAAAGTTTTATAAATACCATCGTACGTAATGAGAATAAATCGTTGAACAAAAAATCACTCTTGACAAGTTGAATGAAGGTAAACATTTTAGTATTTCATATTGAAGATTTGTAGTCAATGATTTTTTCAGGCGTGCTTAATTGTCCGGTATCCGCAAATTGATGAAAGACGAACGGTTCGACAACATTTTACTCGGAGCTGCAAAGGATGCCTGCAGCTCAATAAAAGCAGCAATAACCGGTTTCTTGGGAAAACAACGCTCACAACACTGTAAAGGCAATCTGTAAAAAACATGTTGACCGTATTCGAAACAGTTGGAGTGCATATGTTGTTAAAAATTCATTTCTTGCACCATCATTTAGAATATTTTAGCCGCCAACTTTCAACTGAATCGGATGAACAAGGTGAACGGTTCCATCAAACAGCATTGCCATTTTAGTTAAGGTAATAAAGAGTGTTTATACATTTTTATATATATAAAATAATTTGAATTTCTGATATAACTGTCCTTAGATATAGAGGAAAGAGGTCTCCGGATGCCGTAATGGCAAAAATTTGCTAACGCGCAAAAAATATTTTTGAAGAACCAGAAGATGGAAGTAGATGGCGAAGAACAGGAAGTTCAAGACCACGATGAACTAGCATTATTTGAGGATTACAAGGATTCAGATGATGACGATGCTAAATACGATCATGGCGAAGAGTCATATATTTTTACAAATCTTTCTGATGAAAACTAAAAGTCTTAAAAATAGTTTAAATATACCACATAAATATTACAACACACCACAAAAGAGAAGTGTGCACTTGATTATACCATTTTCCAAAAAAAAATGGTTTTGTTTTAGTACCAATAAATACCAATAAATAGCTAACATTTTTCAGCTACAAAGTGTTGTTCATGACCTATTTAGGGTGCCTAGACACGTTCAGATTGTATTGATATGTTCACAAAAGTTATTCCGCTTTACTGTGACTACAAGTTTGCCGAATATTGTTACCGAAAAATTAGGAGTGCCTGTAAGTTATGCTGAAAAAAGTAAAAAAAAATATTAAATGTTAAAAAGATTTGTTAAACAGATTTTTAGCTACATTACTGCCATACAAAGTTAAGCAGCATCACCAAGTTTGAATTAGCTGTTGGACAAAAACTGATGACACCTTTTTTCGAGGGCCCACTGATTTCCAAAATCTTTTGAGGCCAAAAAAAGCTAATTGGTCACCAAACTCGCCAAACCGAGCATAGGGTATTACTACGCTTTGGTAGTAGTGTCAAACCTATACTATCAAGTCCGTGTATTTTTTTTTTGCAGTTGCACTGTGTTATTAGACAAAACACTGAAACCCTTTTCGTATTTAAATTCATATCAAACAGAAATCAAAATCAACTAATTACGTATTTAAATAACCACTCAAAAATTGGGCCTTAATCTCAAGCATATGTTTTCCGACTTATCACGTATTTCTCGCATTGTAGTTTATTCATATTTATTATATATATTAGGTTGAAATTTCATGTAAAATAAAAAAAATTTAAGTTTTGTTGAACAAGGGGGAAAAATTAATTAATTAAGATTTCAAAATGCTGCCCTGAAAAAATACTCTATCAAAATTTTGGAAAATATATTCTACTGGTTATGCTCTTTCTGACAATTCGGTTGACCCCTATATTGACCAGAAATCGCAGAAAAAATGGCCCCAGCAACATAAAATAAATAAATAAATGGTTTCCCATTACATCCCATGAAGGGACAGGGGAAAACTTCTCACAATCAATGAGCTATGCGCTTTCCAGTTTTCACTCACTGATTGGGACCTACAGTTTTACACCGATTCCGAACGGTATTTTGAGAAGCTTTTTTCATGGCTATATACTCGACAGTGTCGACTATGCGAGATGACCGCCGCCGAAAGAAATTTTAAGGTGGTCAGAGCAGGATTCGAACCCAGGATCTCATGTACAAGAGCGGCACACACTAACCATTGCACCACCGACGGCCATCCCCAGCAACATACTGCAGGAAACATATACATGTTTGCAAGCAGTTATATATATTATATATATGCCGCGGCCATTTTTGGCTGAGTGTAATTCTTTGTCGTTACTGAGCGCATGTAGATTATTTCAATAGGACAATGTTTAAAGCAAATCCGATGAAAACAGACAAACAGTTTATAATATTATTAGGTTCATACAACGGGTAAATAGTTATAAAGTGGCATAACTCTGGAACAGTAACTGCAAATTCAAATTTTTTGGAATTTATCCATCTTTTAAAGTGCATTTAAAGTGCATTTTCATAGAAATTTAAAGCAAGTCCGATGCAAATATAGCAAACAGATTATAATATTATTAGTTTCATACAATGGGTAAAAGGCTTTAAAATGGTATAACTCTAGAACAGTAACAGCAAATTCAAATGTTTCTTTTACAAAATTGCTTGGAATTAATGCAGTACATCTGATGTATAAGCATCTTTCTATATTAGTGAAAATAAGTGCGTATGCGTCACATGTACACGATTTTTGTTGACCATCAATCAAATGCAGAAAATCAAAATGAGTTTGATTTTTGAGATGATTGAAGCAAAGTGATGAACGCATGATGTATCGTGTAAAAGAAAACATGTTTGCGAACAAAATTGAAAGAAAATAGGAGAGAGGAGGGTATGCCCACGAATATACAGGGTGAATCAGGAAGTTCCCGACAAATTTCGCCAGCGTATTCTTTGGCTCATTTCATGAAGAAAGGTAAGAGGTATGGCTATCTTTCAACAGAAAAAAAAATATAAGTTACCTGCCATCTGGCTGAGCAAATTGAGGTTATGTGATTTTTTTCCGAAAGCTCTGTATCTCGGCGATTTGACTTTTTTCAACTTTTTTTTATTGATTCTGCAAATTTCAATAAAATGAAATCTTAAACGTGTTTATTAACAAAAACAAATAAATGTGTGCTGTTATTTCGCTTCCAAACACAAAACAAACATTTTTGCATTTCAGTAAAATTGTCATAACTTTTGAACGGTAAGACCTCTGGGCTTCGTTTAGGTCATTTTGGAAAGGTAAGAGGTATGGCTATATTTCAACAGAAAAAAAAACATAAGTTACCTGCCATCTGGCTGAGCAAATTGAGGTTATGTGAATTTTTTTTCCATTTTTTTCGAAAGCTCTGTATCTCGGCGATTTGACTTTTTTCTACTTTTTTGGCGTAGAATACGTCTTACCTTACGGTATAGAGAGTCATGTCAGATTATTATTGTTGTAATCTTTATTTCATTGATTATGAGGAAACGGCGAGATAACTTTTTTTACAAATTTTTTTGTAGGTAAATGAAGATGTTATCTTTCGTTTGATATACATTTCGTATTGGTTGATATCTTCCTAATATTTAAATTTCTCAAATGAAAATTGTTTAAACACATACACTCAAACATATGTGTTGTGTTTGGTTGAGTGTTTGAGTTTGTAGCGTGAACACAAACTATGCTGCTGTTTCAGTGTGGACACAAACCTTCGGCTGTTGTTTTGATTGATGAAATATTAAAATTTCGTATATTTACTTATGTATTTAAGTGAAACAAAATGTTAAATGTGAATTTGAATTTAACATGGATATATAATTATAAAAAATATAAATCAAATTGATTTGCGTCTGTTATTTATCATTTATCTTTACTCTTTTAATTTAAAAACATATTTATCCTATTTTTCCTAACATAAGCTTATGTATATTATCAAAAGTAACTATCAAATAAATAAATTCATTTGCTTATGTTATTTATCATTTATTGTTATATATGTTTTCTGTCTTATCGGATGGCGTATTCTACGTTAAACTTAATGCCTGCAGGGACAGTCCGTGAGCGAAGGCCTCGGACAACTGTCTGCTGTTTCATTTTTTTTATTGATTCTGAAAGACCTCTTAAAGACCTTGCCAACAAGCCCAAAAAATCAAAAAAATCCAACCACTGGCTCAGAAGTTAGCAACTTTACCCTACCACCCTCCGACCGCCAATCCGAAAATTTTGAACCCGCTGCCATTTCGCACCCTTGCATTTTCGGACATGATCCTAGTGGACTTTTCTTCACGAAATGAACCAAGGAATACGCTGGAGAAATTTGTCCGGAACTTCCTGAATCACCCTGTGTATGACGTATAGGAAGGCCAACAGCAATTCAAATTTTGCACGACAACGAACACCCGCCGTAGCGGTGCCGAAAAAACGGGTGAATGAAGAAAAATGTTGTACCGTCTTTGTCAAAGTATCAGTATACACATACACTAAATGATTGCACATCAGATGTATCGTGTAATCACCGCTTAAACCACTTCCGAAAAATCAGAAAAAATTCTCAAAAATAATTTACACTATAAGTTTTCAAATAAAGCTTGAGCAAAAAAAAATTTTTGTTGATGGGACACCCTAGTGTGCATATCTATGGAATATTTTTTAAGATACAGAGAGTGACCCCTGACATTCCTGCATTCGAAAGGGAAACAAGCATGTCTATCGCATCTTTGTGTACCTTAAGATGAGGCCTCTTTTCAGGCCTGCTTCATGAAGCGAGATGTGAATGTGTTCGAATTTGTTGTCAGTCTATGAGAAGGAGTAAGACGGTGCTGTAAGTATGACTGCGAGAAGAATGTATGTCAACAAATGTCAACAAACTGCCTTAGAAGGCATATTTTACGAATGCCACGGCGTTTATGGTGCTGGGTTCATGTGCGTCTCAGTACAATTATACACATATGATTTCAAGACTGCGCACAATAAAAATATACCAAGTTTTCGGAAAACCCTAAATTTCACTGTTATCGCCGAATTTGGGTTGCCATAACTTAACTGAGGTCGCCTAAAATAAATTCTGTAGCTACAACTGAAATTCAGTTAGAACAACCTCGTTCCATAATCGATTCGATTGTAGCAAATTAATTTCCGATTATTTTCGTCCCATTAACAAATGTTATCCTTATCAACGGAATCTGCTATAATTTGATTGGAATAATTGAAGTTGAGATTAATACAGTTGCAACCGAAATTGTCAATAATACGGTTGCAACAACTGCATTACTTATGAATTATGTTACGGTAAACGAAATTTTAATTAATTCGGTTAAACCAACCAAATTTTGTTTGTCTAATTCTGTTGCCATAACTAAATTATATGTCATTAAAGGTATTTGATATTTAGTTTTAATTTTTGAAGCGATTTTTAATTCAGGAACGAAGTTTAGTACGAACGTATACAAATGGACAAATTTTGATTATTTCTTTGGGAATAGAACAAAAAAACTATATTTTGATATAGCCTTGGATCACTACAATGGGAAGAACCAAATATCATGTATGACCCACAGAAAGGGAAAATGGATGATTGGGTAGAGAATCCACTCATTGGGATTAAAACGTGCATAAAATCAACAACACTACAAGAGGTAAGAAAGTGTCATGCTCAAATGTAAGTCAATGTTCTCACTATTTCAATACAACAAGAGAAGAGATTCCTTGTCACAACTATATTTACAGCCAACTAAAATTTGGTGATTCCTTGGACTATCACATTATTCGGTTGTGATTAACAACAATTGTGTTCCGTATCATCAAATATTGTTCATATCAATTGATTTGTAATTCGGTTTTGGTTGGAAGAACTGAAATATTTACTTGAAGCCACAACAACAAGAAACAAATGTGATCTGTCAATCACAACCATTTGGTGAAGATTTAACTTATTATGAATTTTATAGAAAAAAAGTACAAAAATTATTTTTTATTAAAATTGTGTATTTAAATATAAACATAATTATTATTACTTATAACCAGGGTTCGTATTTTGTGGCTAATGGGTTACCTTGGGTAACCCAACCCCATTTTTGATCGAAAATATGGAAAAATTAGAAAAAATTTCTATATCTCGAAAACGGAGCGTCCATTCGAAAAAATAATACATTTTGACGGGTTTCTAAGGGGTTTACTAATACTTTTTCAAAAAATCGCTAAAATAAAAAAAGTGTCGTAATTTCCTTTAGGCTAAGAGATCATATTCTCTCCGGTTAGTGAAAAAAATGAAAATGGCGCGGGTGGGATTCGAACTCACATTCGCTGGACGATCGTTTCGATGTTTGTGAAGCATCATCTTCAGCAGCGTCTAGCCCGTTAAGCCACTGCGGTGTGTATTCACACTAGTCACTAACCGAAGACAATTATTTTATTGTGCAGAGTGAATACACATTGCTTTCCTACTTACACGCACTGATGTCGAAGTTTTGAAAGTTCTAGTTATAAGTGTCATAACTCGGAAAAAGTACGTCCAATCGCAAAAATAATAAATTTTGCAACTCCATAGGAAACTTAAAAAAATCTCTAAATCTAAATTTTTTCGAATAAAAAATCGCTAAAACGAATCGAAACATAACTAACTTTTTCGGCTTTTCAAAGGTTTTTATAAAGTGGTTCAATTCGTATCGAGTTTATTTTTTTTTAAATCGCCAAAATGACACCAAAACGTTGGAAAATCCTGCCAAAAGTGGTACGTTTTGTCAGATTATCTATGATGCTTGTGCTGCGTATTCGATCCATTTTTGCTGCATTGACAGTATTTTTGTTCTGCACGCTGAAAAATCTGTAATTTTTTGTTATTTGGAAGCAACTGTAACGTGTTTGTAGCTTGTCGCAAATATAGTGTACTTGTGTCCAAACACATTGTGTTTGCTATGCTGGAGACACAATGATTAGTAGGTTATAATATTCGATTTTGCGACCCAAATATTGCTTTGTTGGGTGACAACTGCTGAAAAACGTGAAAGACGACAAAAATACAAAGAAGCATCAGATATTCAAAACAATGCTTGCAAACATATACATGGTTCCTGGAAATTTTTCAAAAAATTCAACTACTTGTTTAATGAAGCTTTAAAACCTCGTAGTTTTCGCTTGGATCTGCCTTCATCTGGAAAATACTAAATTGTTTTTAATCAGTCAGTTAACTTCAATTTTGTGACGTACCCTCGCAAGAAACTTCCATTGTATATGTATGCTTCTCTTCATCTTCATTGTCGGGATCGTATGTCTTTTGCGACCACAAACAAATTTCAGCAACCAGCGAGTCCAGCCTTTTGCCTGTATAACGCGTTTCCATGGGCATGGCCATTTGATGGAAGCGCTCGCTTCTTGCTGAAGTATTCGAGATGGTGATGAAAGAAGTAAATTTTGAGAAACATGTTCACTCCAATTTTCTGGATGTATTGCAAAATCGTGGTCACAAGAACAGGGTAATTGTGTGCTTGGTTACTTCCGAAAAAATATCGTATGACTTTCTTCACTGCCCTTCACGCAAGCTAATCATTACCGACTAAAGCGTTTTTGATTTCGTGAGCTTTCGAATATCGGCCCATTCAGAACACCTCCTTCAATTTTGTTTCGTTGATTCGTGGGAAATATTTTTGAAACAATCGAGAATTTTCGGTTGATTCACAATGGCCTCGATGAAATTTTTGACGATTCACAGTTTGACGTGGACAGGGGGCATGAGGACGTTCTCCATTGCGATGAGTGGATCAGTTACGCAGTTGTGTCCTTTTTCCGTTGAATCTCGAGCAAGCGAGTCATGCGTTTGGCATTGGTTCTCTTTAAATCGTGTATCCCACAGACACAAGAATCACATGTGTTTCGTATAACCTCCTTGGATACCTCTTAGCATCGCCACGACTTTCAGATCACAACTGATCAGCCCATGTGACCAGTGTAGCAAACTTTATTCAAAATTATTTTCATGGAAATGTATGTTTCACTCATATCTGTGCTGTAGCCAATGGTAATGCTTGGGTTTTTATTATGTTTATGTAGCAAAACGACTTTCAAGCTTGATTTCGAAGAACCGATGAACATTCGCCAATCACCTGCGTCGTAATTAATGCCCTCCAGCAGTCCATTTTGATCGTGGCAATAAACAAATGTGTTCCCTTCGTTGAGTGTGAAGTAATGTTTGAATAGCAATTGTCGTCTTCGATATCCGGTGACTTTGACATTGAGCTCCAAATTGCTGCCTTCTTTCAAAGGCTGGGCAAGTTTTCTGCTTCACGTTGAGACAAGTTAAATTCTCCAACAATCTTGTCCATTGTAACTTGTGATATTGGAATTATTTTGTTCGATGGGCCGACTTCAGGTTCTGCTTCATAGGTGGAATCCGATTGATCCATTGTTGCAATAGAAAAATAAGTTTCTCTATCAGGACTTGGAAGCGGTGGAATTGGTATTTGATCCGAATGCGGAAGTGGTGTTTGTGAACTTTAACAGAGATGTAAACTCTTTGGTTGAGGCCTTTACAATTTACTCCACATATTTTGTTTGCACAAGCATAACAGTTGTGGGAATTGTGGCCTGCTGGATCAGTCTAAATCACTGGTACTCCAGAAGAAAGTGAACTGCATTTCCCTTGAATCCACGTGGTAAGAGCATTGTACATATCACGTTTTACAAATTTCGCGAAACGCCGCGAAGTATTTCGGAATTAAAATGAAGTTTAAAAGCACTCTCCACTTGCTCAGTGAATGATCCAGTATTTGTTGAAAGAGCTCTTTTGCCACAAACGTAACATAAATAAATTGAGATTTTGTGGAAAATTTGCACTCATTTCGATTTTATACTTTCGTTATTGCGTCACTATGTGTTGTTGTTATTTACTTTTAAAAAATCGGAGGAAAATCGCTTGTACTTTTCGCGTTCGTCGGCACTTGTTGAATGAAAAAAACGGTCAATGAACACCTATAAATGCAACGTATTTTTAATATTTAACTGACAGGTAAGTATGAATGGACGCTTCGGTTAAGGGGGCATATGTACCTGATTCAGCCTTCTAAAACCAGGGTTCAGACATTTTATTATTGTGCGTTCATTTAGCATCATTTATGACTTTGTTTGCGAGCGTGTGCATTTCAAATTTTTCAAAACTTTCCAAATAATGAACACTCATAAACATGTAGCCAACGGAAAAACACACATTAATAGAAAAAAAGTGCACTTTCCTTTGTGTCCCTTTAATTGAATGTGAACGGAGTAGCTACCGCCCTCACAAAAATTAAATAACGTTTTGTTTATTACTTTTCTTAATTCTGAGAATCATACAAATGTCATCAACGTTTTTTCCAAAGAATTTTTTACATTTCCTCGAGCAAAATTTTTAAATTCATTCAGTACTATTATCCGAATTCATTGAAACAAAAAATCCAATGAGTGTTTGAACTCACGGGTGATGTGTTAACACCTTTTTGTTACACGGTACCTGTTCGATTTCTATGAACACATTAGTAAATGTTACATTGGAAAATAAAAAACAGCGTTCAATCATATGATGACGTTACATTTAAATAATATTAATACTTATAATTATTTAAAGACCAGTGCAAGCACATGTGTCGTTATTTTTTTGCCTAATACTTTTTGTTTTATTCCCACAAAAAACAAAGAGAATGCAAAGCAACAGACAAATGAACATACATACATTGTTATGTTCGTACATACGCTCAACAAGTTCACACAATTTTCGTTGCTCTCTTGCTATCTCATTTTTATATACGTATAACCACGTCATTATTCTCTTTGCTCTGTGAGTGCTCCGCACCCACATTTTATTTCTAAATTATAATAAAAAAAACCAATCCGTAAAAAAACATAGTTTTTGACAATAAATTCTGTATATATGACCACGCCCCTTTGTGCAATCCCGCCCATATTTGCAGCAGATCTTAGAATATGTACATCTAACCAACATACCCAATTTTGTTCAAATACAGGAGTTAACAGGAGCAGAAATAATGGGTTTTTAATTTGTGATTTGTATGGGAGGTACCACGCCCCTTTGTCCAATCCCGCCAATATTTTAACAGTTCATTTTCCCGTCCCCATTAGTTTGCCTGCGAAGTTTCAGCTCGATTGGATCACGAGAAAATGGTTAAAAATCAATCCAAAGTTTTTTCGGTGCGCCTGCATGCATGCATACACACATTCATGGAGACAGGTGAAGTTAATATAAAGAATTTAAAAAGGCGTTAAATCTTTCATTTAAATAATATTAATACTTAATAACACTTAAAAATATTTAAAGAAAAGTGCCATTATTTTCTTGCTTAATACTTTTTATTTTATACCCACAAAAAACAAAGAGAATGCAAAGCAACATACACATGTACATTATAGTGGCATTGAAATGTATGAAGAAAATAAACTTTAATTTTTCGTAAAAGCCCAGGCGGATTATTGTAACACTAAGTCTAAAACTTAAATGGTGAAAATTTGAGCTAAATCGGACTACTCTAACCCGTGCCCCACTGGGGTCAAAGTTCAAATTCACGTAAATTCAGCAAATTACCTGCAATTACTCAGGGAATTCGCTTTGTTTGTGCTGATTTTGATAATGTGAACTATATCCCAAATAAATTTTAGAAAACTTAACCCTTTTGTGCCCAGCGGGTCAAAATGACCCATATATTTTATTACATACATACATACATATATCAAAACCAAGATACAACTTTGCTTTGTGGATTTTTTTATTGAAATTCATTTCGCAAACTATTTAAATTAGCTTCTTTCGAATATTGCTGTCTATAATTGTGTACAACCTGAAAATTGAAACAAAAATATAGGGTTGATATTTACTACAGAACTATTATAAGATTTTAATATATATTATCATTACCTTGAAAAGATATTGCCTTTGTTATTCATCTGTTGTAATTTTTCCATGATAATCTTGGATTAGTTTTATCCCTCTTTCGGCGCAGTCGTTAACAATTTTTAATGTTTTGAATAATTTCCTTTCCATTCCTATATTCTTCAATATCAATCCAAGTACTTGGATCTCTTTCTAAGAAATTGGTTGATATCTTAAATCTTTTTAAAAGATGCATTGTGTTTTTGGAGAACAATTCTCTCAAAATAGATGAATTATCCCTGTCAAAAAAGTTTTTAATATTGTCTTGTTTAATCAAAAACTTTTTTGGAACATCTTCACATTCGTCTTCATTTTCTTCTGCATTATAAGCCAAACACATTTTTTCTGCCAGCGTGACTTTAGTTTCTATGTCGATTCTATCATCGAATGAAGCAAATCCTACACATTCATCGCTTAGGTAATATAGGTGATTAATAAACTTAGAAACAGCTAGTTTTTTGCTGAATAATTTATATTTTTCCATTTTCCGTATAAATTTAATATCATTTAAAGGCGCTTGTTCAGTCTTATCTGCATTGAACCAGAAGGGCGAATAACAGTTAAGAATGAATCCAGCAACTTCAATCAATCCATTCACTTCAGATTCGGTTATTTCCCGAAACTGGTTTTGAAACATTAAAATTTTCAAACAATAGATAGCCTTAGCCATCCACCTGGCTAAGTGCATTGCAGCAGGCTTCGCAAATATCCATCCCCGGGGTGGAGTTCCTCCTAAGAAAATTATTATTAACTCCAAAAATTCTTTATAATCACTCCGCGGAAGGTCGTCCTTAATTTTTTTATTCGAGAAATCTAAAATCTCATCACGTTCATTGCCTAAAATCTCTTCTATTCGCGGATATGACAATCCCGTCAAAAAATTAGTGTGATTTATATTTGGCCAATATTTCTTAAACTTTTTAAATATTACAACTTCAGGTCCAGTTGATACCCCCATTACTTCCACAAACACAGCTGCTAGCACTATTTCAAAAAAATAAATGATGTCTGCAACCAAGGAATAGAATATCTCGTCCGATTCTCTTTTCTAAAATAGTGCACGCCCCTTTAAATTTGCCTGTGTTCGATGAAGTTGTATCGAATACAAACGCCTCTGTTTTTTCTAAAACCTGGTTCTCCTCTAAAGTATCATATATAGCAGATGATATTTCTATTCCAGTTCCTTATGGAATATCAGGCATATTTAAAATGTGTTCAATTTTCGGAGCCGTTGCTATTACTGAAAGACGATCTTCGGTTTTCCCTGTTAAACCTGGCAATAGTTTTGTATCCCAGTGTATTGTTAGGGGTTGAGATTCTTTGGTGAAGTTTGATACAACGTTTATACTATTTTCTTTTCGTAACTCATCCCTTTGTTGACGTACTGAATTACGGTTTATAATGAAATCTGGCGAACTTGCGCCAACGGCATCTGGAACAGCTATTATTATGTGGGCTGCATCTCTTGAACTAATCTTTAATTTATCCAAAACGGCCGCTAGTCTAGGAGTTAATATCTGTTTGCAAGCCCTTTTTTTTGGTTTTATGACATCCTCATTTATTGTTTCAGTATATTCAACATCCTCACTTTCAGTCGATTCTCCGTTTTTTGAAGCATCCGAACATAAAGAGTCGTAAGTAACAAAACCTGCCATAATTTCTTTAGTATGACGTAGGTAAAAGTAGGGGTTTATTAAATGTACAATACCTTTTGAAGTTGATGGGGTTTCCTAAACCTGTTGCTTCCTAACTCTTTCCTGTTGTTGGCGTTGTTTTTCTTCCTTCTTTTGTAAGCTTACATCAATTCCTAGCATGCAACCCTCACGTCCTTTAAGTCTTTGTCTTCCTCGATTTTCATAAGATTGAGTGCATCCACATGAGCCATGTCAAATAAATCATTAAGTGACTTCCCTACGGGAAAAGTGGTGTTACTTTACCCGAGTGTACCTATCTCAGGACAGGTGAAGAGGGGATGTGTCACCAAACCGGTTCTAAAGTGTTAAATAAAAGTCAATTTGACTGATCTGTAGTATTCTGCGGCGTTGTGTTACCAACGGCGTTGTTTATAAATAAGTAGAAAAGTCAGAAATATATAAAATATTTATGTATAATTCAACCCTAGACAACTAAGTAATTTATCAAAAAGTTTCATTTAATTTTTCCATACTATTTTAGAGTATATTAACAAAAAACAGATATCCTACTGCCGCCGTCATATTGTTTTTATGCGACGGCTAGCAGCACATAAACATAAGTTACGCCGTTATCTACATGTCGTTTAGCTGCGGTGTGTATAATGTAAGCAATGATAAATTGCTCACAATAGTTGCAGAAAAACGGAAAACAGTCGCAAGAGATTAAAATTTGTGAAAATTTGTGAGTAATTGTGAAATTTTCGGTTTTTAACTTTAAAAAAGTGATAAAAAGTTTGTATGTATTGGTATAATTGGTGTGGTATGGAAAAAAACTAAAAAAATGTCCGGAAGAGGTTCGAGCAAGCGAAACATCAGACGATTAATTAAAATGCAACAAATTAAAAACGTAGATAGTTTGCATTGTGTTTCTTCAAATATCGAAGGCAATAGAAGTACAATTTCGGAAAATATTTCGTATTGCCAAACATTAAATGAGGCCTCTGTGGTCGGTGCCACAACACAAAACACTATATGAACAGAAAATGGCTCCTCGGAAATAGCAGAAAGTATTCGAACTACTATAAGTCAATGTGTTGGAAATTTAGAAACATTAAATGATGGAAGCGATACAGTAGAAGGGAGTGTGAGGCGTATATCTTTGGGAAGCAGTTGCTCGCAAAATGTTTGCGTACCTTTGAAAGAAAAGCTTAAGAACTGGTATATACGAAATCAACCGACACGAAAAACTGTTGGGGAACTGCTAATAATTCTCAACGAAGAAAATCTGAGTGGTCCTCTCAGCTTAAAGACCTTAATTCCTAATAAGGAAAAAATAGTCGTTAAAAGGATATTATACCCATTTAGGTATTAGAAATCAACTTAGAAATGTTGATTATTTGCTTTTGGAATACAATGAAATTATTATTGACGTCAACATAGATGGCATACCTCTGTTTAAAAGCTCAAGAATACAATTGTGGCCGATTTTAATTAAAATTATAAATATCAAGAGCATTTCCGTATTACCAGTGGGCATTTAAATTGGAAAGAAAAAACCAGATGATATTTCGGAATATATGTCGGATTTTGTTTTGGAGACAAAGGACATAATTGACAATGGTATCAGGATAGACCATAAGATTCTCCAACTGAAAATTAGAGCCATAGTTTGTGATTCGCCAGCAAAAGCTTTTCTTTGTGGAATTTTTGGGCATACTTCCTCTCATGGTTGCACCAAATGTGTCCAGGTCGCCAAAAAAAATTGATAAAGTTTTAAGTTATTCTGAAAAATCCGCCATACTGATAACTGATGACAATTTCAAAAAAAGGATATATACAAATCATCATAAAAAGGAATTTCATTCGCGGTTAACACCTTTAGAAACAATAGAAGTGAAAATGATAAGTCAAGTTGCTCTAGATAGCATGCATCTTGTTGATTTGGGCGTTGTGAGAAAAATGCTATTGCGTATTTTACATAACAAACTCAATTTAAAATGTACAAAGCAAAATATTGACAACATATCTGTACATTTGGAATCTCTTCATCGCTATATTCCGAAAGAGTTTGCCCGTTATCCAAGAAGCTTGACCGATATATTCCATTGGAAAGCTACGGAATTCCGCCAATTTTTATTATATTCTGTCATTTTAGTTCTAAAAGCAAATGTACACAAAGATGTTTACTTTGAGTTCCTTTTGCTTCATTGTGCATGCAGACTTTTATCAATGCCTAAAAATTTACTTGAGAATATTGAAATTGCACAAAAGATGATAGAGCAATTCGTAAAAGCTTTTCCTTCAATTTTTGGTGCCAACAGCATATCACACAATGTACATAACCTTTTGCATTTGAGTGAATGCGTTAAGCAGTTTGGAGTTCTGCAGAATTTTTCTGCTTATGACTTTGAGAATTATCTTCAAATTTTGAAGAGTTATGTCAAGCAGCCTACGAAAATACTGCAACAACTATTTAACAAAGTTCAATTGGAGGAAAAAACAGTAACGTCTAGAATTCAAGGTTTTAAGCTAAAAAATAGAATTGTTCAAAGTTATACCAACGACCAATATACCTTCACTACAAAGGATCCTGACAAATATTGCTCTATTAAGCCTGACATTCCACTTAAAATCAAAGGATTTGATTGTAAGCGGAAACTTGTAATAGGAAATAGACTTAAAAACAAGAAAAGCTTTTTTACTGAACCACTTGACTCACTAAATGTTTTCGAGATTTGTTTGGTGGACTTAGAACCTTCGGATTTGGAGGAACAGTTTGACGTTAAGGATATAACAAATAAATTTATTAGTTTTCCATACCAACACCAAATGTTGTTAATACCAATGCTTCACGGCTGCTTTTAGAATATTTTCATGTTGCTCTACATATATATTTTTAAGATCAATATGATCCGCAAACGAACAGCAACAAAGGCAAAAT
The DNA here is from genome assembly GCA_963931995.1 of Phaonia tiefii. Classification (NCBI taxonomy): domain Eukaryota; kingdom Metazoa; phylum Arthropoda; class Insecta; order Diptera; family Muscidae; genus Phaonia; species Phaonia tiefii. The sequence goes on from OZ008369.1 coordinate 142,587,766, forward strand.
TAAAATCTTTTGATTCTTCTGATTCGGAAAATGCTTCCCCAGAAAATACATTAAATGAGAAGTCAACGAATTTACAGAAAGATACAAAGGAAGCCATGTTACAACAAACGACGATGAACTGTAACAATTGCAAAGATTTAAAACAATATATGGACAATTTGGTAAAAAAACAAACTGGTAATTACTATACATACACTTATGGTAAACAATATAGAAAATAAACATTTTGCTTATTTCAGAAACACTACAAGAACAAAATGTTAAAATAATGCAGGTATTGGGCGAATTACAAGTTTTAACTAAGCTGCTAGTCCATCAAGAAGAAGCATCAGTTAATTTGAAATCAACATTTCCCCTTGAAAAATATGAAGACTTGATTGAATTGGATAGAAAAATTAACAATGATAACAAACATCTATACGTAAGTAATTTACATTTCGTCTTCTCTATCTCTATTGTATTTTTTACTACGCGTTATTATAATTAGGTGACTACAATGAAAGGATTGATAAGAAATGACTTCTGTAAAAATATTGGCCTAATCATAACAGAAGATCTCGTAAATACCTTCAATATTGACGGAACTCATGGAAAGAAAAGGATGAAAAATTTCAAAAATGTGTTTGCCGCAATCGAAGGTAAGAAACAAAATCATTGTATACAAAATATAAATAATCAGAGTTTTTTTTTTATTTAGATGCCGTAGGGGCCAACCCGGCCATAACTGATGTCGAGGGAAATATAAGAAAGGCTATATATTTAGCAAAAAAAAACGCCATCTAAAAAAAACCTCGCCTGGAAACAAAAACAGTAGTGAAATTGCATATGAAATGGATATATAATAAGTACTAACTTTCTCATTAACTCCTATTTTTAGTTGATCTCACTATTTTTGAGCCTTTTAAGTTGAATTAAAATTCAATTAAATATAATTTATGTTCTTTGAAAAATTTATAAAAACTAAAAATCCAAAAATATATATGGATCTCATTTTTGGTACAATAAAATGAAAATTTAATATATTTGCTTTGGCATTCTCATGGGGGTGTTATCTAAAACCGGTTCATTTCGCAGTCATTTGCGACTGGTTTTTAGTGAACGTGTCATAGGGCTAGTACTGTTGAACCGGTTCAAGACACGTCACAAAGTATCAGTTAGGTGACTGGTTTTTATTAAACCTGTCATAGGGGTAGTACTGTTGAACCGGTTCAAGACACGTCACAAAGTATCAGTTAGGTGTCAATTAACACTTCAGTGGCTAACCCCATACAAAACGTACCGGTTCTCTGCATACAAAAGTTCCGGAACTAGAACCGGTTGATGTACCCCAGGCGACCGGTCCCGTGGCTGGTACTCTACCGGTTCATTTTCCCGTAGGGTTGTTCCAAGATTCTAACTTCTTTTTGTAGCCGTCAGAAGTTCTAGCCTTATGTCTCGATAATGTCCTCCAATTATTGTAAATGAACAATAATTTTTTTATGCTTTTTTGGATGGGAACGCGGGCTTTCTCCCAAAAAACGGAGCACTCTTTAACAACTAGATGAGCACTCTCCTTAATACTTAATTTCGCCACTTTTGTATGATGAAAAAAAACTCTAAGACAATCCAATTTTGATGGAAGCTTACTGCCAGTTAAATGGTCTTTTGGATAACCAATTAAATTAATTTCACTTCGCACTTTTGCCATATTTTAACTCACAAAATTTAAAAAATAGATAAAAAATCACTTGGACATACCTACTTTACACTGCATTTACACATGAAAGTACTTTCTTGAAATTTGTGTGTACGTATTATAAATAAAACTTTCAGTGAAATAGGGTACTTTCATGAAAATTTCTTGTGAATTTACATAGGAAAGTGAAAGTTCATTTAAGAAATGTTGTCGAAGCGAAAAGTTGCGAAAATTGGGAATGAACGATATAAATTAATTAATTTACCGTGCTTTGAAGATTTAATTTTGCATCCATTTTCAATGTTTTGTTTACTACCTAGTTAGAGTTACCAAGTACACCAAATACAGAAATGTATATTTGAAGAAAAAATAGAAGAATTCTATCGAATATATATACAAAATAAGTTAAATTAAAAATTATTACTTTGCCACAATCCTATAAATTCGTATCAGTGTTTTAGTTGGCAACAGTGTTTACATCTCTGTCATTTTACTTTCTGAAAACGTCAGAAAATTACTTTCTTGAAAATAACGTTGAAATCTGAGTGGAAAGTAAAAAAAATGTGAGTGTGTTAGTGAAGAAGTGTGAGTGTATTGCAACTTTCAGGCAATTACTTTCATGTGTAAATGCTAGGTTACTCGAGTGCTTAAAACTATCAACTGTTGTTATGACGATCGCTTTCCACATTACAAGTTTCATAATTTACAAAAATTTGAAAAATCTAGTACTCCTTGACTTTTTTATTCATAAATTCGTTAATTTGAAATATACTTCGAATTAATGGAGAGTACACGAAAAATGTGGCATACGTTAAGGCTTATATCTATTGTCACCATTGCATACACGTTTTGAGTATTTTCAAATATTTCAACAAAACAGTTTTTATATGCCTAATAAAAAAATGGTCACTTTGACCCCCTTGGTACAGAAGGGTTAAATTTACTGAAATGTATTTTGGGATATAGTTAACATTCTCTAAAACTATAATTTGGATGGTTGTCAAGAGAATGAGCGAACACATAACAATTTTTTTTATAAATTGTAAGCAATTTGCTGAATTTAGGTCAATTTGAACTTTGACCCCAGTGGGGCACGGGTTAGAGTTGTCCGATTTAGCTCAAATTTTCACCATTCATGTTTTAGACTAAGTGTTACTATAATTCACATGGGCTTTTACGAAAATCCAAAGTTGGATTTTCAGTGCCACTCTAATGTACATGTTCGTACCAGTGTTGCCGTTTTGGTCGGATCAGACCAAATTTGGTCGGAAAAAATTTTAAATTTTTAATTTGGTCGGATGGTTGGACCAATTCAATTTTGGTCGGTTTTTGTCTCTAATCACAAATTTTTTTTTCTTTGCATAATTTATTTAAAATCTCATATATTTTATCTTACCAATAAATTATGCACTTCGATGACGGGTAAGTAGTTATTAACGACGTTTATATTACATCAGTGCCAGTGATACGTTAACCGAATTCCGCTGTTGGCCATTAAATTATAAACGATGTTTAGCTTAGTTTAGTGACAACGATTTGTGTTAAGCTTCTTCGCCCTATTTCTTATGAATGTTAGCATTTTCGAAAAAGCACTGGATAGGAAAACAATAAAACATTCTGCAGGTGCATTAGAGGATTGTACTATGGACAAGTAAGTATAAATATTAATCAACAAAATATTTTTTTTGTTAATAACATCTATTTTAGATACATAACAAAAAAGAAAAAAATGGAGACAGTAACCGAAAACAACAATGAGGCAGCTTGTAGGTAAAGTTGTTTAAATTAATAAATTTTGATAAAATAATGAATCTTTTTGTTTACAATGATGCAAATGTTTTTGCTGATAATCCGCAATGTTCTAAAAGGAAATTTAGAACAGAATAGCTTACTACTTTCGAATGGCTGCAGGAAAGAGGGATTGTACTCCATTTTGTACTGCATGCTCCAAGCCACTAGCTGCACATTTGACACATCTGAAAAATCATGAAAAGACAACAACCCACGTACAAATCTATGACACCAAAAAGAAACATTTGCATATCGCCAAATTTTTTAACAACGAACAACAAGGAAAGTCGCAACAGGTAAAACATGTAGATGTAAACACGTTGGTCATGTTTTGCATTACGCACAATTTGCCATTCATATTGATGAACTATCTTCCTGCATTATTGGTTGAGAGCTGCCCCGACTCTGCAATTGCAAAACTAGTGCATTGCGGAAGGACAAAGGCCACAGAAATAGCAGACAAAATTGGAAAGCAGGCAAGGAATGATGTAATATCCACATTACAAAAAACTAAATTTTCTTTAATTGTGGACGGAACTACCGACCTTTCTACGAAGAAATGGTTTGTTTTAATCGCACGTTATGTAAATTCAGCGTTTGAAATCCAAGATAAGTTTCTGACAATGTTGGAATTAACTAAGTCAGACGCGCAGTCAACATTTGATAAAATAAAAGAATTTTTTGTGTTATGTGAAATTCCTTTCAAGAACCTAATAGGACTGACAACAGACGGAGAAAATGCTATGTCTGGTAATGTTAGAGGCCTTAAGGCGTTATTTGAAAAAGAAGTAGAATTATTTTACATTAAATGTTCCTGTCACGCTTTACATCACTGTTCCAGTTACGCCACAAAAAAATTCCATCGTCTATAGAAAAATTGTTGCGGAACATATACACCTCTTTTTCTCGTAGTCCCAAACGCGTCAGCAAACTCAAAGAATTCCAAGAGTATTCAGTTGCACCGCATAAAATTTTAGGTATATGCAGCACCCGTTGGCTTTCGCTGAAAGGCGTTGCATTAAAAATCGTTGAGCAATGCGCTGCATTTATACGGGCATCCCCTGAATGTTGGTTTGATAAAAAAAAAAAAAAGTTCAAGGAATTTCTGGTGGTGTTATTGCGGACGATATGACAAGCCAAATGAAATGTTATTTTTGACATATTTTCTACCCATTGCCAATAATCTTAACAAAGAATTTCAAGCGGAAAGTTCACGTTTACCGTATTTATACACTAGCATAAAATCGAATTTTCTTTTAATATTAAGCAATTTTATTTAAAAAAAACTAATAAATAATATAGAAATTGATTACAAAAATAAGCACTATCAGCTTGATACTTGTAAAATATTTATTGGGGTATGATGTTATAGATGTTGGCCGATTCTGAGACCTACCCGATATGCACACAAAATTTCATACAAATCGGTCCAGCCGTTTCGGAGGAGTTTAACACCAAACATTCTGTGATCGCAGTCGGACAATCTGTGTGATCGTAGTCTGACAATCTGTGTGATCGCAGTCGGACAAAATGTGTTTGGTTGTATTCACTTTGTGAATTTAGTCCCTAGCCGCCCCTATAGATGTTAACACATCAAAAATCAATCTATTTGTCAAAATGAGATACCTTCACTTAATTGTGAATAAAAGCGAAACGCGTTCATCGATTTTCATGACCTATGTCTCATGTTATTCATAGGTGATGTGACTTTACGCGAAAGTAATGGGACTTGTCACTTTTCTCCGTTTTGGATTTTTCATGATTTTTAAAAATAAAAATTTTAATTTTTTAGGAAAAAAATTATATTTTTTCTTTGTATATTTATTTCTAACTGCAAACCGGTTGATTAAGTAGAGAAACAGTATATCAACAGATTAAAGCAATTATAATTCTTAATTTTTCTAAGTTTGTTGCAGTAAAATCGGACTAGTCATTCTCGAGTCATGTCAAACAAAAAGCCCAATCGTGACAAATTGCCCTGTATGATACATACTAACTTCAAATCGATATATCTCGATCCTCGACGTGACCCAGCGAAACGCTTTGACACGTATAACTTTTTTTGACCGATATATATCAGATTTTGGCTGTCGCAGAGAATTATTGATGTTATGTACTGAATCATGAAACTGCCAAAAAAAAAAGTTAACAGCTGGCACTGTATGCTACTTATCAGTACCCACGAGATGTTAAGTCTTCGTAATAACCAAGATGCAGTACCCACGAGGGGTAAAGCCCTGGTAATAATAAAGATGCATTGCCCACGAGGAGTAAATCCTTGCTAATAACAGATTTGCATTGGCCACGAGCAGTAAAGCCCTCGTAATAACAACGATGCAGTGTCTACGAGGATCAACGTCTTCGTAATAACAAAGATGGAGTGTCCACGAGACGCAACGTCTTCGTAATAACAAAGGTGCGGTACCCACGAGGAATAAATCCTTGGTAATAACAGAGGTGCATTGCCCACGAGGAGTAAAGCCTTCGTAATAACAAAAATGCAGTGTCTACGAGGAGCAACGTCTTCGTAATAACAAAGATGGAGTGTCCACGAGGAACAACGACTTCGTAATAACAAAGATGCAGTGTTCGTATAGTTCTGAAAAGAACTATGAGGATCGGGTATTTTGTCATCAACTTGGAAATGAACTTCGTCTTGGACTGATGGCCAACCCTTACTTCAAACTAGAGTCATAAATTTCTACAATGGCTACTATAACCTCAACGAGAATTATACAAGTGGCGTAAAAAAGTGATACACATCGGTACTCGTATTCTGCTGCGAACCGGTATGTCATCGTCTATCATTTAGTAGAGATGGCAAATGTTGTGTGGGTGTACCATTTGTGGACAGCGATGGTAAGTATTCAGATGTAATTTACTATTCGCGGGGTGACGTATAGACTGGTCCATTATAAGATCGTAGTCGTCGTTATAAATTGTATTCAAAGTCTTGGTCACGTTACAATGTCACCAAACTGGTTCCAAAGTGTTAAAGAAGAGCCAGTTGTACTAAATTGCAGTTGGTAGGGCTGGACTAAAAAATAAATTGGAGAATGATCAAATGGATCAAAAAAAAAGAGTGAAGTGACTGAAGCATATAAACATGTAAGGTCCAGAACTCTTGAAGTGAAACTGAACAGGTTCTTTGAGGTCTTGTTCAATGGCTGGTTTAAGAACTCGAACTATTGAACTGAAACCGAACAGGTCTTATGATGTTAATTAAGACCTCGCAGGACAACGTCATACAAAAGGTACCGGTTCCTCACATACGTTAATTCTAGAAGTATCTCTATTCTCAGACGCCTAGGAATCAGTCACGTGACTAGTTTTGAATCAGTTCAATATCCTGTAGGGTACTTACAGCTTCCTGGTCAGGAGTTCTGTGTTGTGGATAGGAGAGAGATGCAGCAAAAAAGGGTCATATTAACAAAAATATGATGTGAGACAAAATGACAAAAATGTCAATGTGAGGAATAAATCAGTTGTTTCATAATCGCTAACTCATAACCCACTACTTCACTCGTAATAAAGTTTGAAATTTCTACAAACTTCTGGAAAAAATATTAATTTCTCTAAACCAGGCAATTTTCCTATTTGCCGAGAATTTTTGATAGTCACAAAAATGAATTTGAATATATTTTTATTGACAGCAAATAAATATACTTATTTAGATTAATTAACTTTAAAAAACTTTTACGAAAAATGTATGCTCTATTTTTATCGTGCGCAGTCTTTATTTCTAAATTAGCAGCTTAATTTGCATCTCCTTCCCGTCTAAAATAAATACTCTCCCCGAATTCATATAAACACACACTCCTCACCCATTTACGAAGACATATCCTTTTGCAGGACTATTTATATATTGTGCTTATGATTTGAAATTTTGTACTTGTGTTGTTTGTCTGTTCTACTTTTGCGTTATTGGATTTCTGGCAAAAATTCATTTGATTCAACAAATTAAAAGCAAACATTGTTTGCTAATGAGGCTCTTATGAATTCGATGTCTTTCTGACTTTAATCATCCTCTCCATTTGAAAAATTGCACGACCTTAAGCTTTTGGGGCTTCTGCCAATAACCGCTTTCAAGGAACTTTGACTCACGAACTTAGTGTCGCACAGTAATTTGAATGTAGAGGAAGTATTTGCTATTGTGTTTTCAATTCGTTTGTAATATCCTGAATCGATTGAAAATTACCAACATGAAATTATGAAAATTTCAAAGAAATTTGTGATTTTCTAATTGAAATTTATTCGGAGATGCGCTGCTTATGAATCCAGCCGTGCTCAGTCGAAATTAGGGGTGTTCTTTCTCCATGAAAATAGGCCGAGTCACTAGCTTAGATTTAAGTTTAGGTAGCTGATTAACTGGTGAAATCATCTGGGATGTCGTTTGTAAAAAAAATTCAGGAAAAGAAGAGAGAGCAGAAGAGTGAAATCTGTAAGCTTGAAAAAGGTGGCAACTCTTCATCAAAGCTATTATCGATAAATGGCCCACATCCCTGCATATTCTAAACGTAAATGCCCTTAACTTTTTAAGGAAAAGTAAGTCATTAATGTTCCACCAAACACGGTGTACTAAAGTAGACCGTAAAAATTTATCTTCACTCAAATGCCAACAATCAAAACGAGTGAAGCGTTAATCATTAGTCGTGTTTTGGTTACAAGCAAGCAATTGCCGCTTGCTAAGCTGCGTAGAAAACGGTAATTTAGCGATAAGTTATTTTATTCCAAAATATGAATAAGGATTGGAAACGGTAAAAGATGTCAAGCAAAAATTTGTTTAAACTTACAGAAAATGATTATCGTCGCTAAGTTCTCGCTAAGTGCTTCATACAAAACAAGCGAATATATAAGCAAGCGGTGTAACCAAAACACGCTTATTCTCTGCTCTCTCTCTCTTTTACACTCTTCATTGAATATTTCAATACGCGAGCAGCTTTTTGATAGTGTTATAGTACACGCTGAAAAATCTGTATTTGTTGTTGTTTGGAAAATATAATGTGTTTGTAGCTTGTCGCAAGTATACTATACTTGTGCCCAAACACATTGTTTTTGCTACTTAATATAACATGATTGCGACACAATGTTGTAATAGGCTATAATATATGTTTTTGATACCTAAATATGGCTTTGTTTGTTGAAAAGCGCTAAGAGCAAAAACGTGACATACAACAAAGAAACAAAAAGGCACCAGATCTTAAATTCATGAAAACAATGCTTGCAAGCTTGTACACGTTTCCTGCAATATGTTGCTGAGGTCGTTATTTTTCTGCGTGTATATAACTACACATATTCCAACCATGTTGAAGTAAAATTACATAAACTATACAAAAAGTAAGAAATAATCACGATAGGACGCGACAGATAAACGCGTTTGAGTGAATTGTGACCTCTTTTTGGTTCTATTTTACGAGGGTTGCCAAATTGTGCACATCTTCTAGGCGTCTTGTTCTTGATCGTCTTTGTGTTTTGACCCAAAATTTAACCTCTATGGCCCGCTGTACGCTAGCTTGTGCAAAAAGTTCGTGAGACTTGTCTTGCTAGTGGACAACACTCATGGTCTTCGTTGTCGTGCGGCGCGTACCGATGATACCGTGGTTGTAGTAACCGAAACTGGGCAACTCAATCTAAAAGCATCAACTCGCCATTTCTCTCTACAATTCGGCATTTCACGCACCAACATGATGAGAATCTCGCACAACAATCTCGGATTATTCCCTTACAAGATCCAATTGACTCAGCAATTCGTTGTGACGTCTCAGTTTGGGTCTCACTGAAGCTCCAATCGGACATCGAATGTGACCGAAAAATCTTTTTTCTGACAAGGCGCGTTTTTAAAAAATTGCCGCATCTGGGGATCGGAAACCCCGCACGTCTCTGTCGAGAAGCCAATGCATCCACGGAGAGCGACAGTTATGTCTGGGTTTGGGAGTGTTGGTATCATTGGCCCATTTTTTCGAAAAGTCGGCTAGAAAACCCAATTCATTCAATGGCAAGCGCTACAGAGCCGTGATTACAGACGTTTATGCGCTGAAATGGAAGATATGAACTTGTATAATCTTCATCTTAAGCAGGATGGTGCACCATGGCCCAAAGTTCATAAAACAATCGATATTTTGCGCACAAAGTTCGGTGATGGTGTTATCAGCCGTCTTGGTGATGCGCGACTTTTTCTCGTGGGGTTCCTTTAAAGACCGATGCTATGCGAATACTCCAGAAACGATCCACTCCCCAAAGGCTAATATCGTAAGAGACATTCATGAGATCGAACCAGGCACCGCCAATAAAGTCTTGGAATATTGGACTGACAGGACTGACAACCACATGAATGAAATCGTGTTCCATAATGAATAGGAATGATTGGTATTTCTAAAAAAGCTATAATATATACATATGTATATAGGGTGTCTCAGTAATAATGCACTTTTTCATTTTAAAATAAAAACACGTATTTTTTGAGATAGTTCTGATTTTTTTTATTGGGTTGTAAAGAAGACATGTTCCGATTAAGTATGCAATAAAATATCCGTCAAATCGCCCCCACGGCTCCGATGACATGCCATTACACTTGCCAGAAAATTTTCCAAGACTTTTTCACAGAGATGTGGCTGCATCTTACCGATGACGCGTTGGATCTCGGAGTGCAGGAATTGTCTCCGGTTTATGCGCATGAACCTTAGATTTCACAAAACCCCAATAAAAAAAAATCGCACCGCATTAAATCGCTTGATCTTGGTGGCTAATTGACATCATAATTCCTTGAGATAATTTGTTCTGGAAATAGTTGCTGCAATACATCCATTGTTTCACGTGCAGTGTGGCAGGTGGCGCCGTCTTGCTGAAGCCACATGTTGTCCAGATTCTTGTCGTCCAATTGAGGTCACAAGAACTCCGTTATCATGTTCCTGTAACGAATGCCGTTCACAGGCACTGCAATTTCGGCCTCATCTTCAAATTCAAAAAAGCAAGCCCCAATCACACCGCCTGATCAAAATCCGCACCAGACAGTTGCTCGTTGTGGGTGTATTTGTTTCTCATGGAGTGCATGAGGATTTTCTGAGCCCCAAATTCGACAATTTTGTGTATTCACGCAGCCATTCAGATGGAAATGTGCTTGATCAGAGAAGATGATTTTTTTTAAAAAAATTGGCATTGACTTCACTTTGCTTCACTACCCATTGAACGAATTGCAGGCGCTTTCCATAGTCTTCTGGTTTAAGCTCCTGAGTAAGCTTAATTTTCTTCGCATTAAGGTGGAGGTCTTTTGTCAAAATTCGCTGCGTAGTGCTTCGCCAAATTTGAAGTTGTTGAGAAAGATGCCGAATTGATGTTTTCGGGTTTTTGGCGACACTCTAGTTTACAGCAGCAATGTTTTCGAGAGACCGACCGGTAAGTTGAAGCACAGGAGTCTTACTGTCCATAACCGACCCAGATTCTTCAAATTCGTTGACCACTCTTCGAATGGTTGCCACACTATTGTGGACTTCCTCGACTGAAGTTTGCGAGCGGTCTCAGCACAACTTTCCAAATTCTTGACATAAGTTTTCAGAATTATCACGCGTTGTTCTTTCGCAAGGCGCTCCATTTCTAATTATCGGAATAAACATTTGTGACAACTGCCAAATTTCAGAATTTCAGCTACTTGCACAAAAAAAAATTACACTACATTTAAAAAGTGCAATCTTTCTGAGACACCCTTTATACATATGTCCTTTATTTATTTAAACAGAATATAACAATATTAAACATACAAAGTTTAAATAAAGGTTGACGAAGAACAAACAGTGTCAACGAATTCGCTCCATCGATTGCTGTCTCTGGGAAATAATTTAATTCGGTTCCATGATAGTCGAGTTTGTTTGTATTCCTTTTCCAGGCACCGTTTCCATGTATTTGGTGGTATTATTGGCCCTGCGGAGTCATTCAAGTGCCGCTCTACACTCCACAAAATAAATATTGCATACCAAAATGTCTTTGGTATTATTGCAACGAAGTTCCTTGTCGCACGTTGATGGGGGCTAAATGAAAAACAAGTAGACAGCTTTTTTTAACAACTTTATTACATCCCAGTATTATAAACTATATTGGGTACTTTTGCTTTGGTTTGTGTCTATACTAACATATGGTGGGAAAAGTTTTCTTGGTTTAACCAATATCTATTATACCTACATATCTCAATATCTATATAAAAAAAAATCAATGAGTGTTCGAACTCATGGATGATGTATTAATACCTTTTTGCTACACGATACCTGTTCGATTTTTATGAACACATTAGTAAATGTTATATTGGAAAATAAAAAATAATAGTTTTTTTGTATACACCGGGCAATGCATAGCAACAACAACGAAACAACCAAACACACAACATCACACATGCTTTGTTCCAAGTAGCTGACGTATTAGTGTGTCACCATAACGTCGACTGCGCAAGCCGACGCTTGCAAATGAAATTTTGCGTGGCTATGCTTTATATCTCCGTTCAACAACAGCAACAGACACATGTACATACATACATTATTAAGTTAATACATACGCTATAGACACAATTTCGTTTGCCTCACCCCTGCCACATCACTCTTTCATTGCTCTCTTGCCCGCTCATTTTTGTTTAACACGTCATTATTCTCTTTCGCAGTCGCAGAAAATCTGGTTTTAGCAGCAGCATAAAATCTGACTTTGATAGATTTAGTCCCTATACGCCGCTATATATGCTAACACATCAAAAAATTCAAAAAATGTGCTATTTTTTTGGTTCACTTGAATAAAGGCACTTTAACTAAGTTTAATGAAAAACAGTTTTTCTTGTTTTTTTAATTTATTTTACTTTATTTAAGAACTATTAGTAATGGATACAACCCGGTTTGTTTTTAATAATTTCAAATATACGGGTTTTCATTGAGAGACAAAGAGAATTTATGTAATCCAACGAAATTTAATTCCAAGCATCCTTAATGACCTGAATTAGTGACTGCTTGTCATCAAATTGTCTACCTCCTTCATACACCTCACGAGATAACCAACCCGTGACATTTTCGATAATGTTTAGATCTGGCGAATAGGGTGGCCAGTCAAGAATATTAATATTTTGACTTGCAACGAACTCCTTTACTACTCTGGCGTTGTGTAAAGGGGCATTATCCTGTTGCAATATCCAAGATATGGGACCAAATAGTTCACTGAACTTCGGATAAGCCGATACCAATAACGTTTTATAGCTTCCACCAGTCATTTTTGCACTTTGAAATTCAAGATCGATGGTGCCATAGTAGGTAATAGCACCCCACACCATAACACCGCCATCACGGCTGTGATGTCGGTTCACAAAACGCTTTTCTTTGTGCAGATCATGGAAATAATACCCCTGTCAACTATTTATATGTGCAATGTATCATGTTGAGTTGGAGCTTAGAAAAATAAAATTTTTTTAATTTTTATTTTATATATTAGTTTATATTTATGTGTTCTTTAAAATTATAAGAAAACATATTTTGTCATTTCTTTTTTAGAACAAAAAAAAAGTGTTTGATATATTCATCATAGAAAATATTTATATATGCAAAAATGAAACTTAAATTTAATTCATATTCTTATTCGTATTCGATTAAAATATGTAATTAATATGATATTGAGTTGCCCTTGTGTATAGGAACTTGTTGTAGCCTGCGTGGCATAGAACTCACTAAGTTGCTTAAAGTGGACATGTTACTTCTCTCCCATTCCGCCAATATTGCTAGTTGTAGTTATTTAAGCGTCGTATACTGCTTCGACTTTGAAAACAGCTAGGCGGAAAGTATCCCCCAGAGGTCTTCGATTGGATTGAGGTCGGGACTTATGGCTGGCCACTCTAGTAATGGAATAAAAAAAAATCCCTTGTGAGCCGAGCAATGTGAATCGGGGCGTTGTCTTGTTGAAAACTCCAGTTATCTCCATATAATTCGCCAGCAAAGTCAATTAAATTGCTGTCCAACAGTTCAACGTATGCTGCCGCATTCATTTTAGTTGGGACAAAGCATATTTCGGACTTCCCTCGTGCTCCAAATGCAGCCCATATCATAAGAGATCCACCACCGTGGTTTCGCTTGTAGCACGTTTGCCGAGGATGTCGAAAATCTCTTCAATATTTATTGTGACCATCAGGTCCGTCGAAATTAAACTTTTTCTCATCACAATATATAACGGTTTCCAATTTGTCCTCCCAAAACTTGTACTTTTCTGCAAAAGCAATAAGCGCATTTTTATGGCGCTGGGTTAAGCGTGATTTGGCCATTTTGCTTTGGAACCGAAGACCTATATCGTCCATTAGCAGTTGCTGGACACGCTGTCTCGTTACATTTAGACACAATTCTACATTTATTTCACTACAACTCATATTCTCATTAGCTGCTGAATTCCGAATGCGACGCTTCGTCCTCTGGTCTACAGTTGGGATGCGTCCACTGCGCTTAATACAACCATAGTTTTCGGGGTATTTGAGGAAATTCGAAACTGTATTGCGATGTCGATGTTCCGCAGCTGCAATCTCGCCAATTCTTTTCCCTCCTAGTCTCATTCCAACAATTTCTCCGCGCTCCTCATCCGTAAGTTCACTTCCACGTGGCATGTTCAACTAGAAACAAAACTGTGAATAAAACGTTTCCTGGAATTTATTCATAACGATCACTTTACTCACGTACAGAAATGTATTTTATACTAAACACCCGAGAAAAATAGAGTTGTCCACTTTAAAGGGTCAGGAACGCGAATGCACATATAATTATTTTCTATTGAATTGCAAACTTGCAGCGATTATCATAGATAATGGGACTACAAATAAAGTCCAAATGACAAAAAAAGTGTATGATAAAGAGAGAGGGATATTATCGAAAAAGTTGTATATGGTCGATATTAAATTACAGTTTGTTTTCAGAAGGAAAGAAAAAAATTATTTTGGACATATAAATATTTGACAGAGGTAGTTGTAGCCATCAGGCCCATCCAAATTAAACTTCTTCTCATCCGTAAATACAACGGTTCTCCAGTCATTTACATGACCTCTTGGCTGCACATCCCATGCCATGTAGTCTCTTGCGAATTGAAGCCGCTTTTCCTTACGAGGAGCATTAAGTGGGGACTTTTTTGTAATTTCAGGTATTTCAGATACTCACAGCTCTTAATTACTCTGTGTGCTGATGACCTACTCGCTTCAACTCCAGCTTGAGCTCTTATTTTTGACAAGTATAAGGCAGAATTAGAAGCAATTCTGATGATTTTTCTTTTCTCATACGAAGATAAAGACAATGAAACCCTTCCTTTAAAAATTGTTCCATACCCCTCTGGGTCCTTGATGCAATCGTCGAAAACTGTTGGGTTCCGTCCAATTTTTTTTAGCTATTGCGCGGTTAGAATATCCTTCAGAATGGTAAACATCGATTTTAGTTTTTTTCCGATAGATTTAAAATTTTTTGTTTTGCCATTTTGACTCGTAAAATGTTTAAGATGTAATAAATTGTAATAAACAAACGCTCCCTACAAAAAATCATCGCTTACTTTAAAAATAATTAAAAAAAAAATAATAAAGTACCTTTATTCAAGTGAACCAAAGAAAAAATAGCACATTTTTGGACTTTTTTTATAAATTGCTCAAAAAAAATTCTTTAGTTAAGAAACCACTATTGTCATGATTTTTTTATATCTCAAGATATCCAGGTTCCATTTCCATTTTAAAATTCTGCAATCGGTTACAAATTGCAAAAGACACAGGCTGCTGAATATTGAATTTTTAGTGCCTTTAAATAGGTGAACCGGAGTGTATCTTAGAAAATATATGACCGACTCGTTTTAAATCATTATTCTTAAATTTCAATGCTTCTAACTTTAAAAAGAAATAAATAATCAATATTCTTCGAGCTTGAGGTCAGATTTGCTGTTCTTGTTTTATTTTCCGCGATATTTCGCTACTCCATTTTATAGCATCATCACGAGATATAAACAATATTTAACAATTAAAACCAAATAACAATTGTGAAAAAAATTATCTCAATAAAAATATGTTTGAAAAAATTTTCGCGCCTTTTTCAAAATTTTCTGAAGTTACACAAACAAAAATAATGTACGTAAAAAGTTCATATAAATTAACCCAAAGAAAAATATTAGATCAATAAACAATTTGTGTCTAAAAAGTTCTACTTCTTACTAATTAAGGGCGAGTTTCACACTCGTAATTTAAAAGCTCCATTTAAAAGCTCACATAAAATTTTCATATTAAATGACATTTAAATGACAAGCATCGGGCATTTAAAGTATATTTAAATGGAGAATTGTCAAGTGTGAAACTGGTCATAAGTGTCTGTAAATTTGGGCTACATTATCTGTAGCTGTTTTATAGTTAATTCTTTTCAATATTGGTGTATTAATTGTTTGTAGCATTTCTAACATATAACGACGTTTATAATTGTTTTCTTTATTTAAAACCGCTGTATCCTGAAAGTGTGGGTAATGGAAAGTTTGGGTTTGGGTTAGGGAATGGAAATGTGCCAGTATTTCTGATCTGATTTGTGTCCTGCAATTCGTGTCTTTAGTTTATTTTTTGTAGTTCCTACATATACTTTGTTACAAACCTCGTTGTCATTTCCTTTACATGGTATTTTATATACTATATTACACATATCAAATTTGTCCAAACTATCCTTTGTTTTACTAAATATTCCGCCTATTGTGTTATATGTTTTGTGTGCTATCCTATAATTCTTGTCGTCAAATATTTTTGACTTCGCCAACCTATCAGTTATTCCAGGTATGTACGTTATTGATTTGAAAATTTTCGGCTCATCCGTAGTAACCCTGTTAGGTTGTCCTTTATCCTCAAATTGCCTTATCAGTCTGTCGGTAAGATGGTGCGGGAAGTTGTTGTCCTTGAGAATGCTTCTTATCCTTTCCTTATAGACCTTGTGGAATTCTACATCACTTATAGTCAAAACGCGTTCTATTAAATTTTTCGCCGTATTTATTATTACACGTTTTTGATGTTTCGAGTGGAAGTTGATTATTCTTCCTGAAGACTTTGGTTTCTGATACCAATTAATTGATAAATTTTTCCCTCTCCTGACCACCAAAGTGTCCAAATACGGAAGTTTTGAATTTGACTCTTTTTCCATTGTAAATTTGATACTGGAGTGGAAATTGTTAAAAACATCCAAAATTTTATTTATTTCGCCCTCTGAAACGACACAAAATAAATCGTATACATATTTTGTCAAAATTTTTGGTTTTATATCCAATTTTTCTATACAAGAGTCCAGTAAATTTTCCATAACGATGTCAGCAACTACTGGAGAAGCTGGTGAACCCATTGGAAGTCCCTTTTGTTGCAAATATGTATATCCTCCCATCATGTTGGAAATATCGGTTATCCACTATACAAAATCTTAATATATCTAAAAATAAAGATTTATTAATGTCTGTATGTTGCTTTAATGTGTTCCATTTTTCCTCTATGATACTGATAGCTAAGTCTACGGGAACACTCGGGAAAAGAGATACTACATCAAACGAAACTTAAATTTTGTTACTATTAATCTTCTGGTTCTTCATTCTGTCCTTAAATTGTATTGCATTTTTTACATTATATTTCGAATTTTCCGTTATCTTTTTAAGGATGTTTGTAATGTATTTACACAGTTCATATGATGGAGAGTTAATAAAAGAGCAAATTGGTCTTAATGGAAAATCGTCTTTGTGTATTTTTGGAACTCCATATAATCTCGGTGCTGTGGACACTGTTCTCCTAAATTTATTCTTCTGTGTTTGATTAATAATTCCTACTTTTTAAAGTTCCTCAACGAATTTATTATTCTTCCTTTCTAGTGTACTCGTAGGATCTTTGCTCACTAGCTTGTATTCTGATGTATTTCCAACAATGTTGCCTATTCTCGAGACATAGTCACTCTTCTTTATAGCTACTGTTGCATTTCCCTTATCAGCATTAACAATGAAAATATCCTTATTACTTTTTAGGAATTTCTCTGCCTTATTCACTTTATCTAAAATGAATTTATCTGTACTCGTTAGTTTCATCTTATTCATTTGACTATCTAACATTGTCGTTAATTTAGTCCTTGCTATTTCCTGTTCTTACTTTTCCCCTAAGGTGTGTACAAGATCCTCCCCCTCTGCGATCATTTTCAAAACTGGGAAATCTTTCCTCTCTACTGGTAGTGCATGTTTCTGACCAAGTGAAAGAATCCACTTCACCTCTTAAGGAATGTCTACGTCAGTTTTATTAACAAACCACTTTTCATTTAATTTAAATCCTAAATTCTTTTCTTGTAAATTTACAAGTGAATTAAATTTCCTTTGATGTACTTCCTTTGTCCTATTATTTTTTGATATCGTTATCTTATCTTCATATTTTAAAAATTCTCTAATTTCTTCTTCTGAAAAATATCTACCTAAATAATTTCTTATAGTATCCATCTAATTATTAGTTTCCCTTAGTAACACGTGCTTTTATTTGATTGTTAGATTGAGTAGTTTGTTGTGTAACTCTTGTGTATAATTGGAAATATTTTGCTGAATTGATGGAAACCAATTTTCAGAAAAGATTCTTTGCATTCTTTGTGATGAAATTTGGGAAAATACCTGTTTTTCGACAACGAATCAGAAAAGTAATTGTCGACCTTATCCTTACGATCTTGTCCCTGGTTGTCTTGAACCTGTTAATTATTGATTTCGTTCGATTATCCCTCTTGAATTTTCCATATCCCATTTTCGTCTGGATGTGCTCTCCAATTTCAATATTTTTATTCTGTTGTTCGACCTTTTCTTCATCAATAAATAATCAATATTCTTCGAGCTTGAGGTCAGATTTGCTGTTGTTGTATTTATTTTCCTCGATATTTCGCTACTCCTTTGTGTAGCATCATCAGGAGATATAAACAATATTTAACAATTAAAACAAAATAACAATTGTGAAAAAATTATGTCAATTTAAAAATGTTCCAACAAATTTTCCCGCATTTTTTCCAAATTTTCTGAAGTTACACAAACAAAAAAATGTTCGTAAAAAGTTCATATAAATTAACCCAAAGAAAAATATTAGATTGATAAACAATTTGTGCTTAACTGGTTCTACTTTTTACCAATTAAATGTCTGTAAATTTGGGCTACATTATCTGTATCTGTTTTATAGTTAATTCTTTTCAATAATCAATTTTTTCAATCTACCGACAGATGTCTTCAATGTGGCATCACTTTCGTTTTTTTTTAAATCGCTAAAACTAAAATTTTACGAATTAAAAAATCGTTAAAACGCCCCCATGTCTATATCTCGGAAACTGACCGTCTGATCGAATAATAACCAATTTGTGTTGGTTCCTAAAGGGTTTTCAAAAAGTGATCCAACTCGTATAGAATACCTTTTTGTCAAAAAATCGCCAAAATAAGAAAGACGGTAAAATAAAATAGAGGCTATAACTCGGAAACAGTGCGTCCAATCACAAAAATAATACATTTTTTCTATCTAACCAATGGATGTCTTCAATATGGCATCACTTTTTTTTACATCGCTGAAACTAAAACTTTTCGAATAAAAAATCGTTAAAGCGCCTTCATGTCTATATCTCGAAAACGGAGCGTCTAATCGAAGAAATAACCAATTTTTGGCGGTTTCTAAGGGTATTTCATAATGTGGTCCAACTCATATGGAATAATTTCTTTTTCAAAAAATCGCCAAAATAATAAAAGGGGCCTATTTGTCAGGTATGATAAAGTGTGGGACATGCACTATTTAGAAATTAACTTGGCTTTAAAAAAATACCAATACTGATTCTATTGGTAAGGCCATAGAATAATAATACCATAGAAGCTTTTATTCGCTCAATAAATTAAACGTCATATGTACGATGGGAAGTAAACATTGGATGGTGGAAAATATGGGTTCAATAATACCAGATAGTGGCAATAGTATACAGCGATCAACAAAGAAACAACATCCGAATTTCGTGTTTTTGTGGCAAACTAGTTGTGTTAAATACAATACAAATGTATACCAGCGATAAAAGTCAACAAAAAAGTGCAAAATATATTTAAATTTTTCAGTTCTACACCAAAACGACATGAAAAAGTTAAGTGAACATATTTTGAACTCCACCTGGTGGAAGTTAATTATAAATTTAATTGCTCTCATTTCCACAAACCTACGATGAAGTGTGTGAAATGAAACGTCAGATGAGAGAATAAGTTTCTCTATGGATGTGTTATTCTATTGGTAAGGCATTTATAAATGAAACACCACGTCGTTCAAATGAATTCTGCGAACTGCTTTACAGTACCTCATTCGATCTAAATTTTCGATTGTTTGGACCTCCATCACGTGAATGACAGCGTCAATTTCTCAACAGCCTCAATGGGCTCGGAATGGTTCGCACAAAACGTGACTTTCACGTCGCCCCAAAAATAATAGTCTAGCGGGGTCATATCGCAGCTGCAAGGCGGCCAATGGTCTTCCAAGTGTCGGCTGATTAAGCGGTTTTCGAACACAGTGTGCAAAAGATCGATTATAATTTGCGGGACATTTTTCACTTTTGTGGCTACTTACGCCCTACCTAAGCGCTGTTCAGAATCATTCCTAGGTAGTTCATATGTTCTGGAAAGTTGTTTATTGAGATCTTAGGTACATTTTTGTAGTTGGTTGTTTCCTTGCATTTTGCACGGTTTGCTACCTATGGGTCTGAACAGGGACAGAGAAAAAAAAAATCGAATTGCGATTTTGACCTTGAAGATGAAGTTTTTTGATTTTATATTCTGTATTTCTTATATTCTTTATGGCAGGAGCTACAACTTTCCCTCAGAGAGTAAATCAAAATTCCGAACGGTTTGCAAGATATGAACCTGACAAATTGATCACTTTTTTGCAAAATATTACACCGAGGCCCCAAATCTTTGGGGGCCCATAAAACTTTGGGCAAAACTGGGAGACACAGGGTTTTTTTTGATCTCTTATCACGTAGTGGGGTCCGTATATGGTTATATTTCCATGACTTAAAAAATTACACACAGTGTTATACAATCGATTGTGATCGATAGTGACAGAATAACTTAGTTTGCTTCATGGTATATAATCTCTATGTCTTCTTTCTCATTCTACATCATTTCCCTAGCACCTTTTCGATCAGCTGTGCCAAGGAAACCCCCTGTAACACAGCACGTTATCAATAAATTGCATTTAATTTTTTCGATAATTTTTTAGTTGCGTATAAAAAAAATGAGAGAAATTAGGAAAATTATGTCAGGAATAGATAACGCTTTTAAACCTGAATCTTCAAATAATTTTAGTTATTAAATACTTGGCCGATAACTTTTTAGCTGACTGAAAATGTTGAAGAACTGTTACCACCAAAGTTTGTAAATATGATGTGATACGAACAACGTCGATTACATTCGATTTTGGTATCAAGAAGGAAGGTAACCAACAATAAACATCGACGATAGTTGACCCGCAAACCCTACGAAGCTTTGTCAGAGTTTGGTATTCCTGCTAAGCTGACACGTCTTTGTAGAATGGCAGTGACCGACACGAAACCCTCAGTAACGATTGGTCAAGATTTCACCGAACCGTTTAGTACGAGGCGAGGCTTCAGGCAGGGCGTCATTCTATCATGTGATCCCTTCAACATAATTAGAGAGATCATCGCGCGAAAGCTGCAGTCAAAACGAATAAATCAATCAGAAGCAAAAGTCGCATGCAGCTCGCGTATCCTGATGATTCAGACATCTTTGGGCGAAATCTGCGAGAAGTTACGACAGTAATTCCGAGAATTGAGAAGGAATCAGCAAAAGTTTGGTTGGCACAAGACAAAAACGAGCACAGGACAAAATGAATCGTTTCGAGAAGCAGAATGTCCGCCCGACTAATTGAAAGAGTGAACGTTAATAACCGTTATAATTTTGAAGTAGCGCACGAACTTATTTACCTCGGATTTGCCGTAATAAAAATGCTCCGAAAAACATAAACATAACATATTTTCCCCAACATATTCTGCAGGAACCATGTATATGTTTGGAAGACACTTTAACCATTCATATGTTTGCATGTCCCCAACTCACTTGTATTGAAATGCAAACAGTAGCAAGTTTACTTGCAAACATGTATGTTTTTACGTAGGCACATTTACGTTCTTCGTCCCAAACATCCTTATACTTACGTGGAAGCACTCGCGTGTTTCCCCCATACCTGTATATAAAGGGGTTTTCAACAGAGACGCTACAAAAGTAAATCGACAGGGACAGCAAACGACGCCATATTTTTTCCGCTCTTTTGACATTTTCAGTAAGGTTTGCCATTTCATCATGGAAAGATATACGAGCCAACAACGAGTCGAAATTATTAAAATTTACTACCGAAATTTGGAGTCAGTGGCCTCAACTTTAAGAGCGCTACGTCCAATTTATGGTCGTCATAGTCGTCCTACCAGATCAACAATTGAGCATCTAGTGGAAAAATTTGAGACAAAGAAGTGCCCGTAGTGTCGAGACTATTGCTGCCGCTGAGGTTTCAGTTCAAGAAAGCCAAAATGTGTCTCCCACACGTCGTTCTCAAGCGTTGGGCATCTCTGTGACGTCGTTGCGGCGAATTTTGCGAAAAGATCTTGGCCTACATCCTTACAAGATCAAATTGACGCAAGAACTGAAGCCGCTTGACCACCATAAGCGTCGTATGTTCGTGAATTGGGCTGAGCAACAACTTGAAAATGATTCGGATTTTCATAGGAAATCATCTTCAGCGATGAGGCTAATTTCTGGCTGAATGGCTTCGTTAATAAGCAAAATATGCGTTATTGGGCAGACAGCAATCCACACGTAATCCATGAGTCATCATTGCATCCTTCTTCTTCCGTGACGATCAAGACCGGCACATTACTGTGAGTGAATGCGAATCGCTACCGTTCAATGATAACCGAATATTTTTGGCCCCAATTGGATAATATGGACTTGGAGGACATGTGGTTCCAACAGGACGACGCCACAAGCCACACAGCGAATGCCACAATCAATTTATTGGAAACCAAGTTTGGTGAACGTGTTATCTCACGAAATGGCCCAGTCGATTGGCCGCCTCGGTCGTGCGATTTGACGCCGTTAGATTATTTCCTGTGGGGCTACGTCAAGTCTATGGTAGCCATGCAAAAGAAATCGAGTTCGATACATAATGGCATCGAACGTACTTTCACAGGAAACGACGACATTTGTGGCCGTCGGTGGTGCAATGGTTAGTGTGCGCGGCTCTTGTACATGAGATCCTGGGTTCGAACCCGGCTCTGACCACCTTCAAATTTTCTTTCGGCGGCGGTCACCTCGCATAGTGACGGCGACACTATCGAGTATCTAGCCATGAAAAAGCTTTTCAAATTACCGTTCGGAATCGGTGTAAAACTGTAGGTCCCAATCAGTGAATGAAAACTGGAAAGCGCACAGCTCAGTGATTGTGAGAAGTTCTCCCCAGTCCCTACATGGGATGTAATGGGAAACCATTTATTTTATTTTATTTAAAGAATTTCATTGGTATCTAATTATTTATTTAAAAAAACTTTTGTAGCGCTCTTATTGAAAAACCCGGTATATATTGTAGTAGATTTAGATGTAAATTTGGAAAAGCCAAAGTGAAAGAAGTTTAAAAAAGATAACATTTTCGTAAATAAGTGCCTGTTCTTAACAAAAGTAAATTTTCTGAAAAAAAAATGCTGAGTACCTGAGTAAATTGCCATTCTTACAAAATTACCTTTCTTTAAAGAGTACTTTTTTGTGAAACAAAATAACTTTTCTTGAGAAAAGTACCTACTCTTAAAAATGTACCTATTCGTGAAAATATTACCAATTCTAAAAAAATCCAA
The DNA here is from genome assembly GCA_963931995.1 of Phaonia tiefii. NCBI lineage: Eukaryota > Metazoa > Arthropoda > Insecta > Diptera > Muscidae > Phaonia > Phaonia tiefii. The sequence continues at coordinate 142,611,103 of OZ008369.1, forward strand.
TTACGTAAAAAAAAATTTCTTCAAAAAATATATATAATATAATGTTTCCCATTACATCCCATGAAGGGATTAGGGAGAGCTTCTCACAAACCAGTGAGCTGTGCGCGTTCTAGTTTTACACTCACTGATTGGGACCTACATTTTTACACCGGTTCCGAACGGTATTTTTGAGAAGCTTTTTCATGGCTAAGTACTCGATAGTGTCGCCGTCACTAAGCGAGGTGACCGCCGTCGATAGAAATTTAAGGTGGTCAGAGCAGGGATCGAACCCACGTTCTCATGCACAAGAGACGCGCACACTACTATTGCACCACCGACGGCCACTCTTCTTCAAAAAAATACCTTCTCTTAAAAAAAACATTTCCTTTTCTTAAAAGTACCGTTTGTTTCTTAAAAATAATCTCTTATTGAGGCAAGTAGCCTTTCTGAAAATAAGTAAATTTTGTTCAAAAAATAACATTTTCCTAAAAAGAGTACACTTCTTTAAAAAGTACCTAGTCTTAAAGAAAGTACTGCTTTGTAAAACAAATTCATACTCTTATGGCTTTTTTTACAGAAAGTAGTTCTTCCTAAAAATAGTACCTTTTCTTAAAAAAAAACATTAGCTTTTACTAAAAGGAGTACCTTTCTTCAAAAAAGTACCTTTCGGGAAAGTATAATACATATTCTTACAAAAAGGGCATACAAATTTCCTTTTTTTTTAAAAAAGTACATTCTAAAAACAAGTTCATCATTTTACAAAAAGTATCTTTTCTTAAAGATCCATTTAAATAAGGCGTGTTGAAACAACTAGTTCATAATATATTCCGAAAGAAACTTCGTTCCAACCGGGTGTCCCCTGACACCTCATGTAATTTTTAATCTATCAATGACATCGACAAATAATTGTGATGTATGATAATTATGAATTCTAATCAAAATATAGATTTTTTGCAAGGAATTTCCAATGCCTGAATTGATTTCCAACTAATATTTTCCCTGTGTGTGATATTGGAATATTGCAAGTGGTATTGGGTAACCCCCTTTTCCAGAAATAGCTGATCGACTCCGTGGTTGGGAATTTAAGAATGGATGGTAGAATATGCGACATTATTGACACTAATGAGTTTTAAAATTACAGTTTATGCTATAACTTAATTAGGATCTTAACAACAATATTTATTTTCTACAATTTCATTTAAATTAAATTTGTAAATTATTTCAGGTTAGTATTTTTAAATAATACATAATTAAATTAATGCACCTATTTTGTTTTAACTTTCAACCACAGGGTGGGCCAAAATTCACCATGGGGGTTACAAATTTACTAACTTTTTCGTTTATAGTTATATTGTTTTAAATTTTTTTCAGATTTTAAAATATGCAAAATGGAATTTTTTTACACTAAGTATGGACAATAATGTCACTTAACTGATCCCCGTTTTCAGCTTCGCAGTGATGGGCTCGTTTTATTTTTCCATAACATCTTTCAAAATTTGTGGCTGTAGCGTTCGAATTTCTGCAATAATGTTCAAGCATTGTCTCGGGCTTTTTCACATATATTCGGTCCTTCAAATAACCCCTAAGAAATTACTCGAGTGCTGACAAATCTGGCGAATGCGCTGGCCAATTAATTTCCGATTTTCTGGAAATCATTCGCTCTCCAGAAATTTGACTTAATAGTGCCATTGTGCTTCGGGGAGTGTGGGCAGTGGCTCAATACCACATCTCAAAACAACATCTCTGGTCAGCTTTCAAGAGCAGGACGTAAAAAGTGATGTACCGCCACTCCATACTGTACACCTAATGGGGTGGCATTGGCATTGATGAATGGCTCTCGGATTTTCAGAACCCCAGAAACTACAGTTCCGCTTATTAACAAACCCATTCAAATGAAAATGAGCTTCATCACTCATAATCAGATTTTCAATAAAGTTGAAAATAATTGATCTCTGATTTAGATAATAAAATTCTATTATTCTGGTTCTTTTTTCAGTGGTGAATTTAGCCATGATTTATTATTATCCTGGTGTTATTTATATAATTTGAACAAAAAATAAAAAAAATATATACACGAAAAAGTTATTAACAGCCAAAGTCACGATGTCGAACGTTAACGTTCGCTTTCTTTCTATGCGACAAACAGCTGATTTGGGAGTCACTAACAAGCGAACGAAAACATATACAATTCAGTACAAAATCGGACCCCACTTACACTCTCTCCTACAAAATCTAAGCGAACGAAGCCAGTCACTCACTTTCGTATCAGAATGCGAGTCACTATCTTTCGACTTGTCGTTCGCATGGTTTTACATGTGCTGGTGTGGTTATTGTTCAAAGCAATAACATAAACTAGACGTTCGCCATTTAATTTCGGAGCGAGAGAGGAGAGTACGAAGAACTAGTATCTGCAGGTGCCACAAAGTTGTCGTTTTTGTGCTGAAATTGAAATATATTTTAATAACAAATTTATTATAATGACATTATTTTCTGTCCATTGTGTTTCCTCCATTGAATTCTATATAAATTGTTTATGTTTCAAGCTTTTATTTCATTTCCAGCTATGCGACAACCAAAAGACAAGTGACTGGTTTTGACATTTTCGTTCGCATAGATGACAGCGAAAATAGTTAGTGGCTTCGGATTTTGCAAACACACAATCACACAATAACATTTAAAGCCTGGGCTAAGAAAGAAAGTGAGTGACTGGCTTTCGTTCGCTTAGGTTTTCTTTCGAGATCGTGACTTTGGCTGTAAATTGTTAAACCCCATGGTTACTTTTGGCCCACCTTGTATAAATATTGATAACACAAGGGAACAAAATCGAAAAAATTTTGATACTATTTAAAACCACTATTTTTTTCTGATGTATTACGAGATCCATTTTACAAAAGTGGACAAAATTTTAAATTCTATGGATAAATTTTTTTTAAATAATTTTTTAAATAAAATTTTCCATTTTTGAAAAGCTTCTTCCACGGATTTTAACATAACTCAAGAACGATTCATCCCACTTTACTAGTGAATACACCAAATAATTTGCTGCTAAAATGCCTACAAGTTTTCTTAACATTATTTTTTAACCTGCACAAGAGTTGCGGAGTTATCTAAAAAGTTATGGTGAGAAATAATATTTTTCAGCCAAAATTTATATAATGTTTTTTTAAAAAATTAGAAAAAATCCTAAGCGGCAAAAAAGTGCTCGGTTTAACACTTTGATAGTAAAGCCTGACCTGCTATGAATAAAATGAGATGTTTCGTAAGAAAATCGATGGATAAATTTTGATTTTATTCACAATTAGGTAAAGATATCTCATTTTGTCCAAAATATATAAAATTTTTTTTAATGATTCTGAGAATGAAAAAAAATCACAAAATGCGATTGTAAATTCTGTGAATTGTAACACATTTGTATTCAATACCTGTGACCTTGTTACAACGCCTCACAAAAAAGTGTTGTAAAAAACCCCACACAAAATGCACTTGTTCTACCTGTTTACTGCAAGAAGAAGCTAAAACACACTTGACAATCACATCCGCAAGCAGTATATATAATAGTACAAGTATCCTTTCTTAATTATTCAACAAGTGTACGCAATAGTGAAAAGTCTAATTTAATAAATAAATTCAATTGAATAAATTCAGAAAGTTTTCGTGCAAAAACGACCCGAATTTATTTTGTTACGTGTGCGGTAAATACACCACCTTGAGAAATATACAAATTTTCTCAGATGTAGTACAAAAAAAATATAAAGATTGCTATAATATAAATCCGCACAATTTAAACCAGCATTGGACACCGAGTACTATATGCATGTCATGTCGATTGAACTTATCTTCTAACGTAAAGTAAGTATAGGTTAATAGATTTGGAATATTTTATATTAACAGTATTTCTTATCTAAATTTGGAATTCTTCATATTCCTTATTTCAATTTTTTTTTCATTTTACAGACGACACGAAAATGTTATAAACGAAGCTCTAGTGCCCCGAGATCGTATCATATTACCCCCGACTTGGATGCAACATGAGCATCAAAGTACACTACCTGGACAGCCACTTAGATCGTTTTTCTGAAAATCTATGAGACTTGAGTCAAGAACAGGGCGAACGATTCCACCAAGATATCCGGACAATGGAGGAACGACAACAGGGTCGGTGGGATGCACACATGATGGCTGATTTTTGCTGGAGTATTCAGAGTAACACTTCGTCATTCAAGAATAGTAGAAAATCATATAAAAGAAAATTCCAGAGTTTGTAGTTTAAATTAATTATTTATTTATTTTCTTATTTTATTTCTTATTATAAATTCAACTAATAAAATATAAATTTAAATAAAATATAAAATGGTTTTAAGGTTCAATCAACCGAAAGAAGATTATTAGCAACTATGATTGTCAAGTGTGTTTTATCTTCGTGTTGCATTCAGGTAGAACAGGGTTTTTACAACACCCTTCTTGTGTGTGTTTTTACAAGAGCACAAGCATTAAATACAAATTTGTTGCTGCTCAATGTAACTATTTTCAATCGAAATTTTTTTTTTCATATCAGAATCATAAAAAAAATATTTTAATTTTTTGCTCATTTTTGTTGAAATTGTAAAATTTCAATATTCCTGACGAAATGGGATACCTCTACCTAATTGTGAATAAAATCAAAATTTATCCATCGATTTTCTTATGAAATATCTCATTTTATTCATAGCAGGTCAGGCTTTACTATCAAAGTGCTAAACCGAGCATTTTTTGCCGCTGAGCATTTTTTCTAATTTTTTAAAAAAAAAAATTTGTATACAGTTTGGCTGAAAATTATTATTTTTCACCACAACTTTTTAGATAACTCCGCAACTCTTGTGCAGGCTAAAAAATAATGTTAAGAAAACTTGTAGGTATTTTAGTAGCAAATTATTTGGTGTATTCACTAGTAAAGTGGGATGAATCGTTCTTGAGTTATGTTAAAATCCGTGGAACAAGCTTTTCAAAAATGGACAATTTTACTTAAAAAATTATTTTAAAAAAAACTTATCCATAGAATTTAAAATTTTGTCCACTTTTGTAACATGGATCTCGTAATACATCAGAAAAAAATAGTGGTTTTAAATGGTATTTTTTCCTGTTGACCTGTGTTATAAATCCAACATAATACAATCAAAATGCAAGAGTCGAATGAAACATATACCATTTGCTACAAACTCTCATGAATGACAAGTCTTTGATTCCCTTATAAGGCACCTTAGACTAGGGAATTGTTGGGTCCACTTTCGAGTCGGTCCTACTCATCTGACAGTGTAAGGTGCAGTTTTATTTTCAGAAAGTCGGGTGGAAAGTCGGTTGGTGTAAGGCGAATCAATGCCCGTGACAAAAGTCGGCTTGATTAACGGATAACGTTGTTATATTTTCTGAATGACAAGAAAATGTTATTTTGTGCTGATTTTGTATTATTTTTTCTACAAAAATTTACACATTGTTTTCCACGCATTACGAAAAACCGAAAAATAACTGTAAATAAATCCGAAAGTTAACCGGTTTCACGGGTTTTTTCCACTCTGTAAAACCGGCAACCAGTTATTCGAAAATTTTAGTTTTTTGAACACTCTACGTCCGGCAAATTAAAAAACAAAAAAAAATTATTGCAGAGGAAATGTTGAGCAATATTTCCATGATACAATCCCAGGGTTATGATGGTGAGCGTTATTAAACTCCAGCACATCCATTCATGAGTCGTATTAAAAAAAACTTTACATGTAATTGTAGGAAAAGTTCATACTAAATACTTTCAAGTTCTGATACTTTTTTTCTTTTTTTAAGTGAAAAATGTTTCGATTTTCTTGGAATAATAGATAAATCCGGGAAGCACATTCACTGGCATGCCTAGTTTCGAACTGCGTGACAAGTTCATGATTGGATGACCATCTACTGTGCCTCAATTGGTGAGACAGACCATCATCGTATATATAAAGTCTTTATATGAAATTTATATATGCGTATTGTATCGGCCGAAAATGCACTAGTACCAAATCAATCTGAAAGCTAATTATTTTTTCTCCATTTTTTTCTTTGCAGAGTTGCTGTTACTTTGAGGTTAGTTGGCCCAGCAAAAAGGATGTACAAGTAGAGAAGAAAAAACCGGCGCAATCTGGCAACCCTCGTAGAAGAGAGCCAAAAAGTCGACGCAATTCACTCAAACGCACTTCTCTCTCGCGTCACAACTTGATTATTTCATACATTTTACATACTGTGATAGTCGAAAAAATGAACTTCGATGAATCCTTTTCGAACTATTAGGGGGGAGTCCCCTGAGTGCGAAAGTACATTTGGAAGTGTCAGATTGGCTCCAGTTTTTGAGAAATCGGTATATATGGATATAGCTAAGTCTGCGCTATTTAAACAAATTTTACCGGCCATAGGCCAATTGTTTCTTTGGCCTAAAAGGGCTTACAAAGCTTATGAAAATAGAAAAAACAAATGTTTGCGCTCGGTCCAACTTCTTGAGATATGGGCCTTTAAAGCTTGAGTATATAATTGGCCATATCTCACATATATATGGTCCGATCTGGTTGCGGTGAATATCATTACAAAGACCCTTAAAACTCTTTAAATCTGCATATAAATATATTACATTTTATTAACCCATTGGGGACAAATTTAAAAAATACTATTTTTTAACCTCACTTTTTTGCTAAAAATCTGATTTTCTCTAAAAACAGCCTGAGTAAACCTATCTTCTACCTGGGCTCAGGTTGTAGGCAACACTTCAGGCTTTGTTTTAAGGTATAATACTTCGCATTATCCCTTCTAAGACCGGAGATATTTATGTTCAAAGACATCGTACAAAGATATGGCCGATAAAATTTGTTTAAATAGCGCAGACTTAGCTATATCCATATATACCGATTTCTCAAAAACTGGAGCCAATCTGACACTTCCAAATGTACTTTCGGACTCAGGGGACTCCCCCCTAATAGTTCGAAAAGGATTCATCAAAGTTCATTTTTTTCGGGTCAAAAACTATCACAGTGTAATTTATTGATTGTTTTTGTTCCGCGACAGAAAATTTCGGCAAAGTAAAGGCCACCCTTAGGTTCACATGAGTGTGTACACTGTAGCTGATAAAGAGCCCCTTAACTCCTTAAAGCTATTTCATTTGTAGCTATGTCACCCTGTGCTAGATGGCATCATAAATCTACACAGTTCGCTTAATGAAGAAAATACGTTTAGAACTTAAACATACTCGTTCAGTCACTCACCATAAGATATGTTCTCGTCTTGTTTCGCAATTTATTACATTTTATTACAACACTAAAGGGACACAATTTATTAGTATTGTAGGTGGTGCACACAAACACCTACACATGTATAGCACCAATACACAAACACACGAAAACATACGTATTCACACTTTCCGAGACTAGAGGCGGTATATTTGTGTGGCTGTGTTTGCACATGGCGCGCAAACAAAATGTTCCATATCCGTTTCCTGTTCGCAGAATTTCTACGCATTTCAATGACAGTTACGTACTGCAGTATTTAATTAGGAAACCATACATTTGAGTGCCGTTGATTTTGGTCTTCAGATGATTGAGTAAAAATTGGTTCTGCCATTACTTCTTCACCTCCAAGGTAAATAAGACACAGTGACTACGCCAGTTAAAGTTATCGAGAATACATGAATGTGTTAGAAATTTTATTTGTGCTCATTTCTTAATTTTAGAAACATAAATTGTATACATTCCAATTTACTTTGGCATCTTTTAATAAAAAATTATACAAAATTCATTTGAACCCATTAAATTTATAAATCTTTCACTACAAAATAAATATAAGAAACAAATTGTGGATTTATATTTTAAGTTCAAATGCTCCAAAATTCAATTGACAACGATTGAAATTGAGATATCCCGTATGAAAGATATTGCACCCTAGTTATAAGAGAGTCAAACCTCAAACTTCTCAGATTTAATTTTTGTCTTTGATATTTTCTTATTTTGGCGATTTTTTTTAAAATCATCTTTCATACGAATTGAACCAGTTTATGAAAAACCCTAGAAATCCTTATTTATTTATTATTTTTCGTTTGGGCGCTCCGTTTCCGAGATATAAACATGAGGGCGTTTTAACGATTGTTTGGTTAAAATATTTTAGTTTTAGCGATTTAAAAAAAAAATTGATGCCATATTGAAGACATACATTGGTTAAAGCCTCCTGTGGACGTAAAATATTTATTATTTCTTCTATTGGACGTGCCGTTTCCGAATTATAGCCACTTTTTTTTAGCGATTTTTTTATTTTGGCTATTTTTAAAAAAAAAATTCTTCTATACGAATTGGACCACTTTATGAAAACCCCTTAGAAATCAGCAAAAATTGGTTATTTTTCAATTGGGCGCTCCGTTTACGAGATATAGAAATTTTCTGTAATTTTTTCATATTTTCAATTACATATTGTACCGTGGGTAACCCATTACCCAAGGTAGTGGGTAGCTACCCATTATTTTCCCCATTTCCCTGAGTGTAATGGGTAATCGTGATGAGTTATTCCCCATTGTCGTGGGTAGCTACCCATTATTTTCCTCATTACCCTGTGGGTAATAGATAATCGTGATGGGTAATTCCTTATTGTCGTGGGTAGCTACCCATTATTTTCCCAATTACCCTGAAGGTATGGGTAATAGTGATGGGTAATTCCCCATTGCCGTAGGTAGCTATCCATTATACCATGTGGGTAATGGGTAAGCGATCGCTACCAATGGGTAAACGATTATTCAGGGTAACCCATTACCCACGAAATACGAACCCTAAAAAAATCACGTGGCAAATGTAATTTCAGTTTGTGTACCTATATAAAATATTTGTTGTCTATATGTTTGTCAAAATATGTCTCTCCGTGAGAGAAAGAAACAAACCTAAAATTTCAAAATCAACGGCGGCCATTGTGCTCTGTCATATCACTCTACAGTACAGACAAATTTGTCCGCTGTGTATACAGTCTGTAGAGGTCTTCTAAAAATTTCTCTATACCGGCTCTACCTAGAGGAGTAGAGTGGTAGAGTCACGCTGCAGTGTAGACACAACAGGTATAGTCTCTAGAGTCTACAATCTACCGAAAAAACTCTATAGTGGACACTTTGCTTAACAAAATGGTAGGCAAATCACATTATGATATTGAGGACGACCAAGAATCGGCTGGAAAGGCCAGGACGAAGAATCCCTGCGTTACAAACTAGCGAGAAAAGACGAATAATAGAACCAGTTAAAGATGTTAAAATTCGATTAATTTATATATTTTTGTTTGTTTAATGAATATGTGTAAGACATCTGACCTCATAAGGTGGTAAAGTATGCCATAAAAGTAAAGTAATGTAAGTGATACGAATTGCCACTCTGACGGGCGATTATGACTACCATAAAATAAACAAAGTGCATGAGAAGTTTGACGAACAGAACCATTATTTTGATAGAAAATTTCAACAATAAGTGGTATGTAAGTCTATCCATGCTGAAAAGGCAAACCAAACTAAACAAAAAGCAACTATCAGCTGTTATCTCGGTTGTCAAATAAAGTAGTGTTACCAACTCAAACCTGTGAACCTATAAAAAAAAAACACTCTTTATGTGTATCACAAATGTATTTAGATACATAATGGCGTATGGAAAGTTGTAGCTGTTTGCAGCAGATCACCCTATTGTACACTTGTTTCCAACGGAAGTCGTCAGTACCTATTCACATGTCCATAAGTAGCAATTATAAACACTTTTCACATTATGCCGGTTATACCGAATGTCGCACATCTCATATTGCTCGAATTGCCTATTGAATGCCATTTGTAACGTGTTGACAATGAAGAACAATGTTGTTTTCTAGTCCCGTCTATCACCACAAAGACGATTGTATGCCGAAGACAAACCCAGACCCGGGGGTTGATTGTCTAACATGTGGTCTTCGTTATGGGACAGACGACAATTCACGTTTTTCTTCTCGTTCACTTTAATATCATCCTTTCTGTACAGAGTATTCCAATTGTGTTGTTGTTCCTTTGAGGACTTTGTTAATTCAATAGAAATCACTTTAAAAAAAAGAAACATGAGAAACCTAAAATTTGGTTCGTCCTGGTACTTGTTACTTTCCAAAATCCGTTTGTTATTGTTACAATATAAAAGAAGGAATTCGAAGTATTGCGGAAAAGGAAATTACGTTTTCATTCAAAATGGCTACTTGTAAAGACGGCAAGAGAAGAAAATATAAAAATGAGTGTGTGGTGATGTTTAATGTAACTGCTATTTTGCAGCAGAATTGCTTGTTACCCACATTAGATCAAAAATCAAGTCGATATCAATTTGAAGGGTAGATCAATCTTTGTGTGTCTTGAATGAAGAATAAATTTGTTGGCCGTTTTTTTAATGTACTGCTACATAATGGAACATGTGGGGGGGGGGGGGGGGGGTGTTACAAACTTCTGTAGATTTGGATTTGGTAATCAAGCAGAAGAACAAAAATCAAACCAGGATTTTATGAACTTTATGCTATCAAGAGTTGCTAATTATATATAAATTGTAAATTTTTAAACTATATAGAAAGTGCTTAAGTGGTAAAATCCATTGATGCAAAAAATGTCGAAATTGACAAAGTTCGTTTTTGCAATAAAATACAGAGCCGAAAAGTACCAAAGTTGGGCACGTAAAATTGTGCACAACTCTGTTATCTTATATATAACAGAAAGCCTCGTATTTTGAAAACATTTGTTTACACGCTGAAAAATCTGTATTTTTTCTTGTTTGGCCGCTTGAATAACGCGTTTTTGGAGCCTGTCGAAAATGTAGCATACTTGTGCCCTTGTGTTTGCTATTCACTATCGCTATTCACTATTACCTTTTTGCTATTCACTATTACATGTTGGAGACACAATGATTTTAATATGCTACAAAATATGTGTTTGTGCTAAAAATATAGCTTTGTTTGTGAGACAAATATGGTTGTGTTTGGTTTACTATTCACTATTACATGTTTGCTATTCACTATTACATGTTTGCTATTCACTATTACATGTTGGAGACGCAATGGTTAATATGATATAATATACGTGTTTGTGCTAAAAATATAGTTTTGGTTGTGAAACAAATATAATTGTGTTTGGTGCACTGTTTACTTCACGTTTTCTTGATCTCTCTCGAGAGCGAACTAATAAAAGAGGGCCAACGAGTGATTATTCTCAGGTTGTTACAAATATAGTATACGTGAGACCAAACATATTGGATTTGCTATACAATATTACATGCTGGAGACGCAATAATAAATATGATATAATATATGTGTATGTGATCGAAATATATGATTGTTTGTGATACAAATACACCTATGTTTGATGCACTGTCGAGAGTAAAATATTAATAGGGACAAAGAGAGATTATTCTCTATACAAGTTACTGTTGTTGTAAATGTGGAACTGTATATTTGCATTATTCTTTCAGTAAGTGATTCATAAGCATTCAGTCATCAGAATAGGATAGCAAATGCGCTTAGTCGATTAAAGAGTTATGCTGCAAAAAAAAAATGAGATTAGTAGAAAATATTTGTGGTTAGCGGAAAACAGAACAAATAAAGGCCTGACAAAATGAGATAGATAGCTTCACTAAATTGTGAATAAGAGCGAAACGCGTCCATCGATTTTTATGATCCATATCTCATTTTGTTCGTAGGTCATGCGGCTTTAGGATAAACTATTAAAGCTTTCAACTTTTTGCCGTTTATTATGTTTCTTGTTTTGTTAATAATCATAAATTTGAATTTTTTAATCAAAAATTCTTTTTTTTTATAACTGCGAAACTGTTGATTAGGTTGGGAAATAGTGTAGCAATAGATTAAAGGTATTGTAATTCTAAATGTTTCTAAATTTATGAGGACACAAGCGGACACGTCGTTCTCGAGTAATAATGACATAAGTATATATACAAATTACCATTTTTAAGATACATAGTGGTATTTATGTGCCATTTAGGGTGACTAAACACATTCAGATTGCATAAATATCTTCTGAAAAGTTGTTCAACTTTACCATGGTTACAATTTGTGCAAATATTGTAAGTGGAATATTTGGAGTCACTGGAAAATATGCTGAAAAATTGACAAAAATCTTTTTTTCCCAAAAAAAGTACACGAAAATCTAAGAATTGGTAAAAATCGATTTAATTGAATTTAAAAAATTTGACGTTCTAAAGACATTTCATGGGTACTGATCAACTCAGTAGACTTGCCTCTGATCGATACAACTTACTAGAACGTTGATACATTTTTCGACTACAACGGTCGCTAGACAAATATATTGTAAGTGCACATTTGTAATTTAATTTAATTCTTAAAACATTGAGCAAAATTGTAACAGGGTTGACACAGTTTGGAAGTAAATTTTGTTCATAAAAAACAAAAAAAAACATAACTAACTAAATGAATTTATTGCTCTCGTGAATAAAAAAAACAATTTAATTATCTGTTGATATATGCTTATACAACGTGAACAGTAAATATTGTAAAATTATACAAATGTTACAATTTTGCATTCTAGTTTTATTTTAATTTATTCGATTTCTGGTTCAATATTTTGTGCAGTAGACTTTGGCTTTTTTAAGAGCTGGTATAAGAAAATACCTAAAAAATTAGAAAAATAAATAAGTCCGCTGTTCTAGGGGTACCACCACATCAATACGCCGTGATTGAAATGGTTGTAAACAAACGTACTACTCATGCGTAGTGTGAGATAAAGCAGCGTTGCATAAAGCAAATCAAGCATATTTTTCCCGATTCTCAGACAAATAGGTAAGAATTCCCAATTTGGTGTTTGTCATAATCAAAAAAAGGGACAAAATCAAGAAAATCGATGCCAGTGCGAATGCTGTATTAGTCTCACCAGACCATATAACCTTAAAAGGAAGGCGTAATTGTATTGCTACTATTTAAAACGTGTCGAATTTACTACTTTACCTTCCTCTAGTCTGGATCTGGATCTCATATGATATCAGTGTTGACGGTGTCTGTGTTCACATTGTGCTTAAGCGAAGCGGAAAAGTGAAAAAAGCACGTAGCGGAAAAACCCAGAAGAGAAAAGGCAGTAGACTGCTCACGATTACGGAGAAGACGATTGAGGACGTTAAGAAGACCGTGGTGATAGCCGACGGCGTGGGAGATTCCCATCCAGTGATGGATGAAACAATGGACGAAGTGATGAGGAAGCGTAGGAGAGAGGAGTCCTACGAAGCTGATGACTACAAGGTGCGATACGAGGCGAGTGTTGCGAAAATTGAGAACCTGGAGGCGATGCTTGAAAAGGCATTGTGTGAAATCGCCAGACTGAGGAAGGTTAGCCCGAAAACTGAGTCCGGCACTGAAGACGAAGAAGAAGAGCAGTCCTCTGAGGTCTACTCCACATCCGATGAGGGAGATGACATCGGAGAAGAATGCGAGATGGTATCTGTGGAGGCCATCAACAACAAGGAGGGGTTTCCATCGTTGCGTGAAGCGATGTCGAGACCAGCGAAGAGGGATTCGGCAGGGCAAGTCGCCACACCTGCCAGAGATAAGGATGCAGCAGGGCAAGACACCACACCTGCTCGGGATACGGTAGGGCAAGACGCCACACCTACCTGGACAGCAGCAGCAGCCAAGAGGGTCAAGGCAGCGAATGATGATGCAGCAGGGCAAGACGCCACACCTGCCTGGACAACGGTGGTGTCAGCAGCAGCGGCCAAGAGGGCAAAAACTATGGCGAAGGCAGGTACGCCATGTTCAACAGCAGCAAGTACAGTTGCCGCAAAGGGTGCGGTGGCTGCTAATAGGCCATCAACATCGGCAGCTGTAAAGAGGGCAGCAACAGCGACATCAACTGCGAGGGCAGGTACGGCAACTGCTTCAACATCAACTGCGAGAGCAGGTACGGCGGCGGCTAAGATGAGGGCAGCTGCGGCAAAGAAGAGGACAGGAAAATCGATCCCGGTCATAACGACCTTCGATATAGATGTCAAACTAATCCTGCGAAGCATCAAGAATGCGCTGGGGCATGATAACTTCAGCCTCAGCATCTTGGGTAGAAACTCTACCAACATTTCGGTGAATTCCCTTCAGGATCACGAAAAATTAAGGGCGCTGTTAGAAGCGATTAGTGTCAAGTTTTACACCCACACTCCTCGGAGTGTGAAGCCATACGTGGTCATCATTCGGCGGCTGTCTGACACGTTTGACGTGGAAGATGTGAGGGGATATTTAGAGGGTCTTGGACTGAAGCTCGAGATCATGGGGCTGACAAAAATGGGTGGCGATCGTTGGCTGATAAAGCTATCGAACGAATCCGATTTGGTCAGTTTCCATGAACTGACGAGTATATTGAACTGCCGTGTCAGATTTGAGCGGTTTAAGAAGGGTGGGCACCAGTGCTACAGGTGCCAGCGGTTTGGACATGTGGCCAGGAACTGAAACATGCCTTCCAGATGCGTGAAGTGTGCAGGACCGCACGAGTCGGAGGCATGTGTTTTACCCAAGAAGGGTGAAGCCGTGAAGGAGGTACCAGTGGAGGATGAGATCACCGGGGAGGTGGCGATGCAGGCCCCACGCAAGGTGAAATGCGTGAACTGCGATGCTGAGGGTCACACGGCTGGGGCAAGGGATTGCCCGAAGAAGATGGCGATTGCGGCTAAGATGCGTGCAGTGCGGAATGGACCGAGGGTCAGTGGACCAACGAATGCTCGGGCTACGATGATGAGAAGACCAGGGTTGTCATATGCGAATGCGGCAGGTGGTGCTCCCAGTGTACGGGCAAATTCGGGCCGTGTTGCGGCTCCTATGGCGGCTAATTTTGGAGGTCCTAGGTCTGAGACAGGGACTGATGCGGATGTTGGTGCGTTAAATGCAGATTGTCGCAGGATGATGGGAGGCAACATCTTCGACTGCATGATGAAGGTCCGGGATTTCGCAGGAGGCTATGCGGTAATCCGGGATGAAGCTGGAAGGATGCGGGCCATGGCGGCCTTTATGGAATCTCTGTTTCTTTCATGAACACACGACTGAAGTGTATATTTACCAACGTGGACTCCATCGTTTCAAGGCAGCGGAGGCACTATCTGGAGCTGTTTTTGGCGGAGCACAGACCAGACGTGCTTATGATGGCGGAACATGGACTTGGTGACCGGCATAGACTGGATTTCATGGGTTATGTGACCCACTGGTGTAATTCGGGCGGAGGTCGCGGTAAGGGGACGGCGATACTGGTTCGGGACGGGATTCATTGCATCAGGCTTGGAGTGGATACCGGAATTATGCAGAACACTGCTGTCAGGATCAGCAGGCCAGGTGGCACCGCCATCTCATTAGTTTGTTTGTATTTGCGACCTAGCGCAGTGCTTTCCGACTCTGACCTACTCACACTTAGTGAGCTGGTGAGAGACGGGGATGTGCTGATTGGCGGGGATTTAAATGCTAAACATCCTGACTGGGGTGGATCGGTGGTTAATGCAAATGGACGACGCTTGCGGGATTTCCTGTTGGGGTGTCCGGATTTGGATGTCTTTTCTGCGAGGGAGCCGACCAGGGTTTCTGGTACTGCAGCATCGTACATCGATATTTTTATGGCTTCTCCGGGCATACGGGTGTCTCAGGAGCTGAGGGTTCTGGATTATGAGTCGGATCACAGGGCTGTGGAGATTCGAGTGGACTGTGGCGAGCTGGTTCGGCGGGAGCGACCAGTAATTTACAACTTTGGGAGGATGAACGTGGATCGGTTCAATTCATTGCTACGGGGGTCTCTTCCCTCTGCTGCTCTTCCGGTGGATCGTAATGTTACCATTGGCGAAATTGATGACTGCGTGGAATCTATGGCTGAGTCTTTTCGACAGGCTGTTGATGGTGCTGTGCCGAGGATGACAATTGGGTATGGTGGACTGCCTGACCTCCCTCCCAGGATAAAGGACCTGATTGGACAAAAGAAGAGGCTTAGGAGGACTCTTTGCAGGACGGGGGATTTCTCCCGCATTCCTACTCTCAGGGCTGAGATAAGGCAGCTGAGTCGGATCATCGATGGTGCGATTGCTGAATTTGAGGCTGGTTTCTGGATGGATCGGCTCAATGTGGACAGCACTACATTTGCTAAGGTGACGGCGGCTGGCGGACTGCGTCGAAGGGATCCTGTCCCGAATATGTTGGACGAGGGCAATGTGCCCATTATTGAGGAGGTGGGCAAGGCTAATCTCGTTGCTGCTGGTTTTTCTGCGGTGCATGGCGTGAATGGTCACTTGAGGACTGGTGACTTTGGTGAACGGATTGCTGCTGAGGCAGCTGATTTGGTGAGCCACATACCACGTGTTGCTTTTAGATCGGGGATCATGGCTGACGGCGCAGTTGGCGCTGGGCGTGTGGATGACCTGATTATCAGGGCTGCGGATGTTGGTGGCGCTCTTAGAAGGCGTCCGCCTAAAAAGTCGTCTGGACTGGACGGCATTCCCGATGTTGCTTTGAAGAGGACTGATTCCTTCGTTTGGACCTTTCTAGCAGTTCTTTTGAACCATTGTGTCAACTTGGGCTACTTCCCTCGAGCCTGGAAGAAGGCGTCGGTAGTACCTATTCCCAAGCCTGGGACGGATCGGAAGAGGGTCAGTGGATATAGACCAGTTTCACTACTTTCCCCTTTTGGAAAGCTGTTCGTTCTGGACCATGTTCGAGACCATTTGGCTGAGCGCGGCATCTTGCTGGACAACCAGTTTGGTTTTAGAGGGCGGCACTCGACATCACAGGCGCTGATGGTGTTTTCTGACTACGTGACTAAGGGTCTAAACAGGAGACACGCTACAATAGCTGCTAGCCTGGATTTTGCCAAGGCCTTTGATACGGCTTGGCAGGCGGCGATATTGGTGAAGATGAAGGCGGCTGGATTTGCTGCTGACATACTCAGGATGGTTGCGGGCTTTCTAGTGGACAGGTTGTTCTGTGTAAGGGTTGGCGACTCGCTCTCTGAGGAGAAGATGGTGACGGCAGGTGTACCGCAGGGCTCACTATTGGGACCTGTTTTGTACACCATCCTTCTCAGCGATATGCCCCTTCCCCCGGGGGGGGATCTGTTGCTGATTTATGCGGATGACATTCTTGTTGCAGCTTCTGGCCCTAGGGCCAGCAACGTGAATCGGAGGCTGAACACTTACCTTGAGACCCTGAGTGGTTTCTTCTCCAAGTGGGCAATTGGGCTTAATGTGGCCAAATCGAGGGGGATCATTTTCAAGGGGAAGCGCGGGAACCTGTACCCGAACGCCAGGGGCTACATCCCCAGACTCAAGGTGGGAGATGCGGATATCGGGATTTCGAGGGATATCAAGTACCTTGGGGTGATGTTCCATGAACGGTTCACCTTCGTGAGCCATGTGGACTACGCTTTGCGGAAGGCTAGATTTGCCTTTTCTGCATACTACAGGCTGTTGGCGAGGGCGAATGGCCTGAGTACGGAGGTGCGTCTGCTGGTGTACTGGCAGGTTATAAGACCTGTTATGGCGTATGCTTTCCCGGCCTGGTTTCCCATCTCGTCGAGTCAGATGGAGAGGCTAAGGCAACGGGAGCGGAAAATACTCAGAACCTGTCTGGGACTGAGGATGACGGTGATGGCGGATGGCTCTTTCCGCATGCCCTCCTGTAGGAGGGTATATGATGGTGCTAGTTTTGGGAGGATTGACAGGTTCATGGTATACTCTGCTCTATCTTTCCTGGGAAAAGCGGCGGGTGTGGATAATGACCTCGTTAGGGCATGTTTCGACACGACGGATGCGGACAATCTTCTGTCATGCTGGTTCTTTGGACCAGCGGACCTTCTGGCCCTCAGTAATGGGGGCTATCTAGGAACAGACGGGGCTTTGTTGTTTTACCACAGGAGATTCGGTACATTGGGTATCGATGATCCTGTGTATAATACTACTCAGTAGTAGAGGTGGAGACTGGAAATTTTTCGGAATTTCTGGTCTATTGATTTATGAATTTCTGGTCTATTGATTTATTGATCTATTGATTTATGTTTTTAAGTTGTTATTTATTTTTTAAGTTTCTTTTATTTTTAGGTCAAGATGACAACCAAGGCGTTCCCGTTTTTCATCAATTTTTCGGGGAATTATTATTTTTAAAGCATATATAATTTATTATTAAGACTTGATGTATGTATGTACTATTTTTATGAGGATGGAAGTTTCTGAAGGGCACCCTATGGGTGTGAGGGAAATAGCTATAGGTAATATTAAGAAGTATTTATAGTGTACAAGTAGAATGTATTTAGAATGATTACAATAAAACCAGTTTGAAAAAAAAAAAAAATCTGGATCTGGATTGTCATATGATTTGTAACGTTCCGAACAGAATTATTGTTTTTTAATAATTCCATGATTTCAACTGGCTTCCATATTTGATCAACTTCCATATTTGATCAACTTCCATATTTGATCAACTTCCATATTTGATCAGCACGTGGACAATAATGAGCAATTGCAAAAAATAACAGTAAATTTATGCGCCACGTATTGGTTACATTCGAGTTTCTGAATCAATCTTTAAAGAGTTAAAGAGAGAGCAATATTGTAACATTGAAGAGTGTGCGTAATTGTAACATTGGGGTTTGTTTACATATTACGCTCTTTTAAACATATATTATATATAATTGTTGTATATTTGAGTGTTAATTATGAAAGGGACCATATAGGTTTGACGCTGCTAAAAATTAAAGACATAAACCTCAATAATGCGAAACCTGTTACAATTTTGCTCGTAGCTATACCTTAACCGAATTTAGACGATTTTGAAACGAATTCATCAAACATGGTTATGCGAGGTGGAATGTTGTGGCCATGGTGTACTTTCAGGCGCAACAATAATTCCACTGTTATTTACATTCTGACACAAATGTTAGATAAGCAAAATAAGGAAAGCTTTCACATTATGATTACTTTAAATTATCCATTAAGCGTAAGTAAAAGTTTTTAATCGTAACAATATTTTGTCTAGAATTTTTTATATGCGTAATGTTAATACGAAAGTTAACACTTGAATTTCCAGCGCAGGATTTTGCACGCAAATGAATTGTTCCAAAATGTTTAACGGACAACGGTTGTTTTACTTTCTTTGTTTGATAAATTAGTAAGTTGAATGGAATAAAGTTAAAATGGCTTACAGACAGATGTGCCTCGAATCAGGGTTGCGAAATTTGCCTTAAATATTGAAAACTACGAATCAAATTCCGCGATGTTAAAATTCTTCGATCCGACACCTACTCCGACTCCAATTCCACAAGTAAATCAAACGTATTGTTGCGATTAAGTAAAAGCTTGTACTTACGTTTAATGGCCGAATTAACATATTTAAATTACAACAGGGCGATTAATGCTGCGCCTGAAAATATACCCTTTCAACAAATAACGAAGACGATGCTGATTCGTTAAGATTTCAAAACGGCAATACCACTGGTTCTGGAAACGGGTAGAAATCTCTACGTATGACTTAACGACAGAGCGAAAATATAGATTACAACTTCTAGAGAACCTAACGGTGAAAAATAGAACTCGTATAAATAGCTGAGGTCTTTGGCATTTGATTTAGTCTGTGATTAAATACAGTAGTGAATGATTGCATACAACTTCATCGGCAATAGCGATATCAACGTTAAGTAATAGTAATCGGCTTGATATATAGACGAATTGTAAAGTGTTGACTTTAAAAATGTATAAATAAAATAATAGGAAATAAAACTGTTGTACTTTTAAGCGAACCTTGTTGTAATTTAAAAGCGAACCTTGTTTCATTACTAAAGGATTATTCAACAGAGACGCTACAAAAGTAAATCGATAGGGACAGCAAACGACGCCATATTTTTTCCAGCTCTTTTGACATTTCTCTTCAGTAAGGTTTTCCATTTCATCATGGAAAGATATACGAGCCAACAACGACTCGAAATTATTAAAATTTACTACCGAAATTTTGAGTCAGTGGCCTCAACTTTAAGAGCGTTACGTCCAATTTATGGTCGGGCTCATTTCTGGCTGAATGGCTTCGTCAATAAGCAAAATATGCGTTATTGGTCAGACAGCAATCCACACGTAATCCATGAGTCATCATTGCATCCCGAAAAAATTACGGTTTGGTGCGGTTTATGGGCCGGCGGCGTCATTGGGCCGCACTTCTTCCGTGATGATCAAGACCGGCACATTACTGTGAATGCGAATCGCTACCGTTCAATGATAACCGAATATTTTTGGCCCCAATTGGATAATATAGACTTGGAGGACATGTGGTTCCAACAGGACGGCGCCACAAGCCGCACAGAGAATGCCACAATCAATTTGTTGGAAACTAAGTTTGGTGAACGTGTTATCTCACGAAATGGCCCAGTCGATTGGCCGCCTCGGTCTTGCGATTTGACTCCGTTAGATTATTTCCTGTGGGGCTACGTCAAATCTATGGTCTATGCCAACAAACCAGCGACGATTAATGAACTTCGTACGAATATCGAACGTGAAATTGCAACAGTATCATCGGCCGATTTATGCTTGAAAACCGTCCAAAATTGGGTTCAGCGTCTGGACTTCTGCAAGCGTGCCCGTGGTGGCCATGCAAAAGAAATCGAGTTCAATACATAATGGCAACGAACGTGCTTTCACAGGAATAAAGAATTTCATTGGTTTTGTTTTATTTAAAAAAACTTTTGTAGCGCTCTTACTGAAAAACTCGATATATATTTTTTACTATCTGGCCCGGCAGACTTCGTCCTGCCAATCTTTTGAGACTTCGACGAGCAGTCCACTCACTGACGTCAATATTTAATTTTTTTAGGGCCGCAGCTGGGGAATTGCATTGTCACTTGTCACTAAGTTTGCAAAATGGCGACAAGTGCGCTCACGAATCTTTCTGGGTTGAATTTATAACATTTTTTTCCGCTTTGTTCTCTGAATCGTCATATGACTTACATTAAACTTTTTTGCAACGTTCCTAACTGAATTATTAGTTTTTAATAATTCCATGATTTCAACAACTTGAGATGCGGATCAACACGTGAACAATAATGAGCACTTAAAAAAATAACAGCAAAAAAACGTGTTGGTTACATTTGAGTTTCTGGATCGTCAAAGAGTTGAAGAGAGTGCACTATTGTAACATTGAAGAGAATGCGTAATTGTAACATTGGGGTTTGTTTACATGTTACGCTCTTTTAAATATTTATGTTAGATCGACTCAGAAAAAGTTATTTTTGTCCACCCTTCAAAATGTCCCTGGATTTGTTTTATGATGGTTCCCAATATATTTCGTGCCTGGCATTAAGATCCCGTATGCTGGTCAATTGTTAAAAAAGGTATATTTTTTGTTTTTTAAAACAGCATTTTGTACTTTAACTGTGGACAATATATACAATATTGGTACCTTATGAAAGGGTTTTTTAAGGCCTGTCCAGCGGTTTATAAAATATCTCAAAGTATGTCCTGACACATAATTTTTTCAACGTTTTAATTTTTTAGTACCGAGATTTTTCTGATTTAAATGTCAGATTGAAATATTTTAATCTTTAGTCGATTTAAGTAGTACTTGTTTTACCAAAAATGCAATACTGTGGCAACATTACGTTCTAAACAGGGGAAAATGGGTATCAAATCTTTTATTTTGGCAATGCCATAATTGCCTTTTTTTTTAAAAACGGTCCAGCTGACAGGATCTTATTGCTAGACACGAAATATTTTGGGAATCATCAGAAAAAACCAAGGTAGATCTTGCGGGGTGGACAAAAAACACTTTTTTCTCCACCATACAATGTAAGTCGGTCTAATATATGTATAATTAATGTATATTTCAGTGTTCATTATGAAACAGACCATATCAAAGTAAAATTCAAAAAAATATTTTAGTTCTAAGGATGAACGCGACTAAAAATTAAAGTTTTAAACTTCCAATAGAGGAAATCTGTTACAATTTTGCTCGTCACTGTATATATTGAAATTAAAAAATTATTTGCTTCAAAATAGTATTATGTTTGGGAACAAACACGCACATGCTTCCACGCAAGTAATCGCGTGGTTGGTAGGAAATAAGCAAATGCATTCATTTAAGTATATGGAGGTTTGGATGGAAACACACTAACGCTTCCACGGCAGTATGCAAATTTTTGGGATGCAATACACATATGGTTTCGTGCAAATATTGCATGTTTGCAGGTAATCATAATAATTTTTGCCTTTAGATATGAGTGAGCTTGTGAATTAGAAATATGCGAATATTTGGAGTGTGTTTCAAACGTATATATGGTTCCTGCAGAATTTATTTGCGAGAATATGTTACAGAGGTGGGTTGTTTTCAACATGTAGAAATATAACCGAAAGCAGTTTATACAACTCTGATTTCGTATTGTCACGAATTTCCTTAATTGCTGTTTCATTTCCCGTTAATAAAACAAGGTTCGTTTTAAATTGCGATAAGAACAACAGTTGTAGTTCCTTCCATTTTACTTATTCAGTACAACAATTCACTTTATTTACACAACTTAACATTCACAATTGTCAAAATTTTTACTATTACCACGCGTTGCATACTTTTGAGCGTTTAATAACAGTTTAGATCTATACATTCGTGGAGTGTTATCTGCCGATTTTCACCCGTTAGTGCTGTCATCTATTTTCTCGAAAAGTCTAGTGTCACCACAAATATCCGTGATCTTTCGTTGTCGCTATAGTTGTAGATTAATTTATATATAGATTGATATCCGTCTCATCATGGGTTTCTCTTTGTGCTTCTTCAATGAGGCAACGAACTTCTGTCAGCAACATCGAACAAAATCCTACATTTTTAGTTTTCTGCATTCACGATGTTCATATATTTACATATTTTGAACATTCAAAGTAACAATTTCAGGTGTGTTTGTTAAACCTCAATTCCAGAACTCTGCGCTTGACGCTCAAACTTGCAACTTCCACAAGTTTGCTTCCCTTCAATCATTAAACCGCTTACCGACTTGACAAATCTACTTATAAATTAATCTATGGCTATAGTCGTATATGGCCGTCAGTGGTGCAATGGGTAGTGTGCGCGCCTCTTGTACAGGAGATTCTGGGTTCGATTCCTGCTCCGACCACCTTAAAATTTCTATCGACGACGGTCACCTCGCTTAGTGACGGCGACACTATTGACCGTTTGGAACCGGTGTAAAACTGTAGGTCCCAATCAGTGAGTATAAATATATAAAGCGCACAGCTCTCTGGTTGTGAGAAGCTCTCCCCAATTCCTTCATGGGATGTAATGGGAAACCATTTTTTTTTTTTTTATAGTCGTATAACGCGCTGAAATTTTTTTCTTTTTTGTTGTTTGGATGCAAATATAACGTGTTTGTAGCTTGTCGTATATATAGTATACTTGTGTCCAAACACATTCTGTTTGCGATTCAATATAACATGTTTGGGACACAATGATTAAAAGTTTATAATATATGAATTTGTGACCCGAGTGTAGTTTTCTTTGTTGACTGCCTGTCTGCCACCATAAAGGAACAGAGCTTGAATTCACGAAAGCAACGCTTGCAAACATGTACTTGGTTCCTGCAATATGTTGCTGCGGCCGATATTTTTCAGCTTGTAGGGATTTCTACCCGTTTCCAGAACCAGTGGTATTGCTGTTTCGAAATCTTAACGAAATTACATCGAATTCATCGAACTGGTTTGCTTAAGGGTATACTTTCAGGCGCAACATTAATTACCCTGGGTTTTACATTATGTTAACTTAGGCATTAAGCCATAACCGATTACATAGAAAAATGGAATGTAAAGAAAATTTTCAAAGCTCAAATGGTATTTGAAAATTCCTCTAAAGGTTTTTCTATTTCACTAATAAACTGTACAATTTGAAGAAATAATGTACGCAATTATTTGTATGTGATGTCGCAACTATTTTGCTTTAGAAAATACAACAAAGTATACTTTACAATCAGCAGCAAAATATATTATGGCTGGTGAAATCTCAGTAAATGTCACAAGTAATAGTGCGAATGATCCAGGTTTCCTAGAACATTTAAATAAAATATCGAACTAATTTTGTGCAGTTCGAATTGGTTATTAGAAATAAAATTGAAAATGTAGCAAATCGAAATTGATAGGGGAATAAATTGAAAATTCAAATAATATACTTAAGACCCATTTCCAATGTTCTACTTTTAACCCTTCAAAGATTTTATTTTGAAGTTTTAAACAAGTTAACCTGTATGCTTCCACAGGCCCACATAAAGTGGCTTTAGGAACCCTTAGTTTTACACCGGCTCCTAACAATATTCGATTTGACGGGTTTTTTACATAGGTATGTTGAAGCATAAAAACACAGTTTTTTTTTTGAAGTTAGCGCAGTTGAGGACAATTTTATCAAAACACCCTTTTCTTCGAGCCATTCTAAAATATTTTCGTATTTTACACCCAACAAGTGGTCACCATCCAACAAGTTGCCTAATGGTGCTACAACGACTTCCATCTATTCGCTTAATAGATCCATCATTTGCTAATCTTGTACTCATTATAATCTCATTGAATACGCTTCAGGATAATTAAACTGGCTAAGCTGAATTAAACTACTTCTGGCAAAATTACAAAGGAAAATGATGCTATAACCTGTCAGTCGTTTGGTGGATTTGCCTGCAGTGATCTCCGAGTTGTGTATGCTTTGTGTATTATTGGCAAAATATCAAAATTTTCCAATTAAACTCAAGCAGTGGTGGGAGGTTATGGGCGGTTATCGTTATTATTATTACAGTCATTGTCATGGTACCACTTCCCACCCACCAGCTGATGTTGTCGCCTCTTCATTTAAAATGCTAAACATTGCTACTAACAGGCGCAGTCATTTTCTATCAGCCGTATGGATGTTGGAAAGGATACGAGTATCCTTATTGTTCTCGCTGAGTGTGGCACTCTTACTCTACAGCACACATTACTTGTTGCACGAGTCCTTATCGTCATTGTTCCAAAGATGCCATAGAATCAGTATCAGTATTGGTGTTGTTGTTAGTATTCGGATTCTAGATGTTACAATGAATGTTTGTGGGTTTGGAACACTTGTCGGATATAACCTCAAAACAATTTATGCAAATATGTGAATTCACTTGTGAAAGTTTCCAGCACAATAACATGAAGGGAATATAACCAGGCATAATATATGCAGACACGAGTACACTATGCCGTCGACTCTAAACTCAAAAATAGATATTTTGATAGTAAAGAATCATCAACAAATTCTACACATAAAATGGATGACATGATAGATACTGTTTGGAATTTTCTTATCGTCCTTTTTAGCGCTGTTTTATTTCCCGTTAATAAAACAAGGTTCTTTTAAATTGCGATAGGTACAAAAGTTTTAGTTCTTTTTACTTTAGTTAGTACTTTAAATAAGTCTAGTTGATATAACTATTGTCGACGATTTAGATCGTTAACGGTTTATTAATACTTAGCTTACTCTTGATAGTTTTCTCACAGACTAACTCCTATACGCTGCTCATCTGCTATTTATATTAGTTCTATTATTTAGCACCACGTACTCTAGATAATTCAGGTGGCATCTCCTCCTCGTTATCTAGAACTTTCCACCAGTTTCCAGAACCAGTGGCACTGTCATCTCTTCCGAGATTAACAGAAACAAAACTTACCCGAATGTAATTGCTATTAGAGTGAATTCCTGATATTGTGGAATGTTGTTGTAAGGCATACTTTTAGGAGTTACATTAATCGCCCTAATAAAGGGTTTTTCAACAGAGACGCTACAAAAGTAAATGGATAGGGACAGCAAACGACGCCATATTTTTCCCGCTCTTTTGACATTTCTCTTCAGTAAGGTTTGCCATTTCATCATGGCAAGATATACGAGCCAACAACGACTCGAAATTATTAAAATTTACTACCGAAATTAGGAGTCAGTGGCCTCAACTTTAAGAGCGCTATGTCCAATTTATGCTCGTCATAATTTCTGGCTGAATGGCTTCGTCAATAAGCAAAATATGCGTTATTGGTCAGACAGCAATCCACACGTAATCCATGAGTCATCATTGCATCCCGAAAAAATTACGGTTTGGTGCGGTTTATGGGCCGGCGGCGTCATTGGGCCGCACTTCTTCCGTGATGATCAAGACCGGCACATTACTGTGAATGCGAATCGCTACCGTTCAATGATAACCGAATATTTTTGGCCCCAATTGGATAATATAGACTTGGAGGACATGTGGTTCCAACAGGACGGCGCCACAAGCCACACAGCGAATGCCACAATCAATTTATTGGAAACCAAGTTTGGTGAACGTGTTATCTCACGAAATGGCTCAGTCGATTGGCCGCCTCGGTCGTTCGATTTGACGCCGTTAGATTATTTCCTGTGGGGCTACGTCAAGTCTATGGTCTATGCCAACAAGCCAACGACGATTGATGAACTTCGTAACGAATATCGAACGTGAAATTGCAGCAGTATGGGCCGATTTATGCTTGAAAACCGTCGAAAATTGGGTTCAGCGTCTGGACTTCTATAAGCGTGCCCGTGGTGGCATGCAAAAGAAATCGAGTTCCACACATTGTAGCGCTCTTATTGAAAAACCCGATATTTACATTTTGTCATAAATGTTAGCTAAGCTAAATAAGTAAAGCATTCGCCTTAACAATATTTTGAATTACCCATACGATGAGCTGCTACCCGAAGTATATGTGTTTTAAAATTTACAAATTCGTATACATCGAAAAATTTGCCAGTCGCCTAGACATTCAAGTCTCAAGCCCGGTATTCGGTTTTTATGAAATTTTTGGTGTCATCAGAAGTACGCGTATAAAAAATAACGAAAATTTCATGAACCGAAAATTTCGCTCTCTTTTCATTTGCTTGGTACTCAGCTCTGCGCGTAAATTTCGTAGGCAAAATCAATTACAGGGTTGTTACACCAAAGTTATTTCATACGAAAGCAATTGTTTGGACCGGAATTTTGACATTTCGAAAATTTTAACAACCATCAGTAAAACCATGTGAGTTAAAAATAAAATGGAGTACGTAGAGGAATTATAAAGGAAATATTTGCAAGGTAAATCGAAGACAGGTGGTAACTCTCCGCAACAAAATTTTCCGTTTAGAGATAAATGGCAAAATTTCGCACGAACTGAATACGGGGCTTCACTGGGACCGTAAGCTATGAAAAGCAAACAGCATTTCTGTTCTGTTCTCATTAATAATGGTGTTCTCAGCGTCCGAAGAGTGTCCAAAACTCTCGACCCAACAATTTTTGTTTACCGTTCAAGATTTGCACCGAATAAAAACACAAGAGATAGGTAAATGAAGAAACACTACCACAGATTAATATTAACAAGAGTTTGCAATAGCTGTTTCATGCTCGAAAAAAGTCCGTGGAAGACTTGGAAATCTTATAGTGATTGAGAGAAATCTCTAATTTCAACAATTTGGGTGTTAAGCCCCGTATTCAGTTCTTGCGAAATTTTCGTAAGAAATTTTGCCATCTATCTAAACGGAAAATGTTGTTACAGAGAGTTACCACATATCTCTGATTTACGTTGCAAATATTTCATTAATAATTCATTTTGCAGTCCATTTTATTTTTAACGCATGTGGTATTACTGTTGTTTACTGAAATAATCGAAATGTCAGAATTTCGGTCTCAAACAATTATCAAACAATTGTTTTCGTACAAAATATGTTTAGCGTAACAACCCTGTACTTGACTTTGCGTACGAAATTTTCGCAAAGAGCTAAGTACGAAGCAAATGAAAAGTGAGCGAAATTTTCGGTTCATGAAATTTTCGTTATTTTTTATACACGTAATTCTTATGGCTACGAAAATTTCATAAAATCTAAATACCGAGCTTTAATTGGGATCTACACAAATAATTTTATTCTAACACTTCGTTACGTTTTGATCTTTTCCACTAAATATCCCCTTTTCTAATCGATTTAATTGGCATAATTTACTCCCAGTTTATGTGTTTTTGTTTTGTTCTTTTGGATTGACACGCGGCTGCAAAAGTATGAAAATCGCACAACGCAACCCAGTCACCTATCACCGTTTCTTCTTTGAAAGCATCTTTTCTATAAGTTTTCTAAGTACTAACTTGATCAGCTGTGTCATCGGTACTTATTGAACACTACACACGGGTTAATCCATGGCTGAACTAGTAGAGGTTGGTTGGTTTGTTGAAAAGGCTGCAAGACAGCACGCTGTCTAGCACACTTAGGCTAAATAAGCCCATTGTGATACCTGCAGTTTCCTCCATAGCAACTATTGACTAGTCGTCTAGCCAATTTGTCCTTTCAATAAATTAGTCTATAAGACCTACAGGAATATCCTGTAGGGCTTCGGTGCGAACTAGATGTGTTCCGAATATCCTACTTCTCAGTCCTGCCAGAGCAGGGCAATCCAAGAGAAGGTGTTCCGTCGTTACCTCGTCCTCTTCCATGCAGCATCTACCCAGAGAGTGGAGTTTCTATGTCCCAATCTTAGGGCATGTTTTCCCACAAGACAATGTCCCGTAAGTGTTCCTATCATTGTGGATAACCTGCCTCTCGGCAAGTTAAGTGGCCAGAGGACCCTGGCTTGTTTGCAAGTTGAAGTAAGTATCCACTTGGCCTTGAACATATTATCGGCCAATTGCCTGTTCTGCAAATGGCAGGTAGAGATTGGCATACTAACACTTTCTTTGCCGGAAGAACCTGTGCCGTAGTGCCCTGTCTAGCTAACGCATCCGCTACGCAATTGCCTGGAATGTCGCTGTGTCCCGGTACCCAGATGAGCCTGATGTCAAAATACTCTGCCATCACCCTAAGTGATGAGTGGCATTCTTTCACCGTCAGCGACGTAGCAAACATGGCTACCAGGGATTTTATGGCAGCCTGGCTGTCTGTATAGGTACATATTCTCCGGAGAGTTGCGACACTACTTTTCAGTAGTTCAACAACCTCCAGTATGGCGGTAATTTCCGCCTGAAATACACTACAGTGATCAGGCAGCCTGAAGGAGATGTTTACATTTAGGTCCGGTGAATGGACCCCATAGCCCTCTTGCTGGTCCAACTTTGATCCATCCGTGAAAAATCTGATACTACTGGTGTCCCCTTCCAGTGACTTTTCCCAGGTATTCCTGTTCGGAATAGAAGTCCTTAGATTTGTCGGTGGTAGAAGGTAGGGGATACAGTAGTCCGTTTTTACGGGAATAGAGTTGATCCGGTGTAGTAATTCAGCGTGTCCGGAATGCCCCAATATCAAAACGCCACAATCTCTGATTCTCACCAGGGAGTAGCGGCTGCCGATTGCAGCAGTAAGATTTGTTGTAATTGTGAGCACCAACAACAGGCATTTTTTTCATGACTCCAAGTGTCATATGTGAGCACCAACAACAGGCATTTTCTTTCATGACTCTCATACGAACCCAAAAAATTAAACAAGTTCAAGTTCAGGGTGGACCATTTCAACGTTGCGCAACTGGCAACCCTATAACTTTTTCTTTTGTTATCAGATCAACTTCTGCCAGCCCGCGTTCGAAGCGCCAGTCCAAGTGAATTTATGGGAATTTCGTGGTGAACATGGCTGAAGTCGTCGATGATTTCTTTCAAAAACTTATAATGAGCGACGAGGCTCATTTTTCTTTGAATGGGACCAGTAATACACAAAATTGTCCGTTCTACGCCCATGAAATCCCCGAATTAATTCAATTAGATTAAGATCAAAAATGTACAAAAGTACCGAAAATTGAGGGAGTCTGCTACATTATTTCGCCATTTTTACTAAAAGGCGAAACAAGAGCCTTGTGTATTTGCCGGCATATTTTTAGGCGTAATTAACATTAAGACACTGCTAGAAAATCAAGCTGTAATATACAGCGAAATCTGTTTCCTAACGGTGCGTTTACACGGGACAGTTTAAGACAAGATAGTTGAGAATATGTATTAGTTGTCACAAACAGAAAAATTGTTTGAGTGACGTACGCGTCCAGCCAGTTATAAAGACAGTACAGTTTTAAGCAATCGCCGACAGTGTCGATTCGTTAAATTTCGTGCTCTGATCTTTTTCTTCGCTCTTTTGCCATTGTGTTTTGCCTTACTTGTCCAAATTACAATGAAACTGATGTACTCTGCAAAATTGGACATGTATTCATGTTTATGTGTATGTTTGTATTGTCAAACAATATTTCAATAACAGTTACCAAAATTTTCAAATACAAATATATTTCCCAATTTGTAAAGTCGTTTGTGATGTTTTGCTTTTTTCTCAAATTACTACGAAACGTCACCGATCTGGCCCGTGGCCGAACTAGTAGAAGTTGACGCAGTAGGATTTGTTGTAATTGTGTCCACCAACAACAGACATTTAGTTTTTGTTTTATGACACTTACCGTCAAATTCACCACAAATACATATGAACAAACACAGTAAACAAAAAAGTATAACAACAAATACCATAGAATAACACATACCATAGAAGTTTTTATTCGCTCAATAAATTAAACGTCATAGGTACGATGGAAAGTAAACATTGGATTGTGGAAAATATGGGTTCAATAATACCAGATAGTGGCAATAGTATACAACGATCAACAAAGGAGCAACAACCGAATTTCGTGTTTTTGTGGCAAACTAGTTGTGTTTAATACAATACAAATGTATACCAATGATAAAAGTCAACAAAAAAGTGCAAAATACATTTAAATTTTGCAGTTCTACACCAACACGACCGGAAAAAGTTAAGTGAACATATTTTGTAACTCCACCTGGTGTATGGTAATTTTAAATTTAATTGCTCTCATTTCCACAAACCTACGATGAAGAGTGTGAAATGAAACGTCAGATGAGAGAATAAATGTATCTATTTATGTGTTATTCTATGCAAAATACACTGAATTGGACAGATGGGGTCATAAGAAAGAAAAATCAGTTGTTCTAATGCGCCAACCTCTACTAGTTCAGCCATGAACTGACAGCTTATGTCAAATCTCTTACCGAAGTTACTGTCGTTGAACAATCAGAGACAGTGGCGTGGCAAGTGACAGATGTGTAAGTGTGGTAGTAAAAATTTGTGAATGTATTGCTACTGTCGGAGGAAAACTGTCCCGTGTAAACGCCAGGTAATATTCTAATGTTATTATGACATACTGCTGCTGTAAATATTGGTTATGCCAAAAATTTAAATCACTTTTATTGAAACAATATGGCTAGTAAAGCCTATTGCAGACTTTTAGGCGATAGTCTAAAATGTTATTCAGTCGAAGGACAATAAACTAATAAACTTCCTATGCCGACTAACAATATTTAAACTTAAAGTGATGTATACACGTCAGATCATGTAGGATATATACAAAATACATTAAAGATTTATATAGGAAGGCACTTGCCGGACATGTTGTTATAATCATTATCCTGAAAAATCATTGTGGTCCTAATAAATTGTTTGTAATGGCTGTTATATATATTTTTATATATATATTTTTTTTAAGATTTATTTTTAGTTATGATGGTTAACTTTGTATGAATAAATAAAAATGCTTTAAGAACAAGGACAAAGGCGAAAGTATTTTACAACCAATATTTGTGGTTTAACACATGTTTGTGGCTCCATTGGTTACGTGTGTGGTAGACCATAATATTCTTGTGATCCTGGCGTAGTTTTTGTTTTTACATACAGACATATGTATTGCGTCATACATACCGCATACTTATATCACAAAGATACAGTACAAATATCTAATTGGTATGCAAATACAACAGTATAGTTGCAGTGACAGTTTTTATTCATTTGGCAATGCTAATAATACAGATTAAACCCTTTAGTTGGGTGGTACTATTTGTCTCATTTCTAATGCAAATTGAATGTTGTTCAATACGACTTAAGTGTGTATTTTTGTTCACCAGGGTTATGCAGTGATCCATACATGGCTAGCTGAATTCTATATTTCTTTCCAAGATTTACACAGGCCAACAAATTTTATAATCCTGACACCAGAGTATTATAAAGGGTTTTCCAATTTGAGTGATATGATTTCTTTAAAAAAAACACACTAATTATTAAGGAAATTCAAAAGTTTTTTATTTAATGTGAAGTACAATCGATAAAATTAAGTTCTGAATAAAACGTCTTTAAAATGGCATCCACGTCTTCGTTTCCAGGAACGACCTCGATGAAGCCAATTTTCGAGCACTTCTCTTTCACTAAATCAAGTCGTACATATGTCATGAATATTGACAATATATACGTATGTGTTCAATATTGACTTGTAAAGCTTGAATGGAGTCTGGTTTCTTGCTAAAGACCAATGACTTCAAATAATCCCACAAGAAATAGTCGAAAGGTGTTAAATCACAACTTCTTGGAGGCCAGTCAATGTCACAATTTCTGGAAATAATCGAATCTCCAAACTTTTCTCGCAATAATTCGGTTGTTGCTCGGGCTGTGCGGCACGTAGCCCCGTCTTGTTGGAACCAGATGTTGTCAAGATCAACTTTTTCCAATTTCGTCCATAACAAGTCGGTTATCATCGACCTATGCCGCTGTCCATTGACAGTAACGGTCTTGCCAGCTTCATCTCCAAGAATTGCGGTCTTCGGCAACATTTGCCTGAACGGCAACAATATTTTCATTACTTCGAGCGGTCCTTTTATTTACATAGTGATACAAAAAAGACTAAAGTAGAAATACCTGGGAAGTGATAATATTTTTCTTGTAGGTATTGTCGAGTGAAACAAGAATCTGCTTGTGAAATTACCCAAACACCCGCAAAATCTTGAAACCCCGTTAGAAGCCGGTTTTGGGTACAAAAGTCTGTAAGTTAGTTGATTATCAACCGAGATTTGCATTTTCTCACCGGATGTAAAAAGAAGAAACTTGGAACTTTTAAACTATATATAGGGTCCGCCATCTAACGTTTTTTTTTCAACTAGTGCTTATTTCGTGAATGGTAACACTTAGCTCATGTCTGATTTGACAGATAATTAGTTTTATCCTTCCGCTGAACGAATATGGTTGTCTATACGCTTGAACAACGCTGGGAAATATTGCGACATTACTTTGAAAATCATGGTAATGTTGCAGATGCCGATTTCACAAAAAATCATCTTTTCAGATGAAGCTCATTTTGATCTTGGCGGGTATGTAAACAAGCAAAGTTGTCGCATTTGGGGCACAGAAAACCCGCACGCATACATTGAAAAGCCGATGCACCCAAAACGAGTTACTGTTTGGTGCGGATTTTGGTCCAGAGGCATAATTGGGCCATTTTTCTTCGAAAATGAGCAAGGAGTGGCCGTTACAGTCAATGGCGATCGTTATAGGGCCGTGTTGAACGGATTTTTGTTCAATTGAAGAGGAGGATATTGGCAACATTTGGTTTCAACAGGACGGCGCTACGTGCCACACAGCCGAAGCTACACTCGATGTTTTGCGCCCTGTTTTTGAAGATCGCATTATCAGCCGCAGAGCTGATATCGTTTGGCCACCTCGGAGCAGCGATTTGACACCGTTGGACTATTATTTGTGGGGTGCCCTCAAAGATAAGCGTTACGCCGACAAGCCAGAGACAATTGACGCTTTAAAGGACAATATTCGTGAAGCCATTGGTGAAATACAGCTGCATACAATCGATAATGTGCTTAAAAATTGGACCGATCGTGTAGGCTACTGCATGGCCAGCCGAAGCAGCCATTTGATTGAAATTATTTTCCATTATTAACCGGAAGGATTGTACTTTCAAATAAAAACAGAAATTTGAGCAAATATTCCGTAGTTTTTTTGTATAGCATTTTCAAAAAAAAAAAAAAAGTTATTTGGCGGACCCGTTATATGTACGTTCTTTAAGAAAATGTGAGAAGGCTGTGTGTACTTGTCCAGCAAACAGATATTTTTCTAATTTTTCCGCCATTTTTCAACTTTGGCAATGATTTCACAAACTATTTTATAAAGAAACCATAATACTGTTGAATTTATTCAAAAGTGGCGTTTCCCAATCTGTAAAATGCAACTTTGTTTTTAAAAATCCGGTATTAATTGACTGAGTTATCGAAGTTTTTATTAAAACAACCATTTTGCATAAATACAAGCAGTATTGGTCATTCAACTCGAAAATGTGTGCCTGGCCGTTTTTTTTTTTAATTCAACATCAAGAGTTTCTCCTTGAAGTGACCAGCAATATTCTGAAACCATTTTTATTATATTTTTTCCTTCAAAACGTTTTTCAATTGTAGCCATTTCTTGGTGAAAATGTTCGCCGTCTTCATCACTGAACTGGCCCAGGTTGTCTGGGAAGAAGTCCAAGTGGGAATGGAGAAAATGACTTTTTAAGGACATTTTGCAGCCCATTTCACCATACGCACGTAAAATTGCATTAACAACCGTGACATAGTCGTCACTTCTGTGATTACCAAGGAATTTACCGCATAGTGCAACAAAACTCTTGCATGCGCGTTTTTCAACAGAACTTAAGTTGCTCATAAAGTTCACATCTCTCATAATTTTACAAATTTGAGGTCCAATGAAAAAATTCATCAGAATAGATAAAAACGATGAAACAGGTACTAAAGTACATATGGAAACAATTACATTAATACCTCCTTTTATTTTGGCTTCACTTAGTTTTGGGAACACCGCTTTAAGATGTTTAAATTTAAGTTTTTTACAAATTGTTTCATGTATCCTAGCTTTAGATGCAGTGGTGGCAGAATAACAGCCTGAGCTTTAAGTAATGGAATGTTTAGAATGTTCTTCTTGCCTATTTGTTGCGGCTCACGAGATGGTCATATTTTGCGATCATAGCGATTCGGTGCGGGACTACCCCGTTTACAAAGATATCACGGATGTTTTGTGTTACCACCTGGAATACAAAATAAAATTGTCAAAACTTTTAAGTCGGCGACTATTTTCCAGTTATGCGTCGCATAGCCGACGAAACGGATTTTTTTCATAACTTCGTAAGTTACCTTTGTGCTAGTCGCACGTGCGATTGGATCTGATGGTAGCAGATTTTTGTTACGCAGTAAAACAGCTTTCAAATATAAAGGGTGCGTTGTTCAAGCGTATACACAATAATAAAGGGTTTTTCAACAGAGACGCTACAAAAGTAAATCGCTAGGGACAGCAAACGACGCCATATTTTTTCCCGCTCTTTTGACATTTCTCTTCAGTAATGTTTGCCATTTCATCATGGATAGATATACGAGCCAACAACGAGTGGAAATTATTAAAATTTACTACCGAAATTTGGAGTCAGTGGCCTCAACTTTAAGAGCGCTACGTTCAATTTATGGTCGTCATAATCGTCCTACCAGAGCAACAATTGAGCGTCTAGTGGAAAAATTTGAATCCATAGGCACAGTACAAAATGTTCCCGTGCCAGTGAGACAAAGAAGTGCCCGTAGTGTCGAAAATATTACTGCCGCTGAGGCTTCAGTTCAAGAAAGCCCAAATGTGTCTCTCACACGTCGTTCTCAAGCGGTGGGCATCTCTGTGACGTCGTTGTGGCGAATTTTGCGAAAAGATTTTGGCCCACATCCTTACAAGATCAAATTGACGCAAGAACTGAAGCCGCTTGACCACCATAAGCGTCGTATGTTCGTGAATTGGGCTGAGCAACAACTTGAAAATGATTCGGATTTTCATCGGAAAATCATCTTCAGCGATGAGGCTCATTTCTGGCTGAATGGCTTCGTCAATACGCAAAATATGCGTTATTGGTCAGACAGCAATCCACACGTAATCCATGAGTCATCATTGCATCCCGAAAAAGTTACGGTTTGGTGCGGTTTATGGGCCGGCGGCGTCATTGGGCCGTACTTCTTCCGTGATGATCAAGACCGGCACATTACTGTGAATGCGAATCGCTACCGTTCAATGATAACCGAATATTTTTTGCCCCAATAGTAGTAAAGAAAGTTTGAAACATATACTAATACATACATAGATACTTTTAATCTCTCATCTGACGTTTCATTTCACTCTCCTCGTCGTAGGTTTGTGGAAATGAGAGAAATTAAATTTAAAATTAACTTACACCAGGTGGAGTTACAAAATGTGTTCACTTAAATTTTTCATGTCGTTTTGGTGTAGAACTGCAAAATGTAAATGTATTTTGCACTTTTTTGTTGACTTTTGTCGTTGGTATACATTTTTATTGTATTTAACACAACTTGTTTGCCACAAAAACACGAGATTCGGTTGTTATTCCTTTGTTGAACGTTGTTTACTATTGTCTCTATCTGGTATTATTGAACCCATATTTTCCACCATCCAATGTTTACTTACCACCGTACCTATGACGTTTAAATTATTGAGAGAATAAGACTATCTATGTATGATTAGTCTATGGTCTGAAAGCAGTAGTTTGGCATAACGAAAATCGGAAACCATGAATCCCCATCGCAAACGCTGTCAAAACTAGGGAATCCTACGAAATAATAGCACAATTCTTGAAAAACTTCAATTATGAAAAGCATCAGCAATTTGTTGTGACTTAACAGTAGTGGAATGCAAGTTGGATACATAATATTATGCTACTTTTTGTGTCTCTAGGATAGCTGTCTTCGGGAGACCAGCTAAAGGAAGCACTGACCAAAAAGAGAACACGTGGCAGTGGGTGACATCAATATTAAGAATACGACTCTCGCCAAGAAAGAAAATATTATCTTATTACACATTAAACTTGGATGCTGTCAAAGCGTTAAGTAAAGAAGGCAAATAGTTTTCTTATTTGAGGACCTTATTTTAAAATCGTTCTTTCCAAATATGAATAAGGGAGTTTTCAATGGTCCTTAGATAACCAAGCTGCCAAAAGATGAAAATTTCCAAACGTAAACCCATTTATTCTAAATTCTCAAAATTGTGAAGCTGCGGGTTTAAAGAGCAGAACAGTACGTTTTCTATTTCAAAATTTAAAAAGTAAACTGAATGGATTTCCTCAAAGCTTTTGATGCGCATCCATGACATTTACAATTTTGAAAATGTAACCGAATTATATTTAAATATCCACAATGTGAAATTGCATCTCGTTTTTGCTTCAAGTGAAGGGGTTAATTATTTTTTCTGAAATTTTGTGTGTGTATTCTACACTCTGAAAAGTCTGTCGTTTTTTGTTGTTTGGATGCAAATATAACATGTGTTTGGAGCTTGTCGCAACACATTGTGTTTGCTATTCAATATTACATGTTTGAGACATAATGACTAAATTGTTATAAGATATGTGTTTGCAACCCAAATATATCTGTGTTTGTGATACAAATACAGCCGTGTTTGTTGCATTGGTTAAGCTCTCTCGAGAGCAAGAGAATAAAAAAGAGGCGCCGAGTGTGTATATCTTGTAAATGTGTTTGTGTATTTTGGCATTATTCTCTCAGTGAGTGATTCAGAAATATGCGTGAAGTATTGCGTTTTAATTTCATGTATTCAGTCGTCAATGGTTCATCGGATAGAGGATATCAAAAGTGCTTCATCAGTAAAAGAAGAATAAACAAACGCTCGGACGGTTAAATGGTTTGTGATGTTGCTTTTTTTTGTGTATGTGTTATGTGTGCTACAAAAGTGAGAAACAATTTTGTGTAATGAAACTGGAGGGAGCAACAACGTGAATCCCTTTTTCTGCCCCAGGCTCTACTGAAAAATTCGGAATGGCGGACCATTTGTGAAATATAATAAAAATGAAACAAGTAATTAATACACACTTGTCTTGCATGAACTAGATTTGTATATAAGTATACTGTCTGTGTACCAACGCATAGTGATAGCCAACGCATAGTTGAAACCTTCTGAAGACCAAAACGTGAGAGACAACAAAGAAAGGAGAAACAACAGAGCAGCAAATTCAAATCAAAACAAATAATGCATTCAATGCAAGTAAATGTAGAAATCGGTTAAATCTTTTATTTTTTTGTATTAATTATTTGTAGAAGTAAATGTGGATGGATATATATTGATAAAATTAATTATAATAAATAAAGAAAGAAAGAATAATTCGTTTCTAAATATTATTATGTTTGGGAGAAAATACGCATATGTTTCCAGGTAAGTAAATGGAGGTTTATAGGATACACGCGAATGCTTCCACATAAGTATACGGATGTTTGGGATGAAGCACGCATATGTTTCCACGTAATGGCATTCACTTGGGATTCCGGCAAAACTGATCGGCCTCTGTAGAATGACGCCGACCAACACCAAATCAGCAGTGAAGGTGGGGAAAGACGTCACCGAACCATTCTGTACCAGTCGAGGATTGAGACAAGGCGACACACTTTTGTGCAATCGCTTCAACATCTTAATGGAGATACTAATGAGAAAAGCTGCAGTAAATATGAACAAGACCATCAACACGAAAGGTCATGACGACATCATCACCCAAGATGGGTCTTGTTGTTAATGAGGGCAAACAAAATTGATGGTGTCAACGACTAGAGAAACCTCTCGACTTTGTCCGCACTTGGACTTCGACATCCGATTTACTTTTGAAGTGGTAGATGAGTATGATCCGCCGTGAACAAGGACAACAACTTCAGCCTGGGGATAAACCGGAGAATTGTGCTCGGAAAAAATATGATATTTTGGGATCAGCAAGCAGTTTAGGAACAAAACCATCTCTCGACAGACAAAAGTCCAATAGCGCAAGCGGATGAAAAAAACCTAGGAGTATTCGAGACGCAAATTCTCCGTAAAATATATGAAAACGGCGAGTATCGACGTCGCTGGAACGCAGAGCTATATAATACAAGGTGGCGCAAAAGTAATCCTCCTATCAGAAAATGCTATAAATTTTGCGATTGGCCCCTAATGTCAGTTCTGTTTTGACATTTGTGTAGTAAACACATGCGAAATACACGTTAATAAACAATGTTACGCTACACTGCTCCAGAACGCGGTATATTGCTGACTATTTATTTGACCAATAATCGGTCGGTGACTTTGGCACAACGTGAATTTCGTCGCAGATTTCCTGGCCGTCCAACGCCTACTGGTGAAACACTGCGACGTTTAGCCGCTCGCCTCGAAGAGACTGGCACAACACGAGATGCTGCCCGGCGTGGCAGACCCCGGAGTAGCCGTTCTGCAGAGAATATTGCTGCTGTAGCCGAGGATGTCATGGAAGCGCCGTCGATGTCATGGAAGCGCCGTGAGCGCTACAGAGCAATGATCAACGAGTTCTTTTTGCCGCAACTTGATGAATTGGGATTGGAAAACATGTGGTTCCAACAGGATGGTGCAACGGCACACACTGCACGTGCCACAACCGATATGCTGAAGGATGCATTTCCTGGGCGCCTAATCTCCCGTTTTGGCGATTTGCACTGGCCAGCAAGATCGCCTGATTTGACCGCTCCATACTTCTTTTTGTGGGGCTTTTTGAAGTCGCGGGTTTATGTCAACAAGCCTCAGACTCTTGCAGCTCTTAAATACAATATCCGTCAAGAATGTGAGGACGTATCGCCGGAAGTTTTGGCCAAAGTGATGGAAAATGCCATAAAAACGGCTCAAATGACAATCAACTGTGGCGGCGGCCATTTACATGACGTCATATTCTCGACTTGATGTAAAAAAAAATAAAAGACCAAATAAAAATAATCCACAAGAAGAATCAAAGGTTTTAATTTTTTTTTAAATTACAGCCAAAAACATCGGAAGTTTACTTTTGCGCCATCTTGTATAATCTATATTCTGACGTGGACATAGGTAGGCGAATCAGATTAGGCCAATTACGTTGGCTAGGCCAAGTTATCAGAATGGATGAAGCCAGCGCGAAAGGTTTTCTATAACGTACCCGATGGAAGCAGGAAAAGAGGACGACCAAGACTCCGCTAGAAAGACCAGGCAGAAGAATCCCTGCGTATCCTTGGTGTTACCTACAGGCGAGAAAAGGTGAAGGATAGAACCAGTTGAGGGACTATGTTGAAATTTGTTTGTTTAATTAATATGTGTAGGACATCTGACCTCATGAGGTTGTAAATTAGTCAATAAAAGTAAAGTAAAAGTTCTTTCGTAAAGCGCTCCATTTTTAATAATCGGAATAAACATGTGTGACAGATGCCAAATTTCAGAGTTGCCACTTCTACAAACAAGTGGCACTAAATCTAAAAATAGAAATCTTACGGAGACACCCTTTAGATGTAAAAAAGTGTTTTAAATAAGTTGTGTGACCTCTTTCATTAAAACCAAACAAATTTTCAGATATCTTCCATGAATATTTTTTATAGCATTGGAAATTTTTGATTATTTTTCGATTAATAACACTGTGAGACAAAATTAGATTTTTTCAAAATGATGGGGTTCTATCAACGGATTCTGGTAGAAAGGTCTAAAAAAAAATAAACGTGTATATGCGTTTTGCCAGATCTGATCAGAATTTTTTTTAGGAGTGGTCAAAGTTTCCGCCCCTCGGAACTTTCTTGCAACATATCGGCATTCAAAATTGTGCGTTCCTTACTTCTGAGGTACAAAATATGTTCAGAAGGTTTATAGAAAAGTTTCAAATAAACATTTTTGTGGAACAAATTAACCCTCTAACTGTAACGTAGAAACATAATTTTTACTTTTTTTTTGAAAACTCGCAAAAAAATGGTCCAAATTGAAGGGGGAGTGGTCAAAATGTTCTACAAAAATAATCACCATACAATTTCACTATATGTGTACGTACACTCCAAAACACAAATCTTAGCCCAAGTGCTAGGTGACAAAATTCATTATAAAGGGTGTTTTTTCAAGTCCGATAGAACTTCAAATTGTAAAAAATAACACAAAAAATTAAATTTTAATAAAAAAATTTCTATTATTTATTTCAGTATACTCTGGCAAATCATCATGAATAACCTCACGCTTGAACAACGCTGCCAAATTATCCAAATTTACTTTGAAACTCAGTTGCAAACTGACCCGTTGTTTTATCGCCAAATTGTGTTCAGCGATGAGGCTCATTTTTGGCTTAACGGGTTTGTTAATAAGCAAAATTGCCGTATATGCAGTGAGACCAATCCACAAGACACCCTCCAGACTCCATTACATCCAGAAAAATTCACCGTTTGGTGCGGCTTACACGCTGGTGGCATCATCGGACCTTATTTCTTTAAAAATGAGGTCGGAGCTCGCGTTACGGTCAATGGAGATCATGATCAATGATTTTCTGTTTGAAAATATGGATGACATTGATCCAGACCAGATGTGATTGCAACAGCATGGCGCTACGTGCCATACGGCGATCGCAACCATCGACTTATTGAAATCAAAATTTGGCGATAAGTTGATTTCGAGAAATGGACCTGTCAATTGGCCTCCAAGGTCGTGCGATTTGACACCTCTCGATTATTTCCTGTGAGGCTACGTGAAGGCACAGGTTTATGCTGATAAACCAGCAACAATTGACGCCTTGGAGGCCAACATTGTTCGTGTTCTTCGTGACAGACGGCCAGCAGTGGCCAAAAATTGGACGTCCAGAATGCGCTTCGTCAAGAACAGCCGCGGTGTCCATATGCCCGAAATCATTCTCAAATGTTAATGCCACGTATTGATCTTTCGAATAAAAAAAAACCTTTATTAAAATTTAATTTTTTGTGTTATTTTTTTACAATTTGAAGTTCTATCGGAATTGAAAAAACACCCTTTGTTATGTGGACTATTTTTAATGGAAACAGCAAAATGACAAAATTCATTATTAACCCTTAGAAGGCAGTTAGTTTTTGCTTATTATCTAGCACTTGGGCTAAAATTTGTGTTTTAGAGTGTTCGGACACGTATAGTGAAATTTTATGGCGATCATTTTTGTAGAACATTTTAACCACGCCCCCCATCATTTTGGAGCAACTTTTGTCAGAGTTTTTAAAAAAAAGTAAAAATTATGGTTATACGTGACAGTTAGAGGGTTAATTTGTTCCCCAAAAATGTTTATCTGAATCTTTTCTATAAAACTTCTCAATATTTTTTGTACCTCAGAAGTAAGGAACACACAATTTTGCATGCCAATATGGTGCAGGGAAGTTCCGGAGGCGGAATCTTTGACCGCCCTAAAAAACATTCTGATCAGATCTGGCAAAACGCCGATACACGTATATTTTTTTTAAACCTTTCTACCAGAATCCGTTGACAGAACCCCATCATTTTTTTTTGGTGTCGCACAGTGTACTAATTCAATTCACCCCCATTATCACCATCTCAATTTAGCCTGCAATTGAGGCTGACTAAATGTCGTAGCTGTCCGATTGTATAGAATTTGATAATAATAACTGGTAGTTAGCTCTACCCAGACATTGTGATAATGGCCCTTAATTTCTAATTGAAATTCTAAATTTTGAAATCGAAAAGCTCAATTTTAATTTAAACTTTCGTAATGTGAAATGTATATTATTACGAGTATTACAGTTGGGAACTATTTCCAAACTGTACGTGCCGACCAATGGGTTCTGAGATGGACAACACATTATTTCTGGTTGCCAATACCACTGACTTACTTCGCAATATTTTCGTTTTTCCTATCTCTCAATGATGATACTTTTTAATTATTTTCATCTTCAACGGAAAAATTTATTTACAGCCACTGTAAGAAAACCTGATATCTTTCATGAAAACCAAAGCAGCTTTTGTTGGTTACAAAAGTTCAATTAGTATTATTACCAAAAGAATTTTTGTCTTGGGCATCCTCCCACAAATGGCATTGATGGAATTTCATATTTTGCATTTCAGCGAAAATGGAAAGGATATCTTGCTATGAAATGAGAAATCTTCAAAGCTAAATGCCAATATGTATAATTTTAAATTGTATGCAAATGACGTCAATTGTATTTATTTCGCCGACCAGGGCAGCTGCTGTGGGTGTAGATTAATTGAACTAACTTGAACAGAATTGAACTTGACGTGGAGGCGGATATTTCGTAGTATTTATTTATATATTCATTTGAATTATTTTCTCAAGGGATAGGGGAGAGAGTTTGATAATAAGTGGGCTTTCTATTTCTAGACTCAATGATTGGACTGCTTTTGGAAGGGGTTTTTGAAGTTGTCTCGTGGCTAATTAATCGATGGAGTCAGAGTGGAGATTGAACACACGTTCTCATGTACAAGAGATGCAACAGGCTAACCATTTCACCACCGACGCGACGAACACTTATTCAGAGCGACATTTTAATCTGGCTTAATGGCAACGTTGCAATATTGCCGTATTTCTGCTGAAAAGCAACTCGAACAAATTCAAAAGCTGCCATTACATCCATGTAAATTAACGGTTTGGTGTAGTTCATGTCCTGGTGGAAATGAGGCCCGCCGGAAATAACTGTAAATGGCACCCGTGATCCCTCCATGTTCTCGGACCATTTACTGCCTGACATCGAAGCCCGTGACTTCGACGACATTTCGTTTCAAAAAACTTAATATTGCGATACCTTTTCCGCGTAGATTATACTGCATACTAGTGATGCACACCGGTTCTGCGGGACAAGATCCTACCGGAACGGTTCCTACAAGAACCGAATAAGGGTTCCAAAAGAACTGAAAACGGTTCCAAATGGATCGAAGTACGGTGAACAGAAAACGGTTCTTAAAGGAGCAATAAACGGGTTCAAAAGAACCGAAAACGATTCCGAAGGGGCCGAGAAACGATTCTAACAGAACTGAAAAACAGTTTGAAAAGAACCGCAAAATGGCTCCAGAATAGCAAGACTCTGTTCCAAAGGAACCAAAAAGTGTTAACCTTTGAAGGCATGAAAATGTGTATTTTTTATCAAATTTTATATTATTATAATAAAATATTACACTTAAGCCACTCTGGACAGCAATTTGCTGACAACCGGAACCGTTCCAAATACCCGGTACTTCTCGGAACCGGACTACTTCATACTTGTCGCACAGCCCGTGGCAATTTTGCGAGAACAATTCGATGAACAGTTAAAGTCACGTTCCGGTCCGGTGAATTGACCGTCTACATCATGTGATATTATACCTAGACGTCTTTTCCATTGGGGTTGCGTAAATTTCATAGCCTGCTTGGATATGCCGCCAACACGCTTAATTAACGAACTACGTAATATTACTCAGGAACTATATATATGTTTGGAGCATACATATGTATACTGGCGTGCATCGATTGTTTTCATGAATTGAAGATCTGCTGTTTATTGCTTCTTTGTTGTTTGTCACGTTTTTGTTTTCAGCTAGCAAACCCATATTTGGTTTACAAAAACATATATTATAACATATTAAGCATTGTGTCTCCAACATTTAATATTGAATGGCAAATACAATGTGTTTGGACACAAGTATACTATATTTGTGACAAGCTACAAACAGTGCCAAATATCACTCTACACGATAAAAGACTTCGCTTAGTAACAAATATGATTACACACTGCGATGGCTTAACGGGCTAGACGCTGCTGAAGATGATGCTTCACAAACCTCGAAACGATCTTCCAATGAATGTGAATTAGAATCCCACCCGCTGTATTTAAATTTTTTTCACAAACCGGAAAAAAAACTTGATTTGTTAGCGTAGAGGTAATTGCAACTTT
This sequence comes from Phaonia tiefii, assembly GCA_963931995.1. Taxonomy (NCBI): domain Eukaryota; kingdom Metazoa; phylum Arthropoda; class Insecta; order Diptera; family Muscidae; genus Phaonia; species Phaonia tiefii. Next base: position 142,655,589 of record OZ008369.1, read on the forward strand.
CAGCAAACATGTTATGTTTGGATCCAAACACCAAAAAAGACAGAGACAAAGAGCGTGTACGTTTGGGGAATTATTCAATTTAATACACAGGAAAATTGAAGAAAAATTAAAGAAAAAAAAAAAAATTTTTTTAGTTTTTTATGAGTTTGGGAAAAAATAATTTCCTGCGGCTTAAGATTACAAAAGATATGTCACAACGTATTTTGTATTCGAAAATGAAATCCGTGCTTATCATCTACAACCCGCCAGAGGCGGAAGTCGCTAGGCCTTCCACAAATAAGGCCTGCGGAATGCATTCATTTTTTCATCATCAGAAGAAGATTTTTACTATTATGATAAATTTATTTTCCGATTCTTTTTAACCGTAATTTAATTGTAAGATTTCATACAAATATTAAAATTATATTTTTTATTTAATATTTTTCAGGGTATTTTTAAAATTATCAATTTGAAGTTGGGCGTGGTACAACTTTCTAAGATAACATGATTTTGTGATAACATAAATAATTTTAATTTAATTTTTCTTCAACAAAAATTAATTAAATCAAATACTTTCTAAAGCCTTCCTCTTTGCATGTCTTCTGAGACCTTGTTTAGGCAATGGGCAAGGAAGGCCTTGCCTCCCAATCTCACGCAATGTTTAAAAGAAAGGAGGAGGTAATGTGTAGGGAAGGCCTTCCGTATTTTAAGTAAGGCTCATGACTTCTGCCGCTGGGTCGTGGCTTGATCTCAGTACTTATAAATTATAAGTTGTTAATGGAACCTGTCGTGACTCCTACCATCTATGTGACAAACAATTCAGTCAGTTAGAAGTTGGATATAACATAAATCTCACAGCTCAAAACTCATGATCGCACATTTGTGACTCAAATCTCACTATGAATTCTTTACTGTGACTTATGATGTGTAATTAATTTTATGGAAACTATTGTGGCCGTCGTGATGCAATGCTTAGAGTGCGTGACTTTTGTACGAGAGAGAGAGAGAGGATTCGATCCCTGCACTGACCATCTTACATTTCTCTCGAAGACGGCCACCTCGCTTATTGACGGGGGACACGAACGAGCACATTGCCATGAAAAAGCTTTTCAAAAATAAATGGGTGCTTTTTTTTACTTTGATAGAATTTTCCAAAGGGTTACCTGTCAAACGAACTGTAATACTGCGCCCGCTGTTTGACATTTCTGATCACAATACTCTGGCAAATCATCATCAGTATACTGAGAGAATTTTCTTCATAATATTAATGAAACATTTTTCATTAAAAATTCTTCATTAATCCTATGAAGTTTTTCATAGATCCTATGAATAAAATTTTTTAAATATTACGGAACGTGTTCATAGAAAAGTTGCATTAAAAATTCTTCATTAATTGTATGAAAACATTTCATTATCGTTATGAAAATTCTTCATAAAAAATTTTATAACAATAGTTTTAGAAATTTGTTAGAATTTTTATACATTTCACGAGAAAGGATTTTAAAAATAATTTACGAACTTCAATCTTTATTAACGTACAACCCCCTTATAATAATAATTTATAATTTTGGCATTTATTTTAAGATGCCCAAATGTCTTTCTGCTGGGTTCTGACGTCGAAATATGTAACTATAAATCTTAAAAGTCTTTCCCTAATCACTTCCTCATACACTGATATTCGAAAGTACTGGATCTATATAAAGTAAGGAATGGCATTCATTCTCAACCAAAAACACGTGCACAAAAACGCTATGTTAATTCTTTTGCTTCAGAAAACCCTCTTGTTTTTGGATCGCAAAAAATTTAACAATTGCTAAGATTTGTTTGCTACAATAACAAACAAAAATCATTGTCTCCGATAGGGGGCAACATGGAAATTATTATATTTCTAGCGTGGTGTTTTGCTGTTTCTGGTCTTCCTTAGACTTTGCTGTTTTTGCATGACATAAACGGCAACAAGACATATTTTCGTATTTCTCTTTGTGCGACAAGAACTAATAATCGTTACAAAAACCATAAACAATCGTTATTATTCCCCATGATCCTCATCCCCTCTCTCTTTGACAATGATTCATAGAATCTATGAAACATATTCATAAATTCCATGAAAAGTTTGCATAGGTCCTATGCAACTTATTCATTGATATTATGACAGAATTTCATAGAATCTATGAAATATTTCATAGGCGATGGGAAACATTTCATAGAATCTATGAAATATTTTCATAGAATTTATGTAGCAATTTCATGAATTTTACGAAGTTTTCATAAAAAGTTTCTTAAATTTAACTTCATGGAATCTGAAAAATAATAGCTGAAATATAATGAAACATTTCATAGAATCTATGAAGAAATTCATAGGTATTATGAAGATAACTCTCTCACAGTGTAGATTCACGCTTGAACAACATTACCAAATTATACAAACTTAGTTTGCAAATCAGTCATCGATTCGCGCAACTTATAAACGACTTCGTGATTTTGATGACGAACATAATCGTCAATCTGAGCAAACCATCCGTCGAACAGTGGATAGATTTCATACCACATACTCTCTCTAAATGATGCAATAACACCAACACGTCGAAGGAATGTACGTACTCAAGGGAATATCACCTCTGTAAACGAAGGCGTGGCAGAAGATCCAAATTTATCGATTCGTCGTCGGTCGCAGGAGTGGGGGCTCTGTCTGTCCACTACGTGGCAAATTTTGCGCAAAGATCTCGGCCTACACCCGTTTAAAATCCAGCTGGTGCAGGAATTGAAGCCATGAGACCATCATATGCGTCGTTCTTTCGCCGATTGGGCTCTAGAGCAGTTGGGAACTGACCCGATGTTTTATCGCAAAATTGTGTTCAGAGATGAGGTTAATTTTTGGCTTAACGGGTATGTTCATCAACAAAATTGCCACATATGGAGTGAGACCAATCCACAACAGACCCTATAGACTCCATTACGTCCAGAAAATTGCTCAGTTTGATGCGGTTTACCTGTTGGCTGCATCATCGTACCCTTATTCTTCAGAAATTAAGACTGTGTTCGCGATACGGTCAATGGAGATCGCTACCGCACTATAATCAATGATTTTTTGATTAAACATATGGATGACATTGATCAGGGCGAGATGTGGTTTTACAGGAAGGCACTATGAGCCATACGGCGACCGCAACCATCGATTTTTTGAAATCACAATTTGTCGGGAATTCCAGAAATGGACCTGTCAATTTGGCCTCCAAGTTCTTGCGATTTGAAACATTTAGATTATTTCCTGTGTCGCTACGTGATGTTTATGCTGATAAACCAGCAACAATTGACGCCTTGGATCAATGGCCGAAAAAGTGGATCAAAATTATACGTCCAGAATGCGCTTAGTCATTAACAGCCGCAACGTCCATATACTTACTTACTTACTTATCCGGTCTCGAACAACCCTGGGGGGTCAGGGACCTTCCAAAACGAAGATAACATATTTCGCCAACCAGTTCGATCTTTTGCTTTATCTCTCCAGTTGGCAATACCAAGTGTACGCAGGGATTCGTCAACCTGATCCCACCAGTGGAGTCGTTGTCTTCCAATTTTTCGTCTTCCTTCGGTTTCGAAAACCATTCGTGCTGGTTCGTCTTCATCCATTCTACTTACATGGCCTAGACAGCGCAATTGCGTTATTTTGATCGGCTGAACAATGTCAATGTCGGGATAAAGCTCATACAGCTCATGGTTCACGCGTTGCCGATACTCGCCGTTGTGCACTATAAGGCCAAAAATTGTTCGGAGTATTTTTCTGTCGAAGACTCCTGCATATGTTTCGTCTGCTTGCGATATGACCCAGGATTCTGCGCCATAAAGCAAGACAGGTTGTAGGATAGTCTGGTATAGCTGGATTTTCGTTACTCAAGAGAGGGCTTTATCTCTAAAGTGCTTGCTTAGCCCAAAATAACATCTATTCGCAAGCACAATTCTCCGCTTGATCTTAAGGCTGACGTTGCTGTTTTTGTTTATGGCAGATCCGAGGTATATAAATTCGTCTACCACCTCGAAATTATATCGGTTATCAACGTTCACGCTTTGGTGTAATCACGTGAAGGCCCTGCTCGTTGAAACCATTAATATTGTTGTGTCCTCATTTACCATCAGACCCACTTTTCCTGACTCCTTCTCAATTCTCTAAAAAACCGCAGTAACTTCTCTAACTGTGCGTCCAACGATATCTATATCATCAGCATACGCGAGAAGCATGTGACTTTTGCTGCTGATGGTTTTATTCATGTTGACAGCAGCTGCTCTCACAATGATCTCCATTACAATGTTAAAGAGATCGCACAATAGGGTGTCACCTTGTCTGAGGCCTCGCTTAGTTTCGAAAGGTTCGGTAAGATCCTTAGCAACTTTCACTGCGGAGTTGCTGCTCGTCAAGGTCATCCTGTAAAGGCGTATGAGTTTTGCAGGAATACCTAGCTCAGACATTGCTTCGTACAGTTGCTCCCGTATCGGGCTATCGAAAGCCGCCTTATAATCGACAAATATATAATAGGTGTCAACTTGTTTTTCGTGCGTCTTCTTCAGGATTTGGCGAAGCGTGAAAATCTGGCCAGTTGTCGCTTTTCCAGGCCTAAAGCCTCACTGGTATGGTCCAATCAGGTCAGCGATAATTGGTTTTACTCTTTCGCACATTATACTTGATAGAACCTTATATGCTATGGATAAAAGGTTTAGTCCACGGTAGTTGGCACAGAGACTCGGGACTCCTTTTTTAAATACGGGACATAGCACACTGAGACTCCAATCGCTGGGCATGCATTCATCTAACCAAATTTTGCTAATGAGCTGATGCATGCACCTTATCAGCTCATAGCCGCCAGCCTTAAACAGCTCCGCCGGTAATCCATCGGCTCCTGCGGCTTTGTTTTCCTTAAGCCTAGCAATAGCTGTTCTGACCTCGTCTTGGTTAGGAGGGGGAAATCGACGTCCAAATCGTGATCGATTTTCTCATCGTCATTTGATATCTCAGGCACCAGTAGCGCGGAGAAATTATATCTCCATTCTCCCAACGTGCTCTGCACATCTGCGATGAGATTTCCGGCCTTGTCTTTACAGAAGGGGGCCTTGAACCATGTCCATTAGTTCAGTTTTTGACTTTTTTGTAGAATTTTCGCGCTTCGTTCTTCCTTCTGTATGTCTCAATTTTCTCACTCTCGCGCTTTCTTCACTGCCGTTTGTTACTGCTAAAGAGTCAGTTTATCTCCGTTCTTTTCTCCCTATACCGCTCAGTCGCAGCTCGCGTTGCAATTGACTGAAGCATTGCCGTGCGTGCAGCGTTCTTTTCCCCATTTGCAATGCGACAATCTTCATCGTACCATGGTTTGTTGCGAAGTGGTTTTCAAAACCAAGTACGGTTGTTGCGGCAGTTTTATAGAGTCGGAAATGGTTTTCCACTGCGCATCAGGATCGGTATCGAGAGGGGGTGGGTTCTATTCCAAAAGTTGCGAGAGCTTCCTTGAGTAGGCTGTGGCTACCTCTGGTAATTGCAGCTTTCCGATATCCAGCTTCCTCTGCGTCTGGTTTCGTACGATTTTCGCTCTACTTAATCTTGTGCGAACCTTTGCTGCTACCAGGTAGTGATCAGAATCGATGTTAGCTCCTCTGAGCACTCGTACGTACATTACACTGGATGAGTCCCTTTCATCAATCACCACGTGATCAATTTGGTTCTTCGTTCTTTGATCAGGGGAACCCAAGTTGCCTTGTGGATGTCTTTATGCTGGAATCTAGTACCACTATGTTTTTGTCCGCGGCAGAAAAATTACTCGGTTTGATGAGGTTTACCTGGTGGTGGCATCATTGGACTCTATTTCCACAATTGTTTGTGTTGCTCGTGACATACGGCTGGGAATGGTCGAAAAAAAGGACCAAAATTGGATGTCCAGTATGTGCTTCGTCATGAACAGGTGTTATTGCAATATAAAAGTATTGATCCGACGAAAGAAAATATTGGTTCGATGAAAGTTAAATTGTGTGTGTTACTTTTTACAATTTCAATTTCTATCGGCCTTAAAAAACACCCTGTATAACGCGCTCACTGATTGTAAGAAGCTCTCCCTATCCCTCCATGGGATGTAATGGGAATAGACCTATATATTTCTGTAAATTGTCGAAATTGGACATTGTATGGAGATCAGTGATATGGTGTAGTGCGACTCTTTCAAAATCGCTATTAATGGAATGAAATACTCTTGATTGTTTCAACTATTGCAGGGAACACTGACGAAATTTTCTTCGTAATATTCATGAAACATTCATCATTAAAAGTTGTTAATTTTTTCTTGAAGGGGTTTATAAATTTCACATTTGTTCGGAAAAACTTTCATATGAAATATTCTTCATTGATTAATTTTTGTTTAAATTCTCAGTATCATGTGACTGGTTGGCAGCATTTATTTTCGAGCAATTGCAAGCTAAATAATTCTCAATGAATTTAGAGTTTTCGTTACATATCAACCTGACCAACCGTCCCGCTTTTGGCATTTTTGTGTATTGCAGTGAAGTGTTAAACAGTGAAATTAAAAAGTGAAAATTAAAAAGTTAAAAAATTTCCGTCGTTTTTAAGATTGAAATTTTTCTTGAGAGATCAAAATTTTTTAAGTTTTGAAAAATTTTTTGGCATTTGCGAATTGCCGTCGGCAAAACGCTGCTAAAAATTTGTAAAACCCCCGAGAAGAAGATGGCTGACACTGATGGGGCTGGTTTCACACCAGTGCCCATAAAAAAGGGAAGAATGAAGGCGAGGGTGCACCTACGACGGGGCAAATTTTCCGAAATTGCCCGCTCCAGAGCCCGATGAAGATGACCTCTCAAAACGAATTGAGAGCTACCAGGCGGAGATGCGTGCGCTGGGCCTCAGTGACGAAATTCCTCCCGATGGTGGGGAAACTTCAAAGAAACTGAAAAAGATGTGATGCTAGAAATCAAGCAACTGCGGGACGAGAACAGGAAAATTACGGCCAATTTCGAGATGGCCGTAACGACCGAAGTCTGCGGGAGACCATAAAAGACCTCCAGCTAAATAACAGCCAGGTAGCTGATGACGAGTCGATGGATGACGATGAGCCGACCTTTCAGGAAGTGATACGCGAGAAGGAAGCCATCGAAAAACAGAAGAAGGAAGTTCAAGCCCACCAAAAATATATGAAGGAAGTGGGGTCCCGTGCACCGCCGGCACAGCAGATGGCTGCGGCCATATCAAGATCTAAGAAGGATGGCCCCAGAAGACAGAATGGAGCCACGCAGTCGCGTAAACGAGAGAAAAAATCTACGAATAGAATTATACCCGAACTGTATAGTGAAAATGTCAAAAGTATGTCGGCGAAAATTAAAGCCGAGTTAGGGAACGAAAATTTTCCTATTAGGCTGATGGGGAGGTCACTTATTGTTATTAGGACCTTTATTATAGAAGAATATGGAAAAGTGAAGGAATTACTTAAGGAGGGCGGGCACGGCTGGTACACGTACACGCCGAGGTCGCAAACACCGTTTGCGGCCGTGATAGTGGGCTTGTCCGACTCCTTTGAGGTCGATGATTTGAGACAGTATCTGTCCGGGTTACAGATAAAGCTGACAGTCGTAAGGGTCACAAAACTGGGTGGCGATAAGTCGTTAGTCCACTTGGGCCGAGACTCGGACGTGACGGCGTTTTACGCCATCAAATATATGCTGCACTGCAAAGTCTTCATACGAAAGGATATGAAGACTGGGGTTTCGCAGTGCAGAAATTGTCAGCGCTACGGTCATGCCCCACCGCTTTTGCAAGTGTGCCGGGTCTCAGGACCCGGGCAATTGCACCCTTCCTGCCAGAGCGGAAGTTGTTGGGTCGACCTTAGGTCCTGACCCTATAACGGGGGCTCCGGTCCTCCGTCCGGAACATACGGTCCGCTGCATTAATTGTAAACGGGCACACGGCTAGCGCCAAGGAGTGTCCGCTGCGTCAAAAATTGCTTCGCGAGAGAGCTGAAGCCAGGAAGCGACGTCTCGTCGTTCCTGGAATCAGCTTCTCTCGCGTTGGTGACCAAGTTCACAACGGCACCACCTACGCTGCCGTTTCCCGAGGTAATTTCCGCCCTGCACCATCCACAGGCCAAAATTTCGCTGCAGCTGCACCCTCCGGGGTGACAATGCAGAAAGCAATGGCCCAATTTGGGGCTATTGATGCCGATTGCTGGCGAATTTTCGGTATGGGCCTTCTGTCCTGCCGCGCCAAAGTAGGTCCGTTTATGCTGGAATACGCTAAACTGGAGGAAGACAACCTGAAGTCTCAGGCAATCCTGGGTCTTTTGATGGCCCTTGGGCCAGTGTAAATAGTGTATATACATATATAGATAGGAGTTTTAGGTTTAAGTTAGTTTGTTAAGTTTTTTCGTTGAAGTATTGCCCTCTTTTTTACTGATTCCTTTTTTTGGGGCCCCTGTGACCAGGTTTAGTTTTGTAAGATTTTTATAAGTACCAGCACAGCTGGACTTGTGGCAATGCCACGTGCCAAACTAGGTCGTCCTGTGTAAATTTTTTAATGTAAGGAAAATATACATATGTATATAGTATGAAATATTGTTAGCCTTAAGTGAAATGAATTGTCTAGTATAAGGAATAAATATCAAATCAATCAATCAATCCCGCTTTTGGCGGTATTGCACTTTATGTGGGATTGCTCCGCATTCTGGTGTTGCATCCCGACTTGAGTCTATACTTTAATAACAAAATTATTATATATAAAATAAAACACTTTTTGGTCACAACCAGTTGGTCAGGTTAGGCATGATGCTTCTTTAAATAGCATAACTTAGAACAATCGCTGAAGGGGAATTGAGGCTTAATGTGACATGAATAGAGAAATCATAAATATGTATTCTAAGTCTTTCGCAAGTTTCATAAAATCCATGACAATATGTCTGTCATATAAAAAAATAAATGGTTTCCCATTACATCCCATGAAGGGACCGGGGAGAACTTCTCACAATCACTGAGCTGTGCGCTTTCCAGTTTTCACTCACTGATTGGGAACTACAGTTTTACACCGATTCCGAACGGTATTTGAGAAGCTTTTTCATGGCTATATACTCAATAGTGTCGCCGTCACTTAGCGAGGTGACCGTCGTCGAAAGAAATTTTTTTTTTTTTTTTTAAGGTGGTTGGAGCAGGGATCGAACCCAGGATCTTCTGTACAAGAGGCGCGCACACTACCCATTGCACCACCGACGGTCTGTCATATATGTATAAATAAATTTCTCTTCGTAGAATCTATGATAACGTTTCATCTGTGTAATAAACAAATTCCCTAGAATTCCTTTCTGTGAAAATAATAAATAAATGTTACGACCAAATTACATAGAATTCGTTTTGTAGATTCTATGAAATATATCTTTGACTAGATGTTTATGACGAAATTCATAGAATCTATCAAAGATTTGTTAACGTGACTCGTTTATTTGAGGTAATTGAATTTTCTTTTTAATGTGTAATCTACAAAACTTTACTCAAAACAGATAAAGTTTTGTTGCGTGCTATATTGTATAGAATTCCAATCCATTGGCAATGAAACTACAACACATTTTGAAGCCATTGCATGTTCTATGTAAGATTGAATCTAATTTTGATTGATCAAATTGATTTAAATTACTTTTCAAAAGCTTGGAATGCCAATTGTGTTTTGGTTTTCTTAGAGCAAATAAGAGCCGAGATCAAAATTGCGTGATTCGTTACTTTATTTCGTGGAAGTTGTTTTTTCTGTTCCATAATAATCACTATATAGTAATAGCAAATAAGACTTCCATTTGAAAATTCCATACGCCCAAATGAAATTTCTGAAATATGAACTTCGTTTTAAGAATGAAATTGTAGCAAACAACCATTTTTTAAATCAATCCTATCATTTTCTGTATTATAATAATAAACAAACTCGCCTACGTTAACCGAAAAGTGTTTACATCAATTGATTTATGATACCTACCCCCATTAGCACATCAATTGATTTATGATACCTACCCCCATTAGCACCACCCCCAGTTGTCATACAATTTTAGCTGTCAGTTTGTGTTGAATTTAAAAATTGAAGACCTCGGTGCAAGAACCGGGCAACGCCATTTTATACCGACATTACGTTCTTGTATTTAACATATTGTTAGGAATTTCCTTATTCGACCTTTTTAGCGCTGTTTTATTCCCGTTTATGTTCGTTCTAAATTACGATAATGACAACAGTTTAACTTCCTCTCTATTCTATTTACACAGTACAACGGTTTACTTTATTTACACAACTTTTCAAAAAGTCTTATATTTTACTATCAGATCGCGTTGCTTACTTTCCGGCGGTTAATCACAAACTGAACCCAGAATGACAAAAGCTTCAGCTATTTATTGCAGTTATGTTTCTCGCCGTCAGTGGCTCCACCAGCTTCCAGATTGTTCTTCGCAATGCCAGAACCTGTAGTATAACAGTTTTTAAAAATAATGTACTTAGAGCCGACTCTTCAACTGGTTTGTAGTATGTGTATACTTTCAGGCGCAGCATTAATCGCCCTGTTATGTACATAATTTTAGTCTGGTCATTAAGAGTAAATAAAATATTTTACTCATTCGTAACAATATAGAATTTGATATTGCGCATCTTTTGGTGCAAGAATTAGGCAAATTCAACAATTTCCTATTAAGTTAGCACGGAAAGGATTTATCCGATAAGCCCCCAGCGGCGGAATTTGCGAGGCCTTCCACGTATAAGGCATGCGGAATCATTCTTCGGTAATGCCTACTTTAATAATGCCTGCGAAATGCATGATTTTATAAGGCTTCCACAGGCCTGTTAAAAGAATGCCAGACGACGCTGTTGTTTATGAAACCTTGTCTTTCCACATGTTCGCAATTCGTCGTTGCAAAATCATAACATCCGATAGCCCAATAGATAAAGCGTCCGATTGTAAGTTCTAAGGGCGTGTGTTCGATTCCTGTGGCTGCAGAATTTAAAAAAAAAATCATTTATAAGAATTACAATTGGCTAAAGTATAAATCTGAAATATGAAGCTAATTTCCATATATATTTTTTTTACGTATGTCCTTCTAAATCTACTCTTTTTGCAGGCCTTCTAGTAGAGAGGGATGGAAGGCCTTGCCTCCCAATCTCACGCAATGTTAAAAAGAAAGGAGGAGGTAATGTGTATGGAAGGCCTGCCGTATTCTATAGAATGCCTTCTTGGTCATGATTTCCGGCCTTCCAGCTCCTGATTTCCGCCGCTGGGCCATTACGTTGCAAGAGTCTGGCAACTCCACAAGTTACCCGATTTTAGCACCGATATTTACGTGTGTAGTGGGAGATGTCATCGCCTGATTAGTTTGATTCATTGTCTCATGCAATACGTTGCTATACCATCGGAAACTGAAAGCGAGCCCTTTCCAGATTCGGGGAGCCAACATGTTCCTAGTGATTTGGGCCAACCTAGTACAAGTATAACATCGGATGAACGGCCGACTAAGACAAAAAAGAAACGTTTTCGCAGATGTTTGAGTGGGGGGACGACGAGAGAAACAAAACAATGAGTGTTCGAATGCACGGGCCATTTGTTAACACCATTTTATTACACGGTACCTGTTCGATTTCTATGAACACATTAGTAAATATTACATTGGAAAATAAAAACGAATATTTCCTCACATCTGCTTTAACATTAGATGTAATATTGTCAAAATAAATAAAGCAATATTCAGCTCACTGAAATAATTGTTTTTCTTTTGTCCTAAAAGTATTGAATAGTATAGAGAACTTATTGCACTCTTTATCCGCTCTCACGAGTCTTATTCCCTTTATAGAATATTTCAATATAAATGCACCATTTCGACAATGCTATTACATAAAACAATACAAAAAGCATAAATGTTTCAAAATGCATCAATGCTACACATCAAAATTATGAATGGCCAAAGTTAGAACAAAAAGAGAGTAATACGTTTTGAATCATTCGCCAGATGTCGCCAGTGCTCTTGAGTCGTACAATTCCATGAGTGCTCTATACTATGCAATACTCTATGGCGATGACGACCGGGCTGGCAAAGAAATGTGAGGAAAAAGTTGAAAGCCTGTGGGGGGGAGCATCTAAATTCAGTAGAAATGCTGAAATGTTTTGAAAAAATTAAAGAGGGACAAAGAATGTCTGTTCCCACAGCTTTTAATGAAATAGGAACAAAAGAGAAGCAAGACTTATATTTGGGTGGATTGATTTGTTCATAACCAGAAGAAAGAAATCAACTAACAACAGGACAAAGAAATGCAAAGGACGTTTCAGTGTCTTACAGGGTATATTATCTTGCTCACTTATTTTTATTAATCGTGTTAATGTTCTTGTTATAGATCCGTTTTGGACTAACTGAAGCTAAAGTCTGCAAAAAGGCCTTTTAACTAAGCATCGTGTTAATCGTCTTGCCTCTTCAGTAAAGGCTGAAATATCTACGACATCTGATATGGGAGGAAACATACAAATCGTCCCAATAAGATGGCAGAGGAAATATTACAAAATATGTCAACTCATATAAACTGCTTCCCAAGAAGCAGTTCTCATTATAGCCGGGACAAAAATTACCGACATTTTTTTTTTTTTTGGCTTGTATAATTAAAAATCTCCAAGATGCATAGGCTGTATTTGGAGAAGTATGAGAAAGAAGAAGAAACTGCTAAAAAATTACCTACACTTCTACAATTGCGGATTTGTATTGAACCATAACATTAGTTGTGGCACTCCCAGCTCCGACACATGTCAAATTTGTGACAGGTTACATAATCGTACGCTTGCCGAGTTAAGTCCAGAAATGAAAAAAGCATTTCAGACTGAAAAAGATCTCCATATTCGTAAATCCGAAATGTTTTGCAAGAAATTAAAAGAAGTTACGACTCTGAGTGAGAAAGATAATAGGATGGAGGTATTATTCTTTGACTTCCAGCTGAATTTGCCACTACCCCATGTACCAGCAGGAGACGTATTTTACAAAAGACTGCTCTGGGAATACAACTTATGTATTCATTCAGGAAAATTGCGTAGCCCAATCTCTTACTTGAATGACTAGCGTACAGCTAAGAAAGAAAGTAATGGAGTCATTTCCTTAGTTCATCATATTTGCCTGAATCAAGCTCTAAATTTTTTCAGACAATGCGGTTGCACAAAACAAAAACCAGACTTTAATGAAATACCTATTCATCCTGGTAAACACAAGTGCCAAAATAAGTCAAATACATCACCAATATCCAGTACCAGGGCACAGTTTTCTACCGAGCGATAGGTTATTTGGGCTTATAGGAATAAATAGAAGGAAAGAATATAGCTACCGTCGGAATGGATAAAACTGGTAGAACAAACTTCGAACAAGTTTTGGGTAGATCCTGTAAAACAAGATATGATTCTAAATGATTCAATGATTCAATTTTAAACAACTTATTAAATCAATTCCTAAAGGATCTCTAAAATATACTAAAAATAACAAGTTTAGTTAATGCTCTGTAAGATCGGGTGGCCGTCGGTGGTGCAATGGGTAGTGTGCGCGCCTCTTGTACTTGAGATCCTGGGTTCGATCCCTGCTCTGACCACCTTAAATTTCTTTCGGCGGCGGTCACCTCGCATAGTGACGGCGAAACTATCGAGTATATAGCCATAAAAAAGCTTCTCAAAATACCGTTCGGAATCGGTGTAAAATTGTAGGTCCCAATCACTGAGTGAAAACTGGAAAGCGCACAGCTCACTGATTGTGAGAAGTTCTCCCCAGTCCCTTCATGGGATGTAATGGGAAACCATTTATTTATTTATTTAAGATCGGGTTTACTACATTCTAGATATCCCACTCTCAGTGCCGAATAATAAAGGGAACTTCACACCTTTGGATATAAACCCTAAAAAAATAGAGGATCTAAAAGATCTGGTACAAAAGTATGTACTTTTAAATGATCTAGGTTTTTATAACCGCATGTTTCAAAACATCACTGCTGACGAAGAGGACCAAAATTCTGCGAAGTTAACCAAGATCAAGACGCAGGAAAGGTTAGCGATTCTTCCTATGTTTAAAATATTCTTTGTTTACAATGTTGTTAGTTACATATTTCTTTTTCAATACAAAAAAAATGCAAAATCATTACAAGTGTGCTGACCGTGTTTTCAAAATTTGGTCGTTTTGGGGCAAGAATCATGGCAATTCAATTTCAACTCGTTTTTTAGCTTCTACAATAAATGAATGAAAAGCAGTATCTACGTAAATATAACTTATCTAATGTTACACTAGATTAACTCATACTATTTACCATGATTCCCCAAAATTTCGCGAAAATATTGGGCTTGCTTTATTTGCCAACAATTTTAAAAAAATTTAGTTACCCGGTTCTTGCACCGAGGTCTTCACTTATAACTGTTGTTATTTGTAACTAGATATTGCGATAATGGCCCCTAGATATTTTAGTATCGCAGTAGTTGTATGACATACAATTTTGACTTATAACGAATACAAACATACGATAGGGGTTGGGAATTTCTCAATATATTATAATTCAGTGGGACGGACCATCATTCCTCCTACCTAAAAAACCATAACTTAAACGAAAATGTTGCAAATTTTGCATAAATTTCCTCTAATATTTCAATTTTCGCACAGAAATGAAATTTAGTAATTCAAGAAATTGCAATTACAGATGAAAGAAAAAGCACCACGAACAAAGTTACTACATCATATGATTTCCGTTGCTTCATGTTTTGATATTTTCGTTTGTTGACCCAACTTTCGATGCATAAAATTCAAAGCAAAATACCTTCATCTTCATTTGTTGCTTCTTCACCAGCATAGGAAACGGAAGTGCAAAATAAAATAAATTCGAACGAAACAATTCATGAATGTCACTTAAGTGAAAAGATAACTTTCACGCCAACCACCATCTCATAAAGGACGCCGCCATTCTCCCACATTGTGTCGTGGAACATGACGATTCGACAATGGGAAGGAGTTTATTATTATGCAAAGTTTTTGATTGTATTGCGGTCGCTTGGTTGAATCTGGGTGAATTTCACGAGTATTCGCATGGCATTGTAATGCTACAACCGAAAAAGTTCATATTGTTTATTAATACGAACGAAAGAATTCACTTTGTGGCAGAAAAAATATATAAAAATTCAATTAAACTTGGCGACAATTCCTGAAACTTTAATTGTTATTTGTTTTGCCATTGACATGCAACTATAGAAAAATATGTATTTAATACAAACACGTCTCGGCGAACTATCACAAGGCAGTCTGAAGCTGAATAGATTTTTTTTTTAGGTTCCACTTTCCATATTATAATGGGCTGATGAACAATATGATTGGCACTATATTGTAGTTTGTTCTAAGGCGATTTCAGGAATGCGTTTCACAACAGTTTCTCCTTGAATTTGCAATCAACAATTTAGAACGGATCTTTCTCATTGTTTGACAATTTGATATAAAGGGTTTTTCAACAAAGACGCTACAAAAGTAAATCGATAGGGACAGCAAACGACGCCATATTTGTCCCCGCTCTTTTGACATTTCACTTCAGTAAGGTTTGCCATTTCATCATGGATAAATATACGAGCCAACAACGAGTGGAAATTATTAAAATTTACTACCGAAATTTGGAGTCAGTGGCCTCAACTTTAACCGCGCTACGTCCAATTTATGGTCGTCATAATCGTCCTACCAGAGCAACAATTGAGCGTGTAGTGGAAAAATTTGAATCCACAGGCACAGTACAAAATGTTCCCGTGCCAGTGAGACAAAGAAGTGCCCGTAGTGTCTAGAATATTGCTGCCGCTGAGGCTTCAGTTCAAGACAGCCCAAATGTGTCTCTCACACGTCGTTCTCAAGCGTTGGGCATCTCTGTGACGTCGTTGTGGCGAATTTTGTGAAAATATCTTGGCCTACATCCTTACAAGATCAAATAGAGGCAAGAACTGAAGCCGCTTGACCACCATAAGCGTCGTATGTTCATGAATTGGGCTGAGCAACAACTTGAAAATGATTCGGATTTTAATCGGAAAATCATCTTCAGCGATGAGGCTCATTTCTGGCTGAATGGCTTCGTCAATAAGCAAACTATGCGTTATTGGTCAGACAGCAATCCACACGTAATCCATGAGTCATCATTGCATCACGAAAAAAATTACGGTTTGGTGGGGTTTATGGGCCGGCGGCGTCATTGGGCCGTACTTCTTCCGTGATGATCAAGACCGGCACATTACTGTGAATGCGAATCGCTACCGTTCAATGATAACCGAATATTTTTGGCCCCAATTGGATAATATGGACTTGGAGGACATGTGGTTCCAACAGGACGGCGCCACAAGCCACACAGCGAATGCCACAATCAATTTATTGGAAACCAAGTTTGGTGAACGTGTTATCTCATGAAATGGCCCAGTCGATTGGCCGCCTCGGTCGTGCGATTTGACGCCGTTAGATTATTTCCTGTGGGGCTACGTCAAGGCTATGGTCTATGCCAACAAGCCAGCGACGATTGATGAACTTCGTACGAATATCGAACGTGAAATTGCAGCAGTATCGGCCGATTTATGCTTGAAAACCGTCGAAAATTGGGTTCAGGGTCTGGACTTCTGCAAGCGTGCCCGTGGTGGCCATGCAAAAGAAATTGAGTTCGATACATAATGGCATCGAACGTACTTTGACAGCAATAAAGAATTTCATTCGTAACTAAAACCGGTTTTGTTTTATTTAAAAAAAACTTTTGTAGCGCTCTTATTGAAAACCCCGTTACATAATTGTAATCGTAATCGACGATACATAAATATAGACTCCTTTTATCCTTTTTTTAAATGAAAATCAATTAATTTTGTATACTACTACACGGTGCTCTGGAGTCGATTTAAAAAGAAAAGTGCGGTGTCTCCGCATTTCACTCGTTCAACATTTGTACACCTAAAAAGGAGTACTTTCAGCTGCTACAGAAAAAAATAGGCTCGGCGCTTTTTTTGTAGGACGAAACTAAGAAAAATGTTATGCCTGGAGAAAATAACGCCCTTTGACGTGTGATTATGATTCTGGATGTATATACAGGGTGTCATATACATCCGCAGAGGTTCATACACATATATAATGATATATATAGGGTGTTCAAGAAGTGTACGACAAGTATTGTCACTCATAAAAGCATAAAAACACCACAGAAAAAATTAAAATTTAGAGAGATAATTATAAAGGAAATTCGCATGTTTTGGTTTTTGAATGAAAGAAAGAGAGCCGAGATTCTATGTTTGCATTCCCTCTTTCCGTTAATAACAAGTCCCTACCCAAATATAGAAATAATCTGCCGCTAAATAAGTGTATTTAAATGTATTTTTAATACTGATGACCGAGAAACATATATAGTACGCAGACATGAAGAGACAAGAAACAATAGCACACATATCATAAATGAAAACTATTATATTTGCATACAGCTCGCAATAGTTTGCGTGGATAGTCAGGATGATTTTTTAGTACTTTGTGACGAGTCCAAGTCTTACTAAAATTTGCATGGGCTGATTCGACAGCTTGTTCGCTATAAAACCCTTGTCCTTGACCCTTGTATTTTCGGAGCAAAAATCTACTAAAGGGTGTCCCAACGAGAACGCAATTTTTAAATCTGGCAACATTCGAAGTGTCATTGTTTGACATTTGAACAATTGTTATTGTTTGCTAGTAGAAGGTACGAGGTTAGTAAAAATGGAGCGCTACACGAATTAATTAAATAATTAATTGGGTTTTGGAGAGACAACATGAAAATGCTGATTTTGCCGCTAAAATCATCTTCAGTGACGAGCCCCATTTCCACCTTGATGGCTTCGTCAATAGGCAGAATTGTCGCATTTGGGGTGAGGAAAATTCTCGAGTGAATCACGAGAAGCAAATGCATCCTCAACGTGTCACTGTGTGGTGTGGTTTTTGGCCTGGAGGAATCATTGGACCTTTTTTTTATGAAAATGAGGCAGGTCAAGCGCAAACAATCAATGGCGTTCGGTATCGTGAAATGATAACCAGTTTATTCTTGCCTCGAATTGAAGAAATGAATGTGGAGGGCATGTGGTTCCAACAAGACGGCGCCACATGTCATACAGCCAGAGAAACAATTCAATTGCTGCATCAGTCATTTTAAAAATTACGCTCTTGTTGGGACACCCTTTATAAGGTATAGTATGGCATGAATTTTTGGTGTGACAGGTATCTCGAATACTTGATAACTAACCTTGAAATCTTCAATATATCTCTTGAAATTGGGATCTAGTTTCAATGAGAACCAAGAATCGATAACTTTCTTAAATTTTCTAAATGTCTCCAAATACTTGACACAGCCAAGGCATTTCATGGCATGCAAAATATCCACCTTATCGAGCGAGACCTTACACGCATTTACTTCAAATCTTGGACTACCATAGGTACACTGCCGGTCCATATGGCACTCTCGGGCCCATTTTACGCTGACTTCTTCGTTCTCCTACATCATACGGTGGAAAAGGGTATTTACTGCTCCCAACAGTAAATGCAATTCCGGAGGTAGGATTATGTCGATCATCCGCTTATTTTCTTCTGCATTGAAGAGAGGTGGATGTATGTAATTATCAAATAACTTGGCTGACTTTCTTAGTCCTCATTCTGAACGCCACTTTTCGCATTTGGCGCGACAATCATTGATCGTTCTCTAATTGCCCGAATTGATCAAGTTTTTTTGAGGAGCATCGCACCATGTGCAAGGATGTGCACTTGAGTTACTCATAAGACCGGAAATAATATGGGCCAGCTTAAAATCCGTTGCAACTGTTCCTGGAAAGGAATTTATATCAAATGCTGACCATACAAGCGAGACATTATGGTAATTTTCCTGAGTGTTGGGGGCTAAACAAAGAATAAATAATCGTTTCACCCAAGATTCGATGAATTTTTCAGCGTATCTTCTACTTGGAAGCTTTCCTTGAGGTGTCAACCCAGCCGATTTTTTTTCTGTAGCGGTTGAAAGTACTCGCGTTTAGGTGTACAAATGTTAAACGAGAGAATTTCGGAGACACCGCACTTTTCTTTTTAAACCGACTCCAGAGCACCGTGAGTACTCATCTTGGAATAAACGTTGTTTACACCGTCAATCAGGAATATTTGTATTTTTAAATTTCTTTGTTAGTCCAAAGTAATGAATTGACAAAATCCTAAGCAAAACAAGGAAAATGCATCAATGTTTCACATCAAAATTATAAATGGCCAAAGTTAGAATAAAAAGAGAGTAATACGTTTTGAATCATTCGCCAGATGTCGCCAGTGCTCTTGAGTCGTACAATTCCATGAGTTCTCTATACTATGCAATACTCTATGGCGATGACGACCTGCTTGTTTGTTCGCTGCCGCTACAACAATACCATCATACTTATTTTCAGGCAGAGACAATTGTTGTACAACAACCACGTGTATAATGCTAACGCTGTGTGTTGTTTGCATGTGTTCACTTTGATAGATTGCTCTACCCGTGCTGATAGATGTAAGCATATCAAAAACTGATAGAAAACGAGTCAAAACAAGGAATAAAATCTCACAAATACCAAAACTCAATATTCAGAATATCTAATTAGAATTTTAATACTCTTGGAAAATTTTATTCCACACATTTGTTAAGGCCCAATGTACTTTTCTAGGATTTATCTCAAAGGGACCCATCACCATGTTACTGCAGTTCAAAGTTGACAATTTAAAAAAATCTAAAAAGTAGAGGTTTTTTGGATCTTAATAAAAGTTACATATGATCCTGGATATAAACAAAAGTTATATACATTTTGAAATAGCAGCCCCTGGAACTTTCTGCAGGAACCATGTACATTCGACTGACTGACAAAAAAGTTAATTTTGTCCACCCCTTATTATGTACCTTGGTTTGTTTTATGATGATTCCTATTTTGTGTCTAGCACTACAAACCCGTGAGCTGCACCATTTTCAAAAAATTTATTTCTGATCGGATTTGTGTCCTGCAATTCTAGTCTTGAGTCTATTTTTTGTTGTACCTACATACGTATACCATATTGCAATTTACATTATCCTTACCCTTACACGGTATCTTATAAACTAAATAGGATCTTTTAAATTTATCTATTCTATCCTCTGTTCTGTTGAATAATGAACCTAAAGTATTATATGCTGTGTGTGCCACTGAATATTTCTTGTCATCAAAAATTATATATTTTTCTAATCCTTCAGATATAAGACGTACATAATTTAGAGATTTATAAGTTTTCGGTTCAGTAACCGTTGTCGTATTCAATTATCAACATATTTTGTAATTATCCTTGGTTTCACATCCAATCTCTCAATACAAGAATCTAACAATTCCCCCATTACAGTGTCAGCTATAACCGGAGAAGCAGGAGATCCCATTGGAGGACCTTTTTGTTGCATGTATACCGTATTATCATATTTAAAATATCTGTTCTCAACTATACAGAATCTAAAAATACGTAGGAAAAGGTTCTATTCCGTCTTCGTGAATTCCCCTAAAATATTCCATTTCCCTTTAATTATTTCCAGAGCCCCATATACACTGGTATATTCGGAAATAAAGATACCACGTCAAGTGAAATAATTTTTTCATCTTCTTGTAGCCTTAAATTGTTTATCCTTTCTCTAAATGTAAAAAATGTATTACATTATATTTAGAGTTTTCAGTTACTTTCCTAAGAATATTTGTAATATATGTACATACAGAGTTCATAAGATGGGGAATTAACAAAAGGACATATTGGTCCTAATGGGAATTGTTCCTTATGAATTTTCGGTACTCCATACAATCTAGGGGCTGTAGATATGTTCGTCTTCAATTTGTTCTTTTCAAAAGACGTAATAATCTTTAATTTGAAAAGATCCTCCACTAAATTGTTATATTTCCCCTGTAATCTGGTAGTCGGATTTCTATTTACTAATCCAAACACCTACAATATTATTCATTCTTGATATGTAGTCACACTTATTCAGTGCTACTGTAGTAGTACCCTTATCAGCATTTAAAATAAGTATATCCTCAATGTCCTTTAAGAATTTTCTAGTCCTATTGACTTTTTCCAACATAAATGTATCCCTATTTGTCAATCGTTCCCTATTCAAATAATTATCCACAATATTCGTAATTCTATTCCTCGCTATTTCCGGATCTTCTCTTTCTGTCAAAGTCTGTATAAAGTCTTCACCATCTGCTATCATCCTCAAAACTGGAAAATCTTTCCTTTTTATCGGAAGTGCGTGTTTTTGTCCTAGAGAACGAACCCATTCCACCTCAGTGGGATATTAACATCTGATTTGTTAACAACCCACTTCTTATTGTGTTTAATATCCAACTCTCTATGCTGCAATTCAATAAGATCATTAAACTTCTTCTTATGCACCTCTTTTACCTGAAAACCTAAAAATATTGCCAATTATTCCTGATGTTGTGTAAATATGTTTAATTCATCTGCAGTCAAATTATGGCTCAAATTGTTAGTTATCCATTCTAATTCTCTAGAATGTTGGTTCAACGAGTCATGTTTCTGCTTTATCGCCAAATTTAGAATTTTATTCCGTAGTGATTGAATCATTCCTCTTATTGAACGTTTCATTATGTGTGTACCATTTATCTCAAAAAGATTAGAAATATTTTTAGTACAATTCTTAATGAATTTGGGAATTATACCCGATTTTCGGCAGCGAACTAAAAAAGTTATAGTGGCCTTTACTTTCACCATTTTGTTGTAAATAGTCTTATAGCTATTGATTTTTCTTTTCATTTCCCGATCGACTTTTAATTTATTATATAAATTGTTGTAATTCATCTTCTGGTCTGATGACTCTAATGGACAATGTACTTAAATGGGCAATGTCTACGATATTGGTATCATATGAAAGGCTTTTTTAAGTCGCGTCCAACGGTATACAAAATATATAATGAAACATCCTTTTTTCAAGGATAATCTGCAAAAAAAACGCAATTTAAGATTGGCATATTTTAATCTTTAGTCGATTTAAATAAATACACGTTTCAGCTTTTTTTTTTTTTGAAATTCGTCCTGGTTCGCGTTTTACAAAAAATTCAACATTATGTTCTATACACGGCAAAATGGGTATCAAATCTTTTCTTTTGACAACGACATTATTGTTGTCTACATAGACTGTTTGTATTTTGTAACACATTTT
This sequence comes from Phaonia tiefii, assembly GCA_963931995.1. Lineage (NCBI taxonomy): Eukaryota > Metazoa > Arthropoda > Insecta > Diptera > Muscidae > Phaonia > Phaonia tiefii. The sequence goes on from OZ008369.1 coordinate 142,677,781, forward strand.
CCGAGGTGAATTTTGAATAGAGGACGGATCAAGAAGTCCGTGACTTTTCGAACTTCCCGCGTAGTTATATGAAATGCAGCACTGCTCCCATAAAGTACAACCAGCTACTCAAAACAACCTCGTGCATTTTTTTAAAAATGGAAAAAAGTGAATTTCGGGTGATCATTAAACATTATTTTTTGCGAAAAAAAAACCGTCAATCAAACCAAGGAAAAGCTCGATAAATACTATGGGGACTCTGCACCATCGATTTCAATGGCAAAAAAGTAGTTTACTGACTTTCGTTGTGGTCGCACATGTACAAATGACGCTGAACGTTCTGGACGGTCAATTGTGGTCAATACACCCGAAAATGTCGAAAAACGATATGGTGTTGGCCGATCGAAGAGTGAAAGTGGGTGAGATTGTTGATGCCATAGGCATTTCATATGGCAGTGTGGTTTCGATTTTAAATGATCAGTTGGGTTTAAGAAATCTGTCTGCAAGATGGGTGCCGCGTTTGCTCTCAATTGACCATAAACGTAATCGTGTTACAACTTCAAAGGATTTTTTGGAGTCCTTTAACCGCAATTCGAAGGAGTTTTTTCGGCGTTTTGTAAGTGTGGATGAAACATGGATCCATTACAACACTCCGGAGACCAAGCAGCGGTCTAAACAATGGGGTTTTCCGGGTGAACGGGCTTCGAAGAAGGCCAAGGTAAGTTTGTCGGCCAATAAGGTGATGGCAACAGTTTTTTTGGGATGCACGCGGGATAATCCACATCGATTGCCTTTAAAAGGGAAAACCAACAAACGCCGAATATTATGCCAACTTCTTGGACCGATTTAACAAGGAGTTAAAAAAAACGACCTCATATGGTCAAGAAAAAAGTAGTCAAGTTTTATTATCATTTTTCCCACGAAAGTTAAATTGAAAGAATACAAAACTAAATGCAAAAGAGTAAATGGGCTTGAAATTTATCTATAAATCACATATATTGTGATTTGATCCTAGTATTGTCAGGACGTTAGGAGGAAAAATATCATATTTATACTAATATTAGAAAATAATGTAAAAATAACCATAGACATTAAGAAAAAATGTAAATTGCTAAAAAAAAAAATGTCCAGAAAAAAATTAATTTTTCATCAAGATAATGCACGGTTGCACACGTGTGTAGTCTCAATGGCAAAATTCCATGAAGTGGGCTACGAATTGGTACCTCATCCGCCATATTCTCCAGATTTAGCCCCCAGTGACTATTTCCTATTTCCAAACCTAAACAAATGGCTCGGTGGAAAGACATTTAGCTGCAACGATGAAATTATTGACCAAACAAATGCCTATTTTATGGACCTCGAAAAATCCTATTTTTTGGAAGGGATGAAAAAATTGGAGAAACGTTGACCTAAGTGTATTGAGCTAAAAGGAGGTTATATTGAAAAATAATTTTTTGTGTTTCATTCAAAAGTCACGGACTTAGTGATCCGCCCTTATGTAGAATTATTCCAATCTGACATTTAAATCAGAAAACCTCCGCACTAAACACTTAAAAATTCGGTTTTTTCAGAATATCGCAGAAAAAAGGATGTGTCACGACATGTTTCATAGATGTACCGTTGGACGCGTCTAAAGAACCCGTTTCATATGATACGAATATCGTATACATTGTCTTTAGCTAAAGTGTAAATTACTTTGAAAAACTAAAAAAATACCTTTTTTTAGAAACGGTCCAGCTCACGAACTCTTAATGATGGACACGAAATATTTTGTAAATCATCAGAAAACAAACCAAGGTACATTTTAAGGGGTTTACAAAAAACAATTTTCATCCACCATACGATGTGAGTCAGTCTAATGAACATGCTTGTAACATCCATATACTTACGTGAGAGAATTATTTTCATCAATTGAAGATCTGCTGGTTTTTTGTTTCTTTGTTGTCTGTCACGTTTTTGCTTTCAGCAGGTTTTAACAAAGAAAGCTATATTTGGGTCACAAAAAAAAAGTATTTTAACATATTAATGATTGTGTCTCCAACATTTTGAATAGAAAATACAATGTGATTGGACACAGGCACACCATATTTGCATTCCAACAACAAACTTTTTCATTTCCTTGGAAACCGGGAACAATTTTAGCATGTCCCGGGAATTGCCGTCTAAGAAAAATAAGACTAACTATGTTAATTTTGCAGGGTGTGTATATTAGTTTGTTTTTAACTCATGAGATCAAATATAGTGCAAACTGCAGCTGAAACAAAAATATAAGTAAAATATATAATTAATAATTATAATAATTTTTTCATTACGTTGGGTCCAAGGCTGCTTAAGAAGGTTTTGGTATAAGAACAGCTCATTTGTTTTTTTTCATGCTGTGGTGCCGAAGTGGTGCACACTAGCTGTCAAATGCTGTTTACCTTTGTTTTGTGTCCGTTGTTCGTAGTACATTGATGTTAACATAAACTACACACCAAACAAAAACAGAATGCTGGTTGTTGTTGCCTTATTGTAATTTTTGTAGTATTGCTTCTACCTTTTCAAGCTGCCTTGGTTGGGTCCATCTGTAATGGTGCTAACTACGTGATTTTCAAAACATATACTGGTAATCGTTTAAACGTGACTACAACATTGCTCTAATTTCTATAGCATCGCTTTTACCAGGTATATAAAACATGCCAGATTCATCTCCTACCAAAACTATTTAGGCATCTCCAATATTGTTTATACTGGTATATTCGTCCATCACCAAGCAAAATCTACAGTTTCCATGTAACATTTTTTATGGCATCGATTATTTCAAATTTTATCTGTTTGAATTGCTCAATAATAACATCTTTCATGCCCGATTCATTTTTCGGCAAATTGTAGCCTCGAAGTTGTTTCATCGATTCTTGTATGAATACGCTTCTGGTAATTTGTCTTATAGTGAATCTATCGATTGTGGCCAGTTTTGGAATCAAAGTTCCCAAAATTTTCAGTTTTTATATATTGACCCCACAGCGGTCCTCAACTGGTTTGAGGTTTACCTAAAACGATTCATATGACAACGATTTTCGAACAAATTTCATAACTTTACACTCATTTCGAACAGATTTGATAGTTTGTTGATAGAAAGCTTCGCACAGTGCTTTGGCCCATAGACATAGATATTAAAAATTGTCTCAAAATTGGTTCATGAAATTGGGTGTAAAAGTCTGATGAAATTTCAAAACCCACTGTTAGTTTTGTATGGGGGGTATCAAAATACCTGGTCCGATTCTGCTCAAACTATATACACTAATGATAATAGTCAGAAAATGACGTTTTGCAAATTTTTGTAAAAATTATTCAATCCAATACTAGGTGTGTTATAGTGTGATATAGTTTCAGAGCGACCCTACCCTTTGCATGGGAGGTACCGGAAAGCGTGGCACTTTTGGGTCCAAACTTTGATATTTTTTTTTAATTTTGGCTTGGTACCAAAAGTCACTAATTTTCATGTTGCTGCAACTACGATTTGTGAATTGTACCTACATATATTTTATACTTTATAATAAAGTTACTTTTGTTACGTTTAAATACAATTTTTGAACACTGTTTTTTGTTTGTTTTATTTTATTCGAATAATCGATTAATCGAATAATTTGAGTGCGTTTTGTTCGGTTAATTGTCAGATTGAAATTTACGATTAACCGATTAATCAAAAAACCCGATTAAATGGGTACCCTAATATCAAGCCATTGCGCCAAACTATCGTTAGCAACAAAGGACAAATGCCTACACGCTTAAAACCGGCCGCAGCAAAATATTGCAGTTACTATTATTCTAGATAGGGTCGGTCCCCATACAAACACAAAAGTTGGCTAAGTCACACCCTAGATTTAAAGGCTAAGGCTGACTTCATAAACGCAGTTTGCAATGCAACACTGCAATGCCTAGTGTTCATAATCAAAGTAGACGTACATAGCTTTGGCAATACCGCGAGTTCATTATTGCGTGGTAATGTGATTCTTTAGTGCTTGGCATTGAATATTTTTAAATTTTTGTTGGCGGCAAAACTAAAAACAACCAAAGATATCAATTTGTTGTGGAAATGACGGATTTATTTGTTAATATTTTGTGTATAACACATATTATGTACATAGTGAAAAAAAGTGGAACCATGAGAGGAAGAAGTTACTAATAGAAGTTCGATTGAGGTATGAGCCAGATTTCGTTGCAAAGAAACGAAAGACGCAGATAATGCGAGATGTCAAGGAAGTCGACGGCACTTTTCCATTTTCCAGAGATGAAACCACCAGATGCTTCATAAACATAATGGGCACATGCAAGCGAATAAAAAAACGCAATAATACATCTGGTGAGAGCTCCACAAACTGGGAATTTTTTGAAACTTTGGATGAAGTTTTCGGCAGTCGCAGTAGTGTAACAGTGCCTGATGACATGATTGAAAGTTCCTATCAATTCTTAATGGAAGATTTAACTGATGGACCATTGACGCCCGATAGCCCTACGGTGCTCAACGCAGATGAAACTCTTCCTAATACTTATACTCCGAGAAGTGCTCTAAAACGAAAACGCAACGTTTTAGATATTTTGGACAAGGAATCTGAAGCAGATGCCAAAATAATGAAACGACTTTTAGACATGGAGGCAGAAAAGCTAGCACTGGAGAAAGAAAAATTGGTTGAATTGAAAGAGATTCGTACACTATTCCAAAGAATTGTAGATAATTCTTAGAAATCAGGTATGTTCCACGTTTTACTTTGATAATCATATAAATTTAAATATTTAATATTCTGAATTTTGCTTCTTACATTTTAATTTCAGTTTTCCTTCATATAGCAATTCAATGGAACAACTACATTTACATAACATCTTAAATTTAATTTTTTTCCAGTACCTGAATATATTATATTATTTTTAATCAAAAGTGTAAAACAGAATTGATTGTTATTTTTTTCTTTTTTTTTTATTGGATACATTAAATGTTAAATAACAACTGTAACTTTTAAGTTTAAATTGTTTTTGATTAGGCAGACAATAGCGTTGCAAGTGCATCCCTTCTAGCTTTTGCCTCTCTTTGTCCTGATATAGTCGTTCCTTCGACTATTTGGGGCTCAGTGTGTGCTTCTTCTTCTTCTATTTCATCGATGAAGTAGCCTTCATTTTCAATTATTGTGTTATGAATAATCATGCATGCCATTGTTATTAATTTTGGTACATATGTACGTTGAGCCTCGATGTACTTGAGAATCCTAAATTTTTTTTGTCAAAATGCCAAATGCCTGTTCCACAACAACACGAGTTGAACTCAGAATCGTGTTGTATTTAGATTGCATTGGTGTTAAGGACCCGTTATCACGATAGGGCACCATAAGGAACGATTCTAATGGATAGCCTCCATCGCCCAACAAATGGTAATTCGAATAAATATATATTTCCCTGTTTGTTATAGCTTTCCTAATACTGCTCCTTTGCCAAACTGATGCGTCATGGCATGCACCTGGGCAACCGATAAATACGTCTATAAACCTCATACGACTATCTACAATAGCCTGAAAAAATATTTATAATTAAAAAATATTCTCATGTTAAAACGTTAATTATTTACTTGTGCAATGATTGAATACGTTCCCTTTCGGTTGCGATAACTGATTTCATCTTTAATTGGTTGGGAAATGGGAATATGCGTTCCGTCGATGCATCCAATAACAAAGGGAAAAGGATTATACCGCAGGTTTGAAAATTCCTCATTTATTTGTTTTTGTTCAGCTTCAGTTTTTGGAAATTTGATAACATCTCCCTTTAAGCGGCAGATCAGTTTAATTATTTTAAGAAACACCTTATGTGCGAAACCAGTTGCCACACCAAAGCGATCGCTGACATCTCTGAAAGAACAATTATTGCTCAGCTTTCAAATTGTTACTAGCAATGCTTTTTGTAACGTTACTCCAATACGTCCAATTTTACGTGAATGCCACAAGGGATTAATCACAATCTGCAACTTCTTAAAATTTAAAGTAGTAATTAGTTTTATCAACTTATGTAGAGCATTTGATAATAAATACCTGAAATGTACTTTTCTTCATTCGAAAATGAGAATACAACACATCGTCTTGCATGCTTGCGATAACTTTACAAAAATGTATAGTTTTAGGAATTTTTCTTCTTGAATCTTGGCTAGTTAATAATGCTATGCGACGGCGTGTTCTTTTGTTTATAATATTTCTAATTAAGGTGCTGCTTGATTTCTTATAATCAGCCAATTCGAAAGCTGTTTTCAAAAGAATAGAGCATGATTGCTGAAGAATCATTAAAAAACTCAATTTTATAAAATGTTAATGTAAGTGATACAAGGAACAAAGCTTTTGCGCGTTCATAAATGTACTAAAATGACAATTCATCATTTGACAAAGCAGTGTTGCCATTAATCATTGCTTTGCATTGTAAATTAATGTCTTTGCAGTGCTGCATTGCAAACTGCGTTTATGAAGTCAGCCTAAGCAACAGCAATTTCAGAAACTTAAAAAAATTCCACACACCCTAAATACCGCCATTTAGTTTTATTTGCGCTGTGTCGCCATTTGGAGTTCGATTGGAATAAAAGGCTACATTTTCCCCATACATAATATGTCACTCCGACGTCAAATTCGACTGATGCTTCTTCTATCTCCTTCTCTACCCATTTTTGTAATATGTACAAGTAAAGACACTTCAAAATCATGAAACTTTTGTTTTCGAGGTATCCAGTTTTATTCGAAAACAAAAAAGTACGGGGCCTTCAAAATATCAAAAAGTACCAGAGGTTTTTAATATCGACTTGTTACTGTTGGTATCACTCACTCACACTACAAGTATGAAATAATACTCAGAGGAAACATATTCCAAATTTATTTCGTTTTTTGCCGAATAAGACAACAACATACATATTTGCAAACTTGTGTTTTCGTATATTTGCGTTATTCTTGCACAAACTGTCCAAACAAATTGCGTCGTTCAGTTTTCTAATAAATCTCGATTTTATTTATACAATGGTATCAACTTTTGAAATTTTTGATGAAATTCAAATCGTTGAAATTCCCTGTCCCTGTCGTTAACAGTTCCAAGAATAATGCCATTAGGACCGTATTTCCTAATATCCCCAACAATAGTTATTCCCTATCTAATTACTTCGGGTATCTCCATTTCTCGTTTGCAAAAGGGAATTTTATTTTTTCCATTTGAGATAGAAGAAGTCATTTGTCAAATTTGACGTCGGAGTGAAAAATTATAAATGGGCGGAATTTAGCTTTTGGAAAAAGAAAAACAACTGTATAATTTTTTTTGAGCGAAGCACCACTGCTCTTTGTCCATTGCCCACAAGATTCCTACAGGTACCCTATCGTCGTATTGCTTGATTTGTTCAACGCCTGGCATGAATCTTCTATTTATTAACAGAAGACTCTCTTGGACCGTCCGACCGCAATCTTATATCGCCCTAGCGTATCTTTGTTATTATCCATACCTCCTTGTCTATCAAAGATTTGAATTTATTAAACAGCCGTCACCATGACTTTCTTATTATATCCACCAGTTCTCCGTTCCAGCTGGGAGGCTTCTTCTTCCCCCTTAGGGTTGCCAGACGTACTGTTTTCAGCAGTACGCGTACTTTTTTTTTTACTAATTGTACTTCTGACTGCATAGCACCTAAAGAAGTACAGAAAAGTACTTATTTTTAGCCTCGGTACTTCTTTTTATACTTTTTTTGTTATGCCAACAATAAATACGAAAATATTACTTCTTATTCATACCAAAAATCGTATATAAGTATTTACATAGAATACCGTTTAACAAATTTGAAAAACTTTGCATTTTTAAGCTTTTTTTTTTCTTTTGTTTTCTTTATTTGCAATCTATTTACATATAAACATTAAGCAAATTTTATATCCATTTCAGACAGAGCTGTTAAGTTCTATTAAACTTAACAGTAATACAATATGTTGCATTTATAGTACAATATTTACATTAATATTAATTATATAATTATAAAAATGGGAGGTCAAGAACGTGAGGTCTTTTTAGTCTCCTTACTTCCTCGCTATCATTGAGCAAATTTATAGCCAAGATATTTGTATGATTACTAAGTCTATTTAGGTAGTTAGTACTAAATCTGACAATTTCGCTTTTAACTTTAGGGACACCAAGAACGTTGTGTATGTTATTGTTGTTGACAAACCATGGAGCATTGCTGATTAATCTAAGGGTCTTTGACTGATATCTCTGAAGAATCTCAATATTAGAAGTACTGGCTGTTCCCCATAACTGGATACCATATGTCCACACTGGTTTTAGAACAGTTTTGTATATTAGAATTTTATTCTCCAAGCTAAGCTGAGATTTGTGACCCAGAAGCCAAAACATTTTCCTCGTTTTTATATTTAGTTGTTTTCTTTTGTGTTCTATGTGTTTTCTCCAATTCAGACGTCTGTCGATGTGAAGTCCAAGATATTTTACACTGTTGGATGTTGGAATGTTAACTCCATTTAAGATCACCGGCGGGCAGTCTTCCTTTCTTAAGGTATAAGTGACATGTACTGATTTTTCGGCATTAATTTCTATATTCCATTTCTTAAACCATAATTCCGTAAGCTCAAGTTGTCGCTGGATTATATTAGAGGCCTCAGCAGGAGATGTATTAGTGGCTAATATTGCCGTGTCATCCGCATAAGTCGCTACTACAACATCATTATTCGTGGGCATGTCAGATGTAAATATTGTATATAAAAGTGGTCCTAACACACTTCCTTGCGGGACACCAGATTTTATATTTCCTATTTCGGAGTCTTCGTCATTTATAGAAACGTAAAATGTCCTTTCGTTTAAGTAAGACTTAATTAGAAGATAAAACGGAGTTGGTAATAAGTTCTTCAATTTAAAAAGTAATCCATCATGCCATACTCTGTCAAAGGCTTGTTTGACATCGAGAAAGACCGAAGAGCAGTATTCTTTCCTTTCCAGACAATTTCTAATTACATTCACCACTCTATGGCATTGTTCTGGCGTTCCATGACAATTTCGAAATCCGAATTGATGATCAGGTACTATATTTAAAGTTTCCAATAGAGGGGATAACCTTTTCTGTAAAAGTCTTTCAAATATCTTAGAAAACACTGGCAACAGACTTATAGGCCTATATGAACTTACGGCGTTTTCAGGTTTATTCGGTTTTAAAACCATTATTATTTTTGCACATTTCCATAAGGTAGGGAAATGAGAGAGCCTTAACACTGAGTTAAATATTATTGTTAAAAATATAAGGGCTTTTTTGGGTAAAGACTTAATCACTTTTCCATTAATTAAATCCAAACCAGGTGATTTTTTAGTATTTAGTTTTTTTACTTCATTCTCAATTTCTTTGACTCGAAAAGGTTTAATCGGCAAGCTCATTTGGCATGGCACATCCAGAAAAGCTTTAATTTCTTTTACATTTTGCATAGGGGAAAAGGAAAATGGGGTAAATATGTCTTCAAGATGAGCTTTAAATACAGACGCCTTATCCTTGTCAGTTCTGCACCACACACCGTTGGAATTCTTAATTGTTACATGTCTTTGTTGAGGCCGTTCTAGATATTTCGTAGCTTTAAAGAGGTTATAATCGTTGTTGTTTGTAGGACTTAAGTTACTTAAGAAATTCCCTGTGAGTGTATTCTTGAATTCTTTCAATATTTTCATTAAATTGCTAGTTGCTCTGTTGAAATTTGTTTTATCAACTGGTCTCCTTGTCGTCTGATATATTTTTCGTAGACGTCTTTTATTTCTAATTAGTATTCTTATTTCAACCGATGTTTGAAAACTTGAAAAATTTGTATATTCCTCTTGCGGAGTTGACCGAAATGCTGCTTCGTGGATAACTTTCGTTAAGTTTTCCACAGTGAAATCTAAATCATATTCATTTTTGATTTGTAAATTTAAATCTAAATTTTCTTCAATATAGCTGCGAAATATATCATGATCTGTCTTGTTATTAAACAACTTAGGATTTGGAGTTTTTTTTGCAGTGGGTAGTTCTAAAATTTAGAATGATAGGTGTGTGATCAGAACTAGGATCATCACTGGAAACAATATCTAAGAAGGACTGACATATACTTTTATAGACAAAAAAATCTAGTAAATCAGGTAGTTTGGCTGGGTCACTTGGCCAATAAGTTGGTTTTCCTGTAGCAGAAACATTATATTGATTATTAGTAATGCATTTATATAGCTCTGCTCCTTTTGGGTTTATCAATCGAGAACCCCACCAAGAATGTTTAGCATTAAAGTCGCCACCAACGATGAACTTGTTGCCAATACTGTTAAAAAAGTTGTAAAATTTGTCACACTTGACAGAAAATCTAGGTGGAAACTACACTGAGTATATAGCGATAGGGTTGTTGTCACAAAGTATTTTAATTCCAGCTGCTTGTAGATAAACTTCTGCTACGGATTCAGCAACTTCATATTTTATGGTGGATCTAACCACGACAACAGCTCCGCCATGGGCTTTATCATCGGGGTGATTAGTTGATATTACATCATAGCCTTTAACTCTTAAGAACGATTTACTTGTTAAATGTGACTCTGATATTAAAAGTATGTCAATATAATTGTCTCTTAGAAAAATCTGTATTTTATTTAAATGATTAAGAATGCCATTTGCATTCCATTCAGCTATTATAAGATTTACTTGCATAATTTGTTCATCAGCATAGACATCATACTTAGTAAGGTGTTTGTTAATTCAATCTGTTTTGCGAGCGTTGCTTCAATCTTTTCCAAAATAGTATTGTCTCTTGGCAGATCTCCTCTAACAGCTTGAGAATATGTCCATCCTTCTTGAGCTCGTGGTATGTTATTTTGTCCTTTTTGGTGGTTGAATGTTAAAATTATGGAATTCATGGTGATTGTTGGTTTTGGAATATCTCTTATCAAGGAGATTTTTGTAAATAAGAACTCCTTTGTAGTTGGCAGTGTGATTGCTTAGACAGTGAACACATTTAGGAGGGGTATCAGGAGCTATTTTACATTCTTCCGTAGGATGATTTAAGCCACACTTAACGCACCTGAATTCACTTTTGCAGTAAGATTTGGTATGTCCAAAATCTTGGCATCTGAAACACTGAACAATGTCATCAAATTTTCTTGGCGCTTCTACTTGGATTATGGCATTATCAAATGCCCGAATGTTAAAGATATCATTGTTGTTAGTATTGGGATCTAGATCAATATAAAACATTGAAAGTGGCGCCTTAGTAACTCGACTGACAATATTTCTGACACTTCTAACTTGGTGCCCTAGGCTTAAAAGCATAGCTTTAATATCTGACACATTAGTTGTGTGGTGAAGACCTTTAATCACTGCCCTAAATGCCCTTTCAGTTTTCAGTTGAAAGGTATGATATTTAATTTTACGTTCATCAAAATGCTTAATAAGTTTTCGATAAGAATCTACTGTTTTAATTGTCAATCGAATCTGTCCGTCTCTTAATGACTTATAATTAAATTCAGTATTTTTAATTATATTACTTATATTATTCACCATCTTTCCAATATTTGCAACATCGGGTATGAATATAGGTGGAGGTTTTGGTGCTGATAGAGTGCTTGCATTGTTTTCTACGTCATTATCATCAGTTACAAGGGCTTCAAATCTATTGTTTGTTGATGGTGCATCGTTAATGTGTGGACGTTTTTGTCGAAATATATTCGGCGACTCATTTCTTTTTCTCTTCACTGGTACCTGCTGCCAATCATTGTTATTGTCATCATCATCATCGTCTTCAGCGTTGCTTGAATCACTTAGTTTGGGATCTCCAATAACCATAGCCATCGTCGCGAACCAATTGTGCGTACAATTGACTGCACAATGTACTTATGTGTTGTTGTTAATGGACCGAAACAATAATCTGTTTATGACCGCGTTAATCCGTTGTTTGTCACAAAATATGTGTGTTTTCTTTCGTCTAAGAATTTGTGGGTTTTTTGTTTTTGTTTGAAGATGTGGTTTAACGCGCTATACGTTTTCGCCGTACGCAGTCGAAACGAGACTCCATTTTTAACCTTAATTCAAATATTTCATTTCATTCATGTACTGGCTTGGGTCAAATCTTTGACGCAAGTGTTGTTGTACAACTTAAGGCATTCGACAAAATTGTCAAATACATCAATGTCCTAAAATGTCATATATGATCTCAAAACATAAAAAATATGTGAAATTTTTCTTGACGTTTCGTGAAATAATTGATTAACAGTGTACTTTTCCTTAGAAATACATTAGATGGAATTGTGATATAGGATAATAGCTACAATATTGTTAAAGGTTGTAATGCAATATTTCAAGCTGTTTAGGAGTTATTGAAGTAAAATCTGAAATAGGGCCCTAGTCCACCTCCAAAATTTTCTTCCGCCTGTAAAAAAAAAAAATTGTTACGTATAGAGGCAAAACCGAGTGGAGGTTTGTGATACCTCGTCCAAGTGCTTTCATAATTGTTTGGTTTGGTTGAGGCCTGAAACAAATTCCTTTCATTTGTGTCCCAGTGTTATTAAATAATTAAAACAAGAAGGTTATATTCCGTATTAAAAAATTTTAATATAGAATAGTTTACACTGTTTTTACTTTTAAAAATAAAATGTGAAACATCTGACTAGTTTTTATTTAAAAAAATATTTGTGGTCTCTTAGTTCCTTAAGTTATAAATTGTTACTGTTATGTACAGATTTTGTTTTATTTCTTAACTTAAAATGTTATTTTTCTGTACTGAACTTTATGATTTGTTAATAACAGAAAGTGTACTTTTAGTTTCTTAATTGTACTGCCTTTTTTTCCTCGATGTACTTTTTTGTTGATTTCAAATCTGGCATCCCTATTCCCTCTTGACTTCGCTCTTGGGCTAGAGAGTTGTGGCAACCCGTGACGATATCTCCACAGAGGATTCTGATTACAAACAGCTCTAGCAAGTTACGCTAGGCAGGGTTTCATCCACTACCCAGAAATACTGTTGTTAGCTCTTGGATTAGGATAACATCTGCCTCGCAATTTTCTAGACGAAGACATCGAGTACATCTACTTGTCTCGAATTATTAAACGCACTCGTTTTCCCGCCCGCATAGTTTTGACTTTTTTTATTAGAAATGATTTTTATAGTAACTAGGGTCCGCTGAACTCAAATCCGTCGTCAGAATTTCGATATATTATGTAGTTTCACCGATTTCGGCTGTTCGAGACGTTGAAAAATTACCATTTGAACGACCCTGTAATTTTTCGACCGGAGGCATCTGGTACTTCAACAAAAACTTATTTGTAGCTTTTTCTTTTTGAAAAGATAATTCAATGTAATTACAAAATTTCCTGTATAACTGCATCATTGCATTTTGAAAGGCGTATACATAATCACTGAAACAAATTGGGTCGAAATTAGGTGTTCGAATGGTGGCTCAAAATGAGTTAAATTGTGATTTTTGAAGAGCTGGAAATTTAAATTAAAATAAAGCAAAGTGAAATATATTTATAATCAATTAAACTGGCTTTATTCGGTAAATAATTTTATGCCACTAATGTTAAAATATGAGTTGGGCCAAGTGGCAGATATGGCTGGCACGTACACACTGAAAAATCTGTCGTTTTTTTATTGTTTGGATGCAAATATAACATATGCTTGGAGCTTGCCCAAACGCATTGTGTTTGCTATTCAATATTATATGTTTGGAACTCAATGATTAATATGTTATAACATATGCGTTTACGACTCAAATATATCTGTGTTTGTGATATAAATACAGCTAAGTTTGTTGCACTATTTATGCTCTCTCGAGAGCATGACGTGTGTATATCTTGTAAGTGTGTACCTGTATTTGTTGCATTATTCTCTGAGTGAGTGGTTCATAAATATTCCTGAGTGTGCGGGCAAATAGCAGATGAAGTCAATATTTCTTATTTTGGGTGATGTAGTGCTTTTTAATTTCATGTATTCAGTCGTCAATGGTTCATCGGACAGGGATATCAAAAGCGCTTGATCAGTGAAAAAAGAATAAACAAACGCTCGGACGGTTAAATGGTTTGTGATGTTGCTTTGGTTTTTGTGTTCGTTTCGCATATAGTATTTATGGGTGTTACCAAAGTGGGAAACGATTTTGAGGAAAGAAACTGGAAAGGGCAACAACGTGAATCCCTTTATCTGTCCGAGCCTCTAATGAATAAATCGAAATGGCGGACCATTTCTGAAATGTAATAAAATAAACACAAGTAATTAATACACGCTTGTCTTGCATGAACTAGATTTGTAAAGGGTCCGCCAAATAACTTTTTTTTTTGAAAATGCTATAAAAAAAATTACTGAATATTTTCTCAAATTTCTTTTTTTATTTGAAAGTACAATCCTTCCGGTTAATAATGGAAAATAATTTCATTCAAATGGCTGCCTCGGCTGGCCATGCAGTAGCCTACACGATCGGTCCAATTTTTAAGTACATTATCGATTGTGTGCAGCTGTATTTCACCAATGGCTTCACGAATATTGTCCTTTAAAGCGTCAATTGTCTCTGGCTTGTCGGCGTAACACTTATCTTTGAGGGCACCCCACAAATAATAGTCCAACGGTGTCAACTCGCAGCTCCGAGGTGGCCAAACGACATCACCTCTGCGGCTGATAATACGATCTTCAAAAACAGGGCGCAAAACATCGAGTGTAGCTTCGGCTGTGTGGCACGTAGCGCCGTCCTGTTGAAACCAAATGTTGCGAATATCCTCCTCTTCAATTTTTGTGAACAAAAATTCGTTCAACATGGCCCAATAACGATCGCCATTGACTGTATCGGCCACTCCCTGCTAATTTTCGAAGAAACATGGCCCAATTATGCCTCTGGACCAAAATCCGCACCAAACAGTGACTCGTTTTGGGTACATCGGCTTTTCAATGTATGCGTGCGGGTTTTCTGTGCCCCAACTGCGACAATTTTACTTGTTTATATAGCCGCCAAGACGGTGCTTCTCTTCTTCCAAAATCCGTACGCAATTTTCGCACACATTCTGCAACATTACCATGATTTTCAAAGTAATGTCGCAATATTTCCCAGCGTTGTTCAAGCGTATATATAACCATATTCGTTCAGCGGAAGGATAAAACTAATTATCTGTCAAATCAGACATGAGCTAAGTGTTACCATTCACGAAATAAGCACTAGTTGAAAAAAAAACGTTAGATGGCGGACCCGTTATATAAGTATATTGTTTGTGTACCAACGCATAGTGATAACCAATTCATAGTTGAAACCTTCTGAAAACAAAAACATAAGAGACAACAAAGAAAGAAGAAGTAAAAGAGCAGGAGCTTCTCATTTCATAATAAAGTAATGCAGCCAGCAAGTAAATGTAAAAAGGGTCATGTTAAATATTTTAATATTTTGTATTAAAAAATTTATTTTAATTTTAATAGATAAAGGAAGAATAAATCGGTTCTAAATATTATTATGTTTGGGAGAAAATACGCATATGTTTCCACGTAAGTATTTGGAGGTTTGGGGGAAACACGCGAATACTTCCACGTAAGTACATGGATGTTTGGGATTAAGCACGCATATGTTTCCACGTAAATGCATTCATATTTGTCAGTAAACATGCTAATGTTTGCATTTAAATACACCTGAGTTTGGGACTGGCAAACATATAAATGTTTGAAGTGTGTTCCAAATATATACGTGGTTCCTGCAGAATGTGTTTGGGAGAATATGTTACAGAGGCCGTTTCTTCAGAGTGTATCCATGATGACATGGCAAACCAAACTAGTGAGAAAAAGCAACTATCAGCTGTTAAATCGGTTGTCAAGTAAAACAGTGTTACTAACTTATGGGTATTTATAATGTGAAAATTTGCAAATAACTTACACATTTATTATTGTTGTTGTTGGAAAATTCCAACAGTTTGCTTACCTGAAATAAAGTTGAGAAAAACAAGAGATTAACAATTTAGAAGAAGACATTAAAAAATTGTTGATACTATAATCTAAAATATATTATATATGTGTGAATACAATGAGTGGATGGTCACGTCTCAAACGCAATACGCTTAATTTAGGAAATCGAATATGAACATTCGCTTTGAGTTCAGTTTGCAATTTACATAACGGTTAATTCATTTACTTGCAAGTGGCACAATTTCCCACAATCCTCTTTGAAATCTCTGAAAGTGAAAGTGACAAGAGTACTTGGAAGTTTAAGTAGGCACCATTAAAATTTAATACAATTAGCATATTACTTCATTTATTTTCTATTTCTTCCATTTAATTCAATAAAAGCATTGCATACGAGAATGTTTTGTAATACGAAATTTTTTAAAGAGAGGAACGAAGAGATTCGGTTTTAAATATGAAAAAAACATTATTTTTTATATGTGTGAAAGACAAATACTAACTGTTATGAATTTCACGAACCCTATTATGCCGTCCTAGTAATTTTGAAAAACAAACAATTCTTTGGAAATTCTATTGAAAGGGAAACATGATACGAGTTCCATAATCATAAATACAAATTCTTTTGGAACGAACTAAATATAGTTTTCTTACGAATTTCGTAATTATTCGTGTATAGCGTTGTTTTATTTCCCGCTAATAAAACAAGGTACCTCTCTCAAATATTTATATGTATGTGCAAAATAATTTTTTTCTTTCCTTCTGAAAACTAATTAGCGGCATTCATGCAAACGTGAAAGCCGAGAACTTTTGCTCAGCGCAAGTTTCCCTCGCACCGTTGCATGAGGCACCAGGTAAAGTTGCTCAGCGTAGTTGTGCTCAAAACCATATCAGCTGACTAAGATGGATACATAAGGTGGTAGCAGTAGCAATTGCATGTATTATGCATAGATTAATACTTATAGTAGATCTACTAGTTCTCCCACCAAATTTATGACATTTGGCCTGGTGTGATATTTACGTTTGATGTTGAAAAGAATTGCTTTACTAATACCAGATAGAGGCAATGGTTCAAAACAACGAACAAAATAACAACAACGGCATTTCGTTTTGTGTGTTAAAATTATTGTGTTAAAGACAACACAAATGTATGCTAACAATAACAGTCAATAAAAAAGTTTAAAACATATTTAAATTTCACAGTTTTTCACCAAAATGGCATGAAAAATTAAAGCAAGAAGTTTTTGTAATTCCACCTGGTGTAATTCACTTTTCGTCAAACATCTCTCTATCACACCGACCGCATCACGAAGAGTGTGAAAGGAAACGTCAGATGAGACAAATGGCGGCTCTACTATAAATTTACTCTATGGTATTATGTATGTGTACTTTTTCTACTGTTCTAGTGCTATCACCTTATTTATCCATCCTAGTCAGATGACAACGAAATGTCAAAAGTTTACACGTTTCTCCATCCCACGTTTGCGCAGCAAATTTGCCTCGAAAACTTTCCACTTTTGAGCAAGTCGCTTTGTATGGGAAATTTGTTTGTTTTGACGTTTGCTGTGCAAGTTTACGATGCTTTCGAGTTTACGAGGTTCTTTCGAGCTTTCATGAAGACCACTATTGTAATTTAATGCCGACTATATACAATTTTTTCGATAATATCCCTCTCTGTTTATCATATACTTTTTTCTCTTTTGGACTTTATTTGTAGTCCCGTTATCAATGATTATCGCTGTAGGTTTGAAATTCAATAGAAAATAATTATATGTGCAGTCGCGTTCCTGATACTTTAAAGCAGTGGTAGGCAAAACCGAAAGAACGCACTCAAACGTATTACGTGCTTGTGTGCGGTCGCAAACCCACAGCCATAGACTGATGCTTCGAATCAACCCGGTCGGGAATTGAGTTAACTTCAAGCTAGCAAGTGGTTAGTCAATGGTGAGTCACATGTGACTCGAAAGCTGACTCATTTTCCTTGTTAAATCCTATTCAGTTTTTACACATGACGGTATTGCAGTGAGTCAGTACTCACTCACTCTGCATAAGTTTCAGTTAACCACAAGCTAGCTCACTATGAGTTAGTTTTTGGCGCATAAAAAACTGACTAGCTAATGATAAGCTTGTAGTCAGCTACCTTGTGGTTAACTGAAACTTATGCAGAGTGAGTGAGTACTAACTCACTTTGATGACATCACATGTAAAAACTGAATAGGATTTAACAAGGAAAATGAGTTAGCATTTGAGTCAGTAAAACTGTAATATAAAAATAAAAAAACATGTTTTTAATACTTTTTTATGGAGCTAAAATTATAAAAAAATTTTAATATTTCAGTCTTCGGAAATTAAAAATATAAAAATATGCACATTAATATTTTATATTTTTATTTTGACTTTTTCGAACTGACACACGTGTCTCCTGAATCCGCGAGCTAAACTGAAAGAAATAAATATGTTGTTTTTTGTTCTCTTCTCTTCTTTTGTTCTTTGAATTTTATTACTATTGCTTAATGTTTACTTACATCTGCATCAGCTTTGAGTGAGCAAAAAGCTAATTCATTACTTATCGAGAAGAAGTCCGATTGTTGGAAAAAACAATTGACTAAAGTCTGCATAACTTTTGAGTTAGCTAGAAGTCAGTTGTAAATAAGTTAGCAAAAAGTTAACTTGATTTTGAGTGAGCTCATAAAAGACCGATAGGGAAACAAAGTTGTTGTGTACATGTGAGTTGCCGATCGTGGTTGTGTGAAAAATACGATTAATGACTTCAACGCGTGGCTATGGAGTACCGATCACCATTTGGATCAATGAGGAACAGGAAGAGTTAAACTTTGGATAAGGGTATGAAAATGCGTATTTTTTTTCAAATTTTATATTATTCTGAGGGTTGTTATTTATATTTCAGAATTACAAACATTTTTAAATGAAAATAGCTTTGATGATCTATACACCTTTGCATTCGTTCAAAGCATTTGTCATAACAGTTTTTCCATTCCTCTTGAGACACCGCCAAAACTTGGGGTTTGAACGCGTCAACTGCTTCTTCGGCGCTCGTAAATCATTGACCACGCAGTTTACCTTTGATATTCGGGAACAGGAAGAAGTCATTGGGTGCCAAATCAGGACTGTACGGAGGATGAGTCATCAATTCGATATTTTGACTCCTCAAAGACACATCTGACGAGATGTGTGAGAGCTCGAATTGTCATGATGGAGATCCTTTTTTAGAGAGATGTGCTTCTTTTATTAAAAGCTAATGTTTATTTTAAGAAAATGTAATATTTTTAAAAAGAAGTACTTTCCATAGGAAGAAGCCACAAGAGTATGAATATTTTTTACAAAGAAGTACTTCTTTTAAAAACAGGTACTTTTGAATGAAGTGACGGTCTTTTTAGGAAAAGGTTATTTTTTTAAGAAAATTTACTTATTTTCAGACAGGCTACTTATCTCAAGAGAAGAAAAGAATAGGTATTCTTTTATTTGTAAGAAAACGTACCTTTTAGAAAAGGAATCTGTGTAAGAAAAGGCATTTTTTTAAGAGAAGGTATTTTTTGAAGAAGAGGTTTTTTTAAGAAATGGTATTTTTTTAGAATTGTTCTTTTTTTTAAGAAGAGGTACATTTTTAAGAGTAGGTTTTTATCTGATGTTAAGTTATTGCATTTCACAAAAAGGTACTCTTTAAAGAAAATCTCCTTTTATAAGAAAAGCCATTTTGTTGTAAGAAAATTCACTTTTTTAAGAAGAGGTACTTATCTCAAAAAAACTTTTTTTTAGAAAAGGTACTTTTTGTTAGAAAATGTACTTTTTTAAGCAAAGGTACTTCTTTAAGATTTAAGATAAGGTATTTTTTTAAGAAAAGGTACTTTGTTTAAGAATATGAATATGTATGTATTTTTTTTTAAGAAAATTTAATTTTATATTGTTATTCTTTTGTTAATGTTATTTTTTTAAACTTCTTTCACTTTGGTTTTTCTAAATTTACTTTTTATTGGGTTCAAAACTATAATATATACTAAATGTTCATTACAGGCTCCATCCAGAAAACTTCCCATTAAACAAACAATTTCGCAACATATGTTAGTCTAGACACAAACCAAAGCAAAAGTACCCAATATGGTTGATAATACTGGGTTGTACGAGGTGGCCGATGAAAGCCGCTACCAAAAACAAATTTAATAACTTTTTTTCTATTTAATGAATCTAGTTATTTTTTTTTATTTTGCAGATTGATTTGTAGATTTAACACCAATGGATAACTGGGACACTGAAATAGGAATTGGGATTGTCCACCGCTGTCACGCACTGGAGTCCGTAGTTTCGGTACAAAGAGAGTATAGGCGCATGTTTGGCGGCAATCCTCCGAGCAGATGAACCATAATGAGGCTTGTTAAGAATTTTTGCCGAGCATGGGACAGTCAACAGAAGACCTTACCGTCGAAACCTTTCAGTTCGGACGGAGAAAACAATCGCTGCTGTAGCTGCTGCCATACAAAACACTCCAAGAGTTTCGACAAGAAGCTTATCTGCTCAAATGGTTATAAGCAGACAGTCATTGCAGTCAATTATGCACAAAGATTTGGGCTTATTGCCATATAAAATACAAATGGCCAATAAACTGAACGCAGCAGACTTCCCGATTCGCTTGGAATTTTGCCAGAAGATGCTTCAAATGGTGTAAGAGGACGAAAACTATCTTTTCATGTCTGACGAGGCCCATTTCGACTTAAACGGCAACATAAATAGTTTTCCATTTCATCCCATGAAGGAATTGGGGAGAGCTTCTCACAACCAGTGAGCTGTGCGCTTTATAGTTTTGTACTCACTGATTGTGACCTACAGTTTTCCACCGGTTCCGAACGGTATTTTGAGAGGCTTTTTCATGGCTAAGTACTCGATAGTGTCGCCGTCACTAAGCGAGGTGGCCGTCGTCGAAAGAAATTGTAAGGTGGTCTGAGCAGGGATCGAACCCAGGATCTCCTGTACAAGAGGCGCGCACACTAACCATTGCACCACCGACGGTACCACAACAATCAAAATTGAAGAATATGGAGTGCATCCAACCCACAGATACTCCATGAGACTGAATTGCATCCACTTCGTGTCACACTGTGGTATGCAGTTCCATCACGCTGCATTATCGGTCCCTACGTCTTCGAAGGAAACGGTCACACCGTTACGGTTACTGGAGATGGTTACTTGGGCATGTTGAGAGAGTTTTTCTATCCAGAATTACGCCGAATGAGAATTTCTTTCAACTCTGTGAGGTTTCAGGAAGATGGTGCAAATCCTCACATTTTGACAGAATTGCCACGAAAATTTCCCAATAAGCTGATATCCCGAAAGTCCACATTCCGTTGGCCCCCCAGGTCGCCTGACCTTTCTTGTGGGGTTATTGCAAACAGGAAGTCTACAAAGCAAAACCAACAATTTCGAATGAACTAAATCAATCCATTCGAGAAACAATTACGGCTATTCCTGCCTCAACTCTCCAAGCAGTAATTTTTTTTTTTTAACTCCGTTTTTATTTGCAATTTATCATTAATTATGACATTAGGCAATTTGTAGATTTAACATAAAACCTTAACATAGTGTTTTAACATGTGAAGGGTGGGCCATTGTTAATCCTCCTTTGAGGTTATAGTTGCTATAAAACAACTGCTACATCTGCATTTTTATCTTATATAGATTATCTAGTGGTGACAAGAGTTGTATTTTGAAATCGTCGTAGTCGTCAATGGGATGATGAGACGTTCAGCAACTGTAGAGCCAATGGGCTATTGTGACTTGATAATCTGCTTGCATAACGTTGATTAAGTTTATCGATTTCTCTGTGGATAGTACTTAGGTGACAGTCTATGTGAAGAATTTTATTGGATACATATCTTGGAGCATTAGTTATTATGTGCAAGAATGTTGATTGGAAGCGCTGGATAATATCAATATTTATTTTTGATGCTGTACCCCAAATTTCATATCCATATGACCAGATAGGTCTGAAAAGGGTTTAATTTGTTATCTACTAATAGTTTAGAATTTCGTCCTATAATCCAGTAATATGAGGTAAGCTTAAGGCCTAGCTGTTTTCTTTTCGAGAGTATGTGCTTTTGCCATGTGAGTTTCCGGTCCAGGTGAATTCCGAGATATTTAGCACTTTCTGCTTGAGGTAATTTACCGTTACCGAGTGCTAGTTGAGGGCAGGTTTTGGTTCTTAAAGTGAAGTTAACATGAGTTGATTTGTTATCATTTGTCTTGAGCCTCCAAGAGTGACACTGGTCATCTATTTTATTTAAGTGACCTTGCAGATTATGTGAAGCGATTATATTGTCCTTGTGTGTAGATAGCAAAGCGGTGTCGTCCGCAAACGTAGCGATCGTTGTGTTTATATGTGTAGGAATATCAGCAGTGAAGAGGATATATAAAACCGGTCCTAGTATGCTGCCTTGTGGTACATCGGAGTTTATACAATTTAGACCAGATTGCTCATCGTTAAACTTCACGTAAAAGAATCTGTTTTCTAGATATTTTAGCGACTTTTTAAGTTTATATATTGGCTTATGTCAAGGAATACAGCTGAACAGTACTCTTTTTATCCCTGACCATAGGATGGGGGTACACTCACAGAAAAATTCGGTTGAGACACCCGAATTAGCCGTAACCGAATTAAGAGGTTGTCTCGACCGAATTAAAGGGTGGCACAACCGCATTAGAGGTTGACACAACCTCATTGGGGGTTGACATAACCTCATTGGAGGTTGACACAACCGCATTAGAGGTTGACACAACCGCATTAGAGGTTGACACAACCTCATTGGAGGTTGACACAACCTCATTGGAGGTTGACACAACCTCTTTGGAGGTTGACACAACCCCATTGCAGGTTGACACAACCTCATTGTAGGTTGACACAACCTCAGTGGAGGTTGCCACAACCTCATTAGAGGGTGGCACAACCTCATTAGAGGTTGTAACAACCGAATTTAAATTGTGTCACAAATGAATTATTAAAGTTTTTTTTTATTATTAAATGATTATTTATTTTCCTGTATTTTTATAAAGGAATTAAAAAGCGAGAAAATAAAGTCATATATATGGGGTAATCTAAAGAGTAATAAATATGTTTTACATGCCTCTTCCGACCTTTATTGATGTCCCGGACATCGAGGGACTCCGCACTAATTCTGACGTTTTTTTATCGATTGATCTAGGTCTTAAGCCATTTTGTAGACCGACGATTGCAGCATATTTCATATGACCAAACTTGAAAACCTTCAAAACTGTTGAATCTGCATAAATAATTTCTGAAAAATAAGACGTTTTAATACAAAACATATTTCACTCACCTTTCCTAATAACCACAAAAAAAGCTTCACATTCTTTAATTATTTTTAAAATAATAGTTGATTATAGAGTTTTAAACGTCAGATTTTAAATACATTGAATTATGTTGTGGTAACCGAATTAAAAATAAATTCGGTTGTACCTACAGAAGTCATGAGAAATTCGATTACAGCAACCGAATTGACGCCAAATTCGGTTATTGCAACCGAACTAAGTCTAGATTCGGTCATTGCGACCAAATTGATACCAAATTTACAGTTACAACCGAATTTGTGTCAAATTCGGTTATTACAACCGAATTGAAGCTAGATTCGGTTGCAGCAACTGAATTTGGTACCAATTTCGGTTGTTGTATCAGAATTAAATTCAAATTCGGTTGCTCCAACCGAAATTTTAGAAAATTTAGTTGGCTGAACGAATATAATTGACGATTCAGTTGTCACAATCGAATCAATTATGAAACGAGGTTGCTTCAACCGAACTTCGGTTGTGGGGACTAAATTCGATCGTAACAACCTCAATTCGGTTGTAGCAACCTCAATTCGGTGGAAACAACCGAATTTACGGTTGCTACAACCTCTTTTCAAACAATTAGTTCTCTGAGTGTATATATCATTTAATACGTAAAAAAATGTAACACATAGAAGGAACCGAATTAGACCCTTAGTATCTTTGGACGAAATTCGTTTTAGGACTTTCTAAGAGATTTGAGCCATGTCCGTCTGTCTGTCTGTCTGGCTGGCTGGCTGGTCAACACGATAACTGCCGTAAATCTTTACAGATGACAATGAAACTTTGTCAGTGACTATTATTTGCCAATATTGAGTTTGGGATTGAAAATGGGCGTTTTGACCACGCCCCTTCTGGTACCTCCCATACAAATCGACACATTTAGCACAAAATCATATTTCTTTCAAACCTTAGCTTCAGCTCTCACACCGGCCAATAATCTGTAAATGCCTACTTAACTGGAGAAAATGGGCGATATTGTGACGCACATTCTGGTACCTCCCATACAAAACATGTGGTTCGACCGTATTGTCAATCCCATAAATCGCGGGAAACACTTCCGGCCTTAATGAAATTAGGTATAAGGCTTCACGTTATCAAAAGCTAATCACCGATTAAAACAAGGGTGATTTTGCCACGCCCATTGTGGTACCTCCCATGCAAAAGTTGTTTGGGCGTCTGGTTGTTCGGCATGACAAATCCCGCAAAACCAAACCAATCTATATGAAAGTTTGTACTAGTCAGTATTTAGCCAAAGAAAGCTCTCCTCTAGCAAATGAGATGTTTTGCCACACCCATTCATGTACCTCCCATATAAAAGTTGGGCGGATGACCAGTTGATCCACACGATAATTCTCATAAACAACAACCGATCTTAATAAATTTCGGTACTAGGCAATATTTTGCTAAAAGCTACTGCGTAACTAATAACTGACTATTGTGCTACGCCCAGTTTCGTACAGCCCATACAAAAGTTGGGCGTATTTGGGGTTTGCTGACTCGATATCTCCGATAAATCATATCCGATCTTAATAAAATTTGATGCTGATCAAAATTTTGGCAACAACTTGCCATGCCCATTTTTGTACCTCGCATATAAATATTGGGAGGGAAACTAACTAATTTGGGTGTTCAATAACACAGTGCAACACGAAAAAAAATAACCATATACGGACACCACTACGTGATAAAAGACTAAAAAAAAAAGAGCCGTGTTTCCCAATTTTTCCCAAAGTCATGCACTTTTTTTTTTATGGGCCGCCAAAGATTTGGGGCCTCGGTATCATTTTCGTAAAAATGTGATAATTTTCTCAGGCTCATATCTTGCAAACCGTTCAGAATTTCGATTTACTCTCTGAGGCAAAGTTGTAGCTCTTGTCATAAAGAACAAAAATTGCGAACACATAAAATCAAAAAAACTTCACCTTCCAGATCAAAATCGCAAAAAAACTTAAAAAAATTCGATTTTTTTTTAAACTTTTTTCCCGTGTTCAGGTCCATAGGTAGCAAACCGTTCAAAATTCAAGGAAACAATCAACCACAAAAATTTACCTAAGATCTCAATAAACAAATTTCTAGAACATATAAACTTCCTAGAGATGATTCTTAACACTGTTTAGGTAGCACGCAAAAGTGAAAAATTTGCCGAAAATTTTTTAATTTAATTTTTTTTACCTTTTTCTCCTGTTCAGGTCCATAGGTAGCAAAAAATGAAATATGCCTGGCCAGAACCATGTGTTTGTCCAAGGGTTAACACCGTTTAGGTAGCGCTTAGGTATCACGCGATCATGCACCGACAGCAGCAGCACAGGCAATGCAGTAAGCTCAGCACACGCAACAAGGGACGCAGCACACAATATAAAAGCGACACGACGCTCACATCGAGGCATTACACAGCGCGACGTCACCGAGAGCTCAGCGGTGAAAGTTATAAAGTGAAAGTGAAAGTAAAAAAAGTGAAAGTGCTACAGTATAATTCGCACATAACATTGGCAACTGACAATTTCAATATGCAGTGTGAAAATATTGATTTATTTTGAAATTCTGAACGGTTTGCAAGATATGAGCCTGTAAAAATTATCACATTTTTACGAAAATTATACCGAGGCCCCAAATCTTTGGCGGCATAAAAAAAAAAGTGCATGACTTTGGGAAAAATTGGAAAACACGGGTCTTTTTTTTAGTCTTTTATCACGTAGTGGTGTCCGTATATGGTTATTTTGCCCTGACTTAAAAAATTACACACAGTGTAATATTTAGCGCAATGTCGTCAATCTGCTGTTGAATATGGTCATATGGTTACAGAACTACCACGCAATGGATGAGGTACGGTATGGTGAGGATATAAATAAGTCGGTTCACCCGACTGAAACTTATGTACTGGTTTTCAAATGCTGTCCTTATAATCTTTATGGTTCTATGAACTTGTTCAATCGTTGAGTGCTGCTCTCTAAAACCAAACTGGTGGTCAGGTATAAGATGTTTGGAACTTATTATAGGTTTTATTCTACTTAGGAGTATTTTTTCAATAATTTTGCCTATGACTGGAAGAAGGCTTATCGGTCTATATGACTTTACCTCTTCGGGGGGTTTTCCCGGTTTCAGTATCATTTTAATCTCTGCTACTTTAAGTTGGGCAGGAAAGTAACCAACTCGGAACACTGAGTTAATCAGGTTTCTCTTTTGGGTAACTCTTTTACAATTTTTGTTGTGATTAAATCAGAACCAGGTGCCTTTTTTCAGTTTGGTAGGTGTTTTATAACAGTTTTTATTTCGTTGCAGGTTGTATTTTTACAGGTAAATCCATTTGTCCAGGGGAAAACAAATACTCTTTTATTTGGTTATCACTCCTAGTTAGTGGAAATGGTTTAAAAACTTCTGACAGATGCGTGACAAATTGATCAGCTTTGGCTTTATCTGTTTTACACCAACTGCCATTAAAACCCTTTATCGGCGGTATTCTAGTTGTTTCCTTACTGAATTTTTACGTGGCTTTCCAGAGGTTATATTTGTTGTCATCCGTGGGAGAAAGTCTTGAGGTATATGTTTGAAACTCAAGATTATCCTGAGAGAGTAGTGCCTTTTTAAGTTCTTTTGTAGCTTTATTAAGGCGAGTTTTGTCTCTACGATGTCGCGTTGTTTGCGATACCTTTTTTAATTTGCATTTCTTTCGTATTAAGGTCATAACATCTCTTGTTACAGATTCTGTATTTTCTCGAGTAATGTCTGCATTTGTAGATTCCCAAGCTGCATGTTGAATATCTGCAGTATAGTTATGGAACGCTTCCTCTATATCGTCAGCATTTTTTAGTGGAATATTTACATTTATTGTGTTTTTAATATTGTGCTTGAACAAACCCCAGTCAGTTGTACTTGTATGCAGAGAAGGTTTAGGTATGGTTTCTACTACTCTAGATTGAATTATTACAATAAATGGCGAATGATCAGGTGACAATTCGAGGCATGTATTTATAGAACATTTCTTCATGTCTATATTTTTCAAAATGCAGAAATCTATTAGATCTGGTGTTTTGTTTGAGTCAGATGGCCAATATGTTGGTTCGCCGGTAGACAGGTGATTTAGATTTTCGGCCAACATTGACTTATACAGTTCTCTATCTCTTGTAGTTACCAGTCGTGAGCCCCATAGTTTATGCTTTGCGTTAAACCGACCAAGAACTTTGAACCGAGAGTGCGCAAAGAGAGTGCGTTGGTAATTACTGAGAGCGGACAACAAATAGAGGCTATTGTCATGGTGTCATTGCAGTCTTCTATTTTAATAATCGTGGACTGTGTATCATTCACTAAGCTGTGTTTGAGAGAGTTTTTAATTATAATGGCTGTACCTCCTCTCGCCGTTCCCGATGGATGAATTGTAGTGTATGTTCTGTAGTTTTGTATAGGTATGTGGTTTTTTTGAGTAAGGTGTGTTTCCGAGATCAGCATGATGTCAATAGACCATTAGCATTCCAAACGGCAATTTTCAAACTATTTTTCATTTGTATATTTTGGTAATTAAAACGGTAAGTAGATTTAGCAAAGTACAAACTTGCTTCATTAGAGATTTCATCATCGATTTTAGGTCGCTCAAGTTATCGTCAACGTTAGTATGTGTTGTGGGTATTGTTTGTTCTCTTGTACCTTCTGAGTATGATTTTTTAGAAGAAGTGTTAGACGGCAATTGAAAATCGTTATTGTTGTTGGTTGAAGCTATTGCGGGTTCTATTTCTTGTGGGATTCTTGTCTTTCCGAAATAATTTTTTTTTCAAAGACGTGGAAACAACAGTAACAGGAACAGCAGTAATGAACAACTTTTTGGTAAGATGCCGCGCATGCCTCAACGAGCAGGGGGGGGGGGGGGGGCATTTAAATTCCATTATTTTTAAAACTAATTAAGCTATATTTAATAAAATTGAATGAGCTTTAACAAGAGTAAAAGAAATATGAATTCCATACACTGAAAAGAAAAGTTATTTGAGTTTCTTAATGTAGCAATATTCATCAGCCACCCTGTAGCATAATAATGATAAAAAAAAAGTTGTTTAATTTTTTTTTTTCATTTAGCCCCCATCCCGCAACGTGCGATAGGGAACTTCGTTCAAAAAATCGCTAAAATGCAAATATTCTTATGATTGGAAACCAATCAGCAAAATAATTTTGATCACTTACACATGAATTTAAAATAGCACCAATTTTTTGGAAAACAATTTGCCAAAATTAAAATGTCGCTAATACCTAAGATGTCTAAAGATGTGTAAGATTTCTAATTTAAAATCAACAACACTTTGAGCTGATTATAGAGAATTAATAATAAATAACGAAATCAAAATTTCAAAAGGTGTTCCTGAAATATATTTCGGGGTATTGGTTGAGGATTTGTACACAATAGACGAGAAAATAGGACCTTCTACATTATGAAGCAACACATTCAATACGAGTATTATTGTTTGTTAACTTTTATTTTTCAAAGCTGCATTTATATTCCTTCCATACCTTTCAAGGATTAGAAACCCCTGAAGCTTAAAATCCATGCACACGTTTTCCACTAAATTCCTAACATAACAAATGCCAAATTAAAGGAGCTCTCTTTGTTTGGTGGGGCAGCACGATAGTACGTACTTGGAACCAAAAGTTTACGTATGTATTTGTACATACAAAATGAAATGTAAACAGTTTTTCTAACATTTATTTATCCCATATGGTTTTTTTGTACTCTCTGGCAAGGTGGCTTCACCACCAGACAACTGGGGTTATTTGAAATCGTATTTCCTCTGGGTTTCTGACATGTGGGTTAGTTAAGTTTGTAGGGTTTTTTTGTGTTTTTTCTTTGTTGTGTTTTGTAACTAAACCCAAAAGAAAAACAAAGCAAAAACATTGTAATCTCTCAAAGGACGTGTCATTACGCCAAGTACTCACTCAGTCATTCGAGCGAGCTACTCCTTGGTCTAATTCTAGCCACCCACTTTGGACGGCTGTGGCGTCCCAACAAACATAAACTGATTAGCTGTACGAATGAAATAGATTGGCCACAATAAGTTCATGATTAAAAAGATGTCCTTCGACATCGCCGACTAGTCTCATATTTGTAATAGAATAAATGTAAGTATATGACTGTACACATACATACATATGTACGTATGAACAAGTATCAAATGACATATAGACCATATGGACTGGGAGTATGCATTCTGATACAGCTGATATTTAATAGGCTTAGAATAGGAAGAAGCTAGAAACGAAATATGAATGCACAGTAATAGGAGTCTGCTAAGCGAAAGTCAAATATGTAAGTAATTATATTGGCTTTGATAGAATACTACACGAAAAGAAATTTTAGGGTGGAGCGGGGGCAATACATATTTGGAAGCAACAGTGCGTGTAGTTTCAAAAGTCTGGCTAAAGCATAAAATATATAATAATGTTCCCATTACATATCATCAACCGACAGCACAGAGCTTTCCACAAACAGTGGACGCATTCTAGTTTCAAACTCATTGATTGGGACCCGGTTCCACTCAGAGAGCTAATTGCTTGAAAATACGTAGTAGCAACTGTAAATTCGACTGTTGCCACCGAGTTGTGGTTGCTGCAAACGAATTGACGTTGTCACGACTGAATTTGGTCCCCACAAATGAAATTCAGTTTAACCAACCTCGTTTCATATCTGTGGCAATTGTATCTTCAACTAATTTCGTTATGTCAATTAAATTGTCTAAATTTTCAACCGAATTTGAAAGTAATTCGGTTGCAACAACCAAAATTGGTACCCAATTCGGTTGCACCAACCGAATGTGACATCAATTCAGGTGCAGCAACCGGATTTGGCATCAATTCGGTTGCAATTATAAAATTTAGTATCAATTCGGTCGCAATAACCGAATATGGCCTGAAGTCTAATGCAGCAACCGTATTTGTGATTAATTCGGTTACAGTAAACGAAGTTTTAAATGAAATCTGTTGGCAGAATTGAATTCATTTTCATTTCCGCTACCACAACATAATTCTTTATACAAGGTTGGGCAAAAGCAATCACCCAATGTTATTTTGCTGTTATGTTTTTTTAATGAAAAACTTTTGTGTTTGCTGCAATCGAATTGAGGTTGTCACGATTGGATTTTAGTCCCCGCAACCGAAATTCGTTTGAAGCAACCTCGTTCAATAACTGTGACAATCGAATGTTCAATTATGTTCGTTATGTCAATTAAATAGTCTATAATTTCGATTGTAACAACCGAATACGGAATTAATTCGGATACAACAAGCAAACTTGGTGCCAAATTCGGTTGCAACAAGCGAATGTGGCATCAATTCCGATACAGCAACCGAATTTGGCATCAATTCGGTTGCAATTATAAAATTTTAGTATCAATTCGATCGCAATAACCGAATATGGCCTGAAGTCTAATGCAGCGACCGTATTTGTGATTAATTCGGTTACTGTAACCGAAGTTTTAAATAAAATCTGTTGGTAGAACCGAATTCATTTTCAATTCCGCTACCACAACATTATTCTTTATACAAGGTGGGGCAAAAGTAGGCACCCAATGTTCTTTTGCTGTCAAGTTTTTTTTAATGAAAAACTTTAGATTCTTTTTGTGAAATTTGTTGACATAATCCATTAGAATTTATTCCATCAAGTTGTGAAAATGATATCGGTCAAGTGGCCTCCGCCAGAGTTGATGACCATACGGGGTTTTTTCATCACTTTTGCCAGAACTTCGGGCGACAGGTTCTCGAATTCTTGGCGAATATTATTCGTAAGGGCTTCAAGAGTCTGAGGTTTGTTGACGTAAACCTGTGACTTTAAAAAACCCCACAGAAAGAAGTCTGGAACAGTTAAATAGGTTGATCTGGTCGGACAGTGCAAATCACCAAAAACGAGAGATTAAACAACCCGGAAATACTTCCTTTAGAATATCGGTTGTGGCTCGAGCAGTGTTCACTGTTGCACTGTCCCAATACATCCAATTGAGGTAGAAAATATTCGGTAATTATGGCTCTGTAGCGTGCGCCGTCCACAGTCGTTTGGCCCGCGGAGTTCTCAAAAAAAATGGGCCGATGACTCCTCCAGCGTAAACACCAGACCCCGCCATAAATTTGAGCGGGTGTAATGGTTCTTCACGTAACCGCTAAGATGGAAATGAGCCTCATCGCTCATCATAATTTTCGTTGAAAAATCGTTCACCTGTTGGTTGAGATTCAGGATGGCTTGAGCTTAGGTTACACGCGTTTGGTGGTCAACAGCTAACAGCTGATGCACTGCCTGCACTTTGTACGGGAACATCTTCGAATCCTTCACCAAAATTCTGCGTAGGGACCGCCGGTTAATGCCCAATTGCGTGGCACGATGTTCTGGGCTCCTCTGCGATATCTTGGGCAACAGCAGCAATATTCTCAGCAGAACGGCTTCTCCGGTAACGGCCAGCCTTGGTATGATCTCGTGTTGTCCCAGTCTCTTCAAGGCGAGTGGCCTAACGCCGCAGTGTTTGCCGAATTGGTGTCGGACGGCCAGGAAATCTGCGACGAAATTCACGCTGCGCCAACGCAACCGACTAAATGTTGCCCAAAAAAATGGAAACAATTATTCCGCGTTCTTGCGGCGTAAACCGATTCTGCGCTTGTTTACTTCGCAAATGTCAAAAACGAATTGACATTTGGCGCCATTAGCAAAAGTTATAGGGTTTTCCATTAGGGTGATTACTTTTGCTCCACCTTGTATTTCAAAGCTGACGTTTAAAATTCTAAAATCAAATACTATTATATTTAATAATCTAAAATAATTTACAATTGCTGTGGTTGCGGTGATATTAAGATTTTCTGATTTTATTAGGAAACGTAAGGAAAAAATATTGTAATTATTGGTTTTGCAATAAAACGTTATATTTTGCAGAAAATGCCCACATTTGTCAGCGCGAAGCATAAGCAGATGCCAACAGATCAGTTTTTTCTGGGCGTTCGTTGGAGATGCTCTGCCATTGTCTGGTTGTAGAAAGGTTTACGACCTAAGCCGACCGAAACAACTCGTCATAATTGTTGCGTTAACCCTTATGGCCGCGACTTCAAAAGCTGTCAGAAATGGGTGTAAAAGTAATTTTTCATCACTAAATTAAAATCCAAATGTGGGAAAATTCAGTTCATTAGAATTCGGTGGTGATATTCTCTAATTCGGCTGTGACAGCATCTAGTTCGGCTGTGACAACCTCCAATTCGGATGTGACAATCTCTAATTTGGCTGTGACAACCTCTAATTCAGTTGTGACAACCTTCAATTCGGTTGTGACAACATCTAATTTGGTTGTGACAACCTCTAAAATCGGTTACAGGCAGAGCTCGTAAAATATGCTCAACCAAATTTTTCAGCGCGGTCTGCTCATTTAAAAGACCGAAAAAAATTAAACGGAATCCCTCAATGTCTGAACAGCAACCCTCTTTTCGTTTCGTTCGCGTTATAGCTCTTGGATTTCGGGTTGAACGTAACACACTAATCGGTATTTTACTGACCGCTCGATACGAACAGATCCGTTCGTCGCTCAGCTAGTGAGAGCATAGAGTAATATACATAGAGGCTGTAACAGCTGTTAAAGCTTTGGCTGGATGTCACGTCGCAAGTTGTAATTTCATCGAGTTGGAGTTGCAGATGGCAAAACTAGTGTCAAAGTCATTATCATCAATCAAACATAATTTAAAAGCCATTAGTATCAATCGAACACAATTTAAAAGTCATTAGTATTAATCGAACCACTTCTTCATCCACTTTCTCTTGCATGATTTTCTAACTTCATAGTCGATGTCCTGTGGCATCGAAAACCCCTGACTGAGAGTGAGCAAGTGAGCAGAGCAAGCAAAAAGTCCGCAAAAAAGGTCATTATTTTTATTGTTGCGTTTGCCAACCAAAGAGTAATTACCTACTAACTCGTCATCATTAAGAGAACACGAAGAGAGGCACAGCGGCTCTTTTATATTGCATTCTGAGTGAGCACATGAGCCGAGCGAGCAAACAAAAACTCTCGTCGGTTGAGCGAAGAGCAAGCCAAAGAAGAACGAAGTTTGAGGGTTTTTTCGCGACAGTTTCGCATTGCGTCGGTGACCGATTGGTTTTTTCCTGAAGCACGAAAGAGACCAATTATTGCAGCTCTGGTTACTGCTAATTCGGCTGCTTCATTCGTATTTTTCTAAGAGTGACCGAACGTATTTTTGAGAAGCTTTAGCATAGCTAATTTACTGATTGTTTCGACGATGACAGAAATGTAAGGTGGTCAGAGGCCACATTCTCATGCAACGTAGTCATACAAAGTAACCTCAGCACCACCTAGGTTCACCTACATGTTTCGTATGAGCAGAGACACTAAGGTGGAATCGACCAAAGCAAGAATGGTACATTTGTTGGTAGCTATTATAAGTGTACGCGTGAGTGAATTTTGTCTCGCGAGGTAAAAAACGTGTCACGCACGATCACGCATATCAATTTTCCAAAATAGGACAACGACGTGAAGCCCTTTGTCTGTCCGAGCCTTTACTGAGAAAATGTGAATGGCGGACCATTTGTGAAATATGCGTAATAAAAAAAAATACAGCTAACTATTCAACGCTTGGCTTACATGAACTAGATTTGTATATACATATGTATGTATATACAGGGTGATTCAGGAAGATCCGGACAAATTTCTCCAGCGTATACCTTGGCTCACTTCATGAAGAAAAGTCCACTAGGACCATGTCCGAAAATGCAAGGGTGCGAAATGGCAGCAGGTTCAAAATTTTCGGATTGGTGGTCGGAGGGTAGTAGGGTAAAGTAGTAGTAATTATGTACTAGATTTAAAATATAAGTAGTGTTAAATTGTTCGCGTAACTGTTACTGTTTACGAATGGCTTGTATTGGTTTTAAATTGCCTAAAATTTGTAACACGACACTCTAAGACATGTTCGCCCTGGCATATGTTTATGCTACCATCCGACAGTTGGACATTCAAAATGGAGTAGTATTACCGACATGGAAACAATTTCAGAGGAGATCTATTCATAAATTTTTATATTTTATGATCGGAAAAGACCTTTACATACATATATCACCAGTAATTTATTCATTCTTCAAATCAAAACAAAAGTGTTTGGACTAGTACTTTTGTACCATATAACTAGTTCCCCGCTATACACAAAGAGTATGGAATTTTAAATAGAGAACAAAATTTACTCATGGAGAGGAATGCCAACAAAGAAAACGAGTGAAGCGCCTCGTTTCTCTGCTCACTCTCTTACTCTCTTCGTTGAATATTTCAATACACGACCAGTTTTCTGATAATGCTATAGAAATTCCAAACTAACTATAGAAATTCCAACCATGTTTATAGAAATTCCAACCATGTTTAAATAAAATTATTAAAATTAGAAATGCGTTTGAGTGAATCGCATCGAATTTTTTGGTTCAGTGAAACGCAGTTCTCTCCCCCATCATATCTTGATTATTTCAGACGTTTTGCATAGTTTATGTAATTTTACTTTAACATGGATGAAGAGAGTAAGAGAGAGAGAGAGAGAGAGAAGAGAGAAGAGAATGATTAACGCTTCATTCGTTTGGTTGGCATTCGACTGACTTGTCTATTTTGACTGTCTACTTTTAGTACAACGCTTTAGGCTACAATAATAAATTCTAGTACCTTGTTTTTAATCAATGTATTTAATTTATTTTATTTTATTGTATATAAAATTAAATTTTATTTTATATAACTAATTGGTTTTGAAGATGAAAGACCGTAAATGACCTCCATGCTCATCCACGCATATGCGACACCTGATCAGAATATTATTCATTGCGCCCTGAAGGGTTGAAGTCAGGATCGCCTCAATTATTGTATTAATGGACTGCTTCAATTCAGTCAAATTCCTTGGTTTCATTTTGTACACCTCTTGCTTGACATGACCCCATAAAAAAAAGTACGGAGCTGGCAGGTCAAGTGACCTTGGTGGCCAGCGGAAAGTGGAGTTCCTGGATATTAATTTATTTGGGAATTTTCGTTGCACATCCGCCATTACCGGTCTGACTATATGTGTAGTTGATCCATATTGCTGGAACCAAATGATGCTGAAACGGGTACGTCTTTGGAGCAGTTCAGGGTAAAAAAACGGACCCCATTGACAGGTTTTTTTTTTCACAAAAGAATGGCCCCAAAATGCACCTTGATGGAACTTGCCTCCACTCGTTCTGGGTGAAGTTCCGTGTCATGGAGTATTTCTCGATTATATTCACTCCATATACGGAAATTTTGCTTGTCTACATTGCGGTTTAGATCAAAATAGGCCTCAACAGACAGCTCACTGGTTGGGAGATGGTCACCTATGTAAATCCCGTCATGGGATGTAACGGGACAAGGTTAGACATAAATTGTTTGGCAAAATTTCAGGCGAATACGCAAATCCACAGGGTTTAACTTGCTTGTAATTTGGATTAGGTACAGAAGCAAGTTTAAGTCATCATGAATTATCCGTTGTATTGACCATCTGCTAACTCCAATTTTCGCCGATAAGTTTCGAGTCGAATCGGTTGGATTTGCCTGAATTAACAATGCTACACGCAAAGAAAAAAAACGTTTATTGTTCGGTTGCCTCAACAATAATTTGATTGATTTGTGTTAATTTATTAATCGCAACCGTTCATGTAGTTCTCCCAAATAAACTCAAGTATCGCAAATGTATATCATGTTGTTGCAAACGAGTTCCCGTTTGCTTCAAACGCGTACAAAATTACATTCCCGACAACTGAAATTAGGCATTTTTCTAATGAGAGCACAGATTACGAAGAACGTAAATTTCTCTCATTCTGTCGACTGTATACACAGTCTTATCCACTCGTTTGGCATGCACACTCACGCATCCACATAAAAGTGATCACACACTCCAATGTTTCTACCTTGTCAATATATCTTGGATGAACAATTGACGCGTTGTAGTTTGATGCGTTCTTAGTTGTTATTTGAATGCAAGGCGAGACAGACGTATAAGTAGGCAGTGAAAAATAGACAAAAATGTCCAATTTTTTTAAAACAAACTTTATGGGTGAACCCAAACTCATAACTCGTTTACTGAAAACGTTTTTCAGTTCTCGCAAGCGTTTTTTTTAGTTAAGAGTACCTAGGACTCGGTTGCTGTAACCGAAAAAACAGTTGGCGGAGCGGTTTTTCGTTTCTTGCAAACGTTTTTTCCGCTTATATTTTTCATAACTCGTTTGCTGCAAACACTTTTCAGTTCTCCCAAACGAAATGACATGTATGGCTTAACAGAAGTTCGTTTCTCCCAGCCACAGCCCCCAAACGAACTTCAGTTATCTGAGATTTCGTTGCGTTTTTTGTTTTACGTCTTTTAAAGTGCATTATTAGTTTTTTAAATTTTCATAGGAATTTTAAAATATATAAAGCGTTATTTACAAAATGTACCTAAAATTCACGGAAAAAATTAATACGTGGTACCTAATTGAGGAAAATCATTGCCAAAACTAGGGGTTCGTGAAAATACAATAAAAGTTTGGACGTTGAGCTTCAAAAATGTTGACTTACAAACTAAGAAAATCGTTAAGTAAAATTCAAAAAACACCCGGAATACCCGATTTTTGGGAGAAATTCGACTTGCGCGACCCCTAAACCACTTCCGAAAAATCGGAAAAAATTCGCAAAAATACTTTACCCTATAAGAGTTCAAATAAAGCTTGAGCAAAAAAAAAAATTGTTATTGATAGGACACCCTAATCAACACGGGAGAATTCCGCCAAATTCCCGCATAAATTCCCTTTGGACGGAAATGAAGAAGGACTGAAAAGCATGGTACCGCTGCACTATCCAAAACGTCTTACATTTTAATAAATCTAAATAGTCGGTGGTGCAATGGTAGTATGCGTGGCTATAGTGCATGAGAACGTGGGTTCGATCCCTGCTCTGCCCACCTTAAATTTCTTTCGACGGCGGTCACCTCGCTTAGTGACGGCGACACTATCGAGTACTTAGCCATGACAAAGCTTCTCAAAATACCGTTCGGAACCGGTGTAAATTTATAGGTCCCAATCAGTGAGTGTAAAACGGGAAAACGCACAGCCCACCGTTTGTGAGAAGCTCTCCCCAATATTTTCAGGGGATGTAATGGGAACCCTTATTTTTTAAGTCAAAACTGGTGGCATGTCCATCAGGTGTCTTATGTAAAGTGACATTATCTACTTACATGGTCATTAGTAAAGTCTACTGACAATAACTTCAAGACAAATTTTCCAACTGGGTTTGTTTAACCACTAAATACCCAGTGTAGAGTATAATTTTCAATTTTTTTTGTGCAGTCAAACAAAGGAAAAAACATTGTGGTTTCCGACACAATATGACAATTGACAATTATAATGTGATTGTTGGAAACTTGAAAATAAAACTAATTAATTTTGTACAGTTGCTAAGTGCAACTTTTGACCGGAAACTAAACTCAAAACGAATGGTTGCCGCAATGGTTTCTTCCGCTTTCCATCTGATACTGGCTACAATGGTCGAAAGGAATACAAACCACCTACATACTGTATGAACCAAATTCAAGGTAGGTTTTTGCTGTTGTTTGTGTTTAATATGAAATTGTGAAAAACATCCCACAGCTCGGCAGGTCTTTTCAATTAACATTTTAAAGGTACGGAAATGAAATAATAAAATATTATGGCACTAATACATGTTAAAAGCCACGCGCACACACGCGCGCTTTAAGACCCATGACCGTGAAATATATGAAAGCTGATATACATATTTACATATAAACTACATGAATGCGAATACACATTTATAAAAGTATATATGCATATATGTATATATGTAAGTATATACTTTAAAATATATATTACTTAAAGTTCTTGTATGTATGTGTTCCATACTTGATATTGTTTAGAGAAATGTTGAAATGTTGAAATGTCTAAAAGCCGTCAAGTCTAAGTGAATATGTGTGATTGCAACAATGTTTTCGAGTATTTGATATAATATATTTATGTACGTCTGTGTATGAGATTGTACGCAAATCAACGTACACATTTGAGAAAGTAATGGAAAATCACCAATACACACATCCGCATACCAACACCCACGTTGTTCCAACAGCTTAACGAGCCGGAAAGAGAAAAGCATGAAAGAAAAACTCTTTTAAAGAAGCTTATCATAATTTCTCCCAAAGTGTACAGATGATAAATT
This sequence comes from Phaonia tiefii, assembly GCA_963931995.1. Taxonomy (NCBI): domain Eukaryota; kingdom Metazoa; phylum Arthropoda; class Insecta; order Diptera; family Muscidae; genus Phaonia; species Phaonia tiefii. Next base: position 142,716,206 of record OZ008369.1, read on the forward strand.
ATAGATGTAAACTTTTTATGCTCTTTTTTATTGCATTTTAAAAACGATACATTTTTTGCGGCTGCTGCTGCTGATGTGGCTGTTTTGCATGCACAGTCATCAGCCACACAATGAGGAACGCAATGCAGACATTTTCAATGTACATATCCTGCGAAGACCTACCAACCTGACTATAAGATATATGTATATATAAGTACCGATCGACTTGGAATTGTTGTATATCCTTTTGGAGAAATACCATATTCATTACTTCGCATAACCACATAAAAATTCGGTTGATGCAAAAGAATTTGCCGTAACGAATTTAGAGGTTGTCACAACCGAACTATAGACCTATAAGAGGTCGTCACAGCCTAATGAAGGATTGTCACAAGCAAATTAGAGGTTATCAAAACCACTTTACAGGTTGTCATAACCAAATTAGAGGTTACTACAAACAAATTAGAAGTTGTCACAACCGAATTAGAGGTTGTCACAACCGAATTAGAGGTTGTTACAACCGAATTAGAGGTTGTCACAACCAAATTAGAAGTTGTCATATCCGAATTAGGGATTATCACAACTGAATTAGAGATTGTTACAACCGAACTATAGAGCGAACTATACACGTATTAGAGGTTGCCACAATCGAATTATAGGTTGCCACAACCGAAATAGAGGTTGCCACAACCAAATTAGAGGTTGGTTACCGCAACCGAATTAGAGGTTGATTGAGTTTTAAAGGGAGTTTAGTGTAACCCAAATAATGTGACAGCATTACCCATAACACAGTACGACAAAAACATATTTCTTTTGAGTACACATGAGAAATGTTAACAGAATATGAAAATAGGCTTGAAATAAAGAAATATGAGTCTCGTCGTTTTGCTTTACCACGTCAGAATTTTGAGAAAATCGATTTTAAAACTTCGAAGGACCGTGTAGGTTCACTTGTAATGTAATACTATTATAAAACGGTCTATAAAAACGGAATTGCAGAACCGATTTTACTGCTTGAGCCCGTTTTGAAAAGGGAATTAAATTTGGATTTTTGTATTTTAAAAACCATTTTTGTTCTCCGCTAGATGGCGCTTTAATTTTCATGTAAAGTTAAAAAATAACCAAAAATGTAATGTAATGTAAATGTAATGTAAAAATACAAAAATGAACATGAAATCTTAACTATTATTTTGTGTTAAAAATGTTGGTCGTTTATTTTTTCGCGTGTTAGCTTCAGGATTTGTATTTTTTTAACTTTACATGAAAATTACAACGCCATCTAGCGGAGAAAAATAAAAAATAATAAAAAAAAATAAAAATTTAATTCCCTTTTCAAAACCGGCTCACGCATTCACCCATTCTGTTTTTATAGAACTTTTTATAATAGTATTACCTTACAAGTGAACCTCTATGGTCCTTCGAAGCTTAAAAATCGATTTTCTCAAAATTCTGACGTGCTACAGCAAAACGCCGAGACACGTATTTCTTTATTTTAAGTCTATTTTCATATTCTGTTAACATTTCTCATGTGTACCAACCACTGTCGTATTGTGTAATAATAATTAATCATAGTTTTACTTATACTGTAAATTCAGGGCAAAGTATTGGGTTTACGAGCATTAAATAGACGAAGGGTAATTGAAACAACAGGCGTATTATAAATTTTTTGAAAGGTTATTTCGTCTTCGACTGAATACGTATATTTCCAACATTTTCTGTATACGTCACGAAAAAATGTGGTGAAAATTTTAATTTTTTTAAAATATTAAAAAATCTTCTGCACATTCTATTGGAAGTATTTCACTACGTATGACCGTGATCATGATGAGTTTGTCCCACGTTATAACTCAATATTTGCTTAATAAAATGCAATTGATAGTTTTTGAGAGATAGTGAAAGAACAGTGAGACTTTTAGTCCGAAAGAAATGTATTAAGAAAATTTTACTTTTTTACATATGGGCATTTCCAGAGAAAGTGCTACCCTATGTCACATCACGTCACCCTCGTTAATTGGTTATATTTTATGACCATGTGGTTCGATTGTTTTCCATTCTTTTCTTAAATACAGAATGTAAGTAACTCCATATTTATTAAAAGAAAATAAGACAAAGACAGAGTGACGTGATGTGACAAAAGGTTGACCTTTCTGTGGAAATGCCCATATTTTACTCTCATGAGCACATTTATGCTTAGGATGACTTACTATTTTTAGTCAATGTGTAAAAACATTCCAATCTAGAAATTAAAAACCAAAATAATTTAAAAATCACTAATCGAAACTTTTGTCAATCTAGCAAAATGATTTGTTTTTGTTGAAAAAATTACCGATTTTCGAACGTCGCTGGCTGTAGGGTGAATTTGTCAAGGTGAACAGAGTTACAATGGACAGCATTCCCAATATCTAGTCTTTAACAAACTTGTTTGTTTAATAGAATTCAAAGATGACAAAAGATTAATGGTACCTTTTCTGTAAAATGTTTTGGTTTTATGAGGTTTAAAAGGCTTTAACTGTGAGGACTTGCAACTTCCATACGGTTTGAGATAATTCAATAAGTTTTTTTATATATATTTTTTCAGAAGTGTACGGCGGTGTTTTCAAAAGTATGATTTGAATACAAACAGACGAGCTATTAACAAAAATCTAAAAAATTCAGAGCAAAACTTTTCAATTTGTATTTTTGATTGTAAATATTTTTGGAATCCGAAATGACAAATCACACATGTTAGCATATGTTTTGTTCATCTCTCTCAAGTTATTTCTGCAAGCAAAGAATCCTAATAATCGGTTCAAAATTTTAGAAGATATAGGTCTTTGAAACATGAACAGCACCAAAGATGTCCACTTTGACACCCTGTATTAAATTTTGCGTAACAATAGGATATCTCCAAATGCAATATCCTAAAAGCCTAACTGGTCCTCTACACATAATTGGTACATCCCTAAACGATCCGACAAATTGTTTAGAAGTTCTGTAGGTTGATGTCCCTTTGAATTTGTGTACGGACGAATATACAAACGCACCAGCAAATCACTGCAGTTCTAACTGTGCAGACTCTTTTTCACTATCCACTCATAGTTTTGTGTCGCTTGGTCAATTATATAAAAAATTAGAAGTTAAATTGTGATGAACACATTAGCTATTTGTGAATTGAAAGTGAAACACATTAAATGAATCCGAATGAATTGAATTGAATTATGAATAATAAACCTTTTCTAACGTTTAAGACAAACGACACGTGTTTAATTGAGTTTTGGCAATTTTCCTTGTTAAGATCCCTACACGCATATTCTGCAGCAACCATATATATATTTGGAACACACTTTAAACATTCATATATTTGCAAGTCCCAAACTCACTTGTATTTAAACGCAAACAGTAGCATGTTTACCTGCAAACATGTATGCTTTTAAGTGGAAACATATGCGTATTTCCTCCCAAACAAAATAATATTTAGAAACGAAGTATTCTTTGAATTATATATAACGTCTCCTTTTTTACGTGGAAACATATGCGCATTTCCTCCCAAACATAATAATATTTAGAAACGAAGTATTCTTTGAATTATATATAACGTCTCCTTTTTCACGTGGAAACATATACGTATTTCCTCCCAAACATAATAATAATTTGAAACGAAGTATGCTTTGAATTATATATAACGTCTCCTAAAATGCAAAAGGCCGTAACTACACTCTTTAGTTTTTTACAGGAGAAAGAATAAATGTCAGAAATTAAAGACTACTTAAAACTTCATATCCAAATTTTAGATTCAAGCTTAGAAAACACAGACGGATTTGATTATGAAAAACAAATTAATGGAAAAAAGTAGTTTCTAGGAATTATTTATAACGTTTATACCTTCTTCTGTAAAAAACTAAAAAGTGTTGTTACGGCCTTTTGCATTTTAGGTGACGATGTGTGTTATAATATATATGTGTTATAAATCCACATTTATAAATAATTAATACAAAAAATTAAAAGATTTAAAATGGAAATTTTTACATTTACTTGCATTGAATTCATTATTATTAATGAAATGAGAATCTGCTGCTCTTTTGCTTCTCCTTCCTTTGTTTTGTCTCACGTCTTTGTTTTCAGAAGGTTTCCACTATCACTTGTGTTTTTTCTACATATATTATATCTCACAAATGGTTGTAATGGTTTTCTCAGTAAAGGCTCGGGCAGACAAAGGGCCCTTTCCAGTTTCTTTTGTCAAAATCGTTTCTCACCTTGGTAGCACATATACATATATACTAAACACATACACAAAAACCAAATCAACGTCACAAACCATTTAACCGTCCGAGCATTTGTTTATTCTTAGTTTACTGATCACGCGCTTTTGATATTATCTGTCCGATGAACCACTGCCGACTTAATACATGAAACTAAAACGAAACTGAGAGAATAATGAAAAAAATACAGATGCAGACTTACAAGATAGACTCCCTCGTTATCCCTCTTTTATTCTTCTTCTCTCGAGAAAGTATAAACAGAGCAACAAACACAACTGTAATTGTAGCAAAAACAGAAAAATATATTTGGGTCGCAAACACATATATTATAACATATTAATCATTGTGTCTCAAATATGTAATATTGAACAGCAAACACAATATGTTTATACACAAGTATATTATATTTGCGACAAGCTCCAAACAGAATTACATTTGCATCCAAGCAACAAAAATCGACAGATTTTTTGGCGTGTACAGTTCTGATAATAGTACCACTTATTTTTGCAATTGGCCTCAAAGTGCACCGCGGTTGTACCAACACAATTCAAAAGAACATCGGTTACATCAACCTAATTAATGCCAAAATCGATCGTTGTTGCCAATTTCCAAAATTATGGCCAAATTCGGTTATTGCGACCGAATTGATACCAAATTCGGATATTGCATTTTTCAAACTTGTGGAGAAATGTAGAGTAAATATACCTGGGACCACTTCTCTCAGTAAATTACGACATTTGGTGTGATTGCATATGAATGTTGGATGTTGAAAAGTATTGCTTTAACAATAGCAGATAGAGGCATTACACCAACAAGACAATAACTAACATCGAACAACAATTGTGAGTTTTTCGATATCATGTCCATGTACGTCCATTTATAAAATGTTAGTTTGGTTGAGAACCTAAACAAAAACCTTCAATGTGTAATTTAATGCAAGTTTCTGTTTAGTTAAAAAGTTATAATCGAGGTAAAAATCAGTGGTTGGACTTCAAAAAAATATGTTCAAATTATCTAGGTTGTCATCACCAGAAGAATTAACTAATTGTTTGTAATAAAGTAGAGGCCACAATTTGAATTAGTACATGACAATATACTTTACATAAAAAAAACTGGCTTCCCGTTACATCCCATGAAGGGATTAGGGAGAGCTTCTCACAACCAGTGAGCTGTGCGCGTTCTAGTTTCACACTCACTGATTGGGACCTACAGTTTTACAGCGGTTCCGAACGGTAGTTTGAGAAGGTTTTTCATGACAAAATACTCGATACTGTCGCCGTCATTAAGCGGGGAAATTTAAGGTGGCCAGAGCAGGGATCCCACGTTCTCATGCCCAAGAGCCGAGCACACTAGCATTGCAGCACCGACGACCCACATACATATCTCACCCTAAATACAAAACAGTCACTGAATTCTCAATAATAGACATATTCAGATGGAATTTTTTGACAAAAGGGAAGAGAAATTTCGACAGATTTTTGCAGTGGGTAGGATTAGTCCTTGGTTATTGTTTGTTTGAAGCAAAATACTAAAATATGACAATTTTGAATTTCAACTCTTTTGTAGTTAGGGTGCGATATGAACATAATATATATCAGAAATTTCTTTGGAACCCTTGAAGTCATCTGCCGATTTTTCCCAGTTTTAACACCATACATCTGATAATATTGCAGCTTCTGAAATTCATAGTCGGATCGATACACAGTGTTACAGCGAAAAACGCGCGCATGGTATTTTTTTTCCAAAATTCCCGAAAAACGCGCACATTTACATTTTGTTTTCAAAATTGCAGTGTTTAAGGCACAGTTTTCAAATTAAATATATTTATAGTGAAGATAACGTTCAAGGACCTACAATTTCTAAACATTTATCCCAAGGTCGTGTCAGGGTGGCCACCGAATCCCTAATATAAATTAAGCTATATCTATTAAAAATGGACCGATTTCACTGAAACTTGCCAGAAACCCTATGGATAATAAAAAGCTAATGCACACTAAAACTGAACCTAATCGGTTTAACACTTGTCCCATTCGACATACTTTTCAGAATTATCGCTGGCAAAAAATTCCCCGAAAATTCGTGCTTCTAACTATCCATAGCTTTTCCCCAATAAGTGCGTCTATCACCAGCCGCATGCGCGCGTTTTTCACATTCTCCAACTCAGTGTGACATACAGATAGTATTGTTTTGCATTTTAAAAACGTAATGGAATTGATGCAGCAAATCTGAGAGACGCGGGTACACGCAAAGAAAAAAGCGTTTATTGCTCGGTTGCCACAACGATACTTTGATTGATTTGTATTAATTTATTAATCGCAACCGTTTATGTAGTTCTCCCAAATAAACTAATATATCGCAAATGTGTATCATGTTGTTGCAAACGAGATCTCGTTTGCATTAAACGCGTACAAAATTACATTTGTCGCAAGTTAAAAACCGTTTGCGATAACTGAAATTATCCATTTTCCTAATGAGTACGAAGAACGTACATTTCTCTCTTTCTGTCGACTGTATACACAGTCCACTCAAATGACATACACACTCACGCATACACATAAAAGACTTTTGCCTTGTCAATATATCTTGGATGGACAACTGACGCGTTGTAGTTTGCTGCGCTTTTAGTTGTTATTTGAATGCAAGCCGAGACGGACGTGTTAGTAGGCACTGAAAAGACCGACAAAAATTCCAACTTTTTTTAAAACAAAATTTATGGGTAAATCCTCAATCATAAAAGCTGGAAATATACACAAAAAAGAGCTTATGGAAACCATAAATATAAAATGTAATGAATAAGTAATGTTGTACTTAATAGAGTAACTACAACTCGGTTGCTGTAACTACAACTCGGTTGCTGTAACTACAACTCGGTTGCTGTAACCTAAAGAACAGTTGGTGGAACCGTTTTTCGTTTATCACAAACGATATTTCAGCTTCAATTTTTCATAACTCGTTTACTGCAAACGTTTTTCAGTTCTCGCAAACGTTTTTTTAGTTAGCATCAACTACAACTCGGTTGCTGTAACCGAGGGAACAGTTGGCGGAACCGTTTTTCGTTTCTCACAAACGTTTTTTCAGCTTATGTTTTGCATAACTCGTTTGCTACAAACATTTTTCGTTTATCCCAAACGAAATGATATGTATGGCTTAACAAAAGTTCGTTTCTCCTAACTACAGTCCCCAAACGAACTTCAGTTATCTGAGATTTCGTTTGGGAGGAACGAGTTTTTTCTTTGCGTGTATGTTCTTTTTTGCTCCACACGGTAACTAATTTATATCATTTGTTTCCAGGATATAGTCTTCAGTCAATCTGGAGTATGTAGGGGAGAAGGTTCAAATCGTCTTTTAAAGTCCGCCGAAGGGTGGGGTTACGAAGCTGCAACTGGACAGATTGTCTCCCCGTTGGTGTCACCGGGTTTTCTGCGATGATCTGAATCTCAACATCAATATTGTCATCCAATCTGCAAGTTTGAATCTGCAACAGGCTCAGATTAAGGAAAATTAACCACCAGAGATTAAACTGCTCGACCCATTGGCACAGTTCTTTCACCATACGACTACCTGCACATTGAACGATTATTTTCAACACGCAAAGGAAAAACATTTATTGCTCCGATGCCACAACAAAACTTTGATTGTTTTGTATTAATTTGTTAATCGCAACCGTTCATGTAGTTCTCCCAAATAAACTCGTATATCGCAAATGTGTATCATGTTTTTGCAAACGAGTTCTCGTTTGGATCAAACGCGTACAAACTTACATTTGCCACAAGTTTAAAACGTTTGCGACAACTGAAATTAGCCATTTTTCTAATGAGAGCATAGACTACGAAGAACTTAAATTTCTCTCATTCTCTCATTCAGTCGTCTGTATACACACTCTTATCCACTCGTCTGGCATACACACTCCCGCTTACACATTAAAGTGATCATACACTCTAATGATTCTACCTTATCGATATATCTTGGATGGGCAATTGAGGCGTTGTAGTTTGCTGCGCTTTTAGTTGCTATTTGAGTGCAAAGAGAGACAGACGTGTAGGTATATAGTGGAAAATAGACAAAAATGCCAACTTTTGTTAAAACTAACTTTATCGGTGAAACCAAAATCGTAAAAGTCGGCAATTGAAACAAAAAAGAGCTTATGAAAACCATAAATAAAAGTTTTAATTACCACTCGGTTGCTGTAACCGAAAGAACAGTTGGTGGAACCGTTTTTTGTTTCTAGCAAAAGTTTTTTCAGCTTTAATTTTTCATAAGTCGTTGACTGCAAACGTTTTTCAGTTCTAGCAAACGTTTTTTGACAACTTGGTTGCTGTAACCGAGGGAACAGTTGACGGAACCGTTTTTCGATTCTCGCAAACGTTTTTTTCAGCTTATGTTTTTCATAACTCGTTTGTTGCAAACATTTTTCGGTTCTCCCAAACTAAATGACATGTATGGCTTAATAGAAGTTCAGAAGTTCGTTACTCCAACTACAGTCCCCTAACGAATTTCAGTTATCTGAGAGATAATCCAGTCATAAAAATATATCGTTTGCATGCCTTCCAACAGGCCTATAAAGGCAGCCAGAAGGCCCACCATCGTTCAAAAGCAATTGTTATTTTAAAGTAGCATAGGACCTTATGGGAAGGGGAGGTCTGCACATTTCCTTTCTCTAGATAGACGTGCTAGCTGACATGAAAAGAAATTGCCCTGTAAAAGGCTTTCCCTGCCAGTCCTACCTGCATACGGATACGTCTGGCCACAATCCAAGTTCTGGGAATACTTAGGTCGGGTGTGTCCATCATATTATACCCCTTCGCCCTCAACCCATAAACCCTGTCATTAGATACCTAGGGTTCTAGGATTAGGACCACATCTGAAGTAATTCGCGAAATTCGCTCAGCTTTCGTGCAACGTCCTTGTTTATATATCATTAACTTGGAGAGAGCTAAATTCTGAAAATGGGTCCCGTAACATTATGTAGCAACCATATTTGGAACATCCATATGTTTACACCCAAGTGTTGTTTTGTCACTTTGCAGTCTGCCACGTTTTTGTTTTAAGCATTCTTCAACAAACAACCCCATATTTGGGTCACGAAAACTCATTTTATACCATATTAATCATATTGCCTACAACATGTAATACTGAATACCAAACAGAATGTGTTTGGACACAAGTGAACTATATTTGCGACATATTATATTTTCATCTAAACAACAACAAAGAAAAAAGATTGTTCAGCCTGTAATTACATTGACTATGAACTATTTCCTTCAAATTTCATTATAATAACTAGTCGAACGGGTTTTTGTTCTGCCGGTTGTTCGTAACTGCTAATTTTAGAAAACCGGCTGCCATGGAAATCCAAAGAAAATCGGAGTACTGGTACACGCTGAAAAATCGATCGTTTTTTGTTGTTTGGATGCAAATATACCGTGCGTTTGGAGCTCATCGCAAATATAATATACTTGTGCGCAAACACATTGCGTTTGCTAGTCAATATTACTTGTTTTACACACAATGATTACTAAGTTATAATATATGTGTTTGCGATCCAAATATACATGTGTTTGTGATACAAATACAGCTGTGTTTGTTGCACTGTTTATGCTCTCTCGACAGATAGAGAATAAAAGAGAATTCATGTATTCAGTCGTCAATGGTTAATTGGACAGAGGATATCAAAAGCGCTTGATCAGTGGAAAAATAATAAACAAAGGCTCGGATGGTTAAATGGTTTGTGATGTTGCTTTGGGTTTTTCGAATCTGTTTTGAATAAACTTATATGTATGTATGCTACCAAAGTGAGAAACGATTTTGAGGAAAGAAACTGAAAAGAGCAACAAAATGAAGCCCTTTGTCTGCCAAAGCCTTTACTGACAAAATCGGAATGACGGATCATTTTTGAAATATATTAAAAAAGACAAATAATTAATACACGCTTGGCTTGCATGAACTCGATTTGTATATAAAAGTATATTGTTTGTGTACCAACACGTAGTGATAACCAAGGCATAGTTGAAACCTTCTGAAAACAAAACCGCGAGTGACAGCAAAGTAAGGAAAAGCAAAAGAGCAGCACATTCTCATTTCATGAAAATAAAAACAAAGAATGCATTCAATGCAAGTAACTGCAAAAATTATCCTTTAACATCTTTTCATTTTTGGTATTAATTACACTGCTTTACAAATTTTAACTTTGGAAAAATACCAAGAACGCCACATGCCTAGATAAGTTAATTGGGACCTTCTGAACACGAAAAACGCTGTAATTTTTTTTCCTGAGTACCGATTTTTAGATAACGGTACTTTTGTGTTTTTCGGTGTATCATCCCACTCAACCCCTTGTGGAACCCAACCGAAAAGACCGATCGAGATATATGGCATATCGTTAAGAAGGTAATTGAATGCCCTTTCCGCCGATATGATGTACATTTCTCTCTGATAAGAAATGACCGAGTAGTGGCCCCTCAAAGTTCAAAATTTGGTTTTTGTAACGTTTTTTTCAAAATTTTTCATTTTTATTTCGTTTTTCTTCTACTTTATAGTGAAGATCTGGAATGTTTTATTTTTTAACCATATAGTTTATTTAAATACCAACATTTTAAGCGTAATTTGAAACAAATCTGATGAAATATAAATAAATAAACGTCAAAATGAAGTGGGTTGCCACCTCTATGTCTGCCTACTGTTAGTTAACATAGCTAAGATGAAAATGTACGTATTAAAACTGATGGACGCCGAATATAGTGTGTGAGCAATGAAAATGAAAATATTGTCGTTCCACAAAATGCTTAAAAAAAGCCTTTATTTTTCATCAGATTTTGTTCAAATTACGCTTAAAATGTTGGTAGTTAAATAAACTATATGGTTAAAAAATAAAACATTCCAGATCTTCACTATAAAGTAGAAGAAAAACGAAATAAAAATGTAAAATGTTGAAAAAAACGTTAAAAAAAACCAAATTTTGAACTTTGAGGGGCCACTACTCGGTCATTTCTTATCAGAGAGCAATTTACATAATATCGGCGGAAAGGGCATTCAATTACCTTTTTAACGATATGCCACATATCTCGATCGGTCTTTTGGGTTGGGCTCCACAAGGGGTTGAGTGGGATGATACACCGAAAAACACAAAAGTACCGTTATCTAAAAATCGGTACTTAGGAAAAAAATTTACAGCGTTTTTCGTGTTCAGGAGGTCCCAAGTAACTTATCTAGGCATGTGGCGTTCTTGGTATTTTTTGGCTGTAAACCAGTGTTATTTATAAATGTTGATTTATATTGATAAAATTAATTATAATAATTAATTCAAATATATTGAATTCAAAGAATGATTCGTTTCTAAATATTATTATGTTTGGTAGGAAATACACACATGTTTATACGTAAGTATATGGAGGTTTGGGGGAACCCGCGAATGCTTCAACGAAAGTATATGGAGGTTTGGGATGAAGAACGCGTATGTGTCCACGTAAAAGCATACATGTTTGCCAGGAAACATGCTATTGTTTGCATTTAAATACAGGTGTGTTTGGAACTTGCAAACATATAAATGTTTGAAGTGTGTTCCAAGCATATACATGGTCCCTGCAGAATATGTTTGGGAGAATATGTTACAGAGGCCGTTTTGTTTAGCGTGTAGCAGGTTAAGATTAAATACAACCTTATGTCTCATACCCAGTTGGAAATTTCCTATAGACATAGTCAATGACAAAGAACTGGCATGTCAGAGTCACTGCTGACTTTCCGACCCGCTCCCATACAAAAAACGTAATGACACCTCCTGACATTTTCATACATTTGGTCAAAAGTTAGCAGAAATAGCAGTTTGTCAACAGTGGTGATCACATTATGACATGTACACATGGCGTCTTGAGTAACCATTCATCAGTGGGTCAGTTACTCAAAACGTCTTTAAATATGGTGTTTTGGGTCATCATATAGGTACTTATTTATTGGAACTTATGTACATATATGTACATATGAATGTATCTGTTCTGTTGTACGATATTAATTAAATACAATCTGAAAGATAAAAAGTGATACATACATAGATATATAATTATAATGCTATGAAAATTAGCATATTCTTCCATAGAATAACACATACCATAGAAGCTTTTATTCGCTCAATAAATTAAACGTCATAGGTACGATGGAAAGTAAACATTGGATGGTGGAAAATATGGGTTCAATAATACCAGATGGTGGCAATAGTATACAGCGATCTACAAAGGAACAACAACCGAATTTCGTGTTTTTGTGACAAACTAGTTGTGTTAAATACAATACAAATGTATACCAACGACACAAGTCAACAAAAAGTGCAAAATATATTTAAATTTTTCAGTTCTACACCAAAACGACATGAAAAAGTTCAGTGAACATATTTTGAACTCCACCTGGTGGAAGTTAATTTTAAATTTAATTGCTCTCAGTTCCACAAACCTACGATGAAGAGTATGAAATGAAACGTCAGATGAGAGAATAAGTTTATCTACGTATGTGTTATTCTATGTATTCTTCTAACAAACTTCTGAAAACGTATGGCATATTTTCGATAACTACAAATAAATATAATCCACACACATAACTCGCAGTTGACAAATGATGTAGACATCCTCAATCGACATTCAGCATTGGTCTTAATAAGAGTCAGCCAGGACAAAGTGCTGACAAATCAATAGGACGGTCTTACATGTCAGCCCCTTCACAATTTATGTAACCTAAGTCAAAACTATTGACATGTCAAGAAGATGTCTTATATAAATTGTCATCGCCTACTGACACGGTCCAAAGGACATACTACTGACAATGTCTTCATGACAAAATTTCCAACTGGGTAGCTGTAGTTCCGTTGGGGTAACCAACAAATCATCATGCAACTATTAAGGATACAAGTCCTCGGTTATTGACAAGAGTGAATACACACTGCGGTGGTTTAACGGATCGATGTCGCTGAATATGAGGCTTGACAAACATCGAAACAATCGTCCAGCGAATGTGAGTTCGAATCACACCCGCGGCATTTAAATGTTTTTCACTAACCGGAAAAAACAAGGAAATTATAACATTAAAAATACCTCCCGGATCAAAGATAAGGGTAATGTTGGCTTTTATCGATTACAGAGGTCTTTAGATTTGTCAATTCTATGAAAACTGATTCAGGATCTGTACTAAATTTTTGCATATTTATTGTTGGTCTCAACATTTGACAAAAAAAACTTTTTCAAATCGTGTATTGTTGGACTCATTACACACCGGTAACAATTTCCCAGCCGAATACTGTAATCACTCGCCCTCCGCTAAACAAAAATCACACACAAAAACTTATCAAATGCGAAAAGAAACATTGAAAATTGTTGCAAGAGCAACAGAGCGTCAGTCAGTCAACTACAATCACCATCGAGAGAAGGATACGAGTATTCAACAACCGAGTTTATGTAAATACATACATTGTTTATGTACACAAATAAATAGCTATGTAGCCATGTATGTATGTGTGCCCACGTGTACTTGTGAGCGTGTGTGTGAAATGGATGTATTCCAAGGGAAGTAGAAGTGCACAGTCAAACTTTAACTAAAACTTTTGAAATGCTGACGTTCTTCAAGTTGTTTTGTTACTTTTTGTTTAGTAAATGAATATTGTTGCTGAAGTAACGAGGGCACCTTGGTCTACAGAGGATTTTATTGGGGAAAATGTGTGACCAAATCCTGCACTAACAATGACTACAAAGTAGGGTTCTATAGTCGATACAAAAAGTCGACTTTTCGACTTTTCGACTTTTAGTCCACTTTTCGAATATTTCAAAAACATGAAAAGTCGACTTTTTGACTTTTCGAATATTTAAAAAATGTGAAAAGTCGACTTTTGACTATTTAAAATATAAAAGATTTGACTTTTCAAGTATACTTTTCGAGTATTTAAATTATGAAAAGTTGATTTTTCACTTATTACAAAATCATATTAGAAATCAGAGTAGGGAAGTCATTCGTTTCGATTCGCACGAAAAATTTAAATCGCTGTGGGTGTTTAATTTTTAATACTTTGACGATTTAAACCTTGTATTTTTAGCTCGGGAGATGAATTTAAATTTTCAGAGATTTTAAAATATTTAATTTTTAAATGTTTGGGAAATATGTATGAAATAATAGAAAAGGGGGCAACAAATTGTAAAATTTGTTGTTTCGAAATTGATGTTAGAAATTGTCAATGGTGGTAAAAATGTGGAAAAGTTGTAAATGCGATTAAAGTCGTATTGAATGACTATGAATGAGATAAATATAGTGCATTTGGGAAAAAAGAGTAAAACTACAAAGAACGAGAAAATTAGTTTGGAATGATTAGGAATGGTGTCAAAATTGTGATTGTGAGAAAAAGCGAGCAAAAGGGGGTAAATTCTCAAAATGCGAGAAAAATCATTTGGAATGGCTAAGAATGCGACAAAAATTGTTAATATGTATAAAAAAAAAGGGTAAAATAGGGTCCGCAAAGGGTAAAACTTAAACATGCGAGAAAATTCTTTTGGGATGATTAGGAATGTGTTTTAAAGTTGTCATTGTGGGCAAAAATAGGCAGAAGAGCTAGGTGGAAACTCACCTATCTTAGAAAAACGTCGCTCAATAGTGAGCAGAAAGAATTCTTTAAGCCCTAGAAATCAGTCGGACCTGACGGCATAATTCCCGCGCAACTACAGGAGGCACTATACCTATCTTTTAGTTGATTGGAGGCAATCTTCAGGGGCTGCCTTATGCTGGGAGTCATTACTAGGATTTGGAATTAAACCAAAGTGGTTTTCGTCCCGAAAACGGGCCAATGCCCTCATGTCAAACCAATGGACTTTATACGAATCAGTCTATTATCCTTTGTTCTTAAAACATTTGAAAGGTTACTGGACATTCATGTTCGAAGTAGTCTTCCACAGAATCTACTATGGAGTTTTCAGCATGCCTATATCAAGGGCAGGTCAACTGAGATGGCTCTCCACTCTACAGTCAGCATAATAGAAAACTCTCTCGAGAATAAGGTCTTCGATCTTGGGACCTCCATGGGCATCGAGGGAGCCTTCATTAACGTTCAACCTTCGGCGATTCTTAGGTCATTACAGTATCTAGGAGTCGACAGCTTAGTGACACGCCTAATTGGGAAGTTTCTGGGCGATAGATCTGTCAAAGCTGAATGGGGTGGTGTTACAATTGCTAGGAACGTTACACCGCTGGAGGGAGTTCTGTCTCCACTATTACGGTTAACTTCTGTCAATTAACTACTTCTTAAAATGGACAAAGCCGAATGCAGGCCTTTGCCTATGCCGATGATATTGCTATCATCTGTACGGGTAGAAACCTCAATTTACTTAGCATTCGTACAACCAGCCTACTTTGTCTGATTTCGCACTGGACCGCTCACAACGGACTATCACTTAACCCACTTAAAACCGAGCTTATCTTGTTCTCTCGGAAATATAAAATACCCGTATTTGAACTGCCGTCAGTTAATGGGGTGCAATTACAGTTGACGGAAAAGGTCAAGTATCTGGGAATAATTCTCGGCAGAAAACTGTCTTGGAAACCGAATGTGGAGGAGAGGGTGAAAAAGGCGTCTGTTGCTCTTTACTGCTGTCAAGGGGCGATAGGAAAGCGCTGGGCACTGTCTTCTAAGATCACCATGTGACTTTATACGGCAATAGTCAGACCAATACTTCTCTACGGCATCGTAGTTTGGTGGAGGTCGCTCCAAAAGAAATATATTCCGAATTCCTTGATGAAAATTCAAAGATCAGCACTGATTAGCGTTAGTGGGGCAATGGGCACGACGTCAGGCACTACGCTTAGTGCTATACTGAACATCTGTACTCCTGATATCATGGCCGAATAGGCAGCCGCGACATCCCTGGTGAGAATCAGAGATTGTGGCGTTTTGATATCGGGGCATTCCGGACACGCTGAATTACTACACCGGATCAACTACTACTACTACTACTACTGTACCCCCTACCTTCTACCAGCGACAAATCTAAGGACTTCTATTCCGAACAGGAATACCTGGGAAAAGTCACTGGAAGGGGACACCAGTAGTATCAGATTTTTCACGGATGGATCAAAGTTGGACGAGCAAGTAGGCTATGGGGTCCATTCACCGGACCTAAATGTAAATATCTCCTTCAAGCTGCCTTATCACTGTAGTGTATTTCAGGCGGAAATTACCGCCATACTGGAGGTTGTTGAACTACTGAAGGTAGTGTCACAACCCTCCGGAGAATATGTATCTACACAGTCAGCTTAGGCTGCCATAAAATTCCTGGAAGCCATGTTTGCTACGTCCCTAACGGTGAAAGAATGCCACTCATCACTTAGGGTGATGGCAGAGTATTTTGACATCAGGCTCATCTGGGTACCGGGACACAACGACATTCCAGACAATTGCGTAGCGGATGCATTAGCAAGACAGGCCACTACGGCACAGACTCTTCCGGCAAAAGAAGGTATTAGTATGTCAATCTCTACCTGCCGTTTGCAGATCAGGCAGTGGCCCGATACTATGTTCAAGGCCAAGTGGAGACTTACTTCAACTTGCAAACACGCCAGGGTCCTCTGGCCACAGGGGGACAGAAAGAGGACGAGGCAACTACTTAACTTGCCGAGAGGCAGGTTATCCACAATGATAGGAACACTTACGGGACATTGTCTTGTAGGAAAACACGCCCTAAGATTGGGACATAGAAACTCCACTCTCTGGGTAGACGCTGCATGGAAGAGGACGAGGAAACGACGAAACACCGTCTCTTGGATTGCCCTGCTCTGGCAGGACTGAGAAGTAGGATATTCGGAACACATTTAGTTAGCACCGTAGCCCTGCAGGATATTCCTGTAGGTCTCATAGACAAATTCATTTAAAAGGCAAATTGGCTAGACGACTAGTCAATAGTTGCTATAGAGGAAACTACAGGTATCACAATGGGCTTCTTTGGCCTAAGTGTGCTAGACAGCGTGTTGTCGTGCAGCCTTTTCAACCAGCCAACCAACCAAACATGCGAGAATATTTTTTTGGGATTATTAGGAATGTGTTATAAGTTGTCATTGTGGGTAAAAATAGGCAGAAAAAAGGGTCAAAAAAGTGGTTAAAAAATATAAAACTTTAAAGTGCAAGAAAAATCTTTTCAAATGATTGGGAATGTATTAAAATAGTCTATGGTTGCAAACGGGATAAAAAGGGCAAACAGTTTTACAGATATTAAATGCGAGAGAAATCATTTGGAATGATATTGGGAAGGTGTTAGTGATAGTGGCACAATAAGCATGTCAAATTTGCGGCCCATGACATTTAACTTTGCAGCGCACACGAAGAATTTTTGCAAAACAGCCATAAAAGTGAACGCAGTATTCTTTGCCGTATTATCCACAGCATCACCGAATACAACATCCCAATGTGCCCTATGAATCCGTTACGAGTTCGAGACGGATCCGTTTCTTGGGACATTTTGTCCGAACCGGACATCCACTTCGATGTCCAGGAAATGTGTTGAAGTCTTTAAAAAATTTATCAATTTCATAAGATCACGAGGCTTAAATCAACGACAATTCTCTAGATTTCTATCTGAATTAGAAAGCGAATATTCTGGATTGGCATACTATACCAAGGTGTATTGGTTATCATGCTCCAAGGTTCGTAAACAATTTTGGAATTTGAAAGAAGAAATATCTCAGTTTTTAATATTCCAGAATCAAGAGATCAGCTTGATACAGTGCGTGATATGTATCACTGCCTCATATTACTTTCAAATGCATAACCCTGTACTGTATACAATATTTGAAAACCAAAAGTGCCAATATGAAGGAAATGCTTTGAAAATAAATACAATTGCCAATGGTATTGAAAGTTTTTTGAATTTGCATTTCGAAAGGTAATTCAAATTAAACTACAAATTATAATTGTCATGTAATTGGTTTCCAAAAAATTATTTATTTTTGAAATTAATATTCGAATGAAACAATTCAGATAATTTCAAATTTCGCTATTGGGGTGTTGGCACCCTTGTCTAATACTGGGAACTGTAACAAACCACTGTGTTATGTTCTGCCCAGCGGCAGAAGTCGTGACCTGGAAGGCCTGACATCATGACCACACAGGCCTTCTTTAAAATACGGAAGGCTTTCCCTACACATTACCTCCTCCTTTCTTTTTAACATTGCGTGAGATTGGGAGGCAAGGCCTTCCCTGCCCAATGCCAATAGAAAAACTTAGAAGGCATTCAAAAAGGAAGGCCTTATAAGTAGAAGGCATTCACTTTACTTTATTTTTGTTAAACAAATAGAATAATTTTTTTATCACAAAATCATTATCCACTTCGACATATTTGTATGTATGTACCTATCTTAGTTTTACCACGCCCAACTTCAAATTGAAAGTCGGTTTCTTCTAAAATTTTAAAAATATCATGAAAAATATTAAATAAAAAATATAATTTTAATTTTTTATGAAATTTTCCAATTAAATTACGGTTAAAAAGAATGGGAAAAGTAATTTCTAAAATTTTAAAACTCTTCATCTTGGTTATATGTGATAAAAAAGAATATCAATGAGTGTTCAAACTCACGTGCGATGTGTTAACACTTGTTTGTTACACGGTACCTGTTCAATTTCTATGAACACATTAGTAAATGTTACACCGGAAAATAAAAAACAGCGTGATGACGTTACATTTAAATAATATTAATACTTAAAATTATTTAAAGACCAGCGCAAGAACATGACACATTTTCTTGCTTAATACTTTTTCTTTTATTCCCACAAAAAACAAAGAGAATGCAAAGCAACGGCCACATGTACATATGTACATTGTGTTAAGTTCGTAAGCTTACGAGTAACAAGGTTTCGTCTTTTAAGGCAAATATTCGTTGCCGCTACATTAATACCATCGTACTTATTTTCAGGCAGAGACAATAACTACATATGATTTTCAATGCTAACACAGCATAGCTGCGACGTATGTAGATAACGCTGTGTGTTGTGTGCATGTGTTGACTTTGTTAGATTATACCCTACCCGTGCCTATAGACGTTAACACATCAACAATTCATACATTCCGCAGGCCTTATTTTAGGAAACCTTTACAGAAGCATCATTCTGCATGCCTTATTTGTGCAAGGCCTTGCGAATTCCGGCGCTGGGTGGTTGTAAACACACTCATAGAATAATTCTTATATACATATATATAACTTTAACGACTACACTTGCCAATTTGTGTGTTTGTAACAAAACTTTAGAAACATATGAGTGAATGAGTGTAGAAACTGAACAAAAGCACACACACTATGGAAGGTACAAGTAAGACTTGGCCATACATAAAATATACTCATGGTTACACTTGCATACACAATTATTTCCGGAATTTTAAGCCTACACTTTCGGGAACAACATAGATTTTGAGATACTTTTCAAAACAATTTGAAACCAAAATGTAGTGCGGCACTTGAATGTTATGTCCAGTAAGTTAACACGTCTAAATTTGCACAAGAGTAACATTGAAAACGATAACCGAATAGAAAATAAATTTTATCGTCGAGGCAAGAGCAAGAAAATACGGTATTACACAAGTTAGATGATAAATTATTTACAACTGAGGTTATTACACCGGTGACGCGTCATAACGCCCATGGGCGTTATGTCACACCTAAAATGGATATAAAGCCCGCGGGCGTTATGTCGCACCTAAAATGGACATAAAGCCCATGATCGGTGTGACATAAAGCCCGTGGGCGTTATGACCATTCTAGGTGCGACATAACGTCCACAGCCTTGCGGCGAAACTCCGTAAAAGGCCATAAAGCCCGTGGACGTTATGTCACACCTAAGATGGACATAAAGTCCATGACCGGTGTGACACAAAGCCACAAGGCTTTATGTCCATTTTACAAGGCTTTATGTCCATTTTAGGTGCGGCATAACGCCCATGGGCTTTATGTCCATTTTAGGTGTGAAATAACGTCCATGGGCGTTATGTCCATGGGCGTTATGACGCGTCACCTATTACACCGTTATTTGTAAAAAAGGGATACATTGAGTCCTGTGTGCGATATGGTCGAAAGTTAGAGAATTCAAAACACCGGCCAATTCAAGAAATCAGGGTTGCAGATACTTTGAAAAATTTCATATTTGAAAAACCGGTTCCACATTATTTTGAAGGAAACTCCCGATTTCCACCGGTTTCGGTTTTCATAACTAACACTGTGTTTACACGAGACAATATAGTGAGAATATGTAATTATTAGTTGTCAAAGAAGAGAACAAATTTTTGCGTAACTTACGATTTTGTTTGTTGATGTTTTTTTATTACTTGACAGCTTTCTTGGAATATTCCAATAAAAACGTCATCAGTATTGCCACGTTTCGCATTGATATACAGAAACACTTTTTACTCACAAATCGAGCAACGATGGAGTTGTATTTATAAAAGTATATTGTTTGTGTACCAACGCACAGTGATAACCAACCAATAGTTGAAACCTTCTGAAAACAGAAACGTGAGAGACAACAAAGAAAGGAGAAGCAAAAAGCAGCAGATTGTCATTTCATGAAAAAAAAGGAATGCATTCAATGCAAGTAAATGTAAAAAAGTGCAGTTTTAAATCTTTTAAGTTTTGGTATTAATTATTTATAAATGCTGATTTATATTTACAAAATTAAATATAATAAATAATACACACATATATACATTGAATTCAAAGAATAATTCGTCTATAGATATTATTATGTTTGGGAGGTAATACGCATAAGTTTCCACATAAGTAAATACGCATAAGTTTCCACATTAGTAAACCGGTTTTAGATACCAATGAAATTCTTTATTCCTGTGAAGGTACGTTCGATGCCATTATGTATGGAACTCGATTTCTTTTGCATGGCCACCACGGGCACGCTTGCAGAAGTCCAGACGCTGAACCCAATTTTCGACAGTTTTCAAGCATAAATAAGCCGATACTGCTGCAATTTCACGTTCGATATTCGTACGAAGTTCATCAATCGTCTCTAGCTTGTTGGCATAGACCATAGACTTGACGTAGCCCCACAGGAAATAATCTAACGCCGTCAAATCGCACGACCGAGGCGGCCAATCGACTGGGCCATTTCGTGAGATAACACGTTCACCAAACTTGGTTTCCAATAAATTGATTGTGGCATTCGCTGTGTGGCTTGTGGCGCCGTCCTGTTGGAACCACATGTCCTCCAAGTCCATATTATCCAATTGGGGCCAAAAATATTCGGTTATCATTGAACGGTAGCGATTCGCATTCACAGTAATGTGCCGGTCCTGATCATCACAGAAGAAGTACGGCCCAAGGACGCCGCCGGCCCAAAAACCGCACCAAACCGTAATTTTTTCGGGATGCAATGATGACTCATGGATTACGTGTGGATTGCTGTCTGACCAATAACGCATATTTTGCTTATTGACGAAGCCATTCAGCCAGAAATGAGCCTCATCGCTGAAGATGATTTTCCGATGAAAATCCGAATCATTTTCAAGTCGTTGCTCAGCCCAATTCACGAACATACGACGCTTATGGTGGTCAAGCGGATTCAGTTCTTGCGTCAATTTGATCTTGTAAGGATGTAGGTCAAGATATTTTCGCAAAATTCGCCGCAACGACGTCACAGAGATGCCCAACGCTTGAGAACGACGTGTGAGAGACACATTTGGGCTTTCTTGAACTGAAGCCTTAGCGGCAGCAATATTCTCGACACTACAGGCACTTCTTTGTCTCACTGGCACGGGAACATTTTGTACTGTGCCTGTGGATTCAAGTCTTTCCACTAGACGCTCAATTGTTGATCTGGTAGGACGACTATGACGACCATAAATTGAACGTAGCGCTCTTAAAGTTGAGGCCACCGACTCCAAATTTCGGTAGTAAATTTTAATAATTTCGACCCGTTGTTGGCTCGTATATCTTTCCATGATGAAATGGCAAACCTTACTGAAGAGAAGTGTCATAAGAGCGGGAAAAAATATGGCGTCGTTTGCTGTCCCTATCGATTTACTTTTGTAGCGTCTCTGTTGAAAACCCCTTTATATACAGGTATGGGGGAAACACGCGAATGATTCCACGTAAGTATATGGATGTTTGGGCCGAAGAACGTATATGTACCTACGTAAAAACATACATGTTTGCCAGTAAACTTGCTACTGTTTGCATTTCAATACAAGTGGGTTGGGGACATGCAAACATATGAATGGTTAGAGTGTGTTCCATACATATACATGGTTCCTGCAGAATAGTTTTGGGAAAATATGTTATGTTTATGTTTTTCGGAGCATTTTTATTACGGCAAATCCGAGGTAAATAAATTATAACGGTTGTCAACGTTCACTCTTTCAATCAGTCGGGCGGACATTCTGCTTCTCGAAACGATTCATTTTGTCCTGTGCTCGTTTTTGTCTTGTGCCAACCAAACTTTTACTGATTCCTTCTCGATTCTCGGAATTACTGTCGTAACTTCTCGCCGATTTCGCCCAAGGATGTCTGACTCATCAGGATACGCGAGCTGCATGCGACTTTTGCTTCTGATTGATTTATTCGTTTTGACTGCAGCTTTCTCGCAATGATCTCTCTTATTATGTTGAAGGGATCACGTGATAGAATGACGCCCTGCCTGAGGCCTCGCCTCGTACTAAACGGTTCGGTGAAATCTTGACCAATCGTTACTGAGGGTTTCGTGTCGGCCACTGCCATTCTACAAAGACGTGTCAGCTTAGCAGGAATACCAAACTCTGACATAGCTTCGTAGGGTTTGCGGGTCAACTATCGTCGATGTTTATTGTTGGTTACCTTCCTTCTTGATACCAAAATCGAATGTAATCGACGTTGTTCGTATCACATCATATTTACAAACTTTGGTGGCAACATTTCTTCAAAATTTTCAGTCAGCTAAAAAGTTATCGACCAAGCATTTAATAACTAAAATTATTTGAAGATTCAGGTGTAAAAGCGTTATCTATTCCTGACATCATTTTCCTAATTTCTCTTATTTTCTTTATACGCAACTAAAAAATTATCGAAAAAATTAAATGCAATTTGTTGATAAAGTGCAGTGTTACAGGGGGTTTCCTTGGCACAGCTGATCGAAAAGGTGCTAGGGAAATGATGTAGAATGAGAAAGAAGACATAGAGATTATATACCATGAAGCAAACTAAGTTTATAAGTGTTTGATTTATACTAATGACAGCAAAATTATGTTTGCCTCGAACGCAAATACGCATTCCCTCTTATTTCTGTCACTATCGATCACAATCGATTGTATAACACTGTGTGTAATTTTTTAAGTCATGGAAATATAACCATATACGGACAACACTACGTGTTAAAAGATCAAAAAAACCTCCGTGTCTCCCAGTTTTGCCCAAAGTTTTATGGGCCCCCAAAGATTTGGGGCCTCGGTGTAATTTTTTGCAAAAAAGTGATAAATTTGTCAGGCTCATATCTTGCAAACCGTTCGGAATTTTGATTTACTCTCTGAGGGAAAGTTGTAGCTCCTGCCATAAAGAATATAAGAAATAAAGAATATAAAATAAAAAACTTCATCTTCGATTTTTTTTCTCTGTCCCCTATTCAGACCCAAGGTAGCAAACCGTGCAAAATGCAAGGAAACAATCAACTACAAAAATGTACCTAAGATCTCAATAAACAACTTTCTAGAACATATGAACTACCTAGGAATGATTCTGAACAGCGCTTAGGTAGGGCGTAAGTAGCCACAAAAGTGAAAAATGTCCCGCAAATTATAATCGATCTTTTGCACACTGTGTTCGAAAACGGCTTAAACAGCCGAAACTAGGAAGACCATTGGCCGCCTTGCAGCTGCGATATGACCCCGCTAGACTATTATTTTTGGGACGACGTGAAAGTCACGTTTTGTGCGAACCATTTCGAGCCCATTGAGGCTGTTGAGAAATTGGCGCTGTCATTCACGTGATAGAGGTCCAAACAATCGAAAATTTAGATCGAATGAGGTACTGTAAAGCAGTTCGCAGAATTCATTTGAACGACGTGGTGTTCCGTTTATAAATGCCTTACCAATAGAATAACACATACATAGATAAACTTATCCTCTCATGTGACGTTTCATTTCACACTCTTCATCGTAGGTTTGTGGAAATGAGAGCAATTAAATTTATAATTATCTTCCACCAGGTGGAGTTCAAAATATGTTCACTGAACTTGTTCATGTCGTTTTGGTGTAGAACTGAAAAATTTAAATATATTTTGCACTTTCTTGTTGACTTTTATCGTTGGTATACATTTGTATTGTATTTAACACAACTAGTTTGCCACATAAACACGAAATTCGGATGTTGTTCCTTTGTTGATCGCTGTATACTATTGCCACTATCTGGTATTATTGAACCCATATTTTCCACCATCCAATGTTTACTTCCCATCGTACATATGACGTGTAATTTATTGAGCGAATAAAAGCTTCTATGGTATTATTATTCTATGGCCTTACCAATAGAATCAGTATTGGTATTTTTTTGAAGCGAAGTTAATTTCTAAATAGTGCATGGCCCACACTTTATCATACCTGACAAATAGGCCCCTTTTATTATTTTGGCGATTTTTTGAAAAAAAATTATTCCATACGAGTTGGACCACATTATGAAATACCCTTAGAAACCGCCAAAAATTGGTTATTTCTTCGATTAGACGCTCCGTTTCCGAGATATAGACATGAAGGCGCTTTAACGATTTTTTATTCGAAAAATTTTAGTTTTAACGATTTTTAAAAAGAAAAGTGATGCCATATTGAAGACATCCATTGGTTAGATAGAAAAAATGTATTATTTTTGTGATTGGACACACTGTTTCCGAGTTATAGCCTCTATTTTATTCTACCGCCTTTCTTATTTTGGCGACTTTTTAAAAAAAATTCTTCCATACAAATTGGACCACTTTGTGAAAACCCTTCTTTTTTCGATTGGACGCTTCGTTTCCGAGATATAGGCAGGAAGGCGTTTCAACGATTTTTTATTCGAAAAATTTTAGTTTTAACGATTTTTAAAAAGAAAAGTGATGCCATATTGAAGACCCAATGGATGGAGATTGGAAAATTGATTATATTTGTGATTGCACGCACCGTTTCCGAGTTCTAACCACTTTTTTATTTTAGCTATTTTCTTATTTTGGCGATTTTTTGAAAAAAAAGGTATTCTATACGAGTTGTATCACTTTTTGAAAACCGTTTAGGAACCAACACAAATTGGTTATTTTTCGATCAGACGGTCCGTTTCCGAGGGGCGTTTTAACGATTTTTTAATTCGTAAAATTTTAGTTTTAGCGATTTAAAAAAAAACGAAAGTGATGCCACATTGAAGACATCTGTCGGTAGATTGAAAAAATTGATTATTGAAAAGAATTAACTATAAAACAGATACAGATAATGTAGCCCAAAGTTACAGACATTTAATTAGTAAAAAGTAGAACCATTTAAGCACAAATTGTTTATCAATCTTATATTTGTCTTTGGGTTAATTTATATGAACATTTTACGAACATCATTTTTGTTTGTGTAACTTCAGAAAATTTTGAAAAAAAGGCTGGAAAATTTGTTGGAACATTTTTAAATTGACATAATTTTTTCACAATTATTATTTTGTTTTAATTGTTAAATATTGTTTATATCTCCTGATGATGATACACAAAGGAGTAGCGAAATATCGAGGAAAATAAATACAACAACAGCAAATCTGACCTCAAGCTCGAAGAATATTGATTATTTATTGATGAAGAAAAGGTCGAACAACAGAATAAAAATATTGAAATTGGAGAGCACATCCAGACGAAAATGGGATATGGAAAATTCAAGAGGGATAATCGAACGAAATCAATAATTAACAGGTTCAAGACAACCAGGGACAAGATCGTAAGGATAAGGTCGACAATTACTTTTCTGATTCGTTGTCGAAAAACAGGTATTTTCCCAAATTTCATCACAAAGAATGCAAAGAATCTTTTCTGAAAATTGGTTTCCATCAATTCAGCAAAATATTTCCAATTATACACAAGAGTTACACAACAAACTACTCAATCTAACAATAAAATAAAAGCACGTGTTACTAAGGGAAACTAATAATTAGATGGATACTATAAGAAATAATTTAGGTAGATATTTTTCAGAAGAAGAAATTAGAGAATTTTTAAAATATGAGGATAGGATAACGATATCAAAATATAATAGGACAAAGGACGTACATCAAAGGAAATTTAATTCACTTGTAAATTTACAAGAAAAGAATTTAGGATTTAAATTAAATGAAAAGTGGTTTGTTAATAAAACTGACGTAGACATTCCTTAAGAGGTGAAGTGGATTCTTGCACTTGGTCAGAAACATGCACTACCAGTAGAGAGGAAAGATTTCCCAGTTTTGAAAATGATCGCAGAGGGGGAGGATCTTGTACACACCTTAGGGGAAAAGTAAGAACAGGAAATAGCAAGGACTAAATTAACGACAATGTTAGATAGTCAAATGAGTAAGATGAAACTAACGAGTACAGATAAATTCATTTTAGATAAAGTGAATAAGGCAGAGAAATTCCTAAAAAGTAATAAGGATATTTTCATTGTTAATGCTGATAAGGGAAATGCAACAGTAGCTATAGAGAAATGTGACTATGTCTCGAGAATAGGCAACATTGTTGGAAATACATCAGAATACAAGCTAGTGAGCAAAGATCCTACGAGTACACTAGAAAGGAAGAATAATAAATTCGTTGAGGAACTTCAAAAAGTAGGAATTATTAATCAAACACAGAAGAATAAATTTAGGAGAACAGTGTCCACAGCACCGAGATTATATGGAGTTCCAAAAATACACAAAGACGATTTTCCATTAAGACCAATTTGCTCTTTTGTTAACTCTCCATCATATGAACTGTGTAAATACATTACAAACATCCTTAAAAAGATAACGGAAAATTCGAAATATAATGTAAAAAATGCAATACAATTTAAGGACAGAATGAAGAACCAGAAGATTAATAGTAACAAAATTTAAGTTTCGTTTGATGTAGTATCTCTTTTCCCGAGTATTCCCGTAGACTTAGCTATCAGTATCATAGAGGAAAAATGGAACACATTAAAGCAACATACAGACATTAATAAATCTTTATTTTTAGATATATTAAGATTTTGTATAGTGGATAACCGATATTTCCAACATGATGGGAGGATATACATATTTGCAACAAAAAGGACTTCCAATGGGTTCACCAGCTTCTCCAGTAGTTGCTGACATCGTTATGGAAAATTTACTGGACTCTTGTATCGAAAACTTGGATAGAAAACCAAAAATTTTAACAAAATATGTAGACAGTTTTTTTTTTGTCGTTTCAGAGGGCGAAATAAATAAAATTTTGGATGTTTTTAACAATTTCCACTCCAGTATTAAATTTACAATGGAAAAAGAGTCAAATTCAAAACTTCCGTATTTGGACACTTTGGTGGTCAGGAGAGGGAAAAATTTATCAATTAATTGGTATCAGAAACCAAAGTCTTCAGGAAGAATAACACAGTGCAACACGAAAAAAAATAACCATATACGGACACCACTACGTGATAAAAGACTAAAAAAAAAGACCCGTGTTTCCCAATTTTTCCCAAAGTCATGCACTTTTTTTTATGGGCCGCCAAAGATTTGGGGCCTCGGTATCATTTTCGTAAAAATGTGATCATTTTCTCAGGCTCATATCTTGCAAACCGTTCGCAAAAATTTGCCGAAAATTTTTCAATTTCATTTTTTTTACCTTTTTCTCCTGTTCAGGTCCATAGGTAGCAAAAAATGAAATATGCCTGGCCAGAACCATGTGTTTGTCCAAGGGTTACTGAGCTTACTGCATTGCCTGTGCTGCTGCTGTCGGTACATGATCGCGTGATACCTAAGCGCTACCTAAACTGTGTTAACCCTTGGACAAACACATGGTTCTGGCCAGGCATATTTCATTTTTTGCTACCTATGGACCAAGAGCTACAACTTTGCCTCAGAGAGTAAATCGAAATTCTGAACGGTTTGCAAGATATGAGCCTGAGAAAATGATCACATTTCTACGAAAATGATACCGAGGCCCCAAATCTTTGGCGGCCCATAAAAAAAAAGTGCATGACTTTGTAAAAAATTGGGAAACACGGGTCTTTTTTTTTTTAGTCGTTTATCACGTAGTGGTGTCCGTATATGGTTATTTTGCCATGACTTAAAAAATTACACACAGTGTAATCAACTTCCACTCGAAACATCAAAAACGTGTAATAATAAATACGGCGAAAAATTTAATAGAACGCGTTTTGACTATAAGTGATGTAGAATTCCACAAGGTCTATAAGGAAAGGATAAGAAGCATTCTCAAGGACAACAACTTCCCGCACCATCTTACCGACAGACTGATAAGGCAATTTGAGGATAAAGGACAACCGAACAGGGTTACTACGGATGAGCCGAAAATTTTCAAATCAATAACGTACATACCTGGAATAACTGATAGGTTGGCGAAGTCAAAAATATTTGACGACAAGAATTATGGGATAGCACACAAAACATATAACACAATAGGCGGAATATTTAGTAAAACAAAGGATAGTTTGGACAAATTTGATATGTGTAATAAGTATATAAAATACCATGTAAAGGAAATGACAACGAGGTTTGTAACAAAGTATATGTAGGAACTACAAAAAATAAACTGGAGGACACAAATTAGATCAGAAATACTGGCACATTTCCATTCCCAAACCCAAACCCAAACTTTCCATTACCCACACTTTCAGGATACAGCGGTTTTAAATAAAGAAAACAATTATAAACGTCGGTCGTTATATGTTAGAAATGCTACAAACAATTAATACACCAATATTGAAAAGAATTAACTATAAAACAGCTACAGATAATGTAGCCCAAATTTACAGACACTTATGACCAGTTTCACACTTGACAATTCTCCATTTAAATATACTTTAAATGCCCGATGCTTGTCATTTAATATGAAAATTTTATGTGAGCTTTTAAATGGAGCTTTTAAATTACGAGTGTGAAACTCGCCCTTAATTAGTAAGAAGTAGAACTTTTTAGACACAAATTGTTTATTGATCTAATATTTTTCTTTGGGTTAATTTATATGAACTTTTTACGAACATCATTTTTGTTTGTGTAACTTCAGAAAATTTTGAAAAAAGGCTGGAAAATTTGTTGGAACATTTTTAAATTGACATAATTTTTTCACAATTGTTATTTTGTTTTAATTGTTAAATATTGTTTATATCTCCTGATGATGCTACACAAAGGAGTAGCGAAATATCGAGGAAAATAAATACAACAACAGCAAATCTGAACTCAAGCTCGAAGAATATTGATTATTTATTAAAAAATTCTTACATACGAACTGGACCACTTTATGAAAACCCCTTAGAAACCCATAAAATTTGGGTTTTGTTTTGGATTGGACACTCCGTTGCCGAGATATAGATATTTTTTCTAATTTTTTCACATTTTCGATCAAAAATGGGGATGGGTTACCCAGGGTAACAACATCGTCGTGGATAAGCACCCATTTACCCTGAGGGTAATGGGTAATAAATAAATAAATGCCCGTTACAATGCATCAAGCTCGCGTCGTTTTCATAAGAAAATTAAAGTGATAAAATACAAACGGTCTTATTCATAAAAAATTACGAGAGGTTTGAGAGACAGTTTATCATACAAAAAACGGCTGTCAAACCTCTCACAACTTTTTATGAATAAGGCGGAAAGTGTTTAAAGGAATTCGTAAGTATTGGAGCAGAAATGAAGTTCAAACTGCACTACGAGTTATGTGATACGTTTTTATAGTTATTGCACCTACGATGATAATTAAAATTTTCCACATTAACAATTACAGAAGCTTAGTTCTTGTTGTTCTCTGTCAAAATCATATGGTCGCTTGATTTTAGTTTAAATGCAAAATTTTTGCTGTTTAAACATCAATCAACTATTAACCTACAAAATTAATTTAAAGTTTAAATTATGTTTGGTCGTTGATGAAAGATGATTTTCAAGTTAAAAATTGGGGGTTAGAATACAAATTTTAAAGTTCTCCTGATATCTGAGATTTTCTTAAAATTTCTATAAATTGTCTTAAAATTCAAGACATGTTTTTTTTTAAAATAATTTTCATATAAAATAGAAAAAGCACGTGAAGAGAAATATTCTTAATCAGGACTAAACAGTATTGGTTTTTATATAGCCCTGTATGAGTGTATGAAAATATTTGTATTCTCCACGTCCTTTTGTATTTTGTTTTCATTTGATAACTTAACAAAAAATGAATCAACTTTGATAAATTTGCAACAATTAGATGGCATACACAGATCTATCGACCCAACACTTAAACTAATAAGTAACAGCAACGTGACATCGTCCCTTATCATCTGTGACAATGCAAGGACATAAAAAGGACTAACTTTTTTATGCCTTCTTTACGTGGCCAATTTTATGAACATCAGCAACAACATGATGCGTCATTTGTCATCTAACATAGAAATGATTTCAAGCCAAAAAAAAATTAATTTGCTTTGTCGTCAATTTTGAACACCTGATGGCGGCAGCTGATTCGCTCTGCACGAAGAAAGGGGTTTCTTTGTCTAATATTACCGTGTCCTGGTAAGCGCTTTTAAGCATTTGCAGCGTAAGCAAATACAAAATACGAATTGAGAAACAAAACTGTGGGACTTGTGTTTCGATTTTTGTTTGTGCTGAAATTGTTGGCAAACAAACTTTAACGATGATTACTTGAGCATTTTACAATCATCCAAATGTAATCAAGTGGCGGCGGCGTTTCGTCTTCACCTTCATTTCCCAATTCCACTTGTGGCTTAACACAGCGATTTTGTTTACACAGTTGGGTTTTACTTCAAGTACATTAAAACTAGCAATCATGGAAAGCGCCACCCCACTCGTTCCTTGACACCGACTACAATGTCGTTCCACAAATTAGATCAAGAGTTAAATTTCAATTTACACCCCTCACCCTTCTGCCAGCTAGCAGTTTGCTGGGTAATTATAAAACCATTAAAGTGTACAATTTATCAGTATTAAATGAAGAAAAAATAAATTTATTTGCTTGTGTGACTAAATGGTGGTTGAAGTGAATATCATCAACACGTCCTTGTACATCGCTGGATACTGGTAGCGCAGGGACAGTGTTTTGTTTATGTGACTCCCAGTTCACGGTATGGAAGCATAATCGTTGTATTCAATGCGACCAGAATTCTATGTGGGCACTATGTCCGTCTATATTTTTATGCTATTCCACCTATTGCACTGATTATGTTAACTGTTACCTCAGCCAAGAAGCGCGTTCAGGTTCGATTAAGCTACGATTAAACAAAAATAAAATTCGTGTTGTTGTTGCCCACAATTACAATAATATCTACTACGACTACTAGTATAATTTTACTGCGGGTCTACTCACAGACGGTGGTGAAATGGTTATTGTGCGCATATCTTGTACATGAGATGCTGCGGTCGATCCCTGCTCGGACCACCGTAAATTTCATTCGGCGGCGTTCACTTCGCATAGTGACGGCGACACTATCGAGTATTTAGCCACGAAAAAAGCTTCCCAAAATACCAATCGGCACCGGTGTAAAACTGTAGGTCCCCATCAGTGAGTTTAAAAGTAGAAATAGCACAGCTCACTGGTTGTGAGAAGCTCTCCCCAATTCGTTCATGGAATGTCATGTTAAACCATTTGTTTTTTTTTTCTACCCACACTAAAGCCCCGTATTTCCGTTGCCATAAGAAGAAACGCGTATATAACCCAGTACATAAGCTTCAGTCAGGTGAACCGATTTAATCACACCCTCACCCTAAGTCATCCATTGCACCCATCCACAAAAGTGACCATATTCAATAGCAGATTGAAATTGCACTAAAAATTATTGAATTAACAAATTAGTTAGGATCCTAAGTGGTTTTGGGTAATTTTTTGGATTACCAACCAATTTCCCTCCCAATATTTATATAACAGGTAGAAAAATGGGCATGACAAGTTGTTGCCAAAATTTTGATCAGTACCAAATTTTATTAAGATCGGTTATGATTTTTTGGAGATATCGAGTCGGCAAACGGGAAATACGTCCAACTTTTGTGTAGGAGGTACGAAACTGGGCGTGGCACAATAGTCAGTTATTAATTACACAGTAGCTTTTAACAAAATATTGCTTAGTGCCGAATTTTATTAAGAACGGTTGTAGTTTACGACCATTATCGTGTCGATCAACCGGTCTTTCGCCCAACTTTTATATGGGCTTTTTATTCTCAAATTCTAAAATTATACATGTCATTTTGTATGAGTTAACGTGTATAAAAAAAAAAAAAATGGTTTCCCATTACATCCCATGAATGAATTGGGGAGAGCTTCTCACAACCAGTGAGCTGTGCGCTTTCTAGTTTTATACTCACTGATTGTGACCTACAGAACGGTATTTTTGAGCATTTTCATGGCTAAATACTCGATAGTGCCGCCGTCAGTCTGCGAAATGGCCGCCGTCGAAAGAAATTTTAAGGTGGTCGGAGCAGGAATCGAACTCAGGATCTCCTGTACAAGAGGCGCGCACACTAACCATTGCACCACCGACGGCCACAACGTGGTATAAGTTGCGAAAAAATGCCCCTTATTTTATTTATTTTGTTTCCTGAGGATGCTATCCAATGTTGTAGCGAAATATCGAAATAAAAAAAGCAATATTGACTTCAAGCCATAGAGAAATAGACAAGAGCCTCTATCCCTCTCTTCACGTTCTCTTGATGACGCCGAGGTAGTAGGCCCATAGGCAAATTTAGTATAGACGAATTAATTCTCTCAATATTTTTAACGTCATTGTGGCCGTCGGTGGTGCAATGGTTAGTGTGCGCGGCTCTTGTACATGAGATCCTGGGTTCGAACCCTGCTCTGACCACATTCAAAAAAAAAATTTCTTTCGGCGGCGGTCACCTCGCATAGTGACGGCGACACTATCGAGTATATAGCCATGATAAAACTTCTCAAAATACCGTTCGGAATCGGTGTAAATCTCTAGGTCCCATTCAGTGAGTGAAAACTGGAAAGCGCACAGCTCAGTGATTGTGAGAAGTTCTCCCCGGCCCCTTCATGGGATGTAATGGGAAACCATTTATTTATTTTTAGGTGGAAAGCAAGGGTTTAACAATTTCAGATAGAGGCAATAGTACAGAACGTCGAACAAACCAACAACAACCGCATGATGATAGGTTGAACTATAGTACCTTGGGTCACGGCAAAAATCAGAAAATGCTGTCCATTTTAAACGAGTTATTCGAGTGGGAGACATTGGTCCGTGGCCCCAAACTCCACGAAAATAGTAAACAATAAGTGTCGGTACTCAAATGAGTACAAATGTTCTCACGATGCTGAATTTCCTAACTATACTCAGAGAACTAATTGTTTGAAAAGAGGTCGTAGCAACCGTAAATTTGGCTGTTACCACCGACTTGAGGTTGCCACAACCGGATTGAGGTTGCTACGACCGGATTGAGGTTGCTACGACCGAATTTAGTCTCCACAACCGAAATTCGGTTGAAGCAACCTCGCTTCATAATAGATTCGGTTGTGACAACTGTATCTTCAATTATATTAGCTCAGTCAACTGAATTTTTTAAAATTTCGGTTGAAACAACCGAATTTAAAATTAATTCGGATGCAACAACCGAAATTGGTACCTAATTCGGTTGGGGTAACCGAATTTGGCCTTAACCAACCTCAATTCGGTAACAGAATTTGACATAAATTTTGTTGTAACTATCGAATTTGGTTCAATTCGGTCGCAATAACCGAATCTAGCCTTAATTCGGTTGCAACGTCCGAATTTGGCGTCAATTGGGTTGCTGTAACCGGATTTTTCATGAATTCTGTAGGTACAACCGAATTCATTTTCAATTCTGTTACCACAGCATAATTCTGTGTATTTAAAATCTGACGTTTAAAATTTTATAATCAAATATTATTTTAAAAAGGTGAGTAAAATATATTTAGTATTAAACCGTCTTATTTTGCAGATGTTATTTAAGCAAATATCAACAGCAGATATATATGCGGTAGTCTGGACACAAAACGGCTTTGGACCTAGAGCAACCGATACAACACGTCAGAATTAGTGCGGTGTCCCATGATGGCCGTGACTTCAATAAAGGTTGGAAGAGGCATGTAAATCAAATGTATTATTCTACTTCTATAGATTACCCCATATATATGACTTTATTTTCTCGCTTTTTAATTTAAAATACAAGAAAATAAATCATCACTTAATAATAAAAAAACTTTAATAATTCATGTACGAAAGTATGTAAAATCGGTTGTAACAACCTCTAATTCGGATGTGACAACCTCTAATTCGGCTGTGACAACCTCTAATGAGGTTCAGTCAACCTCTAATGACGTTGTGTCAACCTCTAATGAGGTTGTGTCAACCTCCAATGAGGTTGTGTCAACCTCCAATGAGGTTGTGTCAACCTCCAATTAGGTTGTGTCAACCTCTAATGATGTTGTGTCAACCTCTAATGAAGTTGTGTCAACCTCTGATGAGGTTGTGTCAACCTCTGATGAGGTTGTGTCAACCTCTGATGAGGTTGTGCCAACCTCTAATTCGGTTGTGACAACCTCTTCATTCGGTTACGGCTAATTCGGCTGTCTCAACCGAATTTTCCTGTGAGTGTATGGCTCGTGATTTAAGCTTGACCCATTTTTATGTGCTTTTGGGAACTATGAACATTTTAACTCGTAAAACCAGCGAAATAATGGTCTGAAAAGAGGTTGTAGTAAGCGTAAATTTTGTTGCTGCAATCGAATTGTGGTTGCCACAACCAACTTGACATTGTCACGATTGAATTTAGTCCCCACAACTGAAATTCGGTTTAAGAAACCTCGATTCACAATTGATTCGGTTGTACCAACTGAATCTTCAATTATATTAATTATGTTAACTATTGTCGCCACTGAACTCGCCACTGAAAAACAAAATGCAAAGTTAAACTCTAATTATCTTTCAATTGACAATAAGTAATCCGAAAGTTACCTTTCATTAATTGTAGAAAGACGTAACATATATACAGGGTGGTTCAGTTACGACTGGAATAATTTCACCAGCGTATTCCTTGGCTCATTTCATGAAAATATGTCCATCTACGACCATTCCCGAAAATGCAAGGGGGCGAAATGGCAGCGGTTTGAACATTTTCGGATTGGTGGTCAGAGGGTATTAGGTTAAAATTGCTAAGTTTTGAACCAGTGGTCGGATTTTTTTTTGTTTTTGGGCTAGTTGGAAAGGCCTTTAAGAGATTTTTCAGAATCATTTAAAAAAAATTTAAAAAACCTAAAATCGCCGAGATACGGAGCTTTAAAAAAAAATTTGGAAAAGAGACATAAAAACGTGTACGTAACCTCAATTTCCTCAGCCAGAAGGCAGGTAAATTATGTATTTTTTTCTCTCTCTTAAAAGATAGCCCTACTGCTTACCTTTCCAAAATGCCCTAAGCGAAGCCCAGAGGTCTTAAATCATCGCACAGGGAGAACATTGTATTCATACAATAGATGACAGAGAGCGACAGGAAATCTCGAGAACCAAATTAGTTTCACTCATGGAGAATCACTTGAGTAAAACGGGGTTGAGTCGAAGGGACAAAGCAATACTTGAGACAATGGGGGAAACAAGAAAATGTGTGGATCAAAATGACAACATATTGATACTGAGTGCTGACAAAAGTGGCAAAACAGTTGCAATGTACAGGGACGACTACAGATCGAAGATGAACAATACGTTTTAAAAGAGACCCGACGAGCAGCTTACGAAACGATAATAACAGATTGTTGGAGAAATTACACAATCGAGAATTGCTAAATTTGACGAAGAAGAATAGACTGACCAACAGGGTTGCCGCACCACCCATGATATACGGACTCCCTAAAATCAGAGTTCGTATTTACCCCCCCCCCCCCCCCGCCCCATGTGTAACCCATACACATCGTCGTGGGGAATGTGTAACGAACGTTTACCCATTACCCACAGAGTATGGGGAAAATAATGGGTAGCTACCCACGAAAATGAGGAATTACCCATCACGATTACCCATTACCCTCAGGGCAATGGGCAAAATAATGGGTAGCTACCCACGAAATGGGGAATTACTCATCACGATTACCCTCAGGGAAATGGGGAAAATAATGGGTAGCTACACACGACGATTGGTAATGGGTTACCCAGGGTAACCCATCCCCATCTTTGATCGAAAATATCAAAAAATTAGGAAAAATCTTTATATCTCGGAAACAGAGCATTCAATCGAAAAAATAACAAATTTTTGCAAGTTTCTAAGGGGTTCTCATAAAGTGTTCCAATTCGTATGGAAGACTTTTTTTCGAAAAATCGCCAAAATAAGAAAATCGCTAAAATAAAAAAGTGGCTATAACTCGAAAACGGTGCATCCAATCGAAAAAATAATAAAAATGTTACCTCTTGAGGAGCCTTTAACCAATAGGTCTCCAATATGGCATCACTTTTTTTTTTAATCGCTAAAAATACAATTTTCAAACAAAAAATCTCTAAAACGCCCCAATGTTTATATCTCGAAAACGGAGCGTCCAATCGAAAAAATAACCAATTTTTTCGGGTTGCTAAGGGGTTTTCATAAAGTGGTCTAACTTGTATGGAAGAATATTTTTTCCAAAAATCGCCAAAATATGAAAATCACTAAAATAAAAAGGTGGCTGGCTATATATCAAAAAAAAGTGATGCCATGTTGGAGACACCGATAGGTTAAAGCCTCCGATGGAGGTAAAATTTTTATTATTTTTTCGATTGGACGCACCGTTTTCGAGTTATAGCCACTGTTTAATTTTGGCGATTTTTCGAAAAAAAATTGTTCCATACGACCACTGTATGATTGGACGCTCCATTTCCGAGATATAAACATATTGGAGACACCCATTGGTTAAAGCCTCCTAAGGAGGTAACATTTTTATTATTTTTTCGATTGGACGCACCGTTTTCGAGTTATAGCCACTTTTTTATTTTAGCAATTTTCTTATTTTGGAGATTTTTCGAAAAAAAATTCTTCCATACGAATTGGAACACTTTTTTAAAAACCCCTTAGAAACCCGCAAAAATTGGTTATTTTTTCAATAGGACGCTCCGTCTCCGAGATATAGAGATTGTTCCTAATTTGTTGATACTTTCGATCAAAATTGGGGATGGATTAACCTGGGTAACCCATGACCCATCGCCATGGGTAGCTACCCATTATTTTCCCAATTTCCCTGACGGTAATGGGTAATCGTGCTGAGTAATTCCCCACTTCGTGGGTAATCGTGCTGAGTAATTCCCCACTTCGTGGGTAGCTACGCATTATTTTCCCCATTGCCCTGAGGGTAATGGGTAATCGTGATGGGTAATTCCTCATTTTCGTGGGTGTGTTACGGTGTTACAAAAAATAGATTTTTTTCTGTCCTATGAACCAAATGCACATATTCGGAAAGAGGGGAAAAAATAAAAATAACGTGTATCGTCGATTTTCATGTACACGTCAGAATTATTTTTTTTAAATTTGAAGTATAAAGCTCGTAGTGGTCTATGTGAAAGCCTTTGGACCGATTTTTAACCCTTTTTCAGTGATCCAATCGAGCTGATTTTTGCAGGCAGACTCGTGGAAATGACTGTATCACGTCAAATTTTTTAAAAACAATTTTTATCAATTCTCAGATTTTCCCCAATTTTTATTATTTTTGAAAAAAAATATATTTTTTTCACTTTTCTTAGCATAACTTGAAGGGACTCCAAATTTTTAAACTACTTAAGCCTTACGAAAAAAAAAATTTTTTTTGACCCATCCTACTCGATGTAGTTGTAGTTAATCAATAGTAACCTTCTAACACTAAACAGTTTTTGACTTTTACAACACTTACAACTGGTCTGACAGATGAAATAAGGAATTGCAAAATTGTTTTAAGCTCTGTTGTGCGAAAACGTATATGTATATATTTCATCTGAAAAAAATGCAGTGTCCGACGCGAAATAACTTTTGTTACGTTTGTGGCTTATTCGCACCAAGTAAAAATTTGAAAAATATTACTAAAACAGTGGTGAATTCGTTTCAGAAAATATTTAAGACTGCTTATGTTCCTTGCTTTTGGTATACTCCGGAAGTCGTGTGCGACTATTGCTATAGAAATTTGTGCAAGTTTACTGATGGAAGGTCAACAATAAAGTACGCTGTACCAACAATTTGGCTACCACGCACGGAGCACTGCAATGAGTTGTGCTACTTTTGTGTAACTTTTGCTCAAACAAAAGGGTACCAATACATTCACCGCAACAAAATTCGCTACGCTAATGTGGAATCGGTAATTCCAGCAGTTCTATACTCACCAGAAGAGCGTGTAGCGGCTTCAGTGGAGATTTTTGATAATGTTCCCGAAATGAGCGATGCAGAATCAACAGTTGTACCAACACTGCTATCAACTTTTCTTGCATCGAATGCGAGATGCGAGAGTCCACAAGTATCGGAATTTGTGGCAACACCCAGTGAAATTTGGACTGCAATGCCGCATTTAATAACGCAAGCCGACTTCAATGACCTCGTACGAGACGGAAATTTGTCGAGGAGAACAGCAGAACTCTTTGCATCACGCTTTAAGCAGTGGAATATAGTGGCGGCTGATTTTAAAATAACAGCCGCTCGTGGTCGAGGTACCACTATTCCATATGACGAATTTTTTAAATTGCACGAAGATCGGGAAAAAAACCTAGCTTATTGTTATGATATTGATTTGATGTTTGCAAAAATTGGTTACCCTCATATTTCAGAGGAGTGGCGACTTTTCATCGATGTATCGGTCAACAGCCTTAAAGTCGTGCTGCTTCATATCGGTAACATACATCCATCTGTCCCGATCGCATATGCCACAAACCTCAAGGAAACATACGAAGGCATGGAATTAATATTACAGCTGATAAAGTGCAAAGAGCATAATTGGAAAATATGCTGCGATCTGAAAGTGGTCGGTTTACTCATGGGTGTTAAGCGTGGATTTCCAACCCACCAGTGCTTTTTGTGTACATGGGAAGGTCGAAAAAGAGATGAGCATTACACTGAATTTAAGTGGAAGCCGCGAACATGCTACAAAGTAGGCGTAGAAAGTATAGAGAATCTACCATTGGTGCAGCCGTCTCAAATCATTTTGCCTCCACTACACATTAAGCTCGGTCTCGTATCAAATTTTGTTAAAAAAACTGGATCGTGATGGCGAGACCATTGCAACTTTGCGCAAAATTTTTCCGAAATTGAGCGGCGCAAAGATTCATGCAGGTATTTTTTTTAAGAAGTCATTCAGTAACTTTATGATTTTTAATGATTTTTTTGATTTAAGGTGTTTTCAATGGTCCGTAGATAAAAAAAATAATTGCAAGTTCTGAATTTTCATCAAAATTAAATGCTATCGAACAACGTGCATGGAAAGGTACAGTTGCCGTTATTGAGCAGTTTCTTGGCAACAAACGAGCTGCCAATTATAGAAATATTGTAGCAGAAATGGTTTCGGCATATGGCGAAATGGGCATATTAATGTCGCTAAAGATCCATTTTCTTCACAATCATTTAGATTTTTTCCCTGATGATTTAGGAGCTTGTAGCGATGAGCATGGCGAAAGGTTCCATCAGGACATTGCGGCTATTGAAAAGCGATGTAAAGGACAAGACATTACGCATATGCTTGGCGAATACTGTTGGTCTATTTGTCGCGATACTGAAGCAAATGCTTACAACCGCAAAAATAAAAGGCCTAAATTTCTTTAAAAACATTACAATTTTTAATGTAACAATTCTTTATTTTTATAAAACAAAAGTAATAAAAAAAATTGTTTTTTTAACGAACTGAAACCTTAAAAAAACGATAACCATTTAAAAAAAAAAAAATTAGGAAAATCTGAGAATTGATAAAAATCAATTTTTTAAAAAATTTGACGTGATACAGTCATTTCCACGAGTCTGCCTGCAAAAAATCAGCTCGATTGGATCATTGAAAAGGGGTTAAAAATCGGTCCAAAGGCTTTCACACAGGCCACTACGAGCTTTATACTTCAAACTTAAAAAAAAAAAAATTCTGACGTGTACATGAAAATCGCCGATACACGTCTATTTTTATTTTTCATCCCCTTTCCGAAAAAGTAAATTTGGTTCATAGGACAGAATGTGTGTAACACTGTGTTATTTTCCCCATACCCTGTGGGTAATGGGTAAACGATCGCTACCCATAATAATGAGTTACCATGGGTAAGCCAGGGTTACTCATTACCCACGAAATACGAACTCCAGATATAATGTCAAAGATGCGATTGATTTTAAATCGGGAATATGAGAATAGATGATGGCGAAATATTGGTGTCATTCGACGTGGTGTCCCTGTTCCCAAGAATACCGTTACATTTGGCCATTAAGGAGGTAGAGAAGAAATGGAGTATACTGGAAAAATGTACACAAATGCCACAACACTTATTCATTGAGTTGCTGAAATTTTGCATAAAAACGACGAGATATTTCAAATAAGAGGACAAATTTTATGAGGAATGAAGTGAATAACACACTGAAGGTCTTAACACATACAACGGACAAATAAAATTCACGATGGAAGAGGAAAAGGACAGAGGATTCCCGTATCTGGACTCTGTCGTAATTCGACAGGTCAACCTACTCAAACTAGATTGGTACTAGAAGACTACAGCGTCCGAAACACTAATTAACTTAAATTATAAGAATAATTAGAATAATTATTATCAATACGGCGAAAAATTTCATGAATAGAGTTCTGAAGATCTGCGACAAGGAGTTTCATGTGGATAATAAAAGAAGAATAAGCGAAATTCTTCGCCTAAATGATTTCTCGGCCAGAATAGTAAATGGTCTACTGAATCGGAATGGACACACAGGACAATTTATGGAACGAGGACAAGATCAACCAGACAAAACCCCACCGAAATCACACAATACTCTGAGCAGATTATTTATCCGGGTAAAGTCCATAGTAACGGAAAAGGCTAAATCTAATATTGTGTATCAAATGAAATGCAATGGGGATAAGACTGACGTATGACAAAAAGTATATGTTGGCACCACGATGACGAATTTGAAGACAAGACTGTCTTCCCACAAATCAGATTTAAGGTCCACCTATAAACCTATTTAACAGAAAACGGCACTAGCGATCCACTGTGCTGTGACGGGTCATAATCCTAACTTTGACGACGTTGACATTTTAGCGGAAGGGACACGAATCATTCTCGAAATGTTGTACATAATTAACGTTCCCTCAGAGAAAAGACTCAACTACAAGACCGACACTGGCCGAAGCGCTCAAATATGTTTGACGACGTTGACATTTTAGCGGAGGAGACACTTTATTCACGACGAATCACTCTCGAAATATTGTACATAATTAACGTTCGCTCAGAGAAAAGACTCAACTACAAGACCGACACTGGCCGAAGCGCTCAAATATGTTTGACGACGTTGACATTTTAGCGGAGGAGACACTTTATTCACGACGAATCACTCTCGAAATGTTGTACATAATTAACGTTCCCTCAGAGAAAAGACTCAATTACAAGACCGACACTGGCCGAAGCGCTCAAATATGTAGGCACACGATGGGTTATTAATGTTATTAATGTTAAATATTTTTGTATATAGAACCCTGAGGCTGATTAACGATGCTAATCGAAATTTTGGGAAAATTTAATAAATCTTGAAAAAACAGTCGAATCCGCTGGTACTTTCATTTTATGACCTCAAGCCAAACTAATTAAACAGAGATAATATAAAAGGTCAACAATCAACATCATAGTAATTTTGGAAAGGTAAGATGTAGGGCTATTTTTTTAGGAGAAAAAAAACATAAGTTATCTGCCATCTGGATTTTTTTTTGAATGCTCCGTATCTCAGCGATTTCACTTTCGAAGCACCAATTCGAAGTCTTTCAAACCGCTGCCATTTCGCCCCCATGCATTTTCGGGGATGATCGTAAATGGACATATTTTCATGAAATGAGCCAAGGAATATGCTGGTGAAATTTGTCCAGTTGTGACTGAACCACCCTGTATAAGTAATATAAGTGGTCATTTCAAGCTACAAATAAGTACTAATATAATACAAAAAATAGCTTCAAATTTCGAAAATAATTTGTTAAAATCCTTTTACTAATCACAAACGTATGAACTTATTTCATATCGAATATTTCGATATTTATCTTAACAAAACAATTAAAATCCAAAAAAAAAATTTGGAACTGAAAACTAACACCAAGCGTTTTTCTGATATGCTACCCCAGCGGGCAAAAAACCGAGCCTTAGCGAGTGTTACGCTAAATGCTCGCAATCGGGCTGAGAAGCGGGTATTTACCGGACCAAAACCGGGGGAGAAATTAAACTCGCCCTAATATTCGCAAACTGGTTTAAAAACGGGTGCTACACGGACGAAAAGAGAGAAACATTGTTGTCGTTGTGTCGTGCGCCAAACAGAGGCACACACGTGCAGGCATACGACACAACAACAAAGTTTTGGCAATTGGATTTTGTTTTGTTTTTCGTGTTGTTCTCGCAAAAGATATTGCAAAAGTCTCGCAAACGAATCTCTTGCAAGACATCGTAAACGAAACTTTTACTGCCACAAACTGAGCGACTAATGATTCATTTTGCGATCGTTTTCGGATCTGTTTTCGAGAGTTTTACCCGCATAAGTTTCGCGTAACTCTCGTATGCGATATCGTATACGAAGTTTTGGTCCGCTGGGACGCGACACACGTATTTCCTTCGGTAGGTGGGCATATAGTTTCTATATTTCTTTTAAACTATGGTTTCATTCACTTGTTTTCGCTACTACTGCTTTTGAAAAAAATGCTAATTTGAATTCAAACCCGTATTGTCTAGTCTTTTTTTAAATAAAAAAAAACTGTTGTTACGCCTAAGTTTAGGGAATGTATGTGTGACTCCTGCAAACCTGTTTGAAAACAAACTGGTCGTTTTTAAATTACACTAGTATTGGTAAATTTCGGTGCTACTGCTACAATTGGAGTAGTTATTTAAAGACTGGCCGGAATGAATTTTTAATCAAAAACCTTCCAACGTCCAAACACTGTAGCAACTTCTCTGTTCGCAGATGCCAAAACCGTTTGAGTGTCGGAGGGCTCTCAACCAGAAATGGTCACTGAACCGAAGGAAGAACCACTTGATGAGGATATGGTGATGGTGGCGAAATGGTTTTGGCATCCGATGACCATCAGAAATTCTATTTTATGTTACGTGTTGTACTCTTGTTTTGAAAAGATATTTTCGCTAAAAATGATTTTTTTCTTTTTTTTTTGCTGGTGAAAGCCCCTAAACATGATAACTTTTTTTTCCATCTAAGTAATCCTGATTTTTATTGTGTTTTCATAGATTGATCTTTGGATTTAATAAAACATGAAAACTGGGACCCTGAAAAAAGCATCTGGATTGTCCGCAGCTATCACGAATTGGAGTCTGTAGTTTTGTTTCAAAGGGAATATAGGCGCACGTTTAGCGGCGATCCTCCGAGTAGATGGACGATATTGTGTTTTCATAGATTGATCTGTAACAACCCTTTTTGGTGACGGTCGCGGAAGTGGCACGATGGTTTCAGCTGCGGCTCAACTCGCCGGAAATGGGGGGTTCTTCTGCCACTAGGCTGTTTACATTTAATTTCTCGTGCCATAAAAAAAAAGAATTAGAGCAAAACACTAAACTACACTGGAAACAAGGGATATAGGGAGACAGGAAATGAATGGAAATAAAGGTTAGGGATATGGACGTTCATCGAAATCTTTGAAATACATAATGACACCGGGATTTGCAGATCGGAGAAGGATCCGGATGATATGTCCTTCAGGCGGCCCACCCCTGTATGACTTTTGCAGTCATCCATGGTATCAACTTCGCCTCTGAGTTCTAGGTTGATACCCCAAACTGGAATTACACCGTAACTCTAACCAGCCGTTACATATTCAGCCTATTTAAATATAACTCAACACATGACTAATTGGGTCTAACGATTCACAAAAATATTCCAAGTTTATTAAAATTTACAAGATGCATATTTCTACATACTATAAATTACGAACGATCAATGGACTATATAAATACAAAAAAACTTATAATATGATTTTGCTTATCTCTAATTTATA
This sequence comes from Phaonia tiefii, assembly GCA_963931995.1. Classification (NCBI taxonomy): domain Eukaryota; kingdom Metazoa; phylum Arthropoda; class Insecta; order Diptera; family Muscidae; genus Phaonia; species Phaonia tiefii. The sequence goes on from OZ008369.1 coordinate 142,760,693, forward strand.
TATAATTGGTTAAATAATTTATAAAAGAGATATTTTTGAGGTTTTTCTATGTATTTTTTTTTTATTGTCAATTTAGTTTTATTTTTTTTCAGACACTAATTTTAGAAACAATTTTCAAATATTGTGCATTATTTAACCAACTATATATTTTTTTTTTTTTTTTTTTTATTTAAATTCTTCTTTATTTACAATCTGCTGTAAAGCAATAAGTAAATTTAAATGATCTTAAAAACTAACATCAGCTGGATCTAATTTTCCAGTAAAATAAGGTGTAAAAATATTATATAAACTATATACATATTTACACATTTAGATAATATAATATACAAAAATTAGTTCCTAAAGGGTAAATCTAAGACATGGTGACGTTTTAATCTTGCAACTTCGTTACTGTCATCGAGAAGGTTAATAGCTAGAGTATTGGGGTGGTTGCTAAGTCTTCCAAGATATGCATCGCTTTTTCTTTTTATTGCGGTAGTAATCATAGAGACATTTAGGTCGTTGTGAATAGTGATGTTTGTAACGAACCAAGGTGCGTTAGCTATCATTCTGAGCGTCTTCGATTGATATCGCTGAATTTTTTTGGATGTTCGATTTACTTGCTGTCCCATATAGCTCTAATCCGTACATCCAGACCGGCTGTAGAATGCTTTTATAAAGTAACACTTTATTTTCTAATGTTAATTCTGATCTAGGACCAAGCAACCAGTACATTCTTCTTGATTTCAAGTTAAGATGTCTAATTTTAGCATCTATATGGTTTTTCCATGTCAATCGCCTATCAATATGAAATCCAAGGTATTTTACGGAATTATGACTGGGGATTGTTTCACCATTGAAGGACACTGGCGGACAGTCTCCCTTACGTAATGTAAAAGTCACGTGGGTAGATTTTTCTGTGTTTATTTTTATGTTCCACTTTTTTAACCATTTTTCTAAGTTCCAAAGCATTTCTTGTAAATATGACGAGGCTATAATGGGCGAATCATTAGTTGTCATCAAGGCCGTATCATCTGCATATGTTGCTGTGAGACCTTTTTCAGATATAGGCATATCGGATGTGAAAATTGTGTATAACACTGGCCCCAAAACACTCCCCTGAGGAATACCTGCATTTGCGACACATATTTCTGATGTTTCATCGTTTATTTTTACATAAAATGTTCTTTCGTTCAAGTATGATTTTAAGAGTTGAAAAAATGGAGCAGGAAGTAGTAACTTTAATTTGTACAACAGACCCTCACGCCAAACTCGGTCAAAAGCTTGCTGTACGTCCAAGAAAACGGCTGAACAGTATTTCTTTCTTTCTAAGGAATCTGTTATCATATTTACTATTCGGTGACATTGTTCGGGAGTCCCATGGTTGTTACGAAAGCCGAATTGGTGTTCTGGGATTATGTTTCGAAGTTGCAGGATTGGTAAAAGTCTGTTTAAAAACAGTCTTTCAAATATTTTCGAAAAAATAGGAAGGAGGCTTATGGGTCGGTATGATGATGCTAAAAATTCGGGTTTATTTGGTTTATTTATCATTATAATTTCGGCACATTTCCATTGACCTGGGAAGTATTGCAGGCGCAGCATTAAATTAAAAACCATAGTAAGAAATACGACTGCTTTGAATGGTAATAATTTAATAATAGATGACGTAATGCCATCGGAACCTGGCGACTTCTTAGGTTTAAGATTACAGATTTCCTGCTTAACATCTTGTGTGGATATGTACTTTATTGGCAGGTCCATTTGATTCGGACTTTCTAAAAAACTTTTTATTTCTGCATTATCATTTGCAGTGTTCAGGGAAAATGGTTGAAAAGTGTTTTCAAGATGTGATGCAAATGCATCCACTTTAGCCTTGTCGGATCGACACCAAGAGTTATTATGGTCCTTAATTGGAATGTTTCTCTTTTTGGGTTTTTTAATTGACCTTGTTATGTTCCATAAACAATGGTCGTTAGTTGACGGTGCTGTGGGGTCCAAACTTCTAAGAAATTTCGCCACTTCTTTATTTTTGAATTCTTTAATTTTTAATTTTAATTGTCTAGACGCATGATTAAAATTTCGTTTGTCGATGGGATTTCTACTACGCATCCAAATTCTTCTTAGTCTTCTTTTATTTCTTAAAAGATCTCGTATTTCTGCTGAAGTATAACACTTGTTAGCTTGTTTTTTGAGTGGTAGCTCTGGGGTTGATAAGTAGGCAGCTTCATGAATTAGTTTTGTGAATTTTTCTATCGCGTTTTCAAGTTCAGTTTCTGTTTCAATTTTAGATGATAATTCGACATGTGTGTCAATCCAGTTCTTGAATGAATCAAGATCAGTCCTGTCAGATATTAAACTAAGTTTTTGTCTAATGAAATTGCCAACAGTGCAGAAATTCAATATCACCGGGGAATGGTCTGAGCTCAGTTCATCACTGTCTATTATATCTAGGCAACTTACAGGCACGCCTTTGAAAACTGCAAAATCTAAAAGATCGGGAATTTTGTTCGTATCGCTTGGCCAGTATGTGGGGTTTCCAGTTGATATAGTCGCATAGTGATATTTTTGTATACATTTAAACAATTCCCTTCCTTTTGGATTCATAAGCCTAGAACCCCACCAAGGGTGTTTTGCGTTGAAATCACCGCCGATAATAAATTTTTGTCCAAGTTTTTGGAATAAATTGTAGTAGTCTTGACAAGTAATTGTATGCCTTGGAGGAGAATAAATAGAAAATATTGAAATGTTATCATCATGGCTCTTGATTTTGACTCCAGTTGCTTGAACAGGACAGGTTTGTATTTCATCTACTACTTCATATTTCATGTTTGATTTTATAAGAATCGCGGTTCCAGCATGAGCACGGTTGTCTGGGTGGTTTGTAGAAATTAAGTCATAATTTTTTATTTTAAAATGGGTTCTTGATGTAAAATGTGTTTCTGATATGAGGCATATGTCAATATAATTGGTTTGCAGAAATAATTCAATTTCATGTTGATGGTTGGAAAGGCCATTGGCATTCCATATAGCAATGCGTAAATTTATTTGCATAACTTCTGCATTAACAAGGACATCATGCTGACTAGAGTGTTTGTCAACTCCAGCTGTTTTGATAACATTTTTTCCAACTTATCCATGAAATTATTATTTACATTGCCAGAAGCTACCTGCGAGTATAATAGCGGTTCGTTCGTATTTTTGAAAGAATTTGTTACATTGTGAAAATCTTCAGAATTCGGGTGAACAAATGACTGAATTTTATTATTTTGTGTATCCCTGGGTCGCTTTTGTGTTAAATACTGATAAACTCTACAGCCACGGTAGCTGGCTGTATGAGCTTGATTACAGTGTACACATTGAGGTGGAATTTCCTTAGTTTTCGTACATTGTGCAGTGGGATGATCCAAACTACATTTCACACACCTATAGGGTCGTCGACAATATGATTTCGTATGTCCATACATTTGGCAGCGATGACATTGAACAAGTTCATTGCTTTTATGAGGAGGTACTATTTCAACAATGGCACTGCTAATATCTCTTATATTATATACACTTTTGTTGCTGGTATCAGGGACTAGATCTACGAAGAACATTGGAAGTGGTTCTTTTGTAATTTTACTTTTAATATTTATTACATTTCTAACAACATGACCTCTAATTGTAAGTTCTGACTTGATATCTTCTATAGGAGTACTATGATGCAAGCCTTTAATAACAACTCTAAAAGACCTTTCCTGCTTAAGCTGATATGTATGATACACAATTTTTTGTTGTTCAAAATGTTTAACAATTTTTCTGTAAGACTCTACTGTCTTTATCATTATTTTTACTTGACTATTTTTCAAAGATTTATAGTAAAAGTCATTTGTAGGAATAATTTTAGAAATACTGTCTATCATCTTCTCAATTTTTTGCACATCTGGAACAAATATTGGTGGCGGTTTAGGTGGTTGTTGTTGTTCATTTTCTTCATTATCGTCTTTGTCGTTCGACGCTAGGCCATCAAATCTGTTACTCACATTCGGCATGTAATTGTTGTTGGCATTGTTAGATTTTTTATGTTGATGAATTTGAGGTGATCCAACTTGTTTACGTTTAAATGGTTTTTTTGGTGTAACTTGCTGCCAGCTCACGTTGTGATCGTCTCCGTCGTCTTCGTCTTCGTTATGCATGTTTTTGATTTTTTCAACGCACTGCACAATTTGTTTTTGCTTTTCGCTTGTTACTATTATTATTGTGTGGTTGTTAATCTCTTTGTGGGTGCACAAATAAATGTATTTTGTTATTAGGTTTAGTTCTCAATATTTGGTCGCTCTCAGTGAATTTCAGAAAAAAGAAAAAACACGTCTGCTCACAACCGCGATCGAGACGAGACTGAACCAACTATATATGAGGCTTTTTTTCTTTGTAGGGAAGTAAACAAAAATTGAGCTCAACTTAAATATTTTTCCGTTTACAAAAAAAAAGTTTTCTTATATATGTTTTTTTCACGTTTTTAATCTTCTTGTTTTTAAGTTTTTTTTTTCTTATGCAAAAATCTAAAGTTATCCTATATAATTATTTTATTCGTTTTTACAGCGTATTTCTTTTTATAGTAATAGTTTTTTTTTTTTTAACTTAATTCTATTTTTTTTCTTTCAGACTCTTCTCTTCAGATTTATAAGTTTTCTTATCGGAATTACGAAGATCATGTACTTTCACGAAATTTAATTTTTTTCTCTTTCAATGTTTCAAATTTAACAAATTTAATTTTTTTATTTTTTTTTTACGAATTTTACAAATTTCAAGTTTCTTCTGTCATCACATGAATAATTAGTTTAACTACGACACATACTTTCGAAATTACAACATACATAAGTCTAAGGGGACAAATTCATATGGACGCGTCGTGTACCGTTTTAAGGTTACATTTCTCCGCGTTACGAAATCTTATCCTATTCTCCACTTATTCAATCAGCGTGCAGAATTTCAAATTTAGATTTTCCAAACAATTGTTATTTCTGCCACTTTATATTGGCCGGACTTTGGCAACTCTTAATGGACTGTCTTACCTTATATCCGCTGATATAATTTTCTTGTGGATGGCAAATTACACAACTAAGGGGGATTATGTCTCTACTACCTTTCCGGTTGGCTTTCGCTATCCTGCACTCGAACCTTATGATGATAATTCACCTTATCACCAAAAATGCTTATCTTCCACAATTGGTAAGTAAGCAAAACCTTCGGCGACAACAGATGGCGCTTTTATTCAAATTGGTATATCCCTTTATCAAAAGTAAAAAACAAAACTTTATAAAAAAAAGGGAAACTTTAATGGCAGAGTTATTCCGCAGACGTAGTTACGTAAACGGTTAAGTGTCAATTTATTAATTTACCCCTTTGTAATTGTAAACGCCAAAGGTTAAAATCCGCGCGGCACTTTCTCGATTTTCCTTAAAATTTCTTCTCGTTTCTAAAATTCATTTTAAATATTAATTAGCAAGCACAAATTAAAAAGACTTCACTTCAAAAAAAAACTTCACTATATCAACTCAATTTACCCGGGACTTGACTCAGTACACTTATAAACACTTTTGGTAGATCTTTTGCTACCACACGACTTATACCTCACGTGAACGCAATCCAATTGAATGATCTGATTCGTAACCTAACTATGTGATACAGTCCTATGTTGATCAACCCCGTCTTTAAGCCATTCGCCCTTAGCTTTTCGCTGCCAGATGTTCGTGTTCATTGGTCCACGTCATCAAGCATATCCACGTCATCATATATGTATATGACGAGTTAGATTCTAACCTAATTAGAACCCGCATGTAGTTGTAAGCAACCCTGTTTACACATTACAACATTGCCATATGGTAACCTTTGGCCACCAGATGTCATCTTAGTACACACATTGTGAATGGGCAATGTGTCATCAAGCATTTTGACAATTATAGTGTGTTGAGACAAAATCATGTGAATAAACAAAGCCAACAGACAACAGCGGAAAAAGAAACAAATTAATTTCCCCTAAATTCCAAATTAATTTCAAAAATTGAACCGATGTGTAGCCATCACAGATCTTTGGATTTAATAAAACATGAAAACTGGGACCCTGAAAAAAGCATCTGGATTGTCCGCAGCTATCACGAATTGGAGTCTGTAGTTTTGTTTCAAAGGGAATATAGGCGCACGTTTAGCGGCGATCCTCCGAGTAGATGGACCATTACGAGACTAGTGAATAATTTTGCATAGTATGGGGGAGTCACTAGAAGGCATTATAATCGTAACCCTTCCGTTCGAATAAAGGAAACTATTGCTGCCGTAGCTGCTGCCATACTAAGTAAACCCAGTGTTGCAACAAGGAGATTATCTTCTCAAATGGGTGTAAGTAGGCAGACTTTTGCAGAAAGTAATGCTTAAGGATTTTGAAATCGCTTGGAAATTTGGAAGAGGACGAGAACTTGCTGAATTATCTTTTCATGGCTGATGAGGCTCATTTCGATCTGAACGGCAACGTAAACAAACAAAATTGTCGCATATGGAGTGGTTCCAACCAGAGTTCGTATTTACCCCCATGTGTAACCCATACACATCGTCGTGGGGAATGTGTAATGAATGTTTACCCATTACCTACAGGGAAATGGGGAAAATAATGGGTAGCTACCCACGAAAATGGGGTTTACCCATTACGATTACCCATTACCCACAGGGCAATGGGGAACTAATGGGTAGCTATCCACGAAAATGGGGTATTACCCATTACCCTCAGGGAAATGGGGAAAATAATGGGTAGCTACCCACGACAATGGTGAATTACTCATCACGATTACTCATCACCCTCAGGGAAATGAGGAAAATAATGGGTAGCTACCCACGACGATGGGTAATGTGTTACCCAAGGTAACCCATCCCCATTTTTGATCGAAATTATGAAAAAATTAGGAAAAATCTCTATATCTCGGAAACAGAGCGTCCAATCGAAAAATTAACAAATTTTTGCTGTTTTCTAAAGAGTTTTCATAAAGTGGTAGAATTTTTTTTCGAGAAATCGCCAAAATAAGAAAATCGCTAAAATTAAAAAGTGGCTATAACTCGAAAACGGTGCGTCCAATCGAAAAAATAACAAAAACTTTACCTCCATAGGAGGCTTTAAGCAATGGGTGTCTCCAATATGCCATCACTTTTTTTTGGATTTATAGCCACCTCTTTTTTTAGCGATTTTCTTATTTTGGCGATTTTTCTGAAAAAATTCTTCCATATGAATTGGACCACTTTATGAAAACCCCTTAGAAACCAGGAAAAATTGGTTATTTTTTCGATTGGATGTTCGGTTTCCGAGATATAAACATGAAGGCGTTTTAGCGATTTTTTGTTTGAAAATTTTTATTTTTAACGATTTAAAAAAAATGCCATATTGGAGAGACCTATTGGTTAAAGCCTCACACGGAGGTTCACATAGATGTAAAATTTGTACTATTTTTTCGGTTGGATACACCGTTTTCGAGTTATAGCCACTTTTTTATTTTAGCGATTTTCTTATTTTGGCGATTTTTTGAAAAAAAAATTCTTCCGTACGAATTGGACCATGCCGCACCTGCATCAACGAGAAGCGCGGGCGTTTAAATTCAATTATCTTTAAGATTAATTAAACAATTTTTAATACAATTCATTGGGCTTTCAAATGAAGGAAGATTGAATAAATTCCATGCACTACAAAAACAGTTATTCGAGTTTCCTAATGTATCAAAATTCAACAGCCACCCTGTTTATGTTAATAAATGTCATACTTTTTAGGGTTTTATGGAACAAATAAATCCCATTTATTGCTCTTAACGCCACCTAGAAAATTATCCATTAAAATAAAAATTTCCCAACTCTTGTCTTTCATTTACTATTTAATTTCCGGTGTAGGCAGTTCTTTGGAGAGTTTACAGCCGAAGAGGGCTAAGGTGGTCAGTTGGAACTCTGGCCAGAGGTCCTTTAGTGATGTTGTAGAATACAACCTCGTAATGGCGATTAGGAGGAAGACTGAATCATTCCGAAGGATAAATGGAAATATGTTGTGGACGCATTGTCCTCAATATACATTCACATCCGAAGGAGATACCGGCACCTCGTCCATAATGTCGCAACGCAGGCTGGTTCCAAGGCCGGGCAAAGTTAGTCGCTTTAGAAATCAGCGGTCGGTAAATTACTACCGAGCAGATTTGAAAAAAGTGAATGAGGTATGGGCAGAGGCTGCACTGGATGTTGCACTGAATTTTTTAGGACCTCCAAGCTAGGCCCAGAACTTCTGCCTGGATCCCAGCCAGGATTGGTTGGTTTACGTGGTTGCTAAAGATACTATTTAGCATCAATTAGTGTCTTGAGACACCGTTTTGCATACCACATCACTGCGGACAGTCTGTGTATATCAGTGAGGTTGTGTAGGAAGGGACGACCTATAGTCTTTAGGCGTCTATTCATTCGAGCCGGACAACTGCATAGGAGATGTACCACCGTCTTCTTCTCTTCTGCGTCTTTACAGGCACCACGGCAGTGGTCATTATGTGCAAGATTCAGCCGTCTTGTGTGATTACCGATTGGCCAGTGCCCGGTCAGCATGGCAATTAGCCTTGATATGCTCCCCCGATTTTGGCTAATAAGACAGGTAGTCCGGTGAATGTTATATTCTGGCCATGTGTTCCTGGATATGCGGCACATTTCCGTTCCATCTGGCATTAGCTCTTTCAAGGTAATGCAGGAAAATGCCTCTTTTGACCGACCCTATAGACGTTGCGACTGACACCATATGGAGTTTGGTGGAAAAGGATCCCGTCATGGCTAGTTCGTTTGCCCTTTCGTTCCCAAGGAGACCCTTGTGGCCTGGTATGCAAGTAAGAACCACATTGGCCAGTCGACCTACACTGACAAGTTTTTCCATACATTCACTACCGAGTTTAAATTCAGTGTTGTTAGATTTAAGTGATAGGAGAGTCGCCTGGCTATCTACAAATATTCCAATGTGCTCTGTTCTCCGTTGTAGTATAAGTTCGGCGCAGGCTTCCTTGATGGCCAGTACCTCCGCTTGGAAAACGCTGCACTAGTCTGGGAGTTTGAATGATAATTTAAGGTTTGCCTCATCGGAGAGAACACCCGAGCCGGTTCTACATTTCAGTTTGGATCCGTCCGTAAATACTTTGGTGCCAAAACTTGTCAGTGGTTCTCCTTTATCCCAATCTATTCTTCTGGGAAACCTGACATCGAATAGGTTATCGAACGTCAATGAGGGGGTGCAGTAATTGGTGGTTATGTTGAGTTCTCTTGGGATTGTCTGTAGTATTCTCGCATGTCCACATGCATTACTCTTCAAGATGCCAAGAGAATTTAGACGGGTAGCGCTCCAGGCAGCACTAGCTGTTATGTGAAGGTCAATTGGTATAATATGAAGCATTGCATTAAGGACTTCAGCTGGACACGACCTCGTTTCCCCTGTTATGCCGATGCAAACTGATCTCTGTACTCTCTACAACAGTTTCATGGTGGACGTCTTCGCCGCGACAAGGCACCATAACATTGCCAGCTAGGATAGTAATCCCGAATCATTCTCAAGGATAGTAATTTCGAACTTCTAACGCACAAATCGTGCATCTGAAAGAGGATTATAGTGTCCGTTGATACACGATGTTCACATTAAACAACGAGTCACCGCCACTACTGGGAAAATCCGGTGGCGTAATTTCGTTTGCTTTTGGACAGATAACCCTGAAGATTTTCAAACGGGAGCAGGAATACAAGGCTGTGGATAACATGTCGACGGTGAGTGGGAATGTACATACTCATAGAGACATGTGAAAGTCCTTGGCAGATCCGGTAAAGGATATTCCCTTACCCGACGCTAATCTGGATAAGCTTATAGATGCGCTTCGGCGCACTGACAATACTGACATTGGTGAAGACTCTTTTTTGATGTTTGACGAAGATCAGGATGTGATTGTGATGGAAAAGCCAACAAATGTTGCGCCTACATCATGGTAAAGTGGTATCTGCCACTTTAAGCCTACGCCAGGCCAAAGGTCATGTAGATGTGGTCCTAATCTAAGAGCCCTGAGATGCTAAGGGAAGGGTGTGTGTATTAACGACCACGGGGTGCAGGACAATATCCATACTGGGCGAAAGCACTCCTAAAGCTGGCATTGTGGCCAGCAATGATCTGAATATGTTCTTGTTGACGACATACAGCGACAGAGACAACGTTTCAGTTAGCCTGGAACAGAATGGTTCCAATAGTTGATTCGTTGTATCGTACGTGAAAAGGGACCACAGACATCTAACGCGGGACCCAAGAATTACCCTTACCGTAAGATGTCTCATAGAGGAGACGACAAGGGTGGGTACCCCAGTGATTGTGGGTACTGACTTAACACCCATATTCTGAACAACTTACAACTATCTTAACACCCATATTCTGAACAACTACACATCATCCATTATGGGGTAGAACTGATACAAATGAGAGGGGTGAAACACTCATGGAGTATTTGCTGAGTACTAACGTTGCTATATCTAATAGAGGTAATGAATCTACCTTCGTCACCAGCTCTAGACAAAAGCTACTAGATGTCACCTTTTTAACGGAAGACCTGCATGAAATGATCAGACAATGGAATGTCCTTGACGCCAACTCGTTCTCTGAGCATAAATTCATTGGATTCCAGTTGGGCTGGAGCATTACCCAGCCTGAAGTAGATCATCGTCTTTGTGGCTCTACTAATCCTAACCATAGAGTTTCACTTTAAATTAAGCTTAATTATTTAAAGGCCAGTGCTAGAACATGTGTCATTATTTTCTTGCTTAATACTTTTTGTTTTATTCCCACAAAAAACAAAGAGAATGCAAAGCAACAGACACATCTACATACATACATTGTTATGTTCGTACAAACGCTACACAAGTTCACACAATTTTCGTTGCTCTCTTGCTATCTCATTTTTATATTTGTACGTATAACCACGTCATTATTCTCTTTGCTCTGAGAGTGCTCCGCACCCACCCAACACAACTATTCGCTGCCGCTACATCAGTGTGTGTTTATTTACGCAGTCTGACAATCTGCGTTTCGCAGTCGGACAAATCTGTGTTCTATATAGGGGTGGGTCACCCGTATGAAAAATAGATGTCGGCCGATTCTGAGACCTACCCGATATGCACACAATATTGCATACAAATCGGTCCTGCCGTCTCGGAGGTGTTTAATACCACACAGTCTGTGATCGCAATCGGACAAACTGTGTTTGGATGTGTTCACTTTGTGAGTTTAGTCCCTACCCCCGCCTGTAGATGTTAACACATCAAAAATCCACAACGTACTCAAATGATTATAATAAAAAGGTGACTATTCGAAATGTCAGTAATAATATCCACACAAAAACACGTGCGACAAAGAACCTCTTTTTGCTGTTATATCTTTAAATGATGATCAGTTCCATGTCTTGAATAGCATGGTTTAGCCTCTTTTAAGTAACCAACCACCCTAGAGTTAAAATCTGAGCAATCAGAAAGTAAAAATTAAATTTTCCTAATTTGTTCCTCAACTTCCCCCAATGTGCAACCCACAAATAAGCTCCGCATAATATTTAAACGAAAGGATTATTTTTTAATTTCCGCCATTCGCTTTCGCTGTGTCCATCTACATCCGGTGCTCAGGCATAAAAGTCCTGCAACCAACAACAATTGTAACAATCTTAACACCCATATTCTGAACAACTACCAAAGCATAAATAATTTGGGTGGAATTTTTAACATTGTAAATTCAGTTGATCCAGAGAAATGCTCATTTGGGTTGCTATTTGCAGCTGCTACAGAATCCAATAATTGATGGACTAATGAATTCAAATTCTGCAAGATGTCTATATATTTGTGCGCAGTCAAAATGTGTTTGAGATTTCCGATATAAAGTTTTATTTGATTAATGTCAAATTGCTGTCTTAAAATTAAACAAGAATTTTTGTTGTAATTGTATTGTAATAATTGTTGTTGTTGCTCCTTAAGCATAATGGGTACATCTGTCATTTACAAAGATAAGCATGACAGGGAAAATGTTTAATAACACAAGTATTCAATTACTTAACTAGAAAGATGTTTGCAATTTAGGTCTTCAGATAAAAGAGTATTTGGAAAGGAGGACAACTGAAGAACTCAATGCAGTGTCTATGTTACGAGTTATGTCAAAATATCTAGGCTCGGCGCACTGTGGAATATTTTCATACAAGAGGCGTCAGAGAATAGAATAAATAAAGTTGGAGATTTGGGAAATTTGCTAACAATCAAAATATGACACGAAACTAAAACTCGTCCTATTTTCCTCACTTTCAACGAGACTAATTTTACAACTGACTAATTTTAAGTCGACAATAATAACAAACTCAAAAGAAATAGGACCATAGGGTGAATATACTTAGAGGTATCGTATCATATGACGTGTCACTTCCCACTCTCCGTGGTGAGGTCGGTGCGATAGAGAGACGTTCGACGTAAATTCACTTACACCAGATGGAGTCACAAGAACTGTTGAATTAAATTTGTCATGTCGTTTTCGTGGAAAACTTTTAAATTTAAACGTATTTTGGACTTGTTTGTTATCTTTAATTGTTGGTCTACATTTGTGTTGTCTTTAACACAAAAATGTTTACACACACACACGAAATATCGTTGATGTTTTCTTGTTCGTTGTGTAGAACAAATGCCTCTATCTGCTATTATTAAACCAATATTTTCCAAAATGTAACGTCCATATGCAGCCAAATGTCGTAGATTTGCTGAGAGAAGTGGGCATGGGACTGTCCGTGGAGGTGGAAAGTTTCTGATAGCCATTCACTTGGGAGTTGCCAGAAATGGTTCCTTCATTGGACAGTCCAAGCCACTCACTACTTCTAAGCAGTATGTCCTGGGCAATGGCTTTATCGGAAACCTCCATTAGCTAGCTAGAGTGAGAAGGCGAAAATAAAAGAGCGGCCTGATTTGGTTATACGATCACTGATGTGTCGCAGGCTTAGTAGGTGACTGATGTCACTGAAGCTTATCAAACAATCGGACATATTCCTTTGTTTTTCGAAGGCAGATGAGCCAAACATGCGGGCCAACGGCAGATAGAAACCAAAAGAAGAAAATCCAGGTTCGACATGTTGCATCCTAGTCAGCGTCTGATCCATAAGCAAACATCCTGGCAGTAGGTAAAATGAAAAAACCCGGTGGACTGGGTTTGCCTCCCGCCACCGTTCATAATGGCAGTGAATATACAAAAAACAAGAAAACATAAACAACCACCGCAAACGTTATAAGGACCTCGATTTACGGGTATGCACTTGGAATGTAAGAACTCTATATACATCCGGTGCAAGTATCCCATTGGCAGATGTCCTCGAAAGTTATAAGGCTGACATTACCGCTATCCAGGAAATGCGATGGACAGGACATGGCTGCACAAGGAAAAGAAACTGCGATATATACTACAGTTGCCATGAAAAAAAAAACATGAATTTGGTTGCGGATTTGTAGTTGGTTGTCAAGGTTGAATCCTGTGAGTGAAGGTATAGCCACAATCCGCATAAAAGCGAAATATTTTTATATTTCCCTAATTTGTGTGCATGTCCCGACAGAAGAGAAAGATGATGATGCCAAAGACATATTCAATGAGCGCCTAGAGGAATCGTATGACTACTGTTCTGGACATGACAATAACATTGTACTAAGAGATTTTAAAGCTAAAATAGGCAGCGAAAAAGTAGGCCGCGCCAAAAAGACATGGTTGTTAGTGGTACAAGATTCCAGCTTAACTACATCCTATTTGGTATCCCCTGGCTACTTGGGTATGCCCTGATCAAAGAACGAAGAACCAAATTGATTACGTGGTAATTTATGGAAGGCACTTATCCAATGTCATGGACGTAGGAGTGATCAGAGGAGCTAACATCGATTCTGATCACTACATGCTAGCAGCAAACGTTCGCACAAGATTAAGTAGAGCGAAAATCGTTCGAAACCAGACGCAGGGGAAGTTAGACATCGGAAAGCTGCAATTACCAGAGGTAGCCACAGCCTACTCAAGGAGGCTCTCGCAAGTTTTGGCACAGAACCTACACCCTCCCGATGACGATCCTGAAGCACAGTGGACACCCATTTCCACCTCTATAAAAACTGCCGCAACAACCGTACTTGGTTTTCAAAAACCGCTTCGCAGCAAACCATGGCACGACGAAGAGTGTTGCGTAGCAAATGATGAAAAGAACGCTGCACGCATGGCAATGCTTCAATCAATTGCAATGTGATCTGCAACTGAGCGGTATAGAGGAAAAAGAAAGGTGGTGAACCTTCTCTTTAGGCGCAAGAAACGGCAGTGGAGAAAGCGCGAGAGTGAGAAAATTGAGACCACTAGTAAACAAATATATACTATGCTATGATTCTTTCCCACATGTCAATATCGAGCAAAATTTTCCGACTGATTTTCGGGTCAACATAATTCATACAAGAGTGGCCGTGTTTCGATCATTCCAAAAATTGTGAATTTCATATTTCTGGAATGTTTTAATAACTGGAAAAATTACAAGTCTTACACGCAAAGAAAAAACTCGTTCCTCCCAAACGAAATCTCAGATAAGTGAAGTTCGTTTGGGGACTGTAGTTGGGAGAAACGAACTTCTGTTAAGCCATACATGTCATTTCGTTTGGGAGAACCGAAAAATGTTTGCAGCAAACGAGTTATGAAAAACATAAGCTGAAAATAACGTTTGCGAGAAACGAAAAACGGTTCCGCCAACTGTTCCCTCGGTTACAGCAACCGAGTTGTAGTTGTAGTTACTCTACTCAGTACAACATTACTTATACATTACAATTTATATTCATGGTTTCCATAAGCTCTTTTTTGTGTAAATTTCCAACTTTTATGATTTTGGTTTTACCCATAAAGTTTGTTTTAAAAAAGTTGGAATTTTTGTCTATCTTTTCCGTGTCTACTAACACGTCCGTCTCGCCTTGTATTCAAATAACAACTAAAAGCGCAGCAAACTACAACGCGTCAGTTGCCCATCCAAGATATATTGACGAGTGGACTGTGTATACAGTCGAAGGAATGAGAGAATGAGAGAAATTTACGTTCTTCATATTCTGTGCTCTCATTAGAAAAATGGCTAATATCAGTTATCGCCAACGGTTTTTAACTTGCGACAAATGTAATGTTGTACGCGTTTAATGCAAACGACATTTCGTTTGCAACAACATGATACACATTTGCGATATATGAGTTTATTTGGGAGAAATATGTACATGAACGGTTACAATTAATACATTAATACAAATCAATCAAAGTATTGTTGTGGCAACCGAGCAATAAACGTTTTTTTCTTTGCGTGTATATACATTATTCTAATTTATGCCAAAAAAAAAAATTCATTTGGCACCAGTTTTGCCCAGAGGCGATAACCTATAAAATTAACCTATAAAATTAACATACTTTATATTTATATTGTTTTATGTCATAATTAGGCTACCTGTAGGATTTTCTAATCAAGCAATCACCAAATATTACTATCTTGATAATTTGCCCCCTGTAACACAACAAGTCCAGACCAAACTTGTTAATTAGCATTTGTTGCATGTCCACTTTAAAACTTGGCCGTTTTTACTGTCCACTTTTTCGTATTTTTTTCCAACTTTCATTCTTTTCCTATTTGGAATTCATTCTTTTACAATGGAATAAGTAATCAGAAATTCCATTAAAATTATCTACAAAAGAGAAAAAAACATTGTTCGTTTTCTCTTGTTACGTACTATTTTTGTGGGTAAACGAAATTATTTGTTGTTACCTTAAAACAGGTATGGAATATGGAGTAGAAAAGCCCACAATATTATAATGATAAAATCTTAATTGAAATGTCATGAAATATGTACGTAGCCACTTGTCCACCTACCTTTTTAATGTGTTTCGTGTTACAATAAACCATAAAAAAGGACAACCCAAACACCAACTATAGCATCGACACACGAACAACACGACAAATAATGATAACGATTTGGATCCCCTGCCCGGGAACATGTCGCACAACAGCTGCTTCACAAATAGAAGGTATGAACATTTTACTTACAAAATCCTTAAATATGGATACCTTATAAGTGCTTTTCAATAATCGACAAAGGCAAACGAGTGATGGAAAGGGCGTTCCTGCTTGTGTTAACATATTTGATGGGTTCATGCGTATATGAGGGCAAATACCCATATGGGGTAAATTACCCAAATGTCCTGTGAACATGTAAATTTGATGGAATGCTCGCGAAACGATCGTTAGGTTGCCTTTATGACGTATTCAGTCTTAAAATCGGGATTTGTCAAGTATTTACAGTTTTAGTGTTACTTTAACCGATAGTCTTAAGTTCTCAATACTAGTCGTAATACTTCCAGCCTGTATTTATAAAACGTAACGGGTTTTTCAATAAGAGCGCTACAAAGGTTTTTTTAAATAAAACAAAGCCGGTTTTAGATACCAATGAAATTCTTTATTCCTGTGAAAGTACGTTCGATGCCATTATGTATGGAACTCGATTTCTTTTGCATGGCCACCACAGGCACGCTTGCAGAAGTCCAGACGCTGTACCCAATTTTCGACTGCTTTCAAGCATAAATCGGCCGATAGTTCGACGAAGTTCATCAATCGTCGCTGGCTTGTTGGCATAGACCATAGACTTGACGTAGCCCCACAGGAAATAATCAAACGGCGTCAAATCGCACGACCGAGGCGGCCAGTCGACTGGGCCATTTCATGAGATAACACGTTTACCAAACTTGGTTTCCAATAAATTGATTGTGGCATTCGCTGTGTGGCTTGTGGCGCCGTCCTGTTGGAACCACATGTCCTCCAAGTCCATATTATCCAATTGGGGCCAAAAATATTCGGTTATCATTGAACGGTAGCGATTCGCATTCACAGTAATGTGCCGGTCCAAAATTATGCAATAATTTGCGGTAAAATTGCAAACAACATGAAAAAATATTTGTATTAATGCTATACATCTTGTCTTTTTTGTTTTTGCACAAAAATGTATACTTGTAATTTTCTTGATTTTTAATGGTCTTTTTTTTAGCTTTAAATTCATTTATTGCCCATATTCAATTATGCAAATAACAGTTCTCATATATATGTTCATCTTTTCCCTAGCGTCTAGTGACAATTCTAGAGTTACAATTCACTTGGACAATTGAAATATAGACGGCCAGCCCATTTACTTCATTACATATTTTCTCTTCAGTAGCTTATTTTTTAATTTTCCTGGGAAAAGGACATTAAAACCCCTGTTTTAATGGTCTTAAATCCTCAAGAAAAATATTGTTAAATTTTAGGGGTAGAAACTGCATTAAATGTGGCCTACGTTAGAAAATTATGTCGTACGTCAGCGACATCTATAGGACAAATGTAGTTCTCGTCGAGACCTATACAACCCCAGCAGGAAAAATACTAGTTTAGAACTAGTATTTTTGAACCATAGAACTAGTAGCGTAGAAGAGGGAGCATCCGCCAGTGGGGCACATTTGACACCACCGATAATCTTGAAAACTAATAAAGCTGTTGATAATAGAAAATCGATAATTTATACATTTATCGATGATCTTCCATCCCTCACACTTTGGAAGTTTCACTTTTCGTGTGATCGAGGGCGGACGTGATTTTATATTTTACGGACTACCTCGAAAATATTTGGGTGTAAATATTTTATGTTATAACTTTTTCAGTTTTCGTGATTTAAAAAAGATACTTCTCTGATGTATGCTATTGCTATTAGTGACAAAATGTCGCCTGTGCTTGTTTTTGTTAATTTATTAAAAAAGTGTCAAAAGTGTTTAAATTAGTGCAAGAGGTTCCTTCTGGGGCTTATTCGCCCGACCGTTGATGGGGTGGTTTCGCCGGTGAGTCTGTCCCATGGGGTGGATTCACCACTGGCAAATGTACCCCATGCGGTGGATTCATACCTGGCAAAGATCTCCAAGCGATAGATTCGCCGCCAGCGTAATTAGGGATTTGATTATAATTTCGAATCTTGATATGCTCTAGTACTATGAACTCAGAATGAATTTGGAAACTATTTATTTATACCAGTAGGTACAAAGATCTTATAGCGATGTTTCGCAACAAAAAAGAACAACTGACCGTAGTAACTTAGATGAGACAAATATGAAGCTGCTGACTTTTATGATATAAAACGAACTACTTTGCGAGATCGAATAAAAAAAATTAAGAAAGCTAAACTGGATGCATTAGATTACTTTCATCGAAATATAACTCAAATCAGGTGTTCATAAACGTCAAGAAAAACAGATATGCGAGTACTTTTAAGCCTGCCCTAACCTACAACATGGCTTCACCTATAAGTATACAATGACACGAAAATTTGTGTTTGAATATGCCACAAAAAATTATATTGCCATGCCTATTTCCAAGGAAAAAACAAGTATTCCTTTTCCTGGACAGTCACATTTCTCACTGCAGTCGTCTAACAGCAATCATATTTTGCAGAAAAAATGGAATTTATATGATTACTTTTCCGCCACATACGTCACACAAGCTCCAAATATTGGATGTACCTGTATTTGGTTCATTTAAAAAGTACTTAGCGACTTCGTTCAATGATTTCCTTGTATCGAATCCTGGAATAATAATAACAATTTACGATATACCATCGCTATCTAATATCCCATTTCGGAAGGCATTTGTTGCTGAAACTATTTGCAAAGGATTCGAAGCGACATTGAACAGACAAATATTTCCTGAAACAGACTTCGTAAACGAACCAATTGACGAAAATCCAACCGCTAACACTGATAATGAACCTAGACTTCAACAAGATGGCATTTCAAATGAACTCTCCGGAGAAAGTTCGCCCACTTCATAGAATTCAACAATCTAATTATAAAAAAAGAAAGGGAAAATCCACAATATTAACATCGACTCCATTAAAAGAAGAAAAGGAACGTGCACAGCAGCAAAATAAACAACTAGCAAATAAACTTTAGGTACGAAAAGTAGTTCCGAAAATAAGTAAGAAACACAAAACCTGCGTCGTATCATCATCTGACGTATCAGATACCCTAAGCTTCGCTCAATCAGACGGATCTATTTATTCATTTGTAGAGACTGAGGGCCTTGGTGAGACCAAATTCGTACTTCTTCGATTTGGTGGCCAGGTAGAGTTCTTTGTTGGCAAGATAATCTGCGAATGTCCGGATTCAGTAACTGTTGATTTTTTAAGAAGAAAACATGTTCTTGGAGTTTTTATGAACCACGTGTTAACGACATATCCCATATTCCAAAAAAATGGCATTGCCCTGAAGTTGCCGGATCCCGCAGGAACGTTGCAACATATATATTTGATGTAGATGTGTCGCACTACAATGTAATGTAAAACTGACTTATTATATCGCATTTATTTTTTATGAATTTTCTTTAATAAAAAAAATCTAACTTTAAATTGTATTTTCCCTTTGACTAATGCGCCCCACCCCGCTGGCGAATTAACCCCTTGGATGGGGCAGTTTCACCCTTTTGGGCCTCTTAGGAAATCCTTAAAATCTATATATAAACATGCGAGGTATTCAGGCTAAAACAGGTAAAATTTAAATTCAACAAATGTAAGTCCTTAAAAAAAAGTTTTGAAAAAACATTAAATGTTTTGTTAGGAGAGTACCTCAAAAAAGTGGAGAATGCTCCCCCTTCTACCCTACGCGCCCATACAAACAACTGTAAAAATTGCCATTACGATGTCCTAGGATTGGGAGAAATTATCTCTCGAGTGTTGCTTTTGACCTAGTGGTGCAACAGTTTAACAGCACTAGTTCAGACTCAAATTGTATGGTTCTAAATCATAGATGTGCAGCTAGTACTCTTTTGAGTCATCGTGTTTTCACACCGATAGTAGCTTGATCGTTTTTTCACACCAACATGTCCGAAAGCTTGCTGCTTGTTTACCGATTCAAAGTCAGTTGCTGTTCTGCATTTGACCAAGCAACACCGTATCGCTCTGCAAGCAAAATTATTTGTAATAAAAAACACTACACTTAAAAAATAAATTTTAATTGCCATGGACGAATATAAAGAAATTTTTATGTTTGTAAATGGCAAAAATCATAAATGGAAATAATCATTGGAGATGTTGATATTTGATTTTTTTTTTAAGATTTAGTTTTAATTTTTAATTTTTTTAATTTTAATTTTTTACTCAGTGTACTACTTTTGTTTTCTCTGCTTTTGTTCTGCTTGCTCCGTTCAACTTAACACAGTCGCAAAATTCGTAAAACTGATTTGAAATGCGTTTGTGTCAGTTTGCACATGTCTGTTCTAAATGATCGGGTTTGAACTAGTTCAGTACCAAAGAAAATAAATATAGTTCAGTACTAGTCATTAAAAGTTGGTACTTATTAAAGTCACATGCAGCAATCGAAACCATAAAATAAGAGCAACTACTAAGCAATTTATTTCTCGAGGGTTGGTATTGGAAAAATTGCTGTATTTCGGGCGAAACAAAAGAAAAAAATTTGGCAAAACAAAGGGAATCAAATAAAGGCACATTGGTGTTGAAAACTTTAAATAGTCTACAGTAAATGCAGCTTTATATTCTGCAATGCCTTTCAAATTGAAAACGATACAATTTAAATATTTTTTAAATGTAACTGGTTCAGTTCTACCTAGTTGTGACCTAGATGCAGAATAACTACTTCAACCTTCTATGGTGCATGAACTAGTACTTTTATGAACTAGTTTGGCAGTTTCCTGCTGGGACGATGTCTAGCATGTTACGATCGAGCCACACACAAAAAAAAACTACGATAAAGAAATGATTTTGGTTGTTTTTCACGGGCTCGGAACGTAAAAAAAAATTGTGTTTTTAAATTGTCTTGAGGTCATGTTTAATATTAGCCCTCGACTTTGGGAAATATTTTCCGGGACCCGGTCTAGTGAATACTATTGTGTATATTTTGTCACTGCGGAATTTGAAAGCGTTAATGGAAACTCAGACGCACCTGCGTGTGTGTGGCACCTTTAATAAGACTCTGGGTAAAATTAACCGCCGTACTCGGCTCTTATGAAGTTTCTGTTCCCATAAAAAGTACGTATATTAAAAGGTACGTACATTTTGTGAACCAAAAATTTCGCTCACTGTTCAGTTGCCTAATACCCAGCTGTGCAAAAATGTTGTGAGCAAAATCAATTACAGGGTTGTTATGCCAAAGTAAGGAGTGTTACCATGTTGGCATAATTTATGCCGTTTTGGCACAATTTTTTTGGTTTTGTCATTTTTTTTTGAAAAATCATGTTAAGTGGCATTTAGCACAATTTCCCCAACATTTTTCCAAATTTTTTTCAATATAAGTGTAATTAAACGACACAATTTTTCGTACTGGAATTTTCTTAATTTAATTTTTCTGAAAAATTTATTGCTGTAATATTTATCGGTATCTTGTGGTATAATTCCGCATTTTTAAGTTTTAAGGATTCACAAAACAGCGCACACGTCTAATATTTATTATGTCAACTTGTTTGCATTAAAATCGCTCAATACAACTATGATTCTTCCGCGAAGTAGACGATTTGGTCACTGGTCTCTAGGATAAGTGAAACAGATTCCAAAAGCAATTATCTAAAAGTTGGAAAATGCTATTCCAAGAAGATTGAAAGAAATTTTTGAAAACTGGAGCTGAAAATTAGGATTGTTTCCGTAATTTTTTAATAGTAAAACTAGTAAAAGAGAGCTTCACCAGAAATATCAATAAATTCTCTCTGAGAGACCACGTTTCAAAAAAGTAGGGGATCGAAAAAATGGTAAATGTACTAAAACTTATGTCAGAAATGTATCCACAACATGATCCTCGTTCGAAGCATTAAGCCGGGATCACAATGCAAGCAACATTTTCAAAAGGCGTTCGCAATATAAGCAACAGTTTACTTCGAATCGAGATGTTTGTTCTAACAGGTGATGCCAGTATTACGGCCCATATATCAGGAATAAAAGTAAGCCAGAAATTACAAAAACCAAATTCATTTGAATTTGATTCGTCATGTAATGAACATAAGGAAAAGCAAATCATTTAAGTTGTTCTTATAACCCAACCTCTATTAGTTGCATCATGATTCAAATGTCACATCCAGGTTTGCATTTTCAATATTAAAATTTTTTTAAACATATTTGCTATTAAAAGATTTTACAGATGTATCTTTTAACACAACTGGGTTCAATTTCCACTGATGCTTTTAAGTTTGAAAATGAAAGTCGAAGTACAGCGCGTTCTACCGGTTAATAGTATATTATTTATTCGAACAAATATGTTGCTAGAGTAGAAATAGATCAACTTCGGCGACAAATTTGTGTTACATTTTTGTAAAAAAAAAAAAAAAAGATATTATGTGAAATTCTGTGTGTGAGAACGAGTTAGCATGAGAAACGAAACTGTCGCTTGCATTGTGAATGCGGCTTCAAACATGAAACATGATTCGCACTGCTGGAATCAACCATAGTGATATTATATTATGTATTTCCGTTTCTGTTTTCAATAAAAATCATTTATTTGCCGATATTAAGTTATACTTATTTCACAATTTATGTTGACAATTCAATAGAGAATGACAATTTAATACTTTTACTCGGTAAAATTCTTCGAGTAAGAACTAGTAAAAAGTTGTAAAAGAGAACGCAATGTTTTTCTGTTCTCTCTTAAATGTTCTTTTACTATTTTTTTGAGTACGGGAACGATTTTTCGAGTAAAAGTCGTAAAAGTGGTAAAATTAGCAAGTTTTAGTACGTACGGGAACAGAGCTTTAGTTAGCTTTTAATGTTGTAGAAATTCAACAATATTTAGGTTATACATATTTTTTAATGAAATCAATATTCATGCTATAGCTAATAAAAATCATTATAATACTTCTTTTGAAGTTGAAGAGTTAAGGTATAACTAACCTGACCAAACGCCCCGCTTTTACCGGGATTATCCCACTTTTTGCGGAAATTTTTTTTCCCATTATGTCCAGCATTTTGGTTACAACCAGTTAGTCAGTGTAGGTATAACAGCTGTCTAAATTTTCAAATGCAGATAACCACCCATTCCTTGGAGTGACTTTGTGTGTTATGGACTATGGGCACAGAATTACAAACAGACTAATATGCCAATTTTAGCATAATGGTTTCGAAAACGGCACATATTTTGAGGATATTTGGCATAATATTTTAGGGGTCTCTGGCAACACTGGTGCGTACGAAATAAATGGTGCATACTTTTAGGCTTAAAACTTTTTTTTGGATGCAATGCATTTAGATGTCATTGACATTTTGACGTCCGTCAGTGCGATCAAAAACCATGTGCTTAATATAACGTCAACTGTTCCTATAGTTTCTGTTTTAAATGGAGATCCAACAAAAAGTTCGCGAAAAGATAATTAAAATTTTCAACGAAAATAAAAGACGTCCATATAAAACAATTGCTTTAATGGCATCTCTCAAAACTTACAAAGTTCAAAAACTGCCCGATATGGATTCCAAAAAAAAATCCAATAAGTGTTCGAACTCACGGGCGATGTGTTAACACCTTTTTGTAACACGGTACCTGTTCAATTTTTATGAACACATTAGTAATTGTCATATGACGACGTTGCATTTAAATTATATTAATGCTGAAAATTATTTAAACACCAGTGCAAGCGCATGTGTCATTATTATCTTGCTTAATACTTTTTGTTTTATTCCCACAAAAAACAAAGAGAATGCAAAGCAACTGACATATACATTGTCATGTTCGTACATACGCTACACAAGTTCACACAATTTTCGTTGCTCTCTTGCTATCTCATGTTTATATACGTATAACTACGTAGTTATTCTCTTTGCTCTGAGAGTGCTCCGCACCCACACAAGACAACTATTCGCTGCCGCTACATCAGTGTGTTTTTTTCGCAGTCTGACAATCTGTGTTTCGCAGTCTGACAAATCTGTGTTCTATATAAGGGTGGGTCACCCGTATGAAAAATAGATGTCGGCCGATTCTGAGACCTACCCGATATGCACAAAATATTGCATACAAATCGGTCCTGCCGTCTCGGAGGTGTTTAATACCAAACAGTCTGTGATCGCAATCGGACAAACTGTGTTTGGATGTGTTCACTTTGTGAGTTTAGTCCCTACCCGCGCCTATAGATGTTAACACATCAAAAACTCGGAAGCAATACTGCGAGCTAAAAATTTACATTCCTGCATCTTGATTTTTTTTACCTGAAATGTGTGCACCATTTATTTCACCAAAATACTGTTTTGCACTCTGAATTAAATTGAAAATGTACATCATCACTGCGTGCAATTTTTATTTATAATGCAGCCACAATATTCATTATGAATTTTTCATAAATTCACATTTATCCCCGTTTATACGCATATTGAATTTTTGAAAACGTAAAAGAACGGCCTAATTTTTTTAAATTTCATTGAAATATATTTAATATTTTGTGAATGTAATTTGAAGTGCTTCAACGATTTGCAGTTGACCATTTTGAAATTTGATTTTTAAATAAGAATTGTCGTTTTCTGGTTTGTTGTAGTTTTGTATTTACGTTGGTGTACATAAGTATTTTGAATTTGCATTTCACATTTTAATTGTTACCAGGAATTGTCACTTTCATTATTTTAGTAGAATTGGCCCTTTAAAAACGTACCCCCATATGCCGAATAACAATGCATAAGTACTTACTATTGTTGTAACAAATATTGGGCGCTGTTAGTTCGAGACAAAAATAAAAAAAAAAACCTTAATTCTTTTACGTGCCCCTCTCACCGACCACAACGTCCAAACAGATATAATAACTGAAATGTAATATCCTGAAAAAAAAGTAACGCAGGCAGGTGTAATCATAACATTTAGATCTAAAGATAACCAAGTGTTCGTGTTGCCTGCCAGTCATAAAAACAGAGAATCACTTGGATGGGCAGGTAGACGAACGTAGACACAAGGACAGACAGTTGTAATAAATGAAATTCAGGACTCAACACAACAGGAAAAAAATGACACGATATACCAAGTAAAGAAAGTAATAGGAATACACGGTAGAGAGGGAGCTGGCACCACATGTCCTTCACAACGTGCAAAGAGTCCGGTGTGGTAAAGCCTCTGTACATTTTTTTCATATATCTGGGTACTTTACATAAAGCTTAACTGTTTATAATCCAAAAGAGGCAGTACTTGGACCTCCCGTTAAATAATATTTTATATTTTTATATGTCAGGGATTGTTACTTTGGCCAGCCTGGACTATTGAATGGATTAGTGTAAGTGGTCTTTACTTAAATACCCTGAAAAGCAGTCGTTTGATGGTCGTTATTTCGTTGTCCACACTACATGTACATTTTAAGCCAACAAGTGTCTCTAAGGGAAAATTGATAATTTGAGTTCCATGTGATTTTTGTGTGTAAAATCCTAAAACTTTAAATGCTTTATCACTTAGCAAATCAAACAAGTAGACAGGTGCAGGGTTGGGTCACCTCACTCACACTGGAACCGTTAAAACCAAGCGTTAATTGATAACGAATACAATTTGCATTAATTTACTTCTGGGGAACGCTGAAAAAAGTCGGCCCAGCAACATATTGCTGGAACTAAGTATATACAGGGTGTCCCCTAAACTTTTGTCTAAACTTAAACACGTGATGATAACTGAGAACAAAAGCTATAATGTTTGTTCTTACGCCAATTGCCTAGGTGGCTTCGTTTTCGAGATATTCATGTTTAAAATAATTGCATTTTTGAATGCATTTTCAATAAATGCATAATCTACTTTTTAAATGAAAAAGAAATATCATTGAAAATTGCTTCAAAATTGATTTTAAATAATTTATTTTTTCGTTGAAATGAATAGTTTGCGTGGATTACTAAAATTTGCATGGGCTGATTCGACAGCTTGTTCGCTATAAACCCCTTGTCCTTGACCCTTGTATTTTCGGAGCAAAAATCTACTAAAGGGTGTCCCAACGAGAACGCAATTTTTAAATCTGGCAACATTCGAAGTGTCATTGTTTGACATTTGAACAATTGTTATTGTCTGCTAGTAGAAGGTACGAGGTTAGTAAAAATGGAGCGCTACACGAATTAATTAAATAATTAATTGGGTTTTGGAGAGACAACATGAAAATGCTGATTTTGCCGCTAAAATCATCTTCAGTGACGAGGCCCATTTCCATCTTGATGGCTTCGTCAATAGGCAGAATTGTCGCATTTGGGGTGAGGAAAATTCTCGAGTGATTCACGAGAAGCAAATGCATCCCCAACGTGTCACTGTGTGGTGTGGTTTTTGGGCTGGAGGAATCATTGGACCTTTTTTTTATGAAAATGAGGCAGGTCAAGCGCAAACAATCAATGGCGTTCGGTATCGTGAAATGATAACCAGTTTATTCTTGCCTCGAATTGAAGAAATGAATGTGGAGGGCACGTGGTTCCAACAAGACGGCGCCACATGTCATACAGCCAGAGAAACAATTCAATTGCTGCATCAGTCATTTTAAAAATTACGCTCTTGTTGGGACACCCTTTATAAGGTATAGTATGGCATGAATTTTTGGTGTGACAGGTATCTCGAGTACTTGATAACTAACCTTGAAATCTTCGATATATCTCTTGAAATTGGGATCTAGTTTCAATGAGAAGCAAGAATCGATAACTTTCTTAAATTTTCTGAATGTCTCCAAATACTTGACACGGCCAAGGCATTTCATGGTATGCAAAGTATCGCATAGAAGCATTTCCTTCAAATGTTGGACTACCATAGGTACACTGCCGGTCCACATGGCACTCTCGGGCCCATTTTACGCTGACTTCTTCGTTCTCCAACATCATACTGTGGAAAAGGGTATTTACTGCTCCCAACAGTAAATGCAATTATGTCGATGATCCGCTTATTTTCTTCTGCATTGAAGAGAGGTGGATGTATGTAATTATCAAATAACTTGGCTGACTTTCTTAGTCCTCCTTCTGAACGCCACTATTCGCATTTCGCGCGACAATCATTGATCGTTCTAAAATTGCCCGAATTGACCAAGTTTTTTTGAGGAGCATCGCACTATGTGCAAGGATGTGCACTTGATTTACACATAGGCCCAAAAATTATATTGGCCAGCTTAAAATCCGTTGCAACTGTTCCTGGAAAGGAATTTATATCAAATGCTGACCATACAAGCGAGACATTATGGTAATTTTCCTGAGTGTTGGGGGCTAAACAAAGAATAAATAATCGTTTCACCCAAGATTCGATGAATTTTTCAGCGTACACAGAAAAAAGCGAATGCTCAAATCAATTACGATATTTGTCAATTCAATTATTTTTATACTTGGATTTCCGCCAATGACGATTTTTGTAAATTCAATTACTCGAATTGTAAGATCGTAATTGAAAAGTTTTCAATTAAAGCAAATATTTATTTGAGCACAGATTTAATCAAAATTTCTTAATATTGTTGATTAAATTAGTAATTGAGTTAAGCATGACTTTAATCAATTTTTTATGGAAAATTTCAATTACGCGTGTAATCAAGTTGAGTGAGTGCTTAATCAAAATTACATAATGTTTTGATTACGCGCGTAATCAAGTTGTGTGAGCGTTTAATCGTAATTATATAATGTTTTGATTACTAGCGTACTCAACTTGAGTATTCTGGTAATCAAAAGTCGGTGTTCGCTTTCAATCGAAATCGGTAATTTTTAATGATTAACATTAACACCCAAAATAAGAAAAACCAACATCTCATATTTTTTGAACATTTTATTTTTATAATTAATTTCAGTTTGATTAAATAATAATTAAGAAAATCATTTTCAGGGATTCAAAAATAAAAATTAAAAAAATCGAACAAAAAACCTCAAACAACATATAAAGAATGTTGTAATTTCAAGTACACAAGTACTTGATTCCAGTGAAATTTTAATTGATCTTCTTCGCTTTATAAAATGTAAAATTGTTGAACCAAGAATTCAAATGATTGAGTCAAATAATGAAATAATTGAATTTTATCTCTGTTTTCAAGCAAATCAGTAATTGAAATTAATTCGGGAATATTTTTTTCTGTGTATCTTCTACTTGGAAGCTTTCCTTGAGGTGTCATGGGCGGTTCATCGTTCAATGACTGGATGGAAATGGAAAATTTTAGAAAACCGAGCCGATTTTTTTCTGTGGCGGTTGAAAGTACTCCTGTTTAGGTGTACAAATGTTAAACGAGAGAATTTCGGAGACACCGCACTTTTCTTTTTAAACCGACTCCAGAGCACCGTGAGTACTCATCTTGGAATAAACGCTGTTTACACAGTCAATCAGGAATATTTGTATTTTTAAATTTCTTTGTTAGTCCAAAGTAATGAATTGACAAAATCCTAAGCAAAACAAGGAAAATGCATCAATGTTTCACATCAAAATTATAAATGGCCAAAGTTAGAATAAAAAGAGAGTAATACGTTTTGAATCATTCGCCAGATGTCGCCAGTGCTCTTGAGTCGTACAATTCCATGAGTTCTCTATACTATGCAATACTCTATGGCGATGACGACCTGCTTGTTTGTTCGCTGCCGCTACAACAATACCATCATACTTATTTTCAGGCAGAGACTATTGTTGTACAACAACCACGTGTATAATGCTAACGCTGTGTGTTGTTTGCATTTGTTCACTTTGATAGATTGCTCTACCCGTGCTGATAAATAGATGTAAGCATATCAAAAACTGATAGAAAACGAGTCAAAACAAGGAATAAAATCTCACAAATACCAAAACTCAATATTCAGAATATCTAATTAGAATTTTAATACTCTTGGAAAATTTTATTGCACACATTTGTTAAGGCCCAATGTAGTTTTCTAGGATTTATCTCAAAGGGACCCATCACCATGTTACTGCAGTTCAAAGTTGACAATTTAAAAAAATCTAAAAAGTAGAGGTTTTTTGGATCTTAATAAAAGTTACATATGATCCTGGATATAAATAAAAGTTACATACATTTTGAAATAACAGCCCCTGGAACTTTATGCAGGAACCATGTACATTCGACCGACTGACAAAAAAGTTAATTTTGTCCACCCCTTATTATGTACCTTGGTTTGTTTTATGATGATTCCAAAACTATTTCGTGTCTAGCATTATGATCCCGTGACCTGGACCATTTTCAAAATTTTTTCTATCATATGAAAGGCTTTTATAAGTCGCGTCCAACGGTATATAACACATATAATGAAACAATCCTTTTTTCAAGGATAATCTGTCAAAAAAACGCAATTTTAAGTTTTTAGTCCAGAGATTTTTCTGATTTAAATGTCAGATTGGCATACTTTAATCTTTGGTCGATTTAAGTAAATATGTACGTGTTTCAGCTCTTTTTGAAACTCGTCCTAGTTCGTGTTTTACCAAAAATGCAATACGGTGGGAACATTACATTCTAAACAGGTCAAAATGGGTATCAAATCTTTTCTTTTGACAAGGACATCATTGTTGCCTACATATACTGTTTTTATTTTGTAATACATTCTCCGAGGTGAATTTTGAATATGTAGAATTATTCCAATCTGACATTTAAATCAGAAAAACCTCCTTACTAAACACTTAAAAATGTGTTTTTTTCTCCAGAAAATCGCTAAAATTGCAGAATTCTTGATTTAATAGATTAAATCAAATTTAGTAGGAAAGTAATTTAGAAATTTTACTCCCAGCATGTGTTGAAAGAATTCTCATTAAGTTGAATTTTGTTTATCCCTATAACGAATGATATATATACATACATATACCCGGTTACTTGTGGAAAAGGCAATTGATGAGATGTTTTTGTGGGCATCCAAATAGCAAAACAAATATAAATAGAATATATAATAGAAATAGAAAATATTGAATAATTTCGTACTAAAGCTCACACTGCATTCTGGTCACCGTCTTGTCCATAATGGGCGGCTGATATATAATCGTCCTGGCAGTAGGTAAAATACAAACCACGGTGGGCTCGGTTTGCCTCCCGCCAATGAAAATACACGAAAATATAATAAACGCAGAAAACGCCCAACTGTTGACGACCCACGCAAACGTTATAAGGACCATGATTTAAGGATATGTACCTGGAATGTGCGAATGCTATACAGGACGGGTGCCACTTTCCAACTGGCGGATATCCTCAAAAAATTTAAAGCTGACATCACAGCTATCCAGGAAATGACAGAGGATAAAGATGATGAGGTCAAAGAATCTTCTTATGAGGAATTACACGAACGATGCCCTGACCTCGACATTAAGAATAATCTAGGTGATTTTAATGCCAAATTGGAACCAAACATCGGTAATCACAGTCTACATGATACCACTTCCGATAATGGAATAAGACTGATACACTTCGTCGCTGCAAAGAACATGGTAGTTAGTAGCACACGATTCCAGCATAGGTGCATACATAATGCGACCTGGATATCTCTTAATCAGAGGACAAAGAAACAGATTGATCACTTGGTAATAGATGGCAGGCACTCTTCTAGTGTAATGGATGTACGTGTGATTCGAGGTGCCAACATCGACTCGGATCATTACCTGGTGGCTGCGAAAGTTCGCACAAGACTGAGCAGGCGGAAAAAAGTCCGAACCCGAACACGGGAAATGCTAGATATTGACAAGCTGCAATTAACGGTGATATAAAAGTCGTATCAGCAAAAGTCACTCTCCTGCTAGAGCAGAATACTCTTCCCCTTGAGGATCACGAAGCGCAGTGGAAGCACATCCGCCATTCTTCTGAAACCGCTGCACTGAACTTGACTATCAAAAACCGTAGACCGATATGTTTTGCTACGACGAAGAATGTCGCATTGCCACTGATGAAAAAGACGCTGCACGTACGACAGCGAAACAGCCAGTTACAACGCGTGCTGCGAGTGAGCGGTACAAGAGGCTGAGAAGAGAGGAAACCCAACTATTTAGGAGGAAAAAATGGCAGTGGGAGCAGAGGGAGAGAGTGAAAATACCGAAATGTGCAGGATGAACAATGAATCGAGAATACTTTTCCAGAGTGTAAGAAGATCGAATAACGGGCCGAATAATGGGCTGCCCTCCTGCAAGGACGAGAATGCGAATATGGTGTCTGATAAGCAGTGTGTGCTTAAAATGAGGAGAGACCACTTTTCAGCACTAGTGTATATTGTATCGCCTCCCCCCACACACACAACCAAGGCGAGATTAGAACGACAATCTCCCAGCTTAAGAATAATAAAGTCGCTGGAGCGGGTGGGCTACACGCAAAGAACAAAAACCTTTTATTGCTCGGTTGCCACAACAACACTTTGATTGATTTGTGTTAATTTATTAATCGCAACCGTTCATGTAGTAGTATCCACTCGTTTGGCATACACACTCACGCATACAGTGATCACATACTCTAATGCTTCTACCTTCTCACCATTAAGGTTGGAAATTTAAACAAAAAAGAGCTTAAGGAAGCCATAAATAAAAGTTTTAATTACAACGCGGTTGCTGTAACCGAAAGAACAGTTGGTGGAACCATTTTTCGTTTCTGGCAAATGGTTTTGCAGCTCTAATGTTTCATAACTCGTTTACTGCAAACGTTTCTAAGTTTTCGCAAACGTTTTTTTAGTTTGGAGCAACTACAACTCGGTTGCTGTAAACGAAGGAACAGTTGGCGCAACCATTTTTCGTTGCTCGCAAACGTTTTCTCAGCTTATATTTTTCATAACTCGTTTGCTGTAAACATTTTTCGATTCTTCCAAACGACGCGACATGTATGGCTTAAGAGAAGTTCGTTTCTCCCAACTGCAGTCCCCAAACGAAACGAGTTGCTAGCCCACATGCCTCCGCCTCTACAGAATGACGCTGAACAACGCCAAATAAGCTGTGAAGGTGGGGAAGACCTCACCGAACCATTCTTTACCAAGCGAGGACTGAGACAAGTCGACACACTTTCATGCAATCTCTTCAACATCTTAATGGAGATAATAATGAGAAAAGCTGCAGTAAATACGAACAAGACCATCAACACACGAAAGCCATATGTTGTTGGCGTATGCTGACCACATAGACATCATTGTGCGAAATTTGCGAGAGGTTACAGCAGTATTTTCAAGAATCGAAAAGGAATCAGCGAAGATGGGTCTTGCTGTTGCCCTCATTAACAGCAAGACAAAACTGATGGTGTCAACGACTAGAGAAACCTCTCGACTTGGTCCTCACGTGAACGTTGACAACCGATTTAATTTTGAAGTGGTAGATGAATTTGTCTACCTTGGATCCGCCGTGAACAAGGACAACAACATCAGCCTGGAGATAGATAGGAGAATTGTGCTTGCAAATAGATGTTATTTTGGGCTCAGCAAGCAGTTTAGGAACAAAACCCTCTCTCGACGGACAAAAGTCCAGCTATATCAGACTCTTATTTTACCTGTCTTGGCATATGGCTCCGAAAAGCGGATGAAAAACACCTGGGAGTTTTCGAGAGAAAATTTCTCCGTAAAATATAAGGTCCTGTTAGGGAAAACGGCGAGTACCGACGTCGCTGGAACGCAGAGCTATATAATCTCTATTCTGACGTGGACATAGCTAGACGGATCAAAGTGGACCAATTGCGTTGGCTGCCATGTTATCAGAATGGATTAAGATGAGCCAGCGCGAAAGATTTTTGATAACGTACCCGATGGAAGCAGGAATAGAGGACGACCAAGACTCCGCTGGAAAGACCAGGCAGAAGAATCCCTCCGTATCCTTGGTGTTACCAACTGGCGAGAAAAGGCGAAGGATAGAGCCAGTTGGAAGAATATGTTGAAATTTGTTTAATTTGTTTGTTTAATTAATATGTGTAAGACGTCTGACCTCATGAGGTTGTAAAATAGACAATAAAAGGAAAAGTAAAGAATTATAAAGGATTGAATAACTTTATACTGAAGCTGGTTGTAAATTTAAATGAAATATATGCAACATATGCGACTTCTAATTTGTGTACTTGGGTTTACAATTTTGTTCATTATCAAAAATCCAAATATAAAAGTAGTTGAATTGACCAATTTCGTGTTTGATTTGAATACTCGTTTTTTTTCTGTGTACTTTCATACCAGATTAAAGTTTTTGTGTAATTTGTAAACGGATAAAATTTTAAATTTCTCATACATTATTTAAAACCTAAAATCCATAAAAGTCAAATTCAGGTAAAAGTA
Organism: Phaonia tiefii; assembly: GCA_963931995.1. NCBI lineage: Eukaryota > Metazoa > Arthropoda > Insecta > Diptera > Muscidae > Phaonia > Phaonia tiefii. Next base: position 142,793,882 of record OZ008369.1, read on the forward strand.
ACTGACACTAGCCCGGTCATCATAAGAAGCCACACCACGGAAAAATACAACTCTGCGATATAGATTAAAAAACTCACCTCAAAAGCACTGCAATAATGCGAATACGCATGAGGAAAAGAAGAACATGGTGGAAAAAAGCTGTCTGTTCTTGTTGTTGGAATTATATAGACCTTTCAGTGTGTGTTGATACTTATGGATCTTCGATCGATACGAATTCGCACATGTAAATTGCAGAATTGAGTTTGTATTTATACGATTGATGATCAATCGATGGTATCAATTCAAGCACAGTAGTTTAGGCATCTGATGATGTACTTGCCACGGAGTTCGAAACTAGTCATGCCAGTGAGAGTGGGCTTAACGGAATTGTCTATTATTTCCAACAAAAAAACAACCATTTTTCAATTAGAAAAATGTTCCTGACCTTGTAAGCTTGCAGTGTGAATTTCTCATAAATTAACAAAAATAAATTCTTCTATTTGACGCCTCCTTTTGGTCAGAATTTCAATTTACGTATTTTTTTATTTCAGGGTTTGTTGTAATGCTAGTGTCATATTTTGCCATTGTGCCAAATAATGTCATACATTTATATTTGAATTGTAGATTATTGATATTTTTAATTTGAATATTTTAATTATTTAACTGACAGATTTTTTGAAAACAAGGAGGCTAGACAAAACTCAAATGCAGGAACAAACGTAAATTTTAATTGAATAAGTGATGATTTATCCGACCTTTCGTATTGTATTCAAAAATTAGATTGTCCGAACGTTTGGTCGTGTTTATTAATTAATTATAATTTTCGATATTTCGCTATCCTTTGGATAGCATCGCCAGGAAGATATATTATTATTATTATCATTTCTAATTAGCAATATATCTTCCTGACGATGCTATCCAAAGGGTAGCGAAATATCGAAAAATATAATTAATTAATAAACACGACCAAACGCTCGGACAATTTAATTTTTGAGAAAATTTTAATTTTTCAATTTCTATTCTCTTTGTTATTAACAGCAAACAGTGTTAGCAAACTGCAAAACTTTTAGCAGAATGTATGCTGAATCAAACCTGCATAAATTTAGATGTTATGGCCGAATAATTGCTGTGGTAGATGACAAATCGCCCGTTGATACGCAGCAAATCATTTATGCTGGTAAAATAGCACATACTTTTTTTTTGAGTGTAGTCGTTTGTTATTATTTTATTATATTTCATATTTTCCTTAGTGTGATATCTAAATTATAATTTTATCTTGGCATCGAAAAGTTGCATGTTAGATTCAAAAAATTCACCTCCATATATTGGCCTCTTGCTGGTCGCAAGTAAGACAAACTCCTAAGGACCTTTATACAATAAAGCGTTGATTTTGAGTCAGTAAACCAACGAGCACGTTGGAAATATAAATAACATTTTAAAAACATTGTTCTTTTTCGTATTCAATACAACAGACCTAAAGCCTTCAAATATACAAGTATAAATATATTTTGTTAAAAAAAAGTATCCATCTCAAGACAACAAAAGAGGATAAAAAGTGTAAAAGCGGAGGGAAAATGAATTGACAAAATAAAAAACCCTGAATATATTACATACCACAAAGGATGTGGTATGAGTTTTACAAAGAGTTTGAAATATCCACAGGATACAGAGAAAATTGAAAAACAAAAAATCGTGGTTGTAACTGTTGCTACTTTTACCTCCATTGCTTATAAAAGCAGAGATCTAAGGACTTTCGCACACACAAAATATACCCCATCTTAATGATGTTGTTGCTTTCTTTTGCTATAAGCTTTACGATACCTTCGTTGTTTCCTTTGTGCATTTTCTTCCTTTTTTGCGCAAATTTATGATATCTGTCCGTTCGTGTTGTTACCTTTCCATTTTTTTTTTTTTTGCCAAAAACTCGTTGCCTAATCGGACGAAATCGTTAATGCGAATTATGTTTCTACTTTTTGTTGCTCCTTTGCTTGTGCGTTTATCGTTGTCCTTGTTATTATTTCCCTCTCTCATCTATATTCTTTTGTTCTCTTTTGCTGTACATAGATTATACTTTTTACTCCAAATGTAGGGATGGGTTATATAAGTGTGATAGGGCTCCTTATTCCTTGAATACTTGTACCGAGGAGTTAAACAACCACTCAACACTTTGCCCGTGGATTCCAGACATAAACGCACGTACTGCAGAAGACACCATAGAAACTTTTATATTATTTTTAGGTTTTTATAGTCTGGAATTTGAAATTGGATTTCGAGAGAATTATGGTGAACATTTTCCATAACTTGAAGATAGAATGTACTTCATTATATTGATGAAAAACTACATTCATAGATATCCTTTTTACAACTAAACAAAATAGGACGAATGGAACTTAGGATGCTCAAGTTTTTATGCGAAAAAATTTCCATTCTAACACTGGTATAAATGGCTGTCAAAAAAGTGATTTGCTGTCTAAAAAATTTTCGTTCTCAGAAATCCTTCTCAAGCAAACGGTAATTTTATTGCGTTTGTGTAGAATTTTGACAGTATCCATGTGATTCGTGACATGTGTCAAAGTCAAATATACGCAGTTAGCATTGTTATTTCTTTATTGGAAGTTAAAAAAAAAATCGTTTCCCTTTACATTCCATGGAGAGATTGAGGAGAGCTTCTCACCATCAGTGAGCTGTGCGCTTTCTAAAGGGTGTCTCAGTAAGGCTGCACTTTTTAATTTTAAAACAAAAAACATGTATTTTTTGAGATAGTTATGATTTTTTTATTGGATTATAAAATAAATTGGATTACAAAATAAATAATAATCCCCCTGGCTCAGATGAAAGGCCATTACTCTATTCATGAAATTTTCCATGACATTTTCATAGAGATGTGGCTGTATCTCACCGATGACGCGTTGGATCTGGGATTTGAACTTAGGAATTGTTTCTGGTTTATTCGCATAAACCCGAGATTTAACAAATCCGCGAAGAAGGAAATCGCACGGCATTAAATCACATGATGTTGGTGGAAAGTTGACATCAGAATTTATTGAGATAATTTGTTCTGGAAATCGTTGCTGCAATAAATCGATTGTTTCATGCGCGGTGTGGCAGGTGGCGCCGTTTTGCTGAAACCACATATCGTCCAGATCCATGGCGTCCAGTTGAGGCCACAAGAAGTCCATTATCATGTTCCTATCACTGCAATTTCGGCCTCATCTTCAAAAAAGTAAGGTCCAATCACACTTTCGTTTACAGCAGCAATGTTTTCAATAGATCGACCGGTACATTGACGCACAGGAGTCTTAGTGTCCATAACTGATCTAGTTTCTTCAAATTTTTTGACCACTCTTCGAATGGTTGACACATTCTCTCGACTGAAAATTCTTCTAAGTTTGCGAAATTTCGAACTTACCAAATTTTCGTGATAAGTTTTCACAATTATAACGCGTTGTTCTCTCGTAAAGCGTTCTATTTTTAAACATCGAAATAAACATATGTGACAGCTTCCAAGTTTCAGAGTTGCCACTTGTATAAAAAAAGAAACTAAATTTAAAAAGTGCAATCTTACTGATACACCCTTTAGTTTTATACACACTGAATGGGAGCTACAATTTAACATCAGTTCCAAACCGTTGTTTGAGAAGCCTTTTTATGGCTAAATACTCGATAGTATCGCCGTCACTAAGCGAAGTGAACGCCGTCGAAAGAAATGTAAAGAATTTTTTTGATCAAAATTTGCCGTAGGTGGTGCAGAGGTAAGTGTACGCAACTTTTGTACATGAGAACGTGGGTGTGATTCCTGCTCTGACCGCCTTACATTACTTTCGTCTATGGTCACATCACTTAGTGATGGCGACACTATCGAGTACTTAGCCATGAAAAAGCTTCTCAAACAACCGTTCGGAATCGGTGTAAAACTGTAGGTCCCAACCAATGAGTGTAAAAATACATAGAGCACACCGTACTATTTGTGAGATGATCTCTCCCATCCCTTCGGGGGATGTATTGGAAAAATATATATAATACGTGCTCTTTTAGAAATGTTTTTCGCGCACTTCGACCATTTTATTGTGTTCAGCGACAAAGCTCACCTCAGCACAGTGCTCGAAATCACTAATCTATCAGCATTTAATTTATATTTTTAAATTGTGCAAAAATTCCTTCTGATAGCGGTTGAATATAGCCAACCAATCGCGGCACCCATCGCGGGGCCATGCCCAAATATTTATGTAAAATGTGATGTATCCACTCAGTTAATATGCCTACAGCCTCAGCCACCTCACGCACTTTCATTCCATGGATTGTATCAACGAATTCTGCCGTGAAGACCTCGTTTGGACGATACACGCAAAGAAAAAAACGTTTATTGCTCGGTTGCCACAACAATACTTTGATTGATTTGTATTAATTTATTAATCACAACCGTTTATGTAGTTCTCCCAAATAAACTCATATATCGCAAATGTGTATCATGCTGTTGCAAACGAGATCTCGTTTGCATTAAACGAGTACAAAGTTACATTTGTCGCAAGTTAAAAACCGTTTGCGATAACTGAAATTAGCCATTTTTCTAATGAGTACGAAGAACGTAAATTTCTCTCATTCTCTCTTTCTGTCGACTGTATACACCATAGAGTAAATTTATAGTAGAGCCGCCATTTGTCTCACCTGACGTTTCCTTTCACACTCTTTGTGATGCGGTCGGTGTGATAGAGAGATGTTTGACGAAAAGTGATATACACCAGGTGGAATTACAATAACTTCTTGCTTTAATTTTTCATGCCATTTTGGTGAAAAACTGTGAAATTTAAATGTGTTTTAAACTTTTTTATTGACTGTTATTGTTAGCATACATTTGTGTTGTATTTAACACATTAATTTTAACACACAAAACGAAATGCCGTTGTTGTTATTTTGTTCGTTGTTTTGAACCATTGCCTCTATCTGGTATTAGTAAAGCAATTCTTTTCACCATCAAACGTATACATCACACGAGGACAAATGTCAGAAATTTGGTGAGTGAAAGATTTTCTCTACCCTATGGTATACACAGTCCACTCGTTTGACATACACACTCACGCATACACATAAAAGGCTTTTGCCTTGTCAATATATCTTGGATGGACAACAGGCGCGTTGTAGTTTGCTGCGCTGTTAGTTGTTATTTGAATGCAAGTCGAGACGGACGTGTTCGTAGACACTGAAAAGATAGACAAAAATTCCAACTTTTTTAAAACAAACTTTATGGGTAAAACCAAAATCATAAAAGTTGGAAATTTACACAAAAAAGAGCTTGTGGAAGCCATAAATATAAATTTTAATTTATAAGTAATGTACTGAATAGAGTAACTACAACTACAACTCGGTTGCTGTAACTACAACTCGGTTGCTGTAACCGATAGAACAGTTGGTGGAACCGTTTTTCGTTTATCACAAATGTTTTTCCAGCTTTAATTTTTCATAACTCGTTTACTGCAAACGTTTTTCAGTTCTCGCAAACGTTTTTTTCGTTAGGATCAACTACAACTCGGTTGCTGTAACCGAGGGAACAGTTGGCGGAACCGTTTTTCGTTTCTCGCAAACGTTTTTTTCAGCGTATGTTTTTCATAACTCATTTGCTGCAAACATTTTTCGGTTCTCCCAAACGAAATGATATGTATGGCTTAACAGAAGTTCGTTTCTCCCAACTACAGTCCCCAAACGAACTTCAGTTATCTGAGATTTCGTTTGGGAGTAACGTGTTTTTTTCTTTCCGTGTATGATCGTTCGGCGACAATTGTACTCATACGACCAGAACGGAATTCAATAAACCACTTTTTGACCATTGAAACTAATGATGCAGAATCCTCACGGAATTTATCAAGTCGGATGATGTTTCCTATGATGTTTTTTTTAACGCAAACACTAAGGTTCTTATCACATAAAACGATTCACCTCACTTTCACATCATTTTTAATTTTTTTTAATCACATAAAACGTAGAAGTGGTCACAGCAGCCGTGACTAATCGTCATATCTACTGTCATAATTCAACGCTGGGAAATTTGGTGTGAATGTAATATTAGAAATACAAGTGATGGTTAGTAAAATTAATAAATAATGAAAGAAATATGCATAAAATTTTATACTTTTTCGCAGCAGAATTTGTTTTGAGTGTACAGTTGGCAAATATTTATAAATTTATAATTTATTTGGGTATAAAAACCAACAGCAACACATCAATTCAAACCTAACGGAAGAACCAAACAACAGATCATGCGGATTTTGTGTACTCATGTGTGTTTATGTGTATGACTGCGTGTGCTTTGTTTACAAATGTTGACACTGCAACGCGTGTTGCCCCAAAACAAGTATGAAAATCTCAAAGCCAGCCGATTGTGTAACGGCGGTAGAAAAAATTGTAACTCGAACGCAGAGTGATTTATGTGATGCCATTTTCCACCTACGGTGACTGAGTGTGCGCCTGAGTTAGATTCACTCACTCAGAGTTATGTGATATGACCCTAATGCTTGATGAGTACATGAAATTCAGTTTTTCCATTTTCGTCGCAATTCACGAGGTTGTCTGCTTTCAATGGCTGTGGTTTCCTGTTACATCCCATGAATGGATTAGGGACAGCTTCTCATAAACCAGTGAGTTGTGCGCGTTCTAGTTTTATACTTACTGATTGGGACTTACAGTTTTGCACAGGTTGCCAACAGTATTTTGAGAAGCTTTTTCATGGCTAAATACTCGATAGTGTCGCCGTCACTAAGCGAGGTGGCCGCTGTCGAAAGAAAGGTAAGGTGGTCAGAGCAGGGAGCAACCCCACGTTCTCATGCAGAAGAGCCGCGCACACTACCATTGCACCACCGGTAATGGCTATCAAACGCAAGCTAAATGACACAGCCCGCTTAAAATCTTTAGCAGATGATAGTTTATAGAAACTTTGTTGAATTTTAATTGACTACGAAGCAAGCTCAAAAAGTCACGGAGCTTTGAAACTACCCTCGTAGTGACTTTGAAAGGTGTAACCGTTTTTTATAGATTTCGTTTACCTTAACAATAATTTATGTCAGTCCAACTGGCAATTATCGCAAACAGAATATCACAACATTACTGTAATAGAGGGTTGAATTTTATGTTTCGGGATTAGAGAACAAAAACAAATATTAATCATCGAAAATCACTTTATTGTTTTTCAAAATATTCCCCATGAAGATTTATACACTTTTGCATGCGTTTGAACCAATTGTCGAAACACTTTTGCCACTCTGATTGAGATATCTCCAAAACATGCATTCTGAATGTAGCAACCGCATCTTCCGGTGTCGAAAAACGTTGACCTCTCAGTTTGTTTTTTACGTACGGGAATAAAAAGAAGTGATTCGGTGTCAAGTCAGGGACTATACGGCGGATGACCAATCAAATCGATGTTTTGGGTGGTCAAAAATGCAGTTGTTTCAGCCGATGTGTGAGAGCTCGCATTGACGTGGTGAATAGTGATCCGTCTTCGGCAGTCGGTTTTCCTGTTTTCTTGGAAGACTACTGGCAAACAAAGGGTTGTGTACCACTCACAATTCAGTGTTCTGCGTTGTTCTAGTGGTACGGTTGCGACATGTCGGGTTTTTCCGAAAAAAACAGGCGACCATTTGCTTGGAAGTGCTTCGGGCGCGAACAACTTTTGTTGGATTTAGCTCATCTTGAAACACCCATACAGTTGACTGCTATTTACTTTCGAGCTCATACGCGTAAATCCAGGATTCATCACCTGTCACCATGGCATATACGTGTTTCGAAACACCGCGATCGTATTTTTGAAGCATTTCTTTCGACCAATCGACACGAGCCTTCTTTTGAGCGATTGACAAATTGTGTGGGATCCAACGCGAACAAATTTTTTTGACAGTCAAATGTTTATGCAATACTGAAAGTATGCTGGTCCCACTAATGCCTAAGGTTGTCTCAATCTCACGATAGGTCACATGTCGATCTTGCAAAATCAGTTCGCGCACAGCGTCAATGGTTTTCGGAACAACAGCTGATTTTGGACGACCTTCACGAAATTCCTCTTGGATCGAACTACGACCATGATCGAATTTACCATACCATCGAAAAACACTGGTCCTTGATGGAGCTTCATCGCCAAAAATTTAATTAAGTTCATCCATGCACTGTTGCTGAGTTAATCCACGTCGAAAGTTGTAAAACATAATCGCACGAAAATTTTCACGATTTTATTCCATTTTTGGGCCGAGATGAATCTTTTAATTTACTGTAAATAACACAAATAGCGCTCGTATGTCAAAACGTTCTGAGTACGCATAACCTCAAAAATGTCCAACTTTACGATAGAGCTGTCAGTTGCCAGATTGCAACACTAGGGTTGCAAAATCCCGAAACATAAAATTCAACCCTCTATTTTAGAACTTATTGTAAACATTTCAAATTTTCAAAATTTGATTTTGCAAGTGAAGGATTGACTGGTTTTCTTCTTCAAATTCTTGGAAAATTGCACTGACTGATTGAGGTAGTGCGAAGCCAGCCGCGCAAGTCACATAAATAATGGGCATATTTGTTATTTCTATAAAGCCGAAATATACCAACTGAATTTAATTCACAAACATCGAAATGATCATCCTGCGAATCCCAATGTGCACAAAGTCGGATTTGGATCCGTTTCGACCCCGTTACGGGTCCGTAAAATCATAAAAAAAAATAAAATGTGGGTTCCTGAACCCGTTTCGAACCGGTTACTAGTCCTTACAATTATAAAAAGCGAATCAGTGAAATTTCGATTTGCCTGATCCGTTTCGAACCCGTTACGAGCCAGTAAAAACATAAATTTGAAATTGCAAATATTTCGCTAGTTCGATCAAGAGGTGTCCGACCACACGATCCAGCGAATGTGAGTTCGAAAACTCCATGATCTGTTATCTTAAAATGAATTCAGATTTTTTAAATATAACTCGCTTCAAATACAAATAAAATTCGAAAAATACCAATTTTTCGCTACCCAAATATTGAAACATTAAATAATTTAGAATAGACCTAACGCTGGAATGTTTTCATTTTAAATGGATAAGTTTAGTTCATATTATTATTTAAACAAATTTTACCGGCCATAGGCCAATTTTTTTTTTTTACCTAAAAGGGTTAAAAAAGCTTATTAAAATAGACAAAACAAATGTTTGCGCTCGGTCCAACTTCTTGAGATATGGGCCTTTAAAGCTTGAGTATATAATTGGCCATATCTCACATATTTATGGTCCGATCTGGTTCCGGTGAATATCATTACAAAGACCATTAAAAACTCTTTAAACCTGCATATAAATATATTACATTTTATTAACCCATTGGGGACAAATTTAAAAAATACGATTTTTTAACCTCACCTTTTTTGCTAAAAATCTGATTTTCTCAAAAAACAGCCCTAGTAAACCTATTTTCTACCTAGACTCAGGTTGTAGGCAACACTTCAGGCTTTGTTCTAAGGTATAATACTTTGCATTAACCCTTCTAAGACCGGAGATATTTATGTTCAAAGTTTGAAATACAAGATAAATACAAAGATATTTTATTAAAGTTGATTAATTACAATTAATTAATTTAAAAAAAACGAAAAAAATATATAAAAGTCCAATATTTTGATTTTGAAGCTTAACTTGAGGCCTATGCTAGGAAAATAAATAAAATTTTGGAAAAAAGTAAAAAACTTTAATTTTTTCTTGTATTTCAAACTTTGAACATAAATATCTCCGGTCTTAGAAGGGTTAATGCGAAGTATTATACCTTAAAACAAAGTCTGAAGTGTTGCCTACAACCTGAGTCTAGGTAGAGAATAGGTTTACTAGGGCTGTTTTTTGATAAAATCAGATTTTTAGCAAACAAGTGAGGTTAAAAAATCGTATTTTTTAAATTTGTCCCCAATGGGTTAATAAAATGTAATATATTTATATGCAGATTTAAAGAGTTTTTAATGGTCTTTGTAATGATATTCACCGGAACCAGATCGGACCATAAATATGTGAGATATGGCCAATTATATACTCAAGCTTTAAAGGCCCATATCTCGAGAAGTTGGACCGAGCGCAAACATTTGTTTTCTCTATTTTAATAAGCTTTTTAAGCCCTTTTAGGCCAAAAAAAAATTGGCCTATGGCCGGTAAAATTTGTTTAAATAGCGCAGACTTAGCTATATCCATATATACCGATTTCTCAAAAACTGGAGCCAATCCGAATGTACTTTCGCACTCAGGGGACTCCCCCCTAATAGTTCGAAAAGGATTCATCGAAGTTCATTTTTTCGACTATCACAGTGTAATGGCTGATGTTACTTGATGTCCATTCGATTTGATATTCGTTACCTATTGTGTTTAGGTCTCTAACCCAGAAGATTTGGTTATTTATTAACATCTTAGTAAAAGCATGTAGTAGTCTTTCATTAAAGTATTCAAATAATGTTTCGTTTATATATCTTAAATGAAGATGAAGAGTAAATAAGTGACCATTTTCTATTCGTGTATCCATCATTATTGCGTACGTCTGTGTACAGTTTGGAAGTCTAATGCCCAATTTCACAGTTGAAAATTCTCAATTTAAATGGAATTTAAATGCCTGGTGTTTGTCATTTAATTTGAAAATTTTCTGAGAGTTTTTGAATTGAGCATTTATATGAAGAGTGTGAAACTCGCCCTAAGTATTTTTTTAATGAAGTAAATTTGTAGTTCATCCACTTGACTAAAATATTAGCAAAATGTTCCTGACCTTGTAAGCTTGTAGTATGAATTTCTCATACATTAACTAAAACCTAACGAAATCGGCCCTAAAATTCAAATTCAAAAACTTAACTGACACTAGCCCGGTCATCAAAAATCTACACAACAGAAAATTTCAACTCTGTGATATAGTAAGAATTCACCTCAAATCATTCACAAGTATTTTTTTTATTTAACTGATTTTATTAATAAGTTTTACTTTTTAATCAATGATTGTTTACGACGTTGTTAAATAAATTAAATAAAATATGGGTTTACAATCCACAGTGCCGTTTACTTAATTTCTAGGAAACGAAAAAATAATATGGCATTTTAAGTGATACCACATGTTACTTAAATCTATTTGATACCTTTACAGTGACGATCAAAATTGTAACAGGTTTCCCATAATGGAAGTTGAAAACTTTAATTTTTAGCAGTGTGCAACCTTCGAACTACAACAACTTTTGAATTTTACTCTGATACGGTCTCTTTCATAATGAACCACTTAAATATACAACAATTATGCATATGTGACCTGGTCTACGGGAATGTAAAGGGTTTTTCAACAGAGACGCTACAAAAGTAAATCGATTGGGACAGCAAACGACGCCATATTTTTTCCCGCTCTTTCGACATTTCTTTTCAGTAAGGTTTGCCATTTCGTCATGGAAAGATATACGAGCCAACAACGAGTCGAAATTATTAAAATTTACTACCGAAATTTGCAGTCAACTTTAAGAGCGCTACGTCCAATTTCTGAATTTTAAATTTCATTTCTGGCTGAATGGCTTCGTCAATAAGCAAAATATGCATTATTGGTCAGACAGCAAACCACACGTAATCCATGAGTCATCATTGCATCCCGAAAAAATTACGGGTTGGTGCGGTTTATGGGCCGGCGGCGTCCTTGGGCCGTACTTCTTCAGTGATGATCAAGACCGGCACATTACTGTGAATGCGAATCGCTACCGTTCAATGATAACCGCATATTTTTGGCCCCAATGGGATAATATGAACTTGGAGGACATGTGGTTCCAACAGGACGGCGCCACAAGCCACACAGCGAATGCCATAATCAATTTATTGGAAACCAAGTTTGGTGAACGTGTTACCTCACGAAATGGCCCAGTCGATTGGCCGCCTCGGTCGTGCGATTTGACGCCGTTAGATTATTTCCTGAGGGGCTACGTCAAGTCTATGGTATATGCCAACAAGCTAGCGACGATTGATGAACTTTGTACGAATATCGAACGTGAAATTGCAGCAGTATCGGCCGATTTATGCTTGAAAACCGTCGAAATTGGGTTCAGCGTCTGAACTTCTGCAAGCGTGCCCATGGTGGCCATGCAAAAGAAATCGAGTACCATATATAATGGCATCGAACGTACTTTCACAGGAATAAAGAATTTCATTGGTATCTAAAACCGGTTTTGTTTTATTTAAAAAAACTTTGTAGCGCTCTAATTGAAAAACCCGATACATATCTATGGTCGGAAAAATTTAGTTTTGATTTTTGAACCAATTTTATAGAAAATATGACGCTATTTTCAATGAAGTAACCTGCAGACTCCGCACTTCATTTATTTTGGTTAAAATTACATTTGAAATTTGAAAAAACGCAACACGACTCGTATTCTTTAACAGGTGTTTTCTCGAAAAGTTGTTTTCTGACCAGGTCACATAAGATAAGAGAACTTCACTCGTGACACTGCAAATTCGTGTCGCGCACGCACCTCTACATTAGGGTGTCCCAAAAAAATTTTCTTTTTCGCTTTTCATGGTTGCTGCTCAAGCTTGATTGGAAAGCTTATAGAGTAAAGTATTTCTGAGATTTTTTTCAGATTTTTCGGAAGAGGTTTAGAGGTCGCACAAGTCGAATTTACCCCAAAAATCGGGTATTCCGGACGTTTTTTGAATTTTACTTAAAACTCGGTCAACAACCACGATTTTCTTAGATTGTAAGTCAACGTTTTTAAAGCAAAATGTTCAAAATTGATTTTGCTCAATAATCACATTTTTTCGTAAATTTTGGATACATTTTGTTAGTAACGCTTTATCACTTTTAAAATTTTGTATGCAAATTTAAAAAACTAATTATGCAATCTAAAAGACGGATAAATTCCAAGCAATTTTGTAGAAAAACTATTTTTAATTTGCTGTTACTGTTCCAGAGTTATACAATTTTAAAGCCTTTAACCCATTGTATAAACCTAAGAATATTATAAACTGTTTGCCATTTTTGCATCGTATTTGTTTTAAATTTCTATGATAATTTAAAATACGAATGATGCACTGTAAAAGACGGATAAATTCCAAGCTATTTTGCGAAAAGAAATTTTGAATTTGCAATTACTGTTCCAGAGTTATGCCACTTTAAAACTCTTTACCCATTGTATGAACCTAATAATATTATTAACTGTTTGTCATTTTTCATCGGATTTGCTTTAAACGTTGTATTATTGCAAAAATTTACATGCGCTAAGTAACGACAACGAATTTCACGCAACATATTGCATGAAGCATATAGATGTTTGCAAACAGTTTATAATATTATTAGGTTCATACAATGGGTAATGAGTTTTAAAGTGGCATAACTTGGAATTGCTTGGAATTTATCCGTCTTTTAAAGTACATCATTCGTATTTTAAATTTTCATAGAAATTCAAAGCAAATCCGATGCAAAAGTGGCAAACAGTTTATAATATTTTTAGGCACATACAATGGGTAAAGAGTTTTAAAGTGGCATAACTCTGGAACAGTAATTGCAAATTCAAAATTTCTTTTTACAAAATTGCTTGGAATTTACCCACCTTTTCAAGTGCATCATTAGTATTTTAAATTTTCATAGAAATTTAAATCAAATCCGATGCAAAAATAGCAAACAGATTATAATACTTTTATTAGTTTCATACAATGGGTAAAAAGCTTTAAAATGGTATAACTCTGGAACAGTAACCGCAAATTCAAAATTGTTGTTCACAAAATTGCTTGGAATTTATACGTCTTTTAAAGTGCATCATTAGTTTTTTTAAATTTTCATAGGAATTTAGAAAGATATAAAGCGTTATTTACAAAATTTACCCAAAATTTACGAAAAAATTTAATACGTGGTACCTTATTCAGGAAAATCATTACCAAAACTGGTGGTTTTTGCATATAAAATAAAAGTTCGTTTAGCGTCAATAATGTTGTCTTACAAACTAAGAAAATCGTGGTTTTTGGCCGAGTTTTAAGTAAAATTCAAAAAACGCCCGGAATACCCAATTTTTGGGGGAAATTCAACAAAAATTTCTCAAGTAAAATTTTTAAGTTCTCCATCATTGAATCATGCAGAAATTTAGGATAGAGTAGTTTATTCTCTCATCTGACATTTTATTTCACACTATTCGTCGGAAGGTTTGTACAAATAAGACAAATTCGACGAAAATTAACTTGCAGCAGGTGGAGTTACAAAAACTGTTGACTTAACTTTTTCATTTCGTTTTCGTATAGAATTGTTAAATTTAAATGTAATTTGTACTTTTTTGTTGACTTTTATCGTTGGCATACATTTGTGTTGTATTTAACACAACTATTTTGCAGCAGAAACAAGAAATTCGTTTGTTGTTACTTTGTTGGACGTTGTGTAGTATTGCCTCTAACTGGTATTATTGAACCCATGCTTTCCACCATCCAATGTTCAGTTGCAACCATACCTATGATGTTAAAAATATTGACAGATAAATTACTCTATCCTAAATTCCTCTATGCATTGAACTTTCAACAATCTAACCCTCTCGCTTTCTAGTTAAGGCCCGTACTAAGATGAACATTCCACGTGCAATTATACAAAACTGCATACAAAAAAAATGTCTGGGGAATATCGACGAAATATTTCCGCACGTGTAGTACAGGTTATTTAAGTTTTAGGAAACACCCTTTACTACGCTGCATAGATAAAGGAAATAACTAGATATCGCACACTCCTTGGGAAATTTCTTGTTCAATGGGATATTTTCCAGATGGAGCTGAAAGCAATAATTATAACATTTGATCCCAAACCAAACATACCTTGCGAGATGTATTTAGAACAGGTGATAGCAGTACGTGTTGTAGGCAACATCAAGAGGCATTTTGTTTTTGTTTGGTGGGTCGATTCTGTAAAAGTCAACGCAAACGAATACCAACAATAACAGTACACCAAAAAAGCACATAACCAAAATGCATTTGAATGAGAAAGTGGGGAACACAATGACATGAAAAAAACTAAATTAGTTGTTCGAATAGCACAACCTGGAAAATGATTGTATTTTTGTATTGAAAAAATGTCCCACACTGTTGAATAAACGTCAGTGAATGTTATGAGAAACGTCAATGAAAGTTACAAAACGACAACACAGCACCTAGTGGCAGTACTTGACAACGCCTGTGCGATATCTACTTATTTCCTTTATCTATGCTACGCTGTTCAAGCGAAATACCAGCAACATGTATTGAGCAACATTTTAATGTTGCTAAGATAAATTCAACGACCAACCAAATTGGAGGAAGATATGATCAATGTTGTCTACTGTCGCTCAATTTGTGAACAACAATAGATTTGTAGTGTACAAGAAACAGAACGAATATTGTCGTCATCACTGTTATGTTGCCGGCCCATTTTGCAGCGAAACAAATTAATTTTGTTCAATATTTTTTACGTGACCGATCTTAGTATCCCTCCCGTTTTTTCTGGCTTTTGGTGTAAAGAGACAGACAGGCCTAAATACAAGCATTACAATGGTTAGTCAACAAAGTTCTCTTTGACTAATGCAACGAAAGAATGTTGTCCAACAAAGTTCTATCAACAATAGTTCTGTAACCAAAGTTCTAGCTGGAAAACTTTTCAAGTTGTTTTGGAACACAAGGTTCTATTTGGTTGTTAGAACTTTGTAAACCAAATTATTATAGAAAAATATGTAGTTAGAACTTTGTTGCATTGGGTATCTCGTAAACGGTAAGAGATATCTTTATGACGATAGCAGTAATCGAAAAAGCATACCCGATTTAGTGCGATGCAATATTTAGATCATTTTATCAAAAATTGTCAGTTAGAACCTTGTTCTAAGGTCGCGCAATGTCCTATGTTATGTTTTCAATGTTTGCTCAGCAAAATTGTCTCGAAACTTTTCTACATTTGCGTAAATCATTTTGTGTTTTGTTTGTTTTGACGTTTGCCCTGCAAGTTTTCGAGGTTTTTGCGCGTTTACACGAGTACCAATGTTTTTTTCCCTCGACGTTGGATTGGACGAGCTGGACCAATCGCCTGGCCGCCACGATCTCCAGATCTCACACCACTTGATTTCTTTTGGTGGGGCTACATGAAAGATTGTGTGCATTCTGTGCAGATCCACAATCGTGAGCAGTTACTTGCACGCATTGAGGAAGCTGCGGTGAAAGTTCGTGAAAAGATGAGTGAACTAAACGTGGCGGATGTGGTTCGCAAACGGCTGCAATTGTGTTTAGCAGAAAATGGGAACCACATTGAAAACTTCCTTTAATATCAAATGTTTTTTTTTTCCTTATGTGTTTGATTCTTCAGCCAAAAATTTCAATAAAATAAAATCTTGTGCTGTTATTGCGCTTCCAAAAAAAAAAAAACATTTTTGCATTTCAGTAAATTGGTCATAACTTTGGAACGGTAAGACCTCTGGGCTTCGTTTAGGTCATTTTGGAAAGGTAAGGGGTATGGCTATCTTTCAACAAAAAACATAAGTTACCTGCCATCTGGCTGAGCAAATTGAGGTTATGTGAATTTTTTTCCGCAAGCTCTGTATCTCGGCGATTTTACTTTTTTCTACTTTTTTCCAACAAGCCCAAAAGTTTTGAAATTTTGCATTTTCGAACAAGGTCCTAGTGGACTTTTCTTCATGAAATGAGCCAAGAAATACGCTGGAGAAATTTGTCCGGAACTTCCTGCATCAACCTGTATAAAATTATTTAATTTAGTATTGATATTTGCACAACAATTTCCCACAGTGACAACGTCAACGTCAATGAGAGTTATCAGAAACTTCAGTGAAACTGACAGAAGCCCCTAGTGAACAAATTTGACCATGGTAGCTCTTTATCTTTTATTTTCTTTATCTATGATAGATATACACATCCAACTTCGCCTGTACATGCGCCTATTGCCTTAGTATTTGTAATATTAATTTACCACTCAGTAGTTCTTTACGGATCAGAGCTTCTTCCAAATTAGTGGTTGTTCTTGCGTGAAAGAGAATATTACAAATCGCTTATGCAGGACGGTAATCGATAGCATTTCTCTTTCCTCTCTTCTACGAACTCCCACAATCCTTGTTTGTATATTTTCTCTAGCGATTAAGAAAAGTTCATTAAAAACTTTTTCTAAGAAACTTTTGCTTAATCTTAAGAAATATCTTCGGGTTGAGAGGAATGGAGGTGGTGTCAATTACGATAGACGGTTGAAGCAGAATCACAAATTTATAAACAAGTTAAGATAAAATAATTTATAAATTCTACGGCATCAATCAATGTGACGATTTATTTTTAAGGCTGTCAGTAGCAAGTAAATATTCATGCTAAATATGTTCACTTTTTGCTTTTGATATTATAATTGAGGACAATGGATCATTAGCTTCGGGCAAGTGGAATATTACATTTTGATTACTTGAAAATGAAATGGTTGGTCCTTAACTTATGTGTGACAGATTTAAATTGCTTCAATAGCAACTTCGATGCACTTTTAGCACAAATTGTATTTATCTTTAGTTTTATTATCGCTCGTAGTTTAAATAAAAAATTCTATAGATTGTCTACATTCTAAAGAATGTTGAATGTCTGTCATGTGTTGCTGTTCTTATTTAAAAAGGCAAATTAAATAAAACCCTTAAATTATTACTTTGATCAGGAAAGCCATTAGGTTTACTGCGGGCTTTAGGAATACCGTATGGACTACTGCGCCCACTGAGCAGTCAATGTTAATACAATGAAACAAACAATCCTTTGGAAAGATACTATTTTTCGTTTGAACAATTTGGAAATTGAAAGTGGTCTGTAAAAAAACTTATACACATTGAAAAAGCGACCTCTCTAACATATTCTCTCAAACATATTTTGCAGGAACCATGTGTATTAGACCGACTCAAAAAAAATGTTGCTTTTGTCCACCCCTCAAAATTTATCCTGGTGTGTTTTATGTTGATTCCCAACCTAACTATTACAAAAGGTATTTTTTTTTTTAGATTTTTACAGAATTTTGTACTTGAACTAAAGACAGTGTATGCGATATTAGTATCATATGAATTGTTCTTTTTAACGTGCGTCCAACGATATATAAATTATGTCACAATTATATTTATCACAACCTGACATCCTTTTTTCATGGATATTCTACAAAAAAGCATTTTCAAGATTCTAGTACGCCGATTTTTCTGAATTAAATGTCATAAGGACATATTTTAATCTTTAGTCGATCTAATTAAATACGTGTTTCAGCGTTTTTTCAAATTCGTTCTAGTTAACCTTTTACCAAAAATTCAATACGGTGCACAGTGTACATCGATGGGACAAAAATGGAAGAAGTCATCCTCATGAAAATTGCGTGAAGAATATATTTATACGCCACCCTATCAATAAATAGCATTTCATCAACATTGAAGAGATCAATGATTCTTATTTTGGCTGATTTATTACGTTTCAGTTGTCAATGGTTCATCGGACAGAGGATATCAAAAGCGCTTGATATTTGCAAATATTTATTAACTAATTACACTGTGAGACAAATGGTAGGGGTCAGTGATCGGGAAGGGTTCAAACTACCGGGGAAAGTTATATCGGTAAAAAAGAAGTAATACGTGTCCCGGCGTTTCGCTGGGTCACGTCTAGGAATCGAGATATATCGATTTGAAGTTAGTAACTATCATATAGGGGAAATTGTCGCCTTTGGTAGTCGTTTTTTTGACATAACTCGAGAACCACTAGTCCGATTTTGCTCAAACAAATTTTAAAAAATTACAATTCCTTTAATCTGTTCATATAACGTTTTTCTATATAATCAACAGTTTTGCCGGTAAAAATAAATGTATGAAGAAAAAAAATATTTTTTGCCTAAAATATTAAATTTTTTTATTTTTTAAATTCATAAAAAATCCAAAACGGAAAAAAGGGCAAGTCGTATTACTTTCACGCAAAGTCACATAACCTTTAAACAAAATGACACATAGATCATGAAAATCGATGGACGCGTTTCGCTTTTATTCACAATTAAGTGAAGGTATCTCATTTTGACAAGAATATTGATTTTATGTTTCAATGAATTTGGATAATATTTATTATATATTATTTATTATTAACACGTAAAATTAAAAATTATTACAGGTAATTATTAGGTTATTACATAGATACATAGGTTATAAAAATCGATGAACGCAAAACTTATTTTCCTTTTTTCCTTTTAATTGTCCACGCACATTTATGACCGTCTTTTAGTTTGTTACCGCTACCATAAAAACCAAATTGTGGGTGCAATTTGTGTAACAAAATCATGCAGGTAGCCAACGGAAAAACCCAAATAATTAAAAAAGTGCACTTTCCTTTTTTCATTTTAATTGTCCACGCACATTTATGACCGTTTTTTAGTTTGTTACCGCTACCATAAAAATCAAATAACCTTTTGTTTATTACATTTTTTTTTAAATCTGACAATCATAAAAAAAAGTCATCAATGTTTTTTCCAAGGAATTTTGAGCATATCTCGAGCAAATTTTTGAAATTCATACCTTTACTTAATTTGGCATAAAAGCGAAACGCATACATTGATTTTCATGATGTATGTCTCATTTTGTTCATAGGTTATGTGACTTTACGTGACACTTTTTTTTGGTTTTGGATTTTTTATGAATTAAAAAAAAATAATTTTAATTTTTAGGCAAAAATAATTTTTTTTTTTCATACATTTATTTTTACCCGCAAAACTGTTGAGTATATAGAAAAACGTTATACAAACAGATTAAAGGAATTGTAATTTTCAATTTTTTTTAAATTTTTTTGAGCAAAATCGGACTAGTGGTTCTCGAGTTTTTTAAAAAAAAAAACGACCACCAAAGGTGACAATTTCCCCTATATGATAGTTACTAACTTCAAATCGATATATCTCGATTCCTAGACGTGACCCAGCGAAACGCCGGGACACGTATAACTAGTTTTTGCCCGATATAACATTTCCCGTTGGTTTCACCCCATCCCGATTTTGACTGTCGCATAGTGTTATTAACCCTTTCATGCCCGAATTATTTTGGGAGGGTCTAATTTTTTTGAGGGCATACACCTGCTAATATGTTCGTAAATATCTACCGATATTAATATCAAAGTCCTAGGTGCCCTGGTTTATCCTGTATGAGATGTTGCCTATAGGTAACATTTGTCTCTACTGGTATACTTTTTTTTAATACATACTAAAAGAAATGAGATAGAAAATCTTGTATATTTAGCGGTGTTTGTAATATTTATAGAAATCCAAGTATGATAAGATACAAAACAGTTTTTTTCGGGTATTACACCATAAATAAACATTGCATTTTGAGCATTTAGATCTAGGAAATCCTGTGTGGCATAGTCGGCATCTACCTTTCGATCCCCACTGAATCTAGTGTCTAGTCTGATCAAGTCTCAGAGACTTTGCAGGCTCCGTGACATATGGTCTCGTAGACAGTGATGAAAGTGAAGTTGAAGGAGATTCAAGAGCTTTTGGTGCCGAAAGTACTGACGATGAAGCGTATGGTGATGATGAAGATAAATTCATAGTAGATGTAAGGGATGTTGGGCGTCCTCTTTTGCCGGCTGGAGCTGTGTCTGCTATATCACTGGCATTTAGTAACTCATTGGCTATATCTATCTGTAAGCTTATGAGTGACATGTACTTTGTTTCTGTTGTATAATATTTTAGATCCCTGCGGTACAATAGCCAGCTGTTTACTTACTTACTTACTTATCCGGTCTCGGACAACCCCGGGGGGTCAGGGACCTTACAAAACGAAGATAACATATTTCGCCAACCAGTTCGATCTTTTGCTTTATCTCTCCAGTTGGCAATACCAAGTGTACGCAGGGATTCGTCAACCTGATCCCTCCAGCGGAGTCTTGGTCTTCCTATTTTTCGTCTTCCTTCGAGTTCGGTTTCGAAAAGCCTTCGCGCTGGTTCATCTTCATCCATTCTACTGACATGGCCTAGCCAGCGCAATCGCGTTATCATGATCCGCTTAACTATGTCAATGTCAGGATAAAGCTCATACAGCTCATGATTCATGCGTCGCCGATACTCCCCGTTGTGCACTATAGGGCCATAAATTTTTCGGAGTATTTTTCTCTCGAAGACTCCTACAGATGTTTCGTCTGCTTGCGATAGGACCCAGGATTCTGCGCCATAAAGCAAGACAGGTTGAATGAGAGTCTGGTACAGCTGGACTTTTGTTACTCGAGAGAGGGCTTTATCTCTAAAGTGCTTGCTTAGCCCAAAATAACATCTATTCGCAAGCACAATTCTCCGTTTGATCTCAAGGCTGATGTTGTTGTTTTTGTTCACGGCAGATCCGAGGTATATAAATTCGTCCACTACTTCGAAGTTGTAACGGTTATCAACGTTCACGCTTTGGTCTAATCGCGTGGAGGCCCTGTTCGTTGAAACCATTAATTTTGTCTTGTTCTCATTCACCGTCAGACCCACTTTTGCTGACTCCTTCTCAATTCTCGAAAAAACCGCAGTAACTTCTCTAATTGTGCGCCCAATGATATCTATATCATCAGCATACGCGAGCAGCATGTGACTTTTGCTGCTGATGGTTTTATTCATATTGACTGCAGCTTTTCTCATAATGATCTCCATTAAGACGTTAAAGAGATCGTCTTAATGGAGATCACCTCGTCTTGCCTGAGGCCTCGCTTAGTTTCGAAAGGTTCGGTAAGATCCTTACCAACTTTCACTGCGGATTTGGTGTTCGTCAAGGTCATCCTGCAAAGGCGTATGAGTTTTGCAGGAATACCAAGCTCAGACATTGCTTCATAGAGTTTCTCCCGTATCGGACTATCGAAGGCTGCTTTATAATCGATAAATAGATGATAGGTGTCGATTTGTTTTTCGTGTGTCTTCTCCAGGATTTGGCGTAGCGTGAAAATCTGGTCAGTTGTCGATTTTCCAGGCCTAAAGCCACACTGGTATGGTCCAATCAGGTCAGCGATAATTGGTTTTAGTCTTTCGCACATTATACTTGATAGAACCTTATATGCTATGGATAAAAGGCTTATTCCACGGTAGTTGGCACAAATACTCGGGTCACCTTTTTTAAATATGGGACATAGTACACTGAGACTCCAATCGCCGGGCATGCATTCATCTAACCAAATTTTGCTAATGAGCTGATGCATGCACCTTATCAGCTCATCGCCGCCAGCCTTAAACAGCTCCGCCGGTAATCCATCGGCTCCTGCGGCTTTGTTGTTCTTAAGCCGGGCAATAGCTGTTCTGACCTCGTCTTGGTTAGGAGGGGGGCAATCGACGTCGTCGTCCATATTGTGATCGATTGTCCCATCGTCATCGGATATCTCAGGTACTAGTAGCGCGGAGAAATGCTCTCTCCATATTCCCAACATGCTCTGCACATCTGCGACGAGATTTCCGTCTTTGTCTTTACAGAAGGGGGGCCCTGAACCATGTCCATTAGTTCCGTTTTTAACTTTTTGGTAGAATTTTCGGGCTTCGTTCTTCCTTCTGTATGTCTCAATTTTCTCACTCTCGCGTTTTCTCCACTGCCGTTTCTTACGCCTAAAGAGACGGTTTACCTCCTTTCTCTTCTCCCTATACCGCTCAGTTGCAGCTCGCGTTGCAATTGACTGAAGCATTACCATACGTGCAGCGTTCTTTTCGTCATTTGCTATGCGACACTCTTCATCGCACCACGGTTTGTTGCGAAGCGGTTTTTCGAAACCAAGTACGGTTGTTGCGGCAGTTTTTATAGAGTCGGAAATGGGTTTCCACTGCGCATCAGGATCGTCATCGGGAGGGGGTGGGTTCTGTGCCAAAAGTTGCGAGAGCTTCCTTGAGTAGGCTGTGGCTACCTCTGGTAATTGCAGCTTTCCGATGTCCAGCTTCCTCTGCGTCTGGTTTCGTACGATTTTCGCTCTACTTAATCTTGTGCGAACCTTTGCTGCTACCAGGTAGTGATCAGAATCGATGTTAGCTCCTCTGATCACTCGTACGTCCATTACACTGGATGAGTGCCTTCCATCAATTACCACGTGATCAATTTGGTTCCTAGTTCTTTGATCAGGGGATACCCAAGTAGCCTTGTGGATGTCTTTATGCTGGAATCTTGTGCCACTGATGACCATGTTTTTTGCCGCGGCAAAGTCAATCAGTCTCATACCGTTGTCGGAACTGTCAGCATGAAGACTGAAATTGTCAGCAATGTCAGTAATGTCAGCCTTATAACTTTCGAGGACATCTGCCAGTTGGATACTTGCACCGGATCTATATAGAGTTCTTACATTCCAAGTGCATATCCGTAAATCGTGGTCCTTATAACGTTTGCGGGGGTCGTCAACAAATAGGGGTTGTTTATGTTTTCTGTTTCGTTTTTGTATTTTCACTGCCATTATGAACGGTGGCGGGAGGCAAACCCAGCCCACCGGGTTTTTGCATTTTACCTACTGCCAGGATATTTGATTGCAGCCGCCCATTATGGATCAGACGCTGACCAGGATGCGATATGTTGAACCTGGATTTTCTTCTTTTAGTTTCTATCCGCCGTTGGCCCGTATGTTTGGCTCATCAGCCTTTTAAGGACAAAAGAATATGCCCGATTGTTTGATGAGCTTCAGTGACATCAGCTGTTTACTACAGCCATATTTATAAAATATTATACTTCTAGAACGGTGGTTAATTTTATATAGCTCCAGCAACATATCGGAAAGATCCACACCTCCCATATGCTTATTGTAGCATTCAACAATTACTGGACGAGGAATCTCGACATACTTTTTAGTTTTCCGACACCATCGAGTGCAATCTCTAACTGGATTAGCTCAAATATAATTCGAAATTAATTGAACATATTCCTCTTTTAGACAGTTCCTTTTCATCAGCAAGCTTACAATTTTCCAATCGATTACTGCGGATTGTGCCTACAGCTAAGATACCAACTTCTTTTAAAGCAATCATAAGGCTTACGGAAGTAAACCAATTGTCGAAAAATAGCTTGAAATTTTGATTTGCCGGCATATGTTTTGCCAAATGAAGAACAATATCCGATGATATTAGTAATCCATACGATGGGCACGTCCCTTCTCCAACATAAAGACAAAAGTCATATATAATTCCTGATACGCCAGCTCTTGTGAACATTTTGAAACCCCACTTGTGGGGCTTTTTTGGAAGATACTGTTTCAAACTGTGGCGACCTAAAAAATATATTTTTTTATTTGATATGCGTTTATTTCATAGAATAGTGACCTGTGTAAGCCATCATTTGTTCATCAATGCTTTGATATTCTTCCTGTTCAATTTTGTTACATTTTAGTTTGAGCTTCTCTAGTAAGGGGCGTATTTTAAATAATTTATCATAATTAGCTTCTCCTGCTTGGGGCTGTTTGGAATTATCATTTATATGAAAATGTTCCTTTATTTTTTCAAATCGTTGTCGTGCTAATGACTGCGCTACTGCTGTAAGTCTAAAATTTTTTGCCCACGCCATTCGCATAACTGGTATTCTTATGACAGCAAGATAAATTAATATACCTATGAACCGTTTTATTTCAGAGACTTTACAGTTTAGTTCCACGACACTTTTTTGTAGTGCATAAATATTCGTTTCATCGCAAATTTTTTTTTAAGATTTCTTCATCCAAAAACGTGATAAAATAATTTATTGGTTCTTTCTCATCACGCCCCTTGACTTCGTTTTTCCATGTATTATCGGTTACATTTATTCCGGTACTCCGCCATCTTAAACTGCCTAAGTCAATTTTTTCACAAATTTCCTGGAAAGTTTCCAGTACCTTTTCAGTACCATCCTCATCATCTTCGTCAACAATCCTCTTCAGCAAACTAATTTCTAGATGTTCTTCTTTGTCGATGACATCCTGTAGACTTTCTTCAATAATATTCTCTCCAAGTTCTCATTTTGATCTTCTTCTTCTTCTTCGTTTTCCTCATCACCGGAATCATCCCAATCAAACTCGATTATTTTTTGGATGTCCAATAGTGTCAATCCTTTCGGACGCATCTCAAACACTACAAAGAATATTACATTAAATATGTACTCTATGGACCGATGTTGCCTAGAGGCAAGATTCATTTTGAAAAAATACTGACACTAACAACTTTTTTTTATAAAATTATTTATTTTTCTAATTGACTTAGTATATTATTCACTTTTTATTCTAAATTTGTATATTTATTATACTGAACTTAAGCGATTCCGAAATCAATTTTTGCCAACCAAAATTTTACACGTGCGGACACCACGAAGAACTGACATAAACTGATGAATCACCACACATGTAACGGTTTATCGGCAAATAGCATCGGGAAACATACGTAGCAACACACAAAAACAAACAATTGCCAAAAAAAATTCCAAACTATGATTTTCTGGAAAAAACCCTGAAATGTTGCCTGTAGGCAACATCGGGCATGAAAGGGTTAACTAATTTATTAACTAATTAAAGTAAAAATAATCTACTACAAAATAATTCATAGTTGACTAACAAGTAAAAAAGTAATTTTAAGCACTTTTTAAAAAGCTTAAATATACAAAAATCGGAACAAAGCGGAGAGGTTTTTGCATTTTTCTAATAGATTAAAGCTTAAACTAATTTATCATGAAAAAATATTTCACCGACTTTTAAGATGTTTTTTCTTGTTTGCCATCAAAAAATGCGAATTTTTCAAATATTCATCTTGAAAAAGTCAATGTTTAAAAATCAATTAAAAATTTTTTTTAAGATTTATACGAAATAAAGAAACAACTAAATTTGTACATAGAACATAATTTAATTTCTTCGACAATATTATTATTCAACTCCTAACGAATGAAACTAAAAAATCAAATTATTTAGCATACAAATCGCTCACTTTGAATTGCTCTGGAGGACAAAAAATCTATTTCCACGAAAAAATCTTTGCTGAAAATCTTTGCTTTTTAAACGATACCAAAAAAATTCAATTCCAACCAAGTCAGAGTTCTGATTTTTTTCCATGAAACGGAACAGTGCGCGGTGGGAACATTACGTTCTAAACAGGGCATCATTCTTGTATAGATATATTTCTTTTATTTTTTAATACATTCTCCGTGGTGCTCCGCACCAAATTTTGAATATTTAGAATTACTTCAATCTGATGTTTAAATCAGAAAAATCTCCGTACAAAAACTTAAAAATGCGTTTTTTTGCAGAATATCCCTAAAACAAATTAGGTGTCAGCACATGTTTTAACCTGTTTTATACACCGTTGGACGTGCCATAAAAAACCCTATCATGTGATACTAATACTGAATACATTGTCCGTAGCCTAAGTACAAAATTCCTTAGAAAAATTAAAAAAATATTTATTTTAAAACGGTCCAGCTCACGGGATCTGAATGCTAGACACGAAATATTTTGGGAATCATCAGAAAACAAACCAACGAACATTTTGAGGTTCGGACAAAAAACACTTTTTTCCCCCACCAGAGGACACCCTCGAAATATTCACATATTTACAAATCCTAAACTCACTTATATTTAAATGCAAATATATAATCATGTTTACTTGCAAGGTGAATACTTTTACGTGAAACAATATGCGTGTTTCCATTGCCGCAAATGAAGAAATCCTTTTGCTATAAACGAAAATATTTATTTACAAACGCACATCACATCACTCGCAGGGACGTAAATATGCAGTTCAGAGGACTTTTAAAACAGCCGCACACCATATTCATTTGAAATTTGTTTAAAGGACTCTAAAACGAATAGCATCATAAGTTATCATAATTCTAAAAGCAGTGACTGAGTATGAATGACACATATGTCTATTTAAATATAACAATCACGTTTCAATTTTAATTTTAAATTTAAATTTAAATCAAATTTCAGTTTGGCATTCACCTCATAACATCATTTTTAAATTTGAATAAGAAAATTATTTGAAAATATCATTTAGAACTTGAAAATTCCATACAGAATATAAAATGATATTTTAAAATAGATATCATGTTTCTAAATTTCAAAAATTCCCTAAAATTCGAAAATCATGTCATTTGTTATTATATCTTTTAAGGATATTTAACACAAATTGACTAAAAACCGATTAACTAGTTAATGGACGTCAAATAAACGGTTTACGGTTTGTTCAAACATTCATTTTTGTAATCCGGCAAACGGTTAATATCAAAAACCCGGTTAACCAATTTCACTGGATTTTCAGTTTCGGGTTTGGACACCCTAACCCCTAACTTTAAAACCGTCACAACTCAATATTTCAAGATATTCACCTTTCGCTTAAAAATAATAACCTAAGCCAATTTGTGTCTGCTGTAAAAATCCGGCGTCAGTTAGTTTGTTAGTTTGTGGTGTATTGATATTTTCCGAAACAGGCAATTTAACACAGGTATCCAATAAATAAATACATTCATCATTAAACTACAAATAATCTTCCGGAGCGCTGGGCCCGCGAAATTGAGCTACAAAATTTGCACATATAGCGCATCTTGGTTTAAGTACAATTAAAAAATTAAAAGAAAATTTCCAAAAAAAAAGGGACTATTAAAAAAGAATTCAGTGAAACTATGATTTTCAAAATGACTTAAAAAACTAAACTTATAACTAAGGTAGAACTTAAAACTAAGATACAAAATAATTCAGTTTATTAATTGTCAATACAATAAAACTTGTTTCACATTTTGGTTGTGAAACTTACTTTTTTTTAAAACCTAGTTACACCCGAAGGAGCTGAAAAAACTGGCAAGGGCCCGTTTCTTCTCACCATCATTTCGTAACCGCCTATAGGCATCATTAAATGTGGCAGCTTTTTCCAAGAGAGCAAGAAAACCTTGCCCAAAAAAGCGGTGGCAATTTGCCTCCACATCAACAAAATTGGACCCAAGCCCCTCCTTGCTTTGAGCCGGATTTGGGCCCGAAGAATTATTTCCAGCAGGACCACGTCGCGCCACACTAGCGTAGGAAGTACCAGCTGTTGTAAGAGACCTGAGCAGTACATTTTGTGGGCCATCGACCTTATTCACCTTTCGCTTCTCCCGCATCTTCCTGACAATTGCCAGTTTCCGGGGACAATCTTTAGCGCCGGGGACAATTCGCGCACTTCACAGTGCGCCCAATTTGAACCTGTGACCTGGCTAGTCAGAACAATCTCCTCAGTGTTCTTATCTCTGGCAGGAATGCCACAATCGCCCGAAACATGTGCTTCTGCGCATTGGACGCACCTGGGGGCCATGTTGCAGTTGACTGTTGAAACACTGGGTTGGACCCCTCTTTCGAAAAGGCTCAAAACGCACCGACAAATAGAGGATACATTTATGGAAGCTGACGAGATCGGAGTCCCCCCATCCGCGTCAGCCCCAAAATTAAGAGCCTGAGACCCAAACCACTCAAATAATCTTTGACATAGTCAATGTCACATGAGTCGGAGAGGCGACTAATCACCGTCACATACGGTATCGAACCCTTAGGGGTATGGGTTCAATTTTGAAAATATATCCTTTAATTTAGCGTGGTGTGGCCGTCGGTGGTGTAATGGGTCGTGTGCGCGCCTCTTGTACTTGAGATCCTGGGTTCGATTCATGCTCTGACCACCTCAAATTTCTTTCGACGGCGGTCACCTCGCATAGTGACGGCGACACTATCGAGTATTTAGCCATGAAACTGCTTCTCAAAAATACCATTCGGAACCGGTGTAAAACTGTAGGTCCCAATCAGTGAGTATAAAACTAGAAAGCGCACAGCTCACTAGTTGTCAGAAACTCTCCCCGATTCCTTCATGGGATGTAATGGGAAAGCATTTTTTTTATTTATAATTTAGCGTGGTCCTAAAGGGTATCCGCAAAAAAATTTACCACTCTTTTACTCAACGCACTCACCGTAAAATTTTGATGGCCTAATGCCTCAACAGCACTCTTTAGCATCATCTTTAGATTCACATCAAATGTCGTTATGGCTGGCACCGCCTTGCTGAACTTCGTAGAATTAGATTTGACCGCTTTAGGATTTGTTGACGACTCTGGCGCCACCTTCTTAGCTATCGAGGGCGCCCGTCCTTGAGCAACCTTTGCCATTTAGGCATTCAACGTTGGATATGGCACTTGGCTGGCCATATCGATATCATTAATTTCTACATCTTCATTAGTGGCGGATAACGCACCATTAAGCATTTGTTCCCTCTCATTCAAAAGTTTTTCTTTATCACGCAACCGGGCCTCCAAGCCCTCCAAGGCTGTCAACCTGAATTCCACATTCTTTTTTAGGTTTTCATTTTCGAACGTCAGTTCGTGGATCGTCTGCTGAAGACTGTCTACCAATTCTTCGAGGAGCAATTATTTAACCTTCTCTTTCTACTGGGGGTAGCGGCACACAGTGGTCGCTCCCATAGGACAAAAACAAAAAATTCAAAGTCAAAAATTTGTCAGCAAATGTGGCAACACTCTCTCAAATTAGAACAAAGTTTTACATCGTATAGTTGTTTTTGTTTTATTCATGCTGTACTCTTTCAGAATTGGTTCAAAAGAGAGATCAAGTTAATAGTTGGTTGCTTGGAGTAACAACAGGTGAAAATAAAGTGCAGGTTTAAAAATATTAAAATCATAAAAAACAATTCTGTGTTGAAATAAATCAATATGAATATTGTTATAGAAGGTATTAACTTTATTTTAACGCAATTTTAAGGTCATTAGGACGTTGTGTTTTTTTGTTTTAAATAATATTTGTCCAGTGCCATTATTTGTGTTTACTCGTCTTAATAGTTAAATTTTAGGTAAAGTTTTAGTTGTGTTCCCCCCGCGCCCTTCATTCGGGTTTTTTTCATACTAATTGTTAACAAATAAAGTTTCTCAACTGTTAATATCAGCCGCCACCAAGTGCCGCTCTTTGTGTTATCTCCCAAAGATCAAATCGGTCTCGTTGCTTTTGCGACAGCTTTCTAATGTGTAATTGTAATTTTTTTTTGTGGTGTTGTTGTTTTGTTTATTTTTTTTTTGTGTTTCAGTGTTGTTGTTATGCATGTAATGAAATGTGTTTGCTGTTTTCTTTTTCGTGGCTTTTTAATATTTTTACTTTCCAAATTTCATTCAAGGCAAATCATATGTATGCGAATTTTCGCGCACATTCGTTTTTGATATTTGGTGCTTAGAAGTCGGTTCAAATGTTTATAAAGCTGGAAAAGTTTTTGATGTCTTGAAAAACCATATTGAAAATGAAGGCTACACATTTGATGCAAGCCAATTAGAAAAATGCCTGAATTACAATTGCAAAAAAATTTCGGAATTATGGCAAAAATGCAAACGTACAAAATTAAAAGTTCTACAAAAATATTCCGATTGGCTTGCACAAAAAGAAACGATTTTACTAAACCCACAAGCATCTACGTCGAATCAAGATCGAGGACGTCCTAGAGTACGTTTCACAGAGTGTTCCAGCAGAACCAAGCGAAGACGAATAGCAGAACTAGCAGAAATTGATGTGTCTGCCGCTGATGATTTGCGTTTTGCTACACTACAAACGAAACCCTCGATTTTGCCGGTAAATGTTAATGAAGTAATATCGATTATAACGGAAGCAAGTTTAACAAAACATCAATATTTGTTAATAAGAAACTTTATAAACACTAAAATTGATGTTAATCTTTTGCCAAGCTACGATAGCATTTTGAAAGCAAAAAAGAAAAGCTACCCAGACCAAATAACTATAAGTGAATCTCACGCTGAAGTTGAATTGCAGAGTCTATTGAATCATACCGCTGCGCGAATACTAGAGCTACAGAGTGATGTAATAAATGAAGTTTTGGATGACTCTGTAAACGGCCTTACTTTAATAGGAAAATGGGGTTTTGATGGCAGTTCGGGACAAAGCGAGTACAAACAGACAGTTCAAAATAATGATTTGGATGATAGCCACTTATTTGTCACGTCATATGTTCCACTTCAACTTGTTACGAAACCGGATGAAGCTCATAATACCAAAATAATTTGGAAAAATCCTCGCCCATCTTCCACCCGCTACTGCCGCCCAATTAGGTTTCAATTTAAAAAAGAGTCCGTTCAAGTGTCCATCGATGAAGAAAAGTATTTCAAGGAGAAAATTGCTAATTTAATTCCAACCAAGTTCACTACAGATCAGAAAACGATATATATTGAACATATTCTGCAACTGACAATGGTGGATGGTAAAGTTTGTAATGCTTTAACTCAGACTTCATCCGCAAAATGTTACATATGTAATGCGAAACCTACAGAAATGAACAATATTGAACAATGTTTACAAAAAGAAGTTAAAAAAGATCACTATGAATTTGGATTGTCGCCTTTACACGCATACATTAGATTTTTTGAATATTTTCTTCATGTATCGTATAGACTTGAACTCAAACAATGGCAAATTAGGTCCTCAGAAGGAAAAGCTCAACTTCTCAAAACGAAACAGAATATTCAGTTACAATTTCGAGAAAAAATGGGACTAATAGTCGACAAACCAAAAACTGGTGGGAGTGGGTCTTCTAATGATGGAAATACGGCAAGAGATTTTTTCAATAACGCTAGCTTGTCCGCTCAAATAACTGGTCTTGATAAAGATGTAATTGAGAAATGTGCCACATTATTGCAAGCTCTGTCTTCAGGGTATAAAATTAATGTAGAAAAATTTAGAGAATATGCGCTGGATACCGCTAAGGACCTAACACAGAAGTATTCATGGTACTACCTTCCACCTTCAGTCCACAAAATTTTAATTCACGCTCCTGATGTTATTGAACATGCACTGGTATCGATTGGAGAGCTCTCTGAAGAAGCAGCTGAGTCTAGGAACAAAGATATTAAAAAATTTCGACTCCACCACACGCGTAAAACTTCACGCGTTTCAACAAATACGGATTTGTTTAATCGACTACTTCTTACTTCGGATCCTTTTATAACGGGGCAGCGAAAATTACCATCCAAACACCAATCAATTTTATTAAAATCTGTTTTTGATCTGCTAGATTAATTTTTAAAACGGATTTCATTCAACATTTTTATATTTTTTTCATTATTGTTTATCATTAATATTTTATGAATGGTTAATTTTAATTTTTTTTATAAATGTTATAAAAAAGTTTTTATGAATTAAAAACAAAAACAAAATGCGTAATTTTTTTTCTCAATACTGGGGTATTAAATGGGTGGGGGTGGGTGGGGGAGTGTAATTTGGCGTCAACCACGCCCATATTGTCATAAAACCATTCTTACATCTTTATTAAGCCGTGAACAAAGTTTCACGCTGATATCTCTACTGGAAGTATTTTTGGCCGCCCACTTCATACAAGTCCGACCACTGTGCGGCACCAGAGGCACCCGCAGTTGGCGTTGCAGTACCCGAAGCAGCAACATTAGCCACCTTGACGGACAATAACATGGGTTTGGTAACAGGGGACTCCATGTTCTCCCGTTTCTTTTTGCTTGCAGAACTGGCGTCACAAGCTTCCAACATTTTACTCACATAAACATCCATCCCAGGATCGCCAGTGTAGATTATACGTTCTTCCCAGCTAGAGACACTAGGGGTCTTGCCGGCAGACGCTTTTGCGCCAGGCGCTTTCACCTTTTTTCCCGTTGACTTCATTGTTTAAATCATAAATAATCCGTCCAGCTATCGCTCCTCTCAATACTCATGGAGATAGATAATTAAATTCACCAATTCGATTGACTTTAAGTCCTCCTTTTATAATTTTTAATTTATTTTGAATTTTTATTTTTGTCAATTAAATTTCAATTTAATTTCCGGCCGCTCAAGTCAAAGGCTGATTCACTACTAATCCCGGTGTCAGTTCTTCTTCCCTTTCGTCAAAAAAAACTCCAGTATCAATATGTTTACTATTGAGAATTTTCATACATTTTTTGGCCACCACTGAAAATTCGTAAATTTTGAATTATGACTATTGAGTAGTTAGGGTGCGATATAAACGTACCGTTTTTCGCTTCCTGTAAATGTTTATGTTAAACGATAAACTTTTACGAGAAATGACAAATGTTTGTGACAAACTAAAATTTGTTATTTCTCTTAAAAGTTTTTGTGGAGTTTCGTCTTACTATAACTCGTTTGTGGTAAACAAGTAAGGAAAATGTTGTACGTTTCTCGTGAATGCTTACTTTTTGATCTTAGAAGTTCTCACATATCGTTTGTTGTAAACGTTTTTCCGATTTCACTTATTTATCACAGGGGAAATGATATATTTGCGTCAAGAAATGTTCATTTACCAAAATTACATTCCCCAAACGAACTACATTTATGGGAGATTTTGTTTGGTCATAAAGAAAAATTTTCTTTCGTGTTTTTTAAAAACACGATTTTACGACATTATTGACCAATTACGCATATAACGACAGCCATATACAACCAGTAACGACATATAATGCTATATAATTGCATGCAAATGCTCATATACTATTATTCCTCGAAACATGCTACTGTCTGTATGTATAAGTACGAGTATGTATTCACAAATGTGTACATTTAACAAATAAAGTCATAAAATTTTAACTTCCAGTCGCATATTCGAAGGACGAAGCAAAAGTTGTTAGAGATTTATAAAAGACAACGTTGAGACATAGAGTAATCTCCATAGAGTAAATATGAAGTAGAGCCGCCATTTGTCTCATCTGACGTTTTCTTTCACACTCTTCGTGATGCGGTCGGTGTGATAGAGAGATGTTTGACGAAAAGTGATATACACCAGGTGGAATTACAATAACTTCTTGCTTTAATTTTTCATGTCGTTTTGGTGAAAAATTGTGAAATTTAAATGCGTCTTACACTTTTTTATTGACTGTTATTGTTAGCATACATTTGTGTTGTATTTAACACAATAATTTTAACACACAAAGCGAAATGCCGTTGTTGTTATTTTGTTCGTTGTTTTGAACCATTGCCTCTATTTGGTATTAGTTAAGAAATTCTTTTCAACATCAAACGTATACATCACACGAGGACAAATGTCAGAAATTTGGTGAGTGAAAGATTTTCTCTACCCCTATTTACTCTATGGTAATCTCAGACTAGAGAGAATATTTGGCTCATCTGACGTTTCCTTTCTCTTCGTGATGCGGTCGGTGTGATAGAGAAATGTTTGACGAAAAGTGATATACACCAGGTGGAATTACAATAACTTCTTGCTTTAATTTGTCATGCCATTTTGGTGAAAAACTGTAATATTTAAATGTGTTTTAAACTTTTGTATTGACTGTTATTGTTAGCATACATTTGTGTTGTATTTAACACAATAATTTTAACACACAAAACGAAATGCCGTTGTTGTTATTTTGTTCGTTGTTTTGAACCATTGCCTCTATCTGGTATTAGTAAAGCAATTCTTTTCAACATCAAACGTAAATATCACACCAGGCCAAATGTCATAAATTTGTTGGAAGAACTAGTAAATCTACTATAAGTATTAATCTATGCGTTGAGAAGTTGTCACAAAAATTGCGTTTATATTTGTTTAGGCCATTTTCTTTCCATCCTTTCTGAGAATTAATCAAATTTTCCATGTAAATATCAAGTGACGTTTAATGTTCGGTCAAACTCTATTAAATAAAATATTCCCTGTTCAAATTTTTACCAAATAGAAGCATCCAATGTTTCATCTTTGGATTAAGTGTTATAATAATGATTTCTATCCCATTCCATATGTGGATAATATTCAAAATCCATATACATTTTTGTATGGGGGATGTATATTTGTGTGGACAACAGGCAAATTTTAAAAAACCAACAGCACGCGAGACTCAAATGCTATTATTTACACAGTTAGAGGAAAATGGATCAAATAAACGAATATAAATAGGTGTTCTCGTTTATTAACATAAGTAAAGGGGTTTTCAACAGAGACATATTTTTTCCCGCTCTTTTGACATTTCTCTTCAGTAAGGTTTGCCATTTCATCATGGAAAGATACATGAGCCAACAACGAGTCGAAATTATTAAAATTTACTACCGAAATTTGGAGTGAGTGGTCCACTTTAAGAGCGCTACGTCCAATTTATGGTCGTCATAATCGTCCTACAAGATCAACAATTGAGCGTCTAGTGGAAAAATTTGAATCCACAGGCACAGTACAAAATGCTCCCGTGCCAGTGAGTCAAAGAAGTGCCCGTAGTGTCGAGAATATTGCTGCCGCTCAGGCTTCAGTTCAAGAAAGCCCAAATGTGTCTCTCACACGTCGTTCTCAAGCGTTGGGCATCTCTGTGACGTCGTTGTGGCGAATTTTGCGAAAAGATCTTGGCCTACATCCTTACAAGATCAAATTGACGCAAGAACTGAAGCCGCTTGACCACCATAAGCGTCGTATGTTCGTGAATTGGGCTGAGCAACAACTTGGAAATGATTCGGATTTTCATCGGAAAATCATCCTCAGCGATTAGGCTCATTTCTGGCTGAATGGCTTCGTCAATAAGCAAAATATGCGTTATTGGTCAGACAGCAATCCACACGTAATCCATGAGTCATCATTGCATCCCGAAAAAATTACGGTTTGATGCGGTTTATGGGCCGGAGGCGTCATTGGTCCGTACTTCTTCCATGATGATCAAGACCGGCACATTACTGTGAATGCGAATCGCAACCGTTCAATGATAACCGAATATTTTTGGCCCCAATTGGATAATATGGACTTGGAGGACATGTGGTTCCAACAGGACGGCGCCACAAGCCACACAGCGAATGCCACAATTATTTTATTGGAAACCCAGTTTGGTGAACGTGTTATCTCACGAAATGGCAAAGTCGATTGGCCGCCTCGGTCGTGCAAATTTGACGCTATGCCAACAAGCCAGCGACGATTGATGAACTTCGTACGAATATCGAACGTGAAATTGCAGCAGTATCGGCCGATTTATGCTTGATAACCGTCGAAAATTGGGTTCAGCGTCTGGACTTCTGCAAGCGTGCCCGTGGTGGCCATGCAAAAGGAATCGAGTTCCAGACATAATGGCATCGAACGTACTTTCACAGGAATAAAGAATTTCATTGGTATTTAAAACCGGTTTAGTTTTATTTAAAAAAACATTTGTAGCGCTCTTATTGAAAAACCCTATACATGTAGTTAACACTAAGTACAAAGTTAACTCCAGAAACTACACAATGAACACCAAAACCGTACATAAATTGTACATAAACTATACAAAATGACCCAAAACCACATAATGGGTAGCAAAGATATTACATACAGTGTACGATAAATAACATGAAGTACACCAAATGGTACATAGAATGTACCTAAAAGTACTATATATATGGCCTGTACTCAGATCTGGAACGAAAAGCTAAGCGAACGAAAGTCAATCACTCGCATTCGACAAGTATTGGGTTCTTTAAGTTGAAATTTTCGTTGGACTGACTTTATGTTCCCAAATGTAAGCACATTCGAGATAGAGGAAGCAAAATTTGTAATGAAAAGTTTTGAAAAATGTTATGTATGTTTTCATTTGACTTGAAATCACCCGAATGTGGACTTTCTATCGACTAGAACACGAACTAAAGCTTCCATTCGATATCCAGGAACAGGCTGTTAGTCTACCGAGGAGTTCTTAATGAGTTCTACGAAGTACATCAAGAGAACCAAAAACCAAATAATGTGCACCAAAACCGTACATTGAGAACCAAACAGTACATGTGTACCAAAACGTGCATAACGTGTACCGAAAAGCACATAATGTATAGTAAAAAACACAGACAGTGTAGCAAAAAGTATATAAGTACTTTACTTTATATTGTAATACTAAAAAAAGTACATTATGTGTATCATAAAGTACATCATGTACATAAAAAGTACACATAGAGTACCGAAACCCCCTTTAAAATGTATCAAAAAAAGAGTACATACAAGAACCAAAAGTATCCAAAAGTATATATAGTTGTAAAAAAGTACATAATGTGTACCAAATAGTACACGTATAGTAAATGTGTTGTGTACCAAAAATTGTACATAAAATGCACAATAAGTACATAAAATATACAGAAAAGTAGATAAAGGTTACATAAAATATAGCTAAAAAAAATTCTGCCATACGAATTGGACCACTTAAAAAAACACCTTAGGATCCCGGCAAAAATTGGTTATTTTTCGATTGATTTTTTGTTTGAAAAATTTTATTTTTAGCGATTTAAAAAAAAAAAAAGTGATGCCATATTGATGACACCCATTGGTTAAAGCCTCGTTCGGAGGTACAATTTTTATTATTTATTCGATTCCCACGGCAATAATAATGGGTTAACCCCGTGGCCGTCGGTGGTGCAATGGTTAGTGTGCGCGGCTGTTGTACATGAGAACGTGGGTTCGATCCCTGCTCATACCACCTTACATTCCTTTCGACGGCGGTCACCTCGCTTAGTGATGGCGACTCTATCGAGTACTTAGCCATGAAAATGCTTCTCAAAAAACTGTTCGGAACCGGAGTAAAACTGTAGGTCCCAATCAGTGAGTGTAAAATTAGAAAGCGCACATCTCACTGATTGGTAATCGTGATGGGTAATTCCCCATTGCCGTGGGTAGCAACCCATTATTTTCCCCATACCCTGTGGGTAATGGAGAAACGATCGCTACCCATTCCCCACGGCAATAATAATGGGTTAACCTGGGTAACCCAGGCCCATTACCCACGAAATACGAACTCTGGAAGCAGGTTTGTAAGGGAGCTTTGAGCTGCCAATAGCTTACCGACCTGCTGCAATAAGAGTTGATTTTTGTATTAAATGTCCCACTTGACATCTGTAGTTCAGGGCGACTGTGGGCGCTTATTTAGTCGCAGCTAGGATGTTGTGAAATCATGTGCATTTAATGCCTTTTTGTGATTTTCCGAAGCTGTGATATCATAAGTTATTATATTTCATTTACAATAAAACATATATTTATTTTGTGCAATTTATTATTTATTTGAATTTCTCAAATATTTGTCCATTTTTTACGCTTTTGAAACGGGATTTCTGGAAAAATAATTTCGCACATCCACCTCCTGCGACACCTAATTATCAATTAAATTAAGAGATGAGAAGTTTATGAACGAACTATTTCATTTAAACGAGTCACTCTTATGAACTAGATGCAGTAGTTCACACTGTTCCGCTCTTTTGTTTCAGTAGTTCCCTTGTTTCAGCAATTTCTTGTACATCAGTTGTGCCAGAGAGCAATACTAAAGAGCCTCCATTACTCTCTTCGATGCCTCTTCATGACGACGAGGCAGTAGACCATTTAATCGAGTTCGAGTTGCTTTGGTAATTTACTCTTTGGTTGGACATAATACGGACAGATATTAAAGGGAATGCATATTTTAGTTCGATGCAAACATAATTTAGCTGTCATTAGCATCAATCAAACACTTTTAGACTTAGTTTGCTGCATGGTCTCTAATCTGTATGTCTTCTTTGGTCTCTCATTCTACATCATTTCCCTAGTAGCTTTTCGATCAGCTGTGCCACAGAAATAGACTTGTGTCGAACTTGTTCACTAGTTCTCGAACACGATCATTTATGGTGCCCAGACATAACAATCACTACATACTCGCCGTATTGAACAACTGCATTATGTTCGTGAGGGTGATGTCTGGTCACACTAAATGAACTGTATAGTTCATGAACTACCCAACTCTACACAGAAACCCCCTGGTTGTGTAGTTCATGCTCTCTTTTGCACAATGACTACAACGCTAATCATCACTTTTGTTTGAAAATATAAAACCATTACAGAAACACCAATATTTCGGCAAACCGAATAACCTAATCATTAATCCGATTTCAATTTCTATCTCCGCGTATTTTTATATCAAGTGATGCCTTCAATTATGGCGATTTAGTATAAACAGATATCACAGTGTCCAAAACAATTTAGAAATCTTCTACTAAACTAAAACTACAAGTCAAACGGAATTGAGCTCTTTAGTTCCCAGTTGATATGAACTATTTCGCTGAAATGATACATTAAAGTAAAATGAACTAGTGAACTAAATGAGCAAACTTGTTCATTCTGTTGACGTGAACTAAAAAGAGAGAATAAATTAATATTCCCAACTCTAATAAAATTTGTCTGTGTATTCTGATTGTATCATCGAAACTGTCGCCGGAGATCGGTTATTCTTCGTAAGATATCATGATTACTTTACTTCATGTTAGTAAGCGAACAACGAAACAATATAATCATTGCCTTACGATATCGCCTAATAGGAAACGACATTGTAAGCACTAAACATAAGTTTACTTTCGTCTGAATTTTTCAATAGATTGAAACATTTTAAAATATTTTGTACCTTCCCTTATTGCATCTTCTAGGTTATGCAAAAACCGATGCTCATACTCTCCAAACTGGGATTACTTTTGTACCAAAATGCAAGTAAAAACGCAAATTTAATATTTGGAATAGTTTTTGGTTCATTGCGATCTTAAAATCATGCTTCTACCTGATTTTCTTTTTTGGAACGAAGTTTCTTATCGTACGTTGCGGGATGGGGGCTGGGGCTAAATGAAAAATTTTTAAACAATTTTTTTTAACTACTTTATTACAACCCATTCTTATCAACTATATTGGGTACTTTTGGTTTGGTTTGGTTTAAAGGGAAGTTTTCTAGGTGGAGCCTGTGTATTACGTATTGTAGTTTTGATCCCAATAAACAGTAAACTTAGAAAAGCCAAAGTGCAAGACTGGCAAATCCATGAAACACAACCCTCAGCATGGAATTATATTTGGCAGCACTTTAACACTCGTACTTTTGGTTTGTGTCCAGACTAACATATTTCTTGTTTAATGGGAAATTTTCTAGGTGGAGCCTGCTTATTACATATTGTAGTTTGAACCGAATAAAAAGTAAATCTAGAAAAGCCAAAATGAAAGAACTTTAAAAAAATAACATCTTAAAGAAGTACCTTTGCTTAAAAAACTAAATTTTCTTACAAAAGTAACTTTTCGTAAAAAAAGTAATTTTGATGTGTTAACATCTATAGCGGCGTATAGGGACTAAATCTATCAAAGTCAGATTTTATGCTGCTGCTAAAACCTGACTTTATGCTGCTGCTAAAACCAGATTTTATGCTGCTGCTAAAACCAGATTTTCTGCGACTGCGAAAGAGAATAATGACGTGTTAAACAAAAATGAGCGAGCAAGAGATCAATGAAAGAGTGGTGTGGCAAGGGTGAGGCAAACGAAATTGTGTCTATAGCGTATGTATTAAAATAATAATGTATATGTGTATATGTGTCTGTTGCTGTTGTAGAACGGAGATATAAAGCATAGCCACGCAAAATTTCATTTGCAAGCCCATGGGCCTGCGCAGTCGAATACCGTTCGGAACCGGTGTAAAACTGTAGGACCCAATCAGTGAGTGTAAAACTAGAACGCGCACAGCTTGCTGGTTTGTGAGACGCTATCGCTAATCCTTTCACGGGATGTAACGGGACACAATTTTTTTTTTATTTTTATAAAAGAAGTACATCTCTTCAAAGAAGGGACCTTTTCGGGAAAATATAATACACAGTCTTACAAAAGGGGCCTAAAAATATACTCTTTTTTTAAAAAAAATACATTCAGTAAATAAAAAATTTCTTAAGAAAAGTTTATCATTTTACAAGATCCATTTAAATTATAGTATTTTCCAACAGGCGCCTTAGGTGTGTTGGAACCACATAACTAGTACATAATATATAGCGATAGGAACTTCGTTCCAACCGGGTGTCCCCTGACACCTTGTGAACTAAATTCTAAGACATCCTTGCAATTCCAGTGTACAATTTTATTCATTAGGAAAATTAAAGAAATTTCTAATTTGTTCTTGTTTTTTTTTACCTGTACTCCAATTAAGTATGTACATCTCCTCAGATTAAGTTCAGTTGACTGATTGAAAGTACAAATTGACTAGAACGGAGAAATTATTAACTCTAGTTTAGGGGTGAACACTTTTAGTGCAGAAATGAAAACGAAACTTTTGTTGCGGCCCTCTTGTTTCTGCAGTAAATAACTGTATCACTCTTATATTGGCCCCTGTTAACGCAATTTGATTTTCTTTTTCTACGTTTTCTTTTCGTTTTGTTGGTTGTTAAGAGTGTTAAATGTGTGTTTCCAACCAAATGGTGCAATTTCCAATTTGATGGCTAATGCCATTCCTTCTTCCGCTCTTTCCAGCCCGTCATACAAAGAATGCCCATATAAAATAACTAGTATACAAAATGTGCTGAATGTAACCACCTGCCACCAGTTGCTGGATTGAACAATAGTGGGAACTTGAAAGTGCAAAAGAAAAACAGAGGAAAAATACAAACACTAGGTGTTTGTTACTTACATCGCGCAACTTGTACTTATGTCTACATACATACAATATACATGAATTTTCGTCATCTGAATGGTGCATTATAGGACCTTGTAGACAACCCTCAAAAAATACATTTTTTTAATAACACTACGTCAGGCTAAGATAAAGGGTTTTTCAATAAGAGCGCAACAATAAATAAATTTAAATAAAACAAAACCGGTTTTAGATACCAATGAAATTCTTTATTCCTCTGAAAGTACATTCGATGCCATTATGTATGGAACTCTTTCTTTTGCATGGCCACCACCGGCACGCTTGCAGAAGTCAAGACGCTGAACCCAATTTTCGACGGTTTTCAAGCATAAATCGGCCGATACTGCTGCAATTTCACGTTCGATATTCGTACAAAGTTCATCAATGGTCGCTGGCTTGTTGGCATAGACCATAGACTTGACGTAGCCCCACAGGAAATAATCTAACGGCGTCAAATCGCACGACCGAGGCGGCCAATCGACTGGGCCATTTCGTGAGATAACACGTTCACCAAACTTGGTTTCCAATAAATTGATTGTGGCATTCGTTGTGTGGTTTGTGGCGCCGTCCTGTTGGAACCACATGCCCTCCAAGTCCATATTATTCAATTGGGGCCAACAATATTCGGTTATCATTGAACGGTAGCGATTCGCATTCACAGTAATGTGCCGGTCTTGATCATCACGGAAGAAGTACGGCCCAATGACGCCGCCGGCCCATAAACCGCACCAAACCGTAATTTTTTCGGGATGCAATGATGACTCATGGATTACGTGTGGATTGCTGTCTGACCAATAACGCATATTTTGGTTATTGACGAAGCCATTCCGCCAGAAATGAGGGTCATCGCAGGAGATGATTTTCCGATGAAAATCCGAATCATTTTCAAGTTGTTGCTCAGCCCAATTCACGAACATACGACGCTTATGGTGGTCAAGCGGCTTCAGTTCTTGCGTCACTTTGATCTTGTAAGGATGTAGGCTAAGATCTTTTCTCGCAAAATTCGCCACAACGACGTCACAGAGATGCCCAACGCTTGAGAACGACGTGTGAGAGATACATTTGCGGCAGCAATATTCTGGACACTACGGGCACTTCTTTGTCTCACTGGCACGGGAACATTTTGTACTGTGTCTGTGGATTCAAATTTTTCCACTAGACGCTCAATTGTTGATCTGGTAGGACGACTATGACGACCATAAATTGGACGTAGCGCTCTTAAAGTTGAAGCCACTGACTCCGAATTTCGGTAGTACATTTTAATAATTTCGACTCGTTGTTGGCTCGTATATCTTTCCATGATGAAATGGCAAACCTTACTGAAGAGAAATGTCAAAAGAGCGGGAAAAAATATGACGTCGTTTGCTGTCCCTATCGATTTACTTTTGTAGCTGTTCTGTGTTGGAAAACCCTTTATATATCTATAAACTTGCGAGTTCCTAAGGTGCGCTGTGAAAAATCGCTTCTAAAAATGATATACTTTTGCTTTTATAAGGATTTTTGCTTCTCCTGTAAAATTTTTAAGCATGAAGGTTACGTCTTTGGGCAGGCCACGTTTTGCTCATTCACTCTTTTCTAATCGGGCTGCCAACTGCGAAATGCCGAATCCAAAAATTCGGTCCAGAAATGTTCCGAAGATCGGAATTATGTGCCCCGTTGAAAATGGATTAATCATTTGGTTTTGACATATGTAGACTACAAGTCCTGTCGCCAATTTCCATCATAGATAGACCGTCACAACTAGTGTATTCAAAACCGAAAGCAGTTAACCGGTTAAACTAATTCCGACCGGTTGTCGGTTTTGTACAAATTCCTATTTTCGAAGAACCGGTTTCACCGGCTATTTCAACTCGATTAACCGAGGTTTTCGGTTGTAAAGAACTTTCAAACAACTGATACTACAACACAAAATTACAACCCTAAAGGCATTTCCTTACTATGAACCCACCAGAGAGACACCAAACACTGCCAAATTTTTAGAAGTTGGAAGGTTTGTTCTACTTATACAGGGTGTCTGGTAGCAGATTTATATTTTCAAACTTAAATGAGAAACATAATAATTGACACAAAGTTTTATTAAGAGCATTGAACGATAGAATGGAAATGCAGATTTTATTTTTTAAAGAGTATGTCATCCAGATGTCTTCCGTCGAGTTGAACACAGTGTTGAAAACGGAGCCTTGTGTTATGCGCCACACGCTGCAGTAAACTTGGTTCAATTGAGATGATTTCTCGACGAATATTTTCCTTTAAAGCCACAATAGATTGAAGATTGTCATTATAAACCCTCTCTTTGAGGTAGCCCCATTAAAAAAATCCATGGGAGTTAGTTCGGGCGACCTCGGTGGCCATGGGATGTCCCCAAAGCGATTGATCAGTTATTGGGGAAAATTTACTCGAATCAAATTCATCGAACATCTGGATGTGTGTGCAGTCGCCCCATCCTGTTGAAACCACGTGTGTGAAGAGTACGATGAATGAGCTCGCAGGTTTGGCAAAAAGAATTCCGTAATCATGCGTCGATAATTTTCACCGTTGACATTCGTCGCCTGGCCTCGAGCATTTTCGAAAAAAAAAATTATTCAATTATCTCATACGTGGATAAGGCACACCAAACAGTTACCCTCGGGCAATGCAATGATTTTTGATGTTTCAATCGAGGGTTGCGGGTTTTTGGAGACCAGTAACGGCAGTTTTGCTTGTTGACGTGGCCGTTTAAGTGAAAATGAGCCTCGTCGCTCCAAAAAAAAGAGATTTACAGTGCGAAAAGGCTCCAACATCGTTTCACAAAAATTATTGCGTACATCAAAGTCACTTTCTTTCAGTTCTTGAACGATTTGAATTTTAAAAGGATGGAACTTCACATCCTTTTTTAAAATGTCATTAATAATCGCGCTTGGAAGTTCCAGTGAGGCTGCTCTTTTCCGTATTGAAAGTCAGGGATTTTCACGTAAACTGCTTTCAACCAGTTCAATGTTTTCGGGAGCCCTTGAAGATCGACTGGGTCCTGGCCTTGGGACATTCATAGCCGAAGCAGTTGCGGGAATCTCTGCACCCACGAACGTATTAAATTTACACTCGGTTCATCACTTATTCGCCGAATACCGAACTTTGAACAAAACTGTCGACGAGCAATTACGTAAGAATCATTACTCTTAAAAAATGTCTCCACAGCGAAAGCACGATGCTCACTCGACCACTGCGACATCGTGACTGAAAATCCGCACAATCGATACTTCCAACGGCGCCACCCTCTCTCCGCACCGTGTATTTCCTTTCGGAATAATCGTATTTAAAAATAT
Organism: Phaonia tiefii; assembly: GCA_963931995.1. Lineage (NCBI taxonomy): Eukaryota > Metazoa > Arthropoda > Insecta > Diptera > Muscidae > Phaonia > Phaonia tiefii. Next base: position 142,838,436 of record OZ008369.1, read on the forward strand.
AAATTTGCCACCAAACACCCTGTACATCATGCCCATTTCAAAATCTATGCTAGCTGCAGTTAGTTTTGAGCTGATCGAATAGCTCATTTCAATTATAAATATTTAAATAAATTAAACTACAAATCAACGACGTAGTGTCGATGTCTGCTGTGATTTGATTATTTTAAGTTAAAACCCGCCCTTTCGTATAATTTCTTCTCGATGTTGTTTAATAAATCTGACACGATTTACTAAATTACTGAATTCGTTAAAGGTTCATATAATTCGATTCCATATTCATGTGATTCGCAATGTTTTCGAAATTTCATAAAAATTTCTGCCAGATCTAGACCCATCTCTTTATAATCGACAACATAAACTTCTTTGCCATCTAGTTTGGCGCCATCAGTGTATAAACCTAAATACCTTCTATTAACTATACGCTGAACATTTTTTATATTATTATTGTTTGGATGTAAATATAACGTGTTCGTAGCTTGTCGCAAATAAAGTATACTTGTGTCCAAACACATTGTGTTTGCTATTCAATGTAACATGTTTGGGTCACAATGATTAGCAGGCTAGAAAATATGTATTTGTATGCCAAATGTGGTTTTGTTTGTTGAAAACTGCTGGACACACTGATGTCTGTCATAATAAATAAATAAATAAATGGGTTGTCGTTACAACCCATGTAGGGATTAGGGAGAGCTTGTGCGCGTTCTAGTTTTACACTCACTGCTTGGGACTTACAGTTTTACATCGATTCCGAACGGTATTTTGAGAAGCTTTTTCATGGCTAAATACTCGATGGTGTCGCCGTCACTAAGCGAGGTGACCGCTGTCGAAAGAAATTTAAGGTGGTCAGAGCAGGGATCGAACCCACGTTCTCATGCAGAAGAGCCGCGCATACTACCATTGCACCATCGACGGCAACATAATAAAGAAACAAACTGCAGAAGATCTCCAATTCACGAAAACAGTGCTTGCAAATATGTACATGGTTCCTGCAGTATTTTGTTGGGGCCATTATTTTTCAGGGTGTGGTGATTCATCGCAAATAATATCATAGGCGGATTGCTTATTGGACTGATATTGGTCTGTCAAGCAAATTTAGTGGCAGCAGGAGAATCATAACCGCCAAATTCTCGATAGGGTGTCATCCACTGCCATTACTCCAGCAGTGAACGACAACATATGCATATATTTAAATTTAATTAAATATTTCCTCGTTACATCCAGGTTTTGGACGAACAGTTTTTACATCAATTCCAAATGGTTTTTTAAGAAACTTGTCCAAGGCTTATTATTATAAAGTATCGCCGCTACTATGCAAGGTGATCGTCTTCGCAAGAAATATGCATAACGTGGTATAATGAATTCAATAATGAATTAGGCCACACTTCTGATTTTTATAATTATGCAAGTATTTATTTAGTTCATTTTAAAATATAAAAGGAAAATTAATGTGTGTATGTATTTGTCGATTTAATTGAGGATGATCCGCGCACGTCTATTCATCAACACAACTCTTTCGTGACTGTCCGTTTACTTCCGCGCTTATCTTCGTCTAGCCCTGATCGGCGTTTGTGTTGTCGTAAGGGAGCTAGAATTCGTATCCTTATAGTCGGCCGTCCTGTTGAATCAATCGACCTCGATTGGAAGCCGGCTCATCGTTCGTAGCGTCGCCTTGATCATTGTCATCGTCACTGGAAAATTCTTCACTTATTGATGGTAAGGCACACCATGGTTTGGTTTTATCCGAGGCGTATACTGATATATAGTGTCGATGTTTCCGAGTTGCTCCCGGTAAATCCTCGATCACATATCGATCTTTTTCAAGGACTTTTTTGATGATAAACGGCCCTTTGAATAAAGGCTCCAATTTTCCCGAGCCACCCGTTGAAATGGGTTCGTTTTCCGCCAACACCAAGTCACCTACTTTATAGCGTTTAGGTTGAGCGTGATGGTCGTCATAGCGTTGTTTAGCATAATTTCGGTGTGCGTCGATTCGGACAGCCGCGTCGTCCTTTACTTCGCTCCTTTACTTCGCTGTAATGAAGAGCCAAAACAAGCCTATTTTGGAGGATATCTCGTGGCTGAAAACCAAATAGGAGTTCTTGTGGTGTGCGCCCTGTTGTCTTATTTTTCATCGTATTTATTGACTACTGAACTCGCCGTAATTGATCGTCCCATCGTTTGTCCACTTCTGTTGATGGAAGGAGCATGCTTAATATTGTCCGATTGGTTCGCTCTGCATGCCCATTTGCACCAGGTGTTCGAACCGCATTTAGAATATGTTTTACGTCATTAGTCTTGCAGAATTTTTCGACCTCGTGGGAAGTGAACGCTGTCCCGCGGTCTGTGATTATACGCGTTGGCATTCCAAAATACTCGCTGACTTCATTAAGAACGGCAAGAACATGTTTCGTCGCTGTACTTTTCACTGCCTTTACCGCCGTATATTTCGTAAATGCGTCCACCATGACGAGAATATGCTCGTTACGTTTTGTGCTTTTTGGGAAAGGACCCAAATGATCCAAATGAACAGTATGAAATGGAACTGGATTAATATTGTCATAGTGGTACTGGCCTTCGCCTTTCCCTCCAGGAGCTTTGTTGTATGCGCATTCTAGACATGATTTCATGTATGACTTTACAGCGTTTCGCATACGAGGAAACCAAAAATGTTTCTGCCAGCCATTAATTGTTTTTTCCACTCCGAGGTGACCAGCGTTGTCGTGTTAAGCTTGGATTACGCGCCATCGCAAAGCCCTGGGTACTACCCATAGTTGTTTATCCTTGACCGAACGAAATAGTCTCCCATTTTCGATCACAAAGTTTTTGCACATTTCTGGATCACCTGACATTACCTTATCAACAATATTGCAAATGTTGTCGTCCTGTAGTTGCATTGAGAATAACCAATCGTCGTTGCTGACGTGTGTTTTTGCAACTCGTAGTGAGGCTGTCTCCAGTTCTCGGGATTCTTCGTATGGCGATCGACTTAATGCGTCGACGTGCTGCATCCGTTGTCCCGATCGATGCTCAATTTTGACGTCGTAATCTTGAATTCGCAACCACCATCTTGCGATTCTGGGAATTAGTTCCTTCTTCTGCATAGTTGTCTTAAGTGCACTACAATCGGTGATTACTGTAACCTGCTTCCCGTAAATATAATACCGAAAATGTTCAAGTGTTTCGACTACCGCTAGAACTTCTAATTCGTAGCAATGATATTTTCTCTCGTCGTTGATTGTTGATCTGCTGAAGAACGCTACCGGTTTCCACAAACCATCTTCGTTTTGCAACAATACACCCGCTATTCCTACAGAACTCGCGTCTGTATGTATCTGATGTTCGGCACTGGATTTGTAACCTACGATAACTGGATCGGACGTCAGGCACGTTTTTAACTGTTGTAAAGCATTATCTTGTTCTATATTCCACTTGAATTGGACGTCTTTTCGTAGCAAGAATCTTAATGGTTGGGAAATTAACGCGTAGCCTGGCACGAATTTTCGGAAGTATCCGCTCAATCCAAGAAATTGTCGTACTTCCGTTATGTTCTTTGGTGTAGGGAACTCTAAAATTGCCGCCGTTTTTGCCCTACCTGGACTCATTCCTGCTGGATGAATTTTATGTCCAAGGAACTCAATCGTTTGTTTCAGAAATTCACATTTCCTGACGTTGATGGTTAAGTTTAGCTCACGAAGTACTTTGAAGACTCGTCGTAATTTCTGGAACATTTCCTTAACGCTGTTACCACCCACCAAAATGTCATCCATGTAGTGTATTACGTCGCCAATTTCCGCCTTTTCTCGAATTAATGCCATCAAGCGTTGAAAAACTGCAGGTGCGTTTTTAAGCCCAAACGGCATGCGTTTGAACTCGTACAATCCGTCAGGCGTTATGAATGCAGTAAATATCCTAGAACTTTTCTCGATCGGAATCTGGTAGTATCCGCTGTTAAGGTCCAACACGGTAAAATACGAGAATTTCATCACCTCTTGTAATCGCTCCTCAATATTCGGTGGGGGGAAAATCTCTTTGACCATGTGTTGGTTTAGGCGTCGATAATCGATGCACAAACGATCGTTTCCATTCTTCTTCTTGACTAATACAATTGATTATCGATTATTCAATAATATCGTTGTTCAGGAGTTCCGTTATCATTTCACTCACTGCTATTTTCTTGGGTTCCGGAAGTCGATATGGCTTCGACACTATCGGCGTACCAGTCGTCAATTCAATTTTCATTTCTACCGCATTCGTTTTACCGATTTCGCTGATTTCAATGCCAAAAACATCTCGATATTGACCGACCAGTTCTGACAATTCTCGTTTTTCTGCTTCGTCTATTTCTCCATGTTTAACTTCCTTCACAACGTCAAATGTTTTTTCATTTAATGTAGTTTTAGCCACGGTCAAACATTCAAATCGCTGCTCGTTATCGTCAATTACTAGTCGAACATTATTTTTCTGGAATATGTCGCTTCCGATAAGCAAATCCGATGAAAATATATCGTCATCTGCTACATATAAGACTATGTCAAATTCTACACCATCAATAACCAATTTTGCTTGCATCATCTCGGCTAGGACCCGTGATCCGCCACAAACTCCACTGATACGCAAATTACGAGTTTATCGGATTTCGACCTACGTATCATGCTACATTGGCTACCAGTATCGATTAAAGCATAAAATTCTTCACCGTTGATAGTCACCCGCTTGTCGCTGAAATCTTTTCGCACACTGTTCGTAGCTCTTGTGTTCTGTTGACCACAATTTTTAGGCGAACCCCGTGGATGAACTCATTGGCAATCCTTACAACGAGACCGTCGTTGTGGTTTTGGGCAGCCGTTGGACATATGACCGACTTCAGAGCAGTTGTAACATACCAGAGGCTTGCGCTCCGTTGTAGACTTAGGTATGTTGTCGTTGACATTTTTAATTCGTGTTTTTATTTCCATTATCGTTGAAACTTCGCTTAGATGTTGAGGTAAATTTAATATTCGTCGAACATCTCGCCATGTTCGCCAGATATTCCTCTAAAGCCACGCGCATTTCCTTCATGTACTTAAAACGTAATGCTGCAATTGCCATCTGTAACTCGCGATGTTTCATGCCTTCTCGACTATATTTGATGATCGCCGATTCGCTTAAGCTGTATCGCCTAACTAAGGCACTCATCCTAAAGCAATATTCGCTGATCGTTTCACCGTGTTGTCTCGTTGCGCTTGTCATTTTGCAGTGAATGTCCGCCTCATCGGGAGCTGTACCAAACTCACCTTTCAATGCCCTTGCAAAATCGACACAAAAAATTCAGACGACGCGTCCAGCCATAATTTTGCGTGCCCTTTAAGCTTTCCATAAACATCCAAAAGCAAACATTTCTCATCCCAGTCGTACGCACCTATGGACTTATCAACCCGATCGATAAATTGTTCCACACTAAAGGTTGAGTCCATCGTTGGATCGTATTCCGGTAGAGCGTCAGCAAATGTCTTTTATACTATGTACATTACGCGTTCGATTATGATTTTGTGGCGCGATCGCCGGTTCATACTCTTGTTGGTTATTACGTTCACCGTTAAATGTTTGTACGTTATTTTGTTGTTGCATGACAGACATCAAGTTTTGCATCATACTATGTAATTCATCGATTTGAGCCCGTACATTATCAGCTGATTCAAATTCGACTTCATCAGAACCTTCCGCTTCCGCAAGGCGTTTTACAAATTCGGCTTTTGTAGCACCCGTTGGTAACTCGCGTTTTAGGAGCAATTGCTTCAGCTCCGTCAGTTTTAATGATGATATCAACGACATTTTTTTTAAATTTAGATTAATATCTATTTACGTTAATTTAATTTAAGACACGTTTCGTTTCGCTATTTCACCGTCATTCAGTGCTTTATCCCGACAATATCGTTATTGTACGTTTTCCACTATATCGTTCAATGTTTCACTGTTCTGTTCATATATACGCACTGCGTCGCGTTCGGTCACCGTGCTACGTTACGTGAATCTATAACCAGCACTCTGTACATAAGTTGTTTTGTTTCTTTCACACACAAACTCGATTCACTTTGTTTTTCGGCTTTGTTCGTTTACAATTGTTTTAACGTTATTAATTATTAAGCCGGAATCACAATGCAAGCAACATTTTCAAAAGGCGTTCACAATGCAAGCAACAGTTTAATTCGAATCGAGATGTTTGTTCTAACAGGTGATACCAGTATTACGGCCAATATATCAAGGCAACAATACAATATATTTTGTTTTCATTTCAAAGTTAACACAAATGTTTGTCAAGAATAAAAGTAAGCCAGAAATTATAAAACCAAATACATTTGAATTTGATTCTTCATATAATGAACAGAAGGAAAAGCAAATCATTTAAGTTGTTCTTATAACACAACCTCTGTTAGTTGCATCATGATTCAAATGTCACATCCAGGGTTGTATTTCGAATATTAAAAAATGTTAATGTATTTAAACATATTTGGTATTAAAAGATTCTACAGATAAATTAACGTTTTATAATGCGTCTTTTAACACAAATGGGTTCAATTTTCATTGATGTTTTTAAGTTTGGAAATGAAATTCGAAGTACAGCGCCATCTACCGCTTAATAGTACATTATTTAGTCGAACAAAAATGTTGTTGGAGTAGGAATAGATCAACTTCAGCGACAAATTGTAGTTACATTTTTGTAAAAAAAAAACGAAATGCCATTATGTGAAATTCTGTGTGTGAGAACGAGATAGCATGAAAAACGAAATTGTCGCTTGCATTGTGAATGCGGCTTTATTCTCCATATTACTTCTTTTGAATTTTGTCGTTGTCTATTTGGGTTTTCGTTGCAGACCTTGCCGCGTTTCACATTCCGATTTGTCCCGTATTTACATTCTCCTCTCTCAAACGTTTTTTATATTCCTACTCATAGTGTAATAATATAAGTGGAAGCATAAGCCCAGCTGATCAGGCATTTTGTTATCGGGTTGTTTCTTTTTATCATTCTTTGTTTACGTAATACACTCGAAGTGTCAAACTTGTCGCATCATTTGTTTTGAATCTTCCTTGCCCTCTTTGCTTACGCTGGTCGTTTCACCGCCTGTAGTTTTTTTGATGGCTAAAAATATATAGAAGAAGTAACTAAAATTACCTACATACATATGTATGGACTTACTGATGGATACTTATCAATTTGGATCTTAAATGCGTTTCAACTTTCTGCCTATTACTTTTTTTTAATACATGTAATTCTATGCATGCAATTATTTACTTTGGCGTTTTTCCTTTGCCTCTCTTCGTATATAAAATGATTTTGACATATCGAGTGTATTGTCATAACAATAGTACAACAAAATTCTGTCAAAATCGTTTATTATTACAACAACTCGCCACGCGTCGACTTATATTATTAGACTATGTTCCTACTCTTGTGCCCGTTTTCCACACGTTCCCGAATTTCTCTCTCTTCAGAGTAGTCATACATATACTCGTGCGCTCGTTTTTCTTTCCGATTCGATCTAATTTCGTCGTTTGTTTTCTCCCTTCTACGCACAAGCAAACTTCATTATCGTTAAAGATGTTGGTTAATGACTGTGAAATCCCTTGCATATTTTGTATCGTTTGCTTCAAGAATTTTTTTAACAACACATTCATTTGTTTTTCCGAATCGCGTTTACATACACACACTGAATTAAAATATATGGATACACTTTTGATCGTTTTCTTAGAAAAAGGGTTGAGGATGATCCGCGCACGTCTATTCATCAACACAACTCTTTCGTGACTGTCCATTTACTTCCGCGCTTATCTTCGTCTAGCCCTGATCGGCGTTTGTGTTGTCGTAAGGGAGCAAGAATTCGTATCCTTATAGTGGTCTGAGCAGGGATCGATCCCACGTTCTCATGCACACTAATAATTGCACTAAACTAATCATTGCACCAATATTTTCTTGGATAGGCCCCATGACCCACCGATGGCCTTTTGCAAGCAGATAGCACCACTGTGGCTTTGATAATCCTATCCATACACGCTGAAATATAATCGCCCCAGCAACATATTGCAGGAAACATGTACATGTTTTCAAGCATTGTTTTCACGAATTGCGGGCTTGCTGCCTAGTTGTCTCACTGTTCCTAGTTTTTCTTTAGCGGTTTTCAACAAAAAATTCACATTTGGGTCTAAAAAACATAACTCATGGTCTACTAAACATTGCGTCTCATACATTTTATATTGAATAGCAAACACAACGTGTTTGAGCACAAGTATAATATATTTGTGACAAGCCTCAGGCACGTTATATTTGCATCCAAGCATCAAAAAGAGACAGATTTTTCAGCGTGTAGTCATAGGCTTGAAATGACTCACTGTACAGAACTTTCTGATTTCTGAAAAAGACTATGACCTTGGTTTTTTCCCGATTTACCCGCAACCCATTCTTGGTGGCCCACATGGAGGGTCTCCTGATATAGCCCTGGATTATAATTCAACATATTGAAGGGTATTTCCTTTCAACTACAATTGTCAGGTGGTCAGTATGTGCTCCGATTTTGCAACCTGAACCCTCTGGCTCTAAATAAATAGATATGTATTTCCCATCATAGTCAATGAAGCAACCGTAGATAACTTCTGTGCAATCACTGATTTGGACCTACAATTTTTTACCCGCTTCCAACGGTGTTTTGAGAAGCCTTTTCACATCCAATTACTCGTTAGTGTCAACGTCCCTAAGAAATTTGTCCGTGTAAGAATATATGTAAGGAGGCCTGAGCAACGACCGAACCCACGATTGCCTAGATAAAAATAATACCCAGTCCCGATATCCAGGGGGAAGATCGCTTAAGGGTTTCATCAATACACATTTCTACACGCTGAAAATCTGTATTTGTTTGTTATTCGGAGGCAAATATAACATGTTTGTAGTCTGTCGCAAATATAGTATACTTGTGTCCAAACACATTGTGTTTGCTATTCAATATTAACTGTTGGAGACTCAATGATTATTATGTTGTAATACATGTTTTTGTGACCCAAATATGGGTCTGACTGTTGAAACTGCTGAAAACAAAAACGTGACAAACAACAAAGTAATAAAAAGCAGCAAATTTTCAATTCATGAAAGCAATGGTTACAAACATTCATTTTATAATTATATTTTTTAATTTTCTAATTATAACCTGATACTTACAATAACTAAATTAATACATAATTACTTTTAAAATGACCTAGCGTAACTTATAGGCCTGGTGGAGAAAATCACTATTAAATATTCGGAATTTTAAATACACCCTCAAAATCTGACGTTATCGCCAAATACATTTTTGCCAACACTTCGCGGACTAAACTACTTTTAACTAAATAACTAAATTGGTTAACTAATTTTTTGAACGGGTTTAGGAAGATGACTCTAAGCATTTGAAATGTCGTATATATCTATATCATACATGGGTTTTTATAATTTGCATTGGATTTTAATTTGAATTAATTATTCTAATGCAACTGCAAAAGAATTACCATTATTCGCAATGACAATTAGAACATTTTGAATTTGCATTTGCTCAGGCAATGCAAATGCAGGTTGTGGAATCGGATGCCAATTGTAATGAAATATAGGAATGCTTTTAATTATTTTGAATTTGTTTATTACTGCTGGCAATTCTGTTTTTAAAGTATTTTATATGTAGTGGTTTGTGGCTTAGATAGGTACGTTCAAATTCATAAACCTGTACTGTATAAAATATTTGAAACCCAAAAGTGTCAGATATGAAGGAAATGCTTGGAAAATAAGCACAATTGACAATGGTATTGAAATTTTTTGAATTTGGATTTCGAAAGTTAATTCAAATTAAACTACAAATTATAATTGACATGTAATTAATTTGATCCATGTATGATGTATATGGTTATATCGTACTTCTACCAAACCCATGTGAAAATAAAGGGTGTCTCAACAAGAAAGCACTTTTTCATTTAAAAACAAAACACGTATTTTTTGAGATAGTTGTGGTTTCTTTATTGGATTATAAAGAAGACATGTTCCGGCCACAGACCATTAATATTTCATGAAATTTTCCATGATTATTTCACAGAGATATGGCTGTATCCCACCGATGACGCGTTGGATCTTGGATTTGACCTCACAAACTGTTTCTGGATTATTCGCATAAACCCGAGATTTCACAAAATCCCAGAGGAAAACATCGCACGGCGTTAAATCGCATGATCTTTGTGGCCAGTTGACATCAGAATTTCTTGAGATAATACGTTCTGGAAATCGTTGCTGCGTGGGGCCGTCTTGCTGAAACCACATGTCGTCCAGATCCATGCCGTCCAGTTGAGGCCACAAGAACTCCGTTATCATGTTCCCATAACGAAAAAATAAGGCCCTATCACGCCGCCTGACCAAAAGCCGCATCAAATAGTTGCTCGTTGTTGGTGCATTTGTTTCTCATGGATGGCATGAGAATTTTTTGAGCCACAAATGCGACAATTTTCTGTACTCACGACGCCATTCAGATGGAAATGCGCTTCATCGGAGAAGATGACTTCTTTCTGAAAAATTTCCATTGACTTCACTTTGCTCTATTACCCATTGAACGAATTGCCGGCGGTTTCCATGGTCTGCTGGTTTGAGCTCCTGAGTAAGCTGAATTTTATACGCATGAAGGTGGAGGTCTGTTGTCAATATTCGCCGCGTAGTGATTCGTGTAATTTGAAGCTGTTGAGAACGATGCCGAATTGATGTTTTCGGGTTTTCGACGACACTCTCGTTTACAGCAGCAAAGTTTTCAAGAGACCAACTGGTACGTTGCCGCATAGGAGTCTTACTGTCCATAACCGCCCCAGTTTCTTCAATTTTTTGACCACTCTTCGATTGGCTGATATTGTTACGAATAAGTAAAAGCTTTTGCTTGCTCTTAATGACTCTACTAACATTATGAAAATAACAGGCAGTTAGTGCTGCGCCTGAAAGTATGCATTGTAACAACGAACCAGCTCGATAAACCAGTAGCATGAATTCGCCACAGTTAAGATAATTCTCCACCATTCGAGATGATTCTCCAACGATAACGAACCACAACGACTAGAAGGTTCTTGAAATCGCTAGATATAACTCCATTGGAATATAGTGAGTTGGTATAAATAGCGGAGGTCTTGGGAATGGAGAGTTCATTTTGTGATTAACCGCCGTAAAGTAAGCAACGCGATTTGATAATAAAATATAAGACTTATTAAAGTCGTGTATATAAAGTAAACTGTTTTACTATATAGTATGTAAAATAAAAGGAAGTGATACCGTTGTAATTATCGTAATTGAAAACGAACCTTGTTTTATTATTGGGAGTAAAACAACGCAAAAAGGACGAATGAGGAAATTCGTAACAATATATTAGCTGCAGTTTCTCGACTGAACGCATAACTTTCTAAATTTTTGTAATAAGTTTGCACAATTATAACGCGTTGTTCTTTCGTAAAGCGCTCCATTTTTAATAATCGGAATAAAAATATGTGACTGCTGCCAAATTTCGGAGTTGGCACTTGCAGAAAAAAAATTACACTAAATTTAAAAAGTGCAATCTTACTGAGACAACCTTTGTTATCCGAAATATTTAAAATTTTAATGTCTTTGTTTCTTTAATTTTCCAACTTCGGCGACTTTTTTTTGTATATTTTTACTTGAACACTATTTTTTTCTTATTTTTACTTGAATTAATTAAAATTTAAATAATTAAAAAATAAATTAAAAATAAGAAAAAATAAGGTTTCAAGTAAAGTACTGCAGAATAAAGGCACCAAAGTTAAAAAAAAAATTAAATTTGAAATATTTTGGAGAATTTTTTCACATGGGATTGTTAGACATATATAAATATTTCCAATGCTTGACTAATCATATTTCTAAAACCATTCTAAAATTTAAAATCGTTTTAAAACTGAATTAATGAAAAATATGTTAGTCCGTGATGTGTTGAAAAAATCGGTTTTTCTCGATAACTTCAGATAATGAGGGAGTATTCACAATTCTGAAAATTGAAAACGGATTTACTCTACTAGGTCTACAACTTACATCAGGCCAATTTAAAAGTATATTAAATTTTTAATATTTTCTAACACTGTGTAATTATTGCAAAAATATTAACTTGATGGTCTTCCATCAGATATGCATTTAATCATTTGTTGAAATCTATCGTACTTTCTATACAAGTCAAATCTGATTGAAGCAAATCCACTTCCACTACCACTCACATCATATTTAGAAGCTATGTCATTTCTGACCATGATTTGGGTTTGCTTCGCCCTTGTAAAGATCCAACAAAAACCACCGCTTCCAAGAAATATTTAAGCTCTGTAAACTTATCAATGTTAGGAGATCCTTTGTTTTTATATTTTATATAAAAATATTTTTGGTTTTCCTGCAGAATTGTAAACTCTCTAGTTACAGCATTTGAAAATCAAGTCACATGTTTCCCATTGATTACAAAAGACAGTAACAAAACAGCACATAATCTACCAATGCAAATGTTCGTCAACGTTACTTGGGCACGGCCGCAAGAGACTATTGATGCCGTCACATCCAGATTGTGCACAATCAATGACAAACTAAATTCATCTAGACACTACTGTGGTATCGTACTAACTCCAGCTATCGCAATGAACCTGATACATAATAACATGGCCATTATAGGCGTATACGAAATATTCTGATGAAATATCATCCATTCGCCAAAGTGTCATTTGCATCTAAATGAAGCTATTTTAACGAAAATTACTATACCCATACACATATGCCTCTAAACACATGTATATGTGTGAACACACACCAACAAGTTCATAAATATATTTAATAAAAAACAACTCTCTATACATACTTTATCCTTTAAGTCAACACATGCAGAACGCAATTTAGTGCGGGTATTCAGATTGCTTGATAGCATACGAAAATTAGTGTGCCCCGTAAAATATAAATTTGAGAATATTTAGACGTAATAGTATTTAAACGACGCGTAAAAATGAGAAGAGTAAGGAGGAAATAAGAGAAATAGATTTAAGAATATTTCTCTGGACCAAGCGGCGTTTGAAGTAGGCGATCTTTCCCAGAAACATATACCAGCAAACACTATTATGTTGCAAGCATTGTTTTCATGAATTGTCACGTTTGTCTGTCACGTTTTTATTTTCAGCAGTTTTCAACAAACAAAGCCACAATTGGGTCACAACAACAAATATTATTATTGTGTCTCAAATATCTAATATTGAATAGTAAACACAGTGTGTTTGGAAACAAATATACTACATTTGCGACAAGCTACAAATGCGTTATATTTGCATGCAAACAACAAAAAGAACTGATTTTTCAACATGTTAATGTAAAAAAAAAACATTTTTGGATTTTTTTAACGGTTTCGAAACTTGTACGACATGATACCTGTTGAAGGGACACCCGCTTCGCTAACAACATACAACATATAATCCTGCTCCACCACATCCATTTGAAAAAAAAAACAACGATATAAAATAGTGTCCTTAATTGGAACAAATAAAATGGCAAATAGTAAAACAGCCCGTTCCTCAATTTCGGCTGAAAGCTTTCGTTCGTCTTGTCGAAAGAAAGTTGATTTGTTATTTCAAGTCGAATGAAAACATAAAAATTTTCAAAATTTTTCAGTATAAATTTTGCATCCTCTACCTCGTATGTGCTGTCATTTGGGAACAAACATGGAGTCAGTCTAATGAAAATCTCGAATTCGAGGAACCCAATTTGAAGAAAATTTTAACCATCATTATAGTATTAGTGTAGTATTAGTGTAAAGCCGTTAAGTCCACTTCTGTTTTTTTGACGTAGAATACGTCTTACCTTACGGTATGAGGAGTCATGTCAGGTTTTTATTGTTGTAATCTTTATTTCATTGAATTTGAGGAAACGGCTAGATGAATTTTTTTAAAGTTTTTTTTTGTAGGTAAATGAAGATGTTATCTTTCGTTTGATATACATTTCATATTGGTTGATATATTTCTAGTATTTTAATTTCTCAAATGAAAATTGTTTAAAAACATACACTCAAACATATGTGTGGTGTTTGGTTGAGTGTTTTTGGTTGCTCAACATTGCTTAGGAACATGTATCTAGTAAAAAGTGAAACGAACAGCAAGCTAATGTTGCTTGGCAACATGTATCTAGTAAAAAGTGAAACAAACAGTAAGCTAACGTAATAAAGCTTTTTTGCGAAAGCTTCAATAAAGCTGTTGTAACATTAATTTTGAATTGTAAAGCGTAAAGCTTTCACACAACGCTCGAATGCTAATGCGAAGACTCGATAAGGTAAACCTTTTTTAATATTAGGGCGGCCCTCTCAACATTCGCAGAACTTATTTCAATAAAAATATTAATTAAAATACATAAATTAAATTAAGTTTAAAAAAATTGAACATAATATTTTTTTTTTTAAACGGACTTGAATCAAATGCCGTTGGTAAATATAAAAATTACAGCAGACAGTTGTCCGAGGCCTTCGGCCACGGACTGTCCCTGCAGGCTGTGTCAGAGACACAGCCATTAAGTTTAACGTAGAATACGCCATCCGATAAGACAGAAAACATATATAACAATAAATGATAAATAATATAAGCAAATGAATTTATTGTTATATATGTTTTCTGTCTTATCGGATGGCGTATTCTACGTTAAACTTAATGGCCGTGTCTCTGACACAGCCTGCAGGGACAGTCCGTGGCCGAAGGCCTCGGACAACTGTCTGCTGTAATTTTTTTTATAGAATGTGTTTTTTTTAAATAAAGTATATTTTTAGGTCCATTTTGTAAGAATATGTATTATATTTTCCCGAAAAGGTTGTTTTTTAATGAGACGTACTTCTTTTATTAAAAGCTAATGTTTTTTTTAAGAAATGGTACTATTTTTGAGAAGAAGTACTTTCTGTAAGAAAAAGCCATAGGAGTATGAATTGTTATTACACAGAAGTACTTTTTTTAAGAACAGGTTCGCTTTAAAGAAGTGGTACTCTTTTTAGGAAAAGGTTATTTTTTTAAGAAAATGTACATATTTTCAGAAAGGCTACTTATCTCAAGAAAATAAAAGAAATGTTATTGTTTTATTTTTAAGAAAAGGTAGTTTTAAAAAAAAGAACGTTTGTAAGAAAAGGTATTTTTTTTTAAGAGAAGGTATTTTTTTGAATAAACTGTTTTCGATGTGTTAACATCTATCGCGGCCTATCAAAGTCAGATTTTATGCTGCTGCTAAAACCAGATTTTCTGCGACTGCGAAAGAGAATAATGACGTGTTAAACAAAAATGAGCGAGCAAGAGAGCAATGAAAGAGTGGTGTGGCAGGGGTGAGGCACACGAAATTGTGTCTATAGCGAATGTATTAACATAATAATGTATGTATGTACACGTGTCTGTTGCTGTTGTTGAATGGAGATATAAAGCATAGCCACGCAAAATTTCATTTGCAACGTCGGCTTGCGTAGTCGACGTTATGGTGACACACTAATACGTCAGCTACTTCGTACAAAGTATGTGTGATGTTGTGTGTTTGGCTGTTTCGTTGCTGTTGATATGGCAAACATGTGGTTATGTGACACACGTATACGTCAGCTACTTCGGACAAAGTAAGTGTTATGTTGTGTGTTTGGTTGTTTCGTTGTTGTTGCTATGGCCAAACAAAGCGAGTCATTTAATGTTCAGCATTGCCCGGTGTATACAAAAAAAAACTATAATTTTTTATTTTCCAATGTAACATTTACTAATGTGTTCATAGAAATCGAACAGGTACCGTGTAGCAAAAAGGTGTTAACACATCATCCGTGAGTTCGAACACTCATAGATTTTTTTTTTTAAGAAATGGGAATGTTGTTTTAGAATTAGCCCTTTTTCAAGAAAAGGTAAATTTTTAAGAGTAGGCACTTATCGCAAGAAAAGTTATTTTGTTTCCCAAAAAAGGTATTCGTTGAAGAAAATTTAATTTTTTAAGAATACGCAATTTGTTGTAAGAAAATTTACTTTTTCAAGAAAAGGTACTTATTTAAAAAAATAATTTTTTTAAAAAAATACTGTTTTTAAAAAAATACTTTTTTTAAAAAAATACTTTTTTTTAAAAAAATTTACTTTTTGTAAGAAAATTTACTTTTTTTAAGCAAAGGTACTTCTTTAAGATGAGGTATTTCGTTTAAGAATATGAATAGTTTTGTTTTGAGAAAATTTACTTTTTTTAAGAAAAGGCACTTATTTAAGAAAATGTTATAATTTAAACTTCTTTCACTTAGGCTTTTATATACTAAATATTGGCTACAGCTGAAATCTTCCCATTACACAGGAAATTTTCCAACATACGTAAGTCATGACACAAACCAAAAGCAAAAGTACCCAATATAATACTGGGTTGTAGCACAATATTGTTAAAAATTAGTTTTTAATTTGTTTTCATTTAGCCGCCATCCCGCAACGTGCGATAAGGAACTTCGTTCCAAAAAATATTTTTTTTATTTTTGTTCAAAAATTTGTTGATTTTTTCAGAATTGAGAAACATTTTTTTTCTCCAGATATCGTATCTAGTTTACTTTGGAAGCTATGAATAAAATGCCGCTAGCTAAGCCAAATTGGCCACTGTACGTAGGTCCCATTTAACTTTCTCTGTCACATACATTATAATAAATTATCACTAGGTTGTAACAAAAACACGTCTATTATACACACTACAAAAGATCGAGAAATTCACGCGCTGAGTTTCTGGTATCCAACAATATAACGGGTCCACCAAATAACTTTGTTTTTTTGAAAATGCTATAAAAAAAAACTACTGAATATTTTCTCAAATTTCTTTTTTTATTTGAAAGTACAATCCTTCCGGTTAATAATGGAAAATAATTTCATTCAAATGGCTGCCTCGGCTGGCCATGCAGTAGCCTACACGATCGGTCCAATTTTTAAGCACATTATCGATTGTGTGCAGCTGTATTTCACCATTGGCTTCACGAATATTGTCCGTTAAAGCGTCAATTGTCTCTGGCTTGTCGGCGTAACACTTATCTTTGAGGGCACCCCACAAATAATAGTCCAACGGTGTCAAATCGCAGCTCCAAGGTGGCCAAACGACATCAGCTCTGCGGCTGATAATGCGATCTTCAAAAACAGGGCGCAAAACATCGAGTGTAGCTTCGGCTGTGTGGCACGTAGCGCCGTCCTGTTGAAACCAAATGTTGCCAATATCCTCCTCTTCAATTTTTGTGAACAAAAATTCGTTCAACATGGCCCGATAACGATCGCTATTGACTGTAATGGCCACTCTTTGCTCATTTTCGGAGAACAATTACCCAATTATGCCTCTGGACCAAAATCCGCACCAAACAGTGACTCGTTTTGGGTGCATCGACTTTTCAATGTATGCGTGCGGGTTTTCTGTGCCCCAAATGCGACAATTTTGCTT
This sequence comes from Phaonia tiefii, assembly GCA_963931995.1. Taxonomy (NCBI): domain Eukaryota; kingdom Metazoa; phylum Arthropoda; class Insecta; order Diptera; family Muscidae; genus Phaonia; species Phaonia tiefii. The sequence goes on from OZ008369.1 coordinate 142,855,870, forward strand.
GTTTACACACCCGCCAAGATCAAAATGAGCTTCATCTGAAAAGATGATTTTTTTTGGCAAAATCGGCATCTTCTGTAAGTCGATCGCAGGCCCATTTTTCCCATATTTCCCAGCGTTGTTCAAGCGTATACACAACCATATTCGTTCAGCGGAAGGATAAAACTAATTATCTGTCAAATCAGACATGAGCTAAGTGTTACCATTCACGAAATAAGCACTAGTTGAAAAAAAAAACGTTAGATGGCGGACCCGTTAAATACATACCAAAAACAAATAATGAACACAATCCTGAAAGCCACGTTGATAACGGAAGCACTGTCAGCGATTTAAGTTTCATTTTATCTGCGTATAAACGTCCCAGTGCAAGGTCAATTACGTTAAGTACGTTCAATTAGTTACTGAAATTTCCCCTGAAATGAATAGAAAAATGTGTACTAGTTTTTATTCCAAACATGAAAAACCACAAAATGAAAAACATCAATTACGAAAAAATGGCCATCAACGCCATGAAAATGTTTTTTTTTTATAAAATCCGACAATTTGTGTTCCAAATCATAGAGTAAAAAATACATATGAGTTTCCATCAGCTGTTTTGCGTTCTCTTACGGTTATCGAGGCAGTTCAAAATTTCATAGACTTCGAGTTGCAGTTGTGCTAACATGGGTCTTTTTTAATTTGCATTGGATTTAAATTTGCATTACTTCATCTAATGCAAATTCAAGAGAATATTCATTGTTGGCAATGACAATTAAAAAATTTAGAATTTGCATTTGCTCAGGCAATGCAAATGCGGGTTGTGGAATCGGATGTCAATTGTAATGAAATAGATGTAGAGGTTTGTGGCTTCGATTAGTGTTGCCTCATAGTACTTTCAAATTCATAAACCAGTACTGTATAAAATATTTGAAAACCAAAAGTGTCAATATGAAGGAAATGCTTTGAAAATAACTACAAAGGCCAATGATATTGAAATTTTTTTGAATTTGAATTTCGAAAGGTAATTCACATTAAACTACAAATTATAATTGTCATATAATTAATTTACCTCATGTATGCTGTTGTGTGTTACAATCTGATTCGCTACAAAACGAACAGAAACATGCGGGAATTCGTATTTTTGGTCGATGCAACCATCATTAAACATAACTTAGCTGCCATTAATATTAAGCAAACACTATAAGTATTTAAACTTTAGTTTGCTGCATTCACTGTGTTCTCTAGCATATTCCATCTATAATTTCGATCAGCTGTGTCAAATCTGAGTAAGAAATATATACATAGTTAATACAATGAGAGAATTGGGAGTGTTATGTGGTGAGTTGAGAGTTGCAGATATTTGCCGGCTACGAAACTGTGCGTGACAAGCCAACTGCTCCAGTGAAGCCAACTGCTCCAAAGCGAAAAGTGGTGCGGGACAAAATTGCACCAAAAATTGGAAAAAAAATCGTTAATAAACACATCGAAAATGTGGAAACCCCTAATATTTATATGTCCGTTTAAAACTTACTACCATAGAGCAAATTAGAATAGAGAATCTATTTCTCTCATCTTACGTATTCGACGAAAATTAACTTACACCAGGTCGAGTTACGAAGACTTGTGATTTAACTTTTTAATGTCGTTTTTGTATAGAATTTTGGAATTTAAATGTAATTTGCACTTTTTTGTTGACTTTTATCGTTGGCATACATTTGTATTGTATTTAAAACAACTATTTTGCCACACAATGCGGTTGTTGTTGCTTTGTTGGGGGTTGTGTACTATTGTCTGTATCTGGTGTTATTGAAGCCATGCCTTGAAACATCCAATGTTTATGTATATGCCACCAAACCTATGTAGTTATAATTATTGAGCGAATAAAATTCTCTATTCTAATTTGCTCCGTGCTTACTACACTGTTTTATTTTGCACCGATTAAAACCAGGTGGTATCCAGGCCACAGCTGATTGAAATTGTAGTTGGAATTTGATAGAAAACAAAGTAGATAGGAAAATGAGCGATAACGAACTAAAAATATATACAAATATATTTGTTGGAATCGCCTGATGGTCAAACCGTCTATCAAATTGACCCTATATTTGTCAGCAAGTTATTTTTGGGTCCTTGCTGGACGTCAAAGCTACGCGTGGTGCTGATATTGATATTGACACAATCTAGAAATCCGCATGGCAGTATACCCACGTCGCAACCCGCGAAGGGATGTTTCAACGGAACCACCATCGCAAGCAGAGATCGATGCGGCACTGTTTAAAATGAAGGATCACAAATCTTCTGGTCCTGATAATATTCCAGCGCAACTGTAGAAAAATAGTGCATCATCGGATCAGATTTCATTACGTCGGTCATCAGAAGTGCATGGATAGGACAAAATTCCTACGGAGTGGAAAGATGGAGTGGTTATCACTATCCCGAAAAGAAGGCGATGTAACGCTGTGCGGGAACTGGAGAGGTATTACGTTGCTTAATGCAATAGGCAACGTAATGGCGACCTGGCGACCTTCAGCCTATACGTAAGCGGATCGCACCGTTGGCGGAGCAAATTATGCGGAAGGAACATGAGGCTTTCATACCTGGTAGTTCGTGTGCCGATCACGTGGACACACTCCGTATCATAGAACAATCAATTGAACTACACTCGCCTCTGAAGATACTTTTCGAAGACTTCGAACAAGCGTTTTGATTGTGTATAACGTAACTCAATGTGGTCCACACTGACAAAAAATATGATACCGGAAAATATATTATACGTGAACTGTACAGAGATGAATCTCGTTTTAATGGAAAGGAAAGCCAATCTTTCACCACATCTGCGACAGTTAGACAAGGATTATCACATTATATTTACTTATGGACGAGGTAATGGAGACAACTAATGCAGAAGCTCCGGTCGGCATTCAGTGGTGTATGTATGAACATCTACATGATGTCGACTATGCAGACGGCATATGCATAGAGTAATGTCATACAGAGTTGCCATTCTTCTCATCTTACATTTCCTTTTACGCTATTCGTGGTGCGGTCGTTGCGATAGAGAGTTATTTTTGTCGTAAATGGTGAAATTACAAAAATGTTTAACTTACATTTCTCATGTCGCTTTGATGAAAAACTGTGAAATTTAAACGTATTTTAGACTTTTTTGTTATATTTCATTGTTTGTATTTATATGTTTGTGGTGTATTTACACAAAAATGTTAATGAACAAAACGAAATCCCCCTGCTGTTTTGTTGTTGGTTGGTTTGAGTCATTGGCTTTATCTGGTATTATTACAACAATACTTTACAACCTGCAACCGTCCATCTGCAACACACCAAATGTCATCAATTTACTGAGAGAGTTGGCTGCTCTATACGTCATTACTCTATGGACATATGTCTTATGGCCCACAAATTTGATGACATCGAGGCCAAGTTGAACAGACTCCCCATGAGTATTGAGAATAATTATAAAGAAGACAAAGCTAATGCGTCTTCGAAGAGAACGGAATACTGCACGAACAGTTAATGGTTCGTTAATTGAAGACGTGGATTCAATCAACTAGTTCGGATGTAAGATTACCAAAGATGGTGGCTACGTCGCGGATATGTTTACCACACAATTTGTTTTTAATGAACGGGAATAAAGTGAAATCATTAGGTTCCAGATCGGGGCTATAAAGCGAATGACCTATCATATCAATGTGAAATCAAATCAAATACTCCTTTGCTTGAGCCGGTGTGTGAGAGCTAGCATTGCCGTCATGGAGAATGATTCCATTTTGGGGGTTCGTTTCGTTAGTTGACCAAAAACTACTGTCAAGCAAATGGTGTTCTAATGAAATTGATGCCACTTTACTAGTTATGTCGAAGAAGCAGGCCTCCATTTGCTCCAAAGTACATCGCGCGCGAACAACTTTTGTTGGATTCGCCTCGTCTTGGAAGACCCATACAGTCTATTGCTGTTTAGTTTGAGGTTCATATGCAAAGATTCAAAGATTCGACACACCTGTCGAGATCTTATTGACGTCTTTTGCGGTGCCGCTATTGTACTTTTTCAACATTTCCTTATCCCAATAGACACAAGAGTCTTTTTTTTTCGGCGATTAGCAAATTATGCGGTATCCACGGCGAGCAAATTATTTTTATAGACAAATGTTCATGCAAGATTCAACTAATACCCAAGGTTGCCTCTAGCTCACGTTATGTCACGTGATGATCTTGCAATACCAGTTCACGCATAGCATCGATGTTGTCCGCCACAACAACTGATCTTTAATGATCTGCACGAAATGTGTCCTACTGCGAACAACGGCCCTAATTAAATTCATTATAACAGTGTTTCACAGTGCTATAGGAAGGTGCACCACTGGCATACCAAGATTTGAGTTCGTCAATTCACTCTTCTCCTGATAACACTGTGCGACAGTCCAAAATACGTGGAAAGTGATGCAATTTTTCTTCGAATAACGAGTCGAATAACATGCTTAAGAATGGGCTGCCTTCCTGCAAGGACGAAAATGGGAATTTGGTGACCGAAAAGCAGTGTATGCTCAAAATATGGAGGGGCCACTTTTCAGCTCTACTCCACTCAGATTCTTCCAGATAAGTAGGTAATGATAGTGGAAGATAATGTAGATTGTATTCATCGCGTATAATGTCTTGTCGAGCGTATTATGTGAAAGACTATAGCCAATTATTGATAACGTGATTGGACCTTATCAGTGTGGTTTCAGACCAGGCAAGTACACGACTGACCAAATGTTCACGCTACGCCAAATCCTGGGAAACACTCACGAAAAGCAAATCGATAAATACAACTTTTTATCGATTACAAAGCTGCTTTCGATAGCCCCATATGGGGAAAACTGTACGCAGCTATGTCTGAACAGGGGATTCCGGCAAAACTGATCCGCCTCTGTAGACCGACGCTGACCAACATTAAATCAGCAGAGAAAGTGGGGAAAGACCTCACTGAACCATTCATTACAAAGCGAGGGCTGAGCCAAAGCGACACACTTTAATGCAATATCTTCAACATCTTAATGGAGATAATTCTGAGAAAGGCTGTCGTAAATACGAACAAGGCCATTAACACGACAAGCCATATGTTGCTGGCGTATGCTGACGATATAGACATCATTGGGCGAAATTTTGCGAGACGTTACTGCAGTATTTTCAAGAATCGAATAGGAATCAGCGAAGGTGGGTCTTGCTGTTAATGAGGGCAAGACAAAATTGCCAATGACTAGAGAAACCTCTCGACTTGGTCCGCCCTTGAACGTTGACAACCGACTTAATTTTGAAGTGGTAGATGAATTTGTCTACCTTGGATCCGCCGTGAACAAGGACAACAACGATTTAATTTTGAAGTGTTAGATGAATTTGTCTACCTTGGATCCGCCTTGAACAAGGACAACAACGTCAGCCTGGAGATAAATAAGAGAATTTTGCTTGCAAATAGATGATATTTGGGGCTCAGCAAGCAGTTTAAGAACAAAGCCCTCTCCCGACAGACAAAAGTCCAGTTATACCAGACTCCCATTTTACCGCTCCTGACATATGGCTCCGAAACTTGGGTCATATCGCAAGCGGATGAAAAACACCTGGGTGTATACGAGAGAAAAATTCCCTGTAAAATATATGGTCCTGTTAGAGACAACGGCGAGTACCGACGTCGCTGGAACGCAGAGCTATATAATCTATATTCTTGCGTGGGCATAGCTAGGCGAATCAAATTAGGCCAATTGCGTTGGCTAGGCCAGTTATCAGAATGGATGAAGATGCAACAAGCTGGAAAAGTTTTCGATAACGTGCCCGATGGAAGCAGGAAAATAGGACGGCCAAGACTCGGCTGGAAAGACCAGGCCGAAGAATCCCTCCGTATCCTTGGTTTTACCAACTGGCGAGAAAAGGCGAAGGCTAAAACCAGTTGGAGGAATATGTTGAAATTTGTTTAATTAATTTGTGTAAGACGTCTGCCCTCATGAGGTTGTAAAATAGGCAATAAAAGTAAAGTAGTCGAGTAAAACAAGAATCTATATTGTGAAATTTTCCAAACACCCCCAAAGTCTTGACTTATGGCTAAAAACCCGTTTAGTCGTGCCTTTTGTGGTCATAAGGTTATAAGTTAGGCAAGTATAAACCGATTTTCAGTTTCTCAAAGATTTTGGTAGGAAGGAAGTTAGTGGGTATTTAGAAATGGGCTGCAAGATGTACCCATATAAAAATTAATTTTCTGGATTCGCATTTGGACTTCCTCTCAGATAATCTCGGCCAGTTCAGCGATGAACAGGGCGAGCATTTTCGCCAAAAAATTACTATAATTGAAAAACGATTTGAAGGAAAAAATAAAACAAAAAGATGATTGAAGAATATTGCAGAATATTGCAGACAAACTAAAGATGCTGAAATAAAACATTTTTGAGTTGAATGGCCAAATCTTGAATTTTTGCAAAAATTTTGTTTTAGCGAAAACTTTAATAAATCAGCCAATTGCCAACGGATTTTTAAAAACTAAGTTGCTTTTTACTGCGTCTTACATGCGTTTTTTAATAAATACGCATGTAGTACGGGTTCCTTACCAAATAATATGTAAAAATGTCGCCAAATTTTAAAAATTGCGAGAAAATTGAAAAAAGTATTTCTTGGACAAATACACGACAAATCTCTTAAGTGTTCTTAAATATCATATATAGCATACAAAAGGTATAAGTTCTTTCTTTCCAAATCCTTTGAGAAACTGAAAATTGGTTGATAATTTCCAAAGTTACAGCAATATAACCGCAAAAGGTACGAATGACCGGTTTTTTACCCGTAAATCAAGATTTTGGGGATGTTTGGTTATACTTTATTATTTTTGATATCGCTGTGTAAATTCTACGTCGAAATTTTTAAACATTTTTTGACTGAGATGAATTTTTCGAGTCGCTGAAAAAAAAACAGAAATAATGCTCACACGTCAACACCATTTGAGTATCGTTACCCTAAAAACTGGTGTTGGTAGATTGCAAACTGGTGTTGGTAGATTGCACGTGGCAACACTAAAAATTGCCTAGGGCGGAAATGTAAATTTGAGAAAATTCTGTAATGTTATATTTTCTGCTGCATTTAGTGAAGTTCTGCCTTACATTTTTAAAATTCCAAAACTGTCTTTATTTTCTTAAATTTTCAAATGTTTAGATGGAGATTTATTACTTAACTTTTGCCCCATATTTGCAAGAAACATCCAAATTTTGTTTTTGGCAAATTTTCCTAAATATTTTATTTTATTGTCTTTGAGTGGTATTATTTGTTTTTTATTTATATTTTTTGTCCCACGGTCCACCCTAATGTACGTATGTGAAAACATTCATGGGCACGAATGTATCATCTTTCACGTATTCCTTTCTGGCCTAGAGGTTTATTTTTCTCTCTGTTGCTCACCATCACATGTATAACTTAAAAATCCATTACTTACCTCTGGCAAGAAATCATCCCTTTGTGTTATATTTTTCAACGTCCCCTTCGATTCGCACACCCCGCTGCCAGCTACGCCAGTTGCCATATCGTAAGTCACGTAAATGTATATTTACTGTCATGAAACTGTCAGGCATTTGCCATTCTGTCACATTAAACTCTTAGTCCTTAAATAACCCTTTAACAAATTTGGCCTTAACGAAGCAAAAAAAAAAACAGAAGAAAAATAAAAACAAAATAAATTACTCTCCCACAGTTTTGGTCCTTAACGGGGATGGTACAAAAATATAAGATGGTACTTTATTTGAGATTTGAAATAATGGAAGAAAATTTCTCAAAATAAACAAAGAATGCTAGTACATTTTTTGGTTCAAACGAGTTATTAACAAAATATCTAACACGCAAAAGTTTTTTAAAGAATGAATCCCTGTTCTTGGATATTGGTTTACTCCTGCGTCCTCTGTTTGCGATACGAATATTGGATCAGGAAATTGTGGATACCATCTAAGAGAGTTCAAACTATACGCAAAGCAAGGCAATATTGAAGATGAAATACTGAATGAAGAAAATTTACACAACCGTCTATAGGCTAGCAAAAATTCTATATTTGGATGTTAGTCAAATTTTAACAACTGTACTAACACTGGAATTTCACACATTTTCCAGAAATATACAAAAAAAACAATTCCATTACATCCCATTAAGCTACTAGGAAGAGCTTTTCAGAAGCAGTGAGCTGTGCGCTTCCTGATTTTACACTCACTGATTGGGTTCCACAGTTTCACACCGATTACGCAAAGATTTTTAAGAAGCATTTTCAAGACTTATAACGCGAAAGTGTCTGTCACTAAACGAGGAGGCTGTCGTCGAAAGAAATGTAAGATGCTCAGAGCAGGGATTGAACCCATGCTGTGATGTTCAATAGCCACACACACTACCCACTGGACCACCGACGCACTGTATGTCCAACGGAAAAGTGTGGCAAACATCAAAAATTTGACAGAAGCATTCGGTAAAATGAATTCAGGCGCAGTGAGTAGGCATCTGATGATGAACTTGTCACGGAGTTGGAAACTAGTCATTCCAGTGAGTGTGCTTTCCTGAATTATCTACTATTCCAACGGAAACCCAGCATTTTTCACTTAGAAAAATGTATCAGATCTTGAAAGCTTGTAGTACGAACTTCTCGTACATTAAAATTCAAAACTAACGGAAATAAGGTCATTGTGAAAAATTCAAAAATGAAATAATGTTTCAGACAAAGAATTCCTCATAGATTAACCGTAAACGAAATTAGAAAAGCAATAACGTTGCAGAGTGATTTGGGGCAACTGCAGGTGTTCCACAAGGATCGGTCCTTGACACTCGTCTTTGGAATATAATGTACGATCGCGTTATACGGCTACGACTTTCAAGCGGGCAACGATTTTCGGTTTTGCCGACGATATATCCATTACAAAGATGGGACCGGTCTCGATGAGCAGACGCAAGAAATTAGAGTGGATTGGCATACGGATTGGAAATTATGTGGCATAATTCTTGCGTTTTATCAAATATCTTAGTCGCATGGTAGACCACCATCTAAACCGGAAATGCCACGTGCGTTATGCGGTAGTGACAGCGGCTGGGATCCAGGGTCCCCTGGCAAGGATAATGTCAAAATTTTGAGACCCTATGGGTGCAAGGAAAGCACTGACATCAACAGCGGTGCCTCCAGGGGTAGCACGAGGAAGTAAATTACTACTTGAATAATTTTTTTTAACTCCATGGATTCGAACATAATAGCCACCTACATGCCAGAGCTGTGTGGATCACGAAGAGAATGTTCAACAAATTGTATTTAAATGCAGTATTCTTGCAGAACATAATCGACCTGTGACTGGATATGGGGCAATGGTATAAAATTGAAAAGTTTGTAAAGTTAAAGTTAGACACTAAAAAATAACAGCCCCAACAACATATTGATTGCAGTAACCACACATAGAGAAGAGATTCGTTGTCACAACTATATTTACAGCCAACTTAAATTTGGCGAGTCCTTGGACTATCACATTATTCAGTTGAGACTGCCAATAATTGTGTTGCGTATCACCAAATGTTGTACAAATCAATTGATTTGTAATTCAGTTTTGGTTGCAAGAACTGAAATATTTAGTTGAAGCCACAGTAACAAGACATAAATGTGATCTGTCAATCAAGTTTTAGTTCTAGCAATCAAATTATCCTGTAGTGGTGAATATTCTATTAGTTGGATGAACGAAAATGTAAACACTAATTCGGTTGTACCAAATAATATGTTGGTATGCTCAACTAATTATGTACTTGAATTTAATGGCTGTCACAACCATTTGGTGATGTTTTAACCCATTATGAATTTTATAGAAAAAAAAAGTAAAAAGAATAATTTTTTATTAAAATTGTGTATTTTTATTTAAATATAAACAAAATTATTATTTTTTATAACTAGGGTTCGTATTTCGTGCCCATTTTTGATCGACAACTTCTATATCTCGAAAACGGAGCGTCCAATCGAAAAAATAACAAATTTTTCGAGTTTCTAAGTTTTAGAAACTTTTATTTCCAATTCGCATGAAATAATTTTTTTCAAAAAATCGCCAAAATAAGATAATCGCTAAAATAAAAAAGTGGCTATAACTCGGAAACGGAGCGTTCAATCGCAGTAACCAATGGATACATTTTATACGGCATCACCTTTTTTAACAAATCGATAAACTAAACTTGTTCGAGTAAAAAATCGCTAAAACGCTATTATGTATATATTTCTCAACCGCAGCGTTCAATCGAAATATAACTAAATTTTTCGGATTGCTAAGGGTTTTTCGTAAAGTTTTCGAATTCGTATGGACTTTGTTTTTAAAATCGGCAAAATAAGTAAATCGCTAAAATAAATAAATAGATATAACTCGGAAACGGCGTGTCCATCGGCAAAAATTATAAATTTGTAGGGCTCGTGCTTATCACCAATTCTTTAGAATATATATACAGCCGATATTCCAATCATGGACCATTGTATTATGTCCATATTCGCAGACGACACCGCCATATTGTGTACGGGTAAACTACTATATATACAGAAATATTGTCAGACCTACAGCGGCCCTTGATATATTATTGGAATATTTTAGAAAATGGAAAATATCAATTAACTGTGATAAAAGTCAAGCTAACTATTTCACTAGGAACAGAACAGCATAAATGTTAACAATGCGGAAATCAAATGGGAAAATAATGTTAAATATTTAGGTGTAGTCCTAGATTCAAAACTAACATATGAATGTGTCAGTTGCCAAATCGATTAACTCCACTTTCCCAAAATTTTGGTATGTTAGTGTCTGTGGGTTAAACTAATGTACCCAATTCATTTTGAATTTAACTATATAATAGATACAGCTGTAGTGAAGTAATATATAATGTCAGTTTGCATTTATAATGAACGTGGAATTTGAAAACCCAGCGAAAATTTAAGTTTCTACAGGTATTTTTTGATGGAGTTAATCGATTTGGCTTGTGAGGCATTCATATAAGGATCATGTATCATACACTGTAGATAAATCCAATATTCTCATAAGGACATTATACCCTTTTATTAACACAACATCGGCGTTAAATATTGACAATAAAATGATAATATTTAAATCCATATTTCATGCTGTAATTTTTTATGCAGCTCCTGTTTGGGCTAAAAGTGCCAAATGTCACGTGAAAAGACTCCAGATTATCCAAAATAAGCTGTCGAAGTTAATTTACAATCTTCCTAGATTACTTTCTACGGAAAGACTTCACCAAATTTGTTTTTTCGATTGAACGCTCCGTTTCCAAGTATTGGCATACGGGCGTTTTAGCGATTTTTGATTCCAGAAATTTTAGTTTTAGCGATTTTTACAAAATTAAAGTGATGCCATATTGAAGACATCCATAGGTAAAAGCCTCCTAAAGAGGTAAGAAATTTAATTTTTTTTGCGATTGGACGCACCGTTTCCGAGTTCCGACTTATATTTTATTTCACCGATTTTCTTATCTTAGCGATTTTTGTAAAAAAAAAATAATTTCATGCGAATTTGAACACTTTGTGAGAAACCCTTAGTAATCCGTAAAAATGTGTTATTTTTCCGATTGGACGCTTCGTTTTCGAGATATATACACATTTTTTCTAAATTTTTCATATTTTCGATCATAAATGGGGATGTGTTACCCTGGGTATCATATGTAAAAAAAAATGGTTTCCCATTACATCCCATGAAGGGACTGGGGAGAACTTCTCACAATCACTGAGGTGTGCGCTTTCCAGTTTTCACTCACTGATTGGGACCTACAGTTTTACACCGATTCCGAACGGTAGTTTTAGAAGCTTTTTCATGGCTAGATACTCGATAGTGTCGCCGTCACTATGCGAGGTGACCGCCGCCGAAAGAAAATTTGAAGGTGGTCAGAGCCTGGTTCGAACCCAGCATCTCATGTACAAGAGCCGCGCACACTAACCATTGCACCACCGATGGCCACGGTATCATATGTATGTTTAAGTTAATTTGTGTCATCCAGAATACTAGTTCCTCCAGCCAAGTGTCCACAATTGTTTGCCCGTGTTTGTGAAGGTGTCGGTAGTGGCGTCAGATTCATCGATTGTGTTTAAAAGTCTCGGTTCACCTCAATTTATGGATATACTAGTAAAATAAAAAATACATGCAAATCAGAAACTAGTGTGGTGAGATATATCAACTGGGTGTATATTCATCTTGTCGAATACATGAACTTTAATAACCTTTTGATTTCGTATAGAAAAATATATGTCAACCATTGTTTTTGTCCAAAGCATATCAAATTCTGGGTAAAATGTGAATATATATACTTACCATATTCTTCGGTGGACGATGTCTATATATTTTATTCTTGTTTCATAACTTTGTTTATCACTTTCTATTTAAAATAAAAGTTGTTCTGTAAAGTCCTCGCGTAACATTCAAATATACGTAGTTTCTCTTTAACAACAAAGCCTCTTGTGAAAATCGAATACATACTCGCAACTTTGCAACAAGTGTTTTTGTAACCGAAACTAAATTATTATTACAGTAACTAATATTTGCACACGAATTCTAATATTATGCGTGTTTTGGTTCCACCGCTTGCTTATATAATCGCTTGTTTTGTATGAAGCACTTAGCGGAGACTTAGCGACACGAATCATTTTCGCTAAGTTTATAATTTTTGTTTTTGATATATTTTGCCATATTCAACCTTTGTCATATTTTTGAGTAATAGGACTTAGCCGTTTTCTTTGCAATTTGGAAAGCGATAATCGCTTGCTTGTAACCAAAACTCGACTATTGTACTTTTTATTGGTTGTATCTTCCATTTCAGATGAATGAGGTTTTTGAAATACTCAAATTGGTTAATACAACTTAATTTCTTTAGTAGCAACTTCTATTTAGTAAGACCAATTTTTAATTTCAACGGCAAATAATTCGGATGTATGACAGTTATGAATTATAATCAAAATATAGACTTTAGCATGGAATTTCCAATGCCTGAATTGAATTCCAACTAATATTTTCTCTGTGTGCCTATATACGTTTACAAGCATTGTTTTCATGAGTTGGAGATCTACTGCTTTTTAGTTTCTTTGTTGTCTGTCACGTTTTAGTTTTCAATAGTTTCCAGCAAATAAAGCTTCATATCGATCACAAAAACATATATTATAACCTATTAATTATTATGTCTCCAATACGTAATATTGAATAGGAAACACAATGTGTTTGGCCACAAGTATGCTATATTTGCGACAGACTATGTACAAACACGTTATAAAGGGTTTTTCAACAGAGACGCTACAAAAGTACATCGATAGGGACAGCAAACGACGCCATATTTTTTCCCGCTCTTTTGATATTTATCTTCAGTAAGGTTTGCCATTTCATCATGGAAAGATATACGAGCCAACAACGAGTCGAAATTATTAAAATTTACTACCGACATTTAGAGTCAGTGGCCTCAACTTTAAGAGCGCTACGTCCAATTTATGGTCGTCATAATCGTCCTACCAGATCAACAATTGAGCGTCTAGTGGAAAAATTTGAATTGGAATTTCAAATGTTCCCGTGCCAGTGAGACACAGAAGTGCCCGTAGTGTCGAGAATATTGCTTCCGCTGAGGCTTCAGTTCAAGAAAGCCCAAATGTGTCTCTCACACGTCGTTCTCAAGCGTTGGGCATCTCTGTGACGTCGTTGTGGCGAATTTTGCGAAAAGATCTTGGCCTACATCCTGACAAGATCAAATTGACGCCAGAACTGAAGCCTCATGACCACCATAAGCGTCGTATGTTCGTGAATTGGGCTGAGCAACAACTTGAAAATGTTTCTGATTTTCATCGGAAAATCATCTTCAGCGATGAGGCTCATTTCTGGCTGAATGGCTTCGTCAATAAGCAAAATATGCGTTATTGGTCAGACAGCAACCCACAGGTAGTCCATGAGTCATCATTGCATCTCGAAAAAATTACGGCGGCGTCATTGGGCCGTACTTCTTCCATGATGATCAAGACCGGCACATTACTGTGAATGCGAATCGCTACCGTTCAATGATTACCGAATATTTTTGGCCCCAATTGGATAATATGGACTTGGAGGACATGTGGTTCCAACAGGACGGCGCCACAAGTCACACAGCGAATGCCACAATCAATTTATTGCAAACCAAGTTTGGTGAACGTGTTATCTCACGAAATGGCCCAGTCGATTGGCCGCCTCGGTCGTGCGATTTGACGCAGTTAGATTATTTCAAGTCTGTGGTCTATGCCAACAAGCCAGCGACGATTGATGAACTTCGTACGAATATCGAACGTGAAATTGCAGCACTACCGGCCGATTTATGCTTGAAAACCGTCGAAAATTGGGTTCAGCGTCTGGACTTCTGCAAGCGTGCCCGTGGTGGCCATGCAAAAGAAATCGAGTTCCATACATAATGGCATCGAACGTACTTTCACAGGAACAAAGAATTTCATTGGTATCTAAAACCGGTTTTGTTTTATTTAGCGCTCTTATTGAAAACCCCGTTATTTGCATCCAAATAAAAAAAAAACGGAGAATATTTTTTTGGTCGTGTAATGGAAAACCTGGGTTTGAAACATGTTCCAGTATCGTATAACTAGAATATCGATGTTCTAAAGAAGTCGAGTCTTTGAGGTTATATTTCAGAAGATTCGAAGTACGGGTATGGAGAAGGAGTTGAAGCTGGAGTCCTAAAAATTCCTAATAATATGAGAAATTTCAAAATGGTAGCAGATTAAGGAATACACTACTATGGCGAAGATGTCAATTGTTTGCGATTTGTAGTGACCGCAGTGTCAGAGACATTAGCTAGGGTGGAATATTGGGCCGATTTAGTTTGCAGTACAAGCATTCTACCGTGTTGTGCTAGTTCTACAATATCTCGCAACACCGTTCCACAATTTTTATTAATGGCTTTTTTTTCTAATTGGTATAAGCTAGAGATATGCAAATGTATCTGGAATGTTATTACTATAGGCATCTTTTCCCATGTACAATTATAGGGTGTAGAATATTTGAGACGTAGAATATTAACATTCAAATATCCAGGGCTGTGAAGTCTGGACAAAATTGGACCACTCCGACTCCAACTCCTACTGCAGCAATTTGAAAATCCACGACTCCGCTCTGACTCCGATGCAATCAGTTTGAAAATGCACGGCTCCACTCCGACTCCAATATTAAAACAAATAATTTTCTACGGTATCATTTTCATTAACAACGAAATAATTTGAACTTGTTGGGACAGAACTACATAAAACATAACACATAATACATAATACATAATACATAATACATAATACATAATACATAATACATAATACATAATACATAATACATAATACATAATACATAATACATAATACATAATACATAATACATAATACATAATACATAATACATAATACATAATACATAATACATAATACATAATACATAATACATAATACATAATACATAATACATAATACATAATACATAATACATAATACATAATACATAATACATAATACATAATACATAATACATAATACATAATACATAATACATAATACATAATACATAATACATAATACATAATACATAATACATAATACATAATACATAATACATAATACATAATACATAATACATAATACATAATACATAATACATAATACATAATACATAATACATAATACATAATACATAATACATAATACATAATACATAATACATAATACATAATACATAATACATAATATATAATACATAATACATAATACATAATACATACTACATAATACATAATACATAATACATAATACATAATACATAATACACAATACATAATACATAATACATAACACATAATACATAATACATAATACATAATACATAATACATAATACATAATACATAATACATAATACATAATACATAATACATAATACATAATACATAATACATAATACATAATACATAATACATAATACATAATACATAATACATAATACATAATACATAATACATAATACATAATACATAATACATAATACATAATACATAATACATAATACATAATACATAATACATAATACATCATACATAATACATAATACATAATACATAATACATAATACATAATACATAATACATAATACATAATACATAATACATAATACATGATACATGATACATAATACATAAGACAAAATACATAATAAATAATACATAATACATAATACGTAATACATAATAAATAATACATAATACATGGTATATAATTCATAATACATAATACGTAATATATAATACGTAATACATAATATATAACACATAAAGCATACACATACATACATAAAACATAAAACACATACTACATAATATATAATACATAATACGTAATCTATATACATATATAAAATAGTTGCGTTACTGACTGACTGACTGACAGATTCATCAGCACCCTGGCTAACTGTAGGATAATGAAAGTATACTCCTTTTGGGATTTTTTTAAATTCGTACTCTTAGAGACAAAAATGGGGCATGGGGAGAAAGTAGCTTTAAAAATGTTGTACTTTTAGGGAGAAAACGGGGCAACACGGCACAAAATTGGTACTACGCTAAACTATAAACGGCTAAATCACGAAACTTGGTGTGTACACTCCTCTTACCGCATACAAACGGTGAGGGAGATAAGTGACTTAAACAATTTTTACTTTTAGGGAGACAAATATGGAAAACCGGGTCTAAAATGGTACAACTGTTAATACCAAACGGCTGAAGACCGAAACATGAAATTTGGGTTACACATTCCTTTCATAATGCAGACATACGAAGATGCTTGATTTTCACGTTTTAACCTGTTGGAGATACAAATAGGGCAAAAAGGGGAAGAATATAGTACTTTCGACAAAACCAAACGGTTGGAGATGGAATTATGGATTTTGGGGACTACATTTCAAAATAAATGGTACTTTTTATATACTTTTATGGTTCCTCTTTTGGTACCGTTTTGAGTACTTGTATGGTACCATTTTTAGTACCTTTTGCTTCCTTCTTTGCTATATCTCTTATAGTCTGTTTCTAGTCCTCTGTAACTTTTTTCATAATTTTTTGTACTTTTTATGTACTTTTTGGTACTTTTTTAGTACTTTTTGTTTAGTTTTTCAACATCTATGTGAGCATACGTGGCTTTTCTGGGTATCTTTCTCCGTTCATTTATGGTGTTTATAACAATTTTTGTAATTTTTTACATTTTAGTAGCTTTTTGGGTACTTTTTTGTTGGTTTCATCACATTTGGATACAATTTGTCAGTTGTCACTTTGCTGGTATTCTTTTTTGGGTATTTTGTATTTTCTTGGGTACTTTTTTAGCAAGCCGTCTTTGCGATTTCTCTAGGATAGACAACCCAACAACCACTTGCAATAATAAGATATCAAATCATATTTGTAAAAATTCACCTAAAAACTTAAGATTTTGACCCAACTTCTCATTATGGTCGCTGCTGCAACAAGTAGTAGATAGGGGCAAGATAGGGGCCATTTTCACTACTGTCTTCATTACATACAAAAGTGGATATGTTTCGTTAAAATTTAGTTAACATTTTTTTAAGTGTCATGTTGGTGAAATCACGAAGGTAAAAAAGTTCGAAAGAGACGAAAGATTAGGTTATTTTTGAGGTGAGTGTCAATATAAAAAGCGCACAGCTTACCGAGTGCTAGAAGCTCTCCGCATTTCCTTCCTTTTCCCAATCCGAAAGTTTTGAACCCGCTGCCATTTCGCACCCTTGCATTTTCGGACATGGCCCTCGTGGACTTTTCTTCATGAAATGAGCCAAGGACTACGCTGGAGAAATTTGTCCGGAACTTCCTGAATCACCCTGTATATCAATTAAGTCGATTTTCAGCTTTATTTCAGCATTTACCCTTAAATAAACTATTTGTCAGATATGTAGTTATTTATGGTCTTTGTTACAACTCAAAAAATTTTATTAAAAACCTGACCAGCCCTACGAACAGAACTTTTTCAATTACTTGAAAAAAAAGGATGTAGTACTAAATTTTGAAAACAATGAAAAGTGAAATTTAATAATAATAATAATTTAAAAATCATTTCCTATTTGTAATTTATTCAGGTGCATCAAAAAAAATAAGCACTTTGATCTGATCGAATATGATAATATCTAAATCAATAGGCAGGACGAAGTCTGCCGGGCCAGACAGTAAAAAATATATATCGGGTTTTTCAGTAAGAGCGCTACAAAAGTTTTTTTAAATAAAACAAAACCGGTTTTAGATACCAATGAAATTCTTTATTCCTGTGAAAGCACGTTCGATGCCATTATGTATGGAACTCAATTTCTTTTGCATGGCCACCACGGGCACGCTTGCAGAAGTCCAGACGCTGAACCTAATTTTCGACGGTTTTCAAGTATAAATCGGCCGATACTGCTGCTATTTCACGTTCGATATTCGTACGAAGTTCATCAATTGTCGCTGGCTTGTTGGCATAGACCATAGACTTGACGTAGCCCCACAGGAAATAATCTAACGGCGTCAAATCGCACGACCGAGGCGGCCAATCGACTCTAGAAGTTGTTATCTATATTTTCGCTCTGTCGTTAAGTCGTACGTAGAGATTTCTACCCGTTTCCAGAACCAGTGGTATTGCCGTTTTGAAATCTTAACGAATCAGCATCGTCGTCGTTATTTGTTGAAAGGGTATATTTTCAGGCGCAGCATTAATCGCCCTGTTGTAATTTAAATATGTTAATTCGGCCATTAAACGTAAGTACAAGCTTTTACTTAATCGCAACAATACGTTTGATTTACTTGTGGAATTTGAGTCGGAGTAGGTGTCGGATCGAAGAATTTTAACATCGCGGAATTTGATTCGTAGTTTTCAATATTTAAGGCAAATTTCGCAACCCCGATTCGTAGCACATCTGCCTGTAAGCCATTTTAACTTTATTGCATTCAACTTATAAAATTATCAAACAAAGAAAGTAAAACAACCGTTGCCCGTTAAACATTTTGGAACAATTCATTTGCGTGCAAAATCCTGCGCTGGAAATTCAAGTGGTAACTTTCGTATTAACATTACGCATAAAAAAATCTTAAACAAAATATTGTTACGATTAAAAACTTTTACTTACGCTTAATGGATAATTCAAAGTAATCATAATGTGAATGCTTTCCTTATTTTGCTTATCTAACATTTGTGACAGAATGTAAATAACAGTGTTATTATTGTAGCGCCTGAAAGTACACTATGGCCACAACATTCCACCTCGCAGAACCATGTTTGATGAATTCGTTTCAAAACCGTCTAAATTCGGTTAAGGTACAGCAATGAGCAAAATTGTAACAGGTTTCCCATAATGGAAGTTTAAATCTATAGTTTTTAGCAGCGTCTAACCTATATGGTCCCTTTCATAATGAACACTTAAATATACAACAATTATATATATATGTTTAAAAGAGCGTAATATGTAAACAAACCCCAATGTTACAATTACGCACACTCTTCAATGTTACAATATTGCACTCTCTTCAACTCTTTAAAGATCCAGAAACTCAAATGTAACCATTATGTAGCGCATAAATTTACTGTTATTTTTTGCAATTGCTCATTATTGTCCACGTGCTGATCAAATATGGACGTTGATCAAATATGGAAGCTAGTTGAAATCATGGAATTATTAAAAAACAATAATTCTGTTCGGAACGATACAAATCATATGACAATCCTGATCCAGATCCAGACTAGAGGAAGGTAAAGTAATAAATTCGACACGTTTTGAATAGTAGTAATACAATTACGCCTTGTTTTTAGGGTTATATGGTCTGGTGAGACTAATACAGCATTCGCACTAGCATCGATTTTCTTGATTTTGCCCCTTTTGTTGATTTTGTGGAGACAAATACCAAATCCGGAATTCTTCCCTATTTGTGTGAGAATCAGGAAAAAATATGCTTGATTTAATTTATACAACGCTGTTTTATCTCACACTACGCATGAAAAGTACGTTTGTTTACAACCATTTCAATCACGGCGTATTGATGTGGTGGTACCACTAGAACAGCGGACGTATTTATTTTTCTAATTTTTTAGGTAACTTGTTCTCAAACATATGTTTTTTACACTTTATCGTTTAATATTATTCTTGGAATACATTTGTGCTGAATTTTTTGTCCAGACAAAGAAAATGTCTATTGTTGTAGGGTTGGTGTCTTTGTTATCGTAGTAAGACTACCTCGTCAATGCGCCTTGACTTTCAATCAAGTCCGGAAAAAACCAGTACGAACATTTCAGATGGTGGTGGATCCACAATTGTATGGGGCTGTATCACGAATAATGGAGTAAGTCCTCTGGTTAAAATTGAAGGTATTATGAAAAAATAATACTGCAAAATCATGTACCAGCTGCCATAGAAAGAACGGGTCTTGGTACTGACATATACGGCCAAAGTCGTTAAAAAATGGTCAAACAGTCAACAAGTTACAACTGAGAAATGGCCGTCGCAGTCACCGAACTTAAATCCGATCGAAAACTTTTAGAGTTACATAAAATCCCAGCTCGCCAAGTACCCAGATGCTTCAAAAGGCGTAAACGAGCTGTGTGACAGAGTTAAAGTAACTTGCGATGCGATTTCAGCGGAAATGATGGCAAAATTTTGCAACAGCATGCCTCGCCGTATACAAGCTCTTAAAAAAGTCAAAGGCTACTTGACAAAATATTGAATCAGAAAAAATATAAATTAACATAAATCCAGAGTGCAAAATTGTAACATTTGTACACTCCGGTTCACTTATTTAAAGGCACTAAAAATTCCATATTCAGCAGCCTGTATCTTTTGCAATTTGTAACCGATTGCAGAATTTTAAAATGGAAATGGAAGCTAGACATCTTGAGATATAAAAAACATCATGACAATAGTGGTTTCTTGACTAAAAAACTTTTTGAGCAATTTATAAAAAAAGTCAAAAAATGTGCTATTTTTTGGTTTATTTTTTTGTTTACTTTAATTACAATGTGAACAAGACGGTCTCTGGTCTAGAACGCTAAGACGCTGATGAGAAGAGTCACAAACTTCGAAGCTGTCGTCCGCCAATCGTCCTATCCTGGTGACGACTGTTTACATCTTTTCTAATTGCAGGCAAAACCCCTGATCTGTGTAGCTCTTAAGAAATAGAAATATTGTGTTAGTTTTTATTCACGAGAGAACAATAAATTGATTTAATTTTTTTTTCTAATCAAATATTTAAAACAAACAAATTTCTTTCCAAACTGTGTCAACCGTGTTACAATTTTGCTCGTCACTGTATCTCTTCACCATTCGAGTAGGTTCTACTGGCATCTAGAGGGCAATAAAGTTGGCAGTATTGCCCAAAGGTAGATGTATTAACCAGTATGGTGATAGGAAAATATAATTAATAGAAGGATTTTGAATTTGACAGAGATAACGCCATTCGAAGGTGGTTAGGTGAGTTTTTGTATAAATATCAGATAAACAGCGTTTATGAGTCAATCTGTGATTTCACGGTGAATGATACAGTTCTTCAACAATTGTGATGTCAAGTCTACCCTCTGCAGTACGCAATGTTAAGTAGTAGTAAAAAAGTCGAATAAGGACTTATTACTAGTTTTCAAGTAAGAGACTACACTGACAGAATTTTCTTCATAATATTAATGAAATATTCTTCACTAAAAGTTCGTCATTAATCCTATAAAGTTTTTCATAGATTTCATAGTTCCTATGAATAAAATGTTATGAATTTTACGAAATTTACGTAACGTGTTCTTAGAAAAGTGGCATTAAATATTCTTCATTAATTGTATGAAAACATGTCATTATCGTTATGAAAATTCTTCATTAAAAATTTTACAACAATAGTTTTAGAAATTTGTTAAGAATTTTTTATACATTTCATGAGAAAAGATTTTAAAAATAATTTACGAACTTCATTATTTGTTAACGTACGCATATTTTAGATGCCCACATTTATTTCTGCTGGGTTGTGAAATTGAAAAATGCACCTACAAAATTGGAAGGGAAATGATTCAACGACAAACAACACGAACAAACAAAGTATACAACAAAGTACAATAACAAACTACACTGAATTTGACAGTTGGGGTCATAAGAAAGCAAAATCAGCTGTTATAATGTATCAACCTCTACTGGTTCAGCTATGAATTTGACACAAACATGCACAATCAGAAGCATTAAAATTGTTGTTGGAGATGTCGCTGTACAGCATGAAAACTAAATCGAAAGGGTTAAGAAAAGAGTAAGGAAGATTATTAGTTTAGTGTTACAACAGAGTTGGAGCCGGCAGCACAGAAATGATTATATTTCTAGCGTGTTGTTTTGCTATGTTTCTGGTCTTCCTTACTCTTTGCTATTTTGGCATGACATAAACGGTAACAACACATATTTTCGTTTTATTCGTTCTGCGATAGAAACTAATAATCGTTACAAAGACGATAAACAATCGTTGTTATTTGCCATGATCCTCACCCTCTCTCTCTATATGAAAATGATTCATAGAATCTATGAAACATATTCATAACTTCCATGAAAGATTTTCATAGGTCCTATGCAACGCATTCTTAGTGATTACAACAGATTTTCATAGATTTCAAAAAAGGTTTCGTAGATTTAGCTTCATATAATCTATGAAATATTTTATAGGCGGCATGAAATATTTTCATAGAATCTATGAAATGTTTTTATAGAATTTATGTAGCAATTTCAAACATTTCACGAAGTTTTCATAAAAAGTTTATTAAACTTAACTTCATGAAGTCTACGAAAATCATTCATAGATTCCATGAAATGTTCCTTTGGCTGGAAAATAATGAAACATTTTATAGAATCTATGAAGAAATTAATAGGCATTATGAAGATAATTCTCTCAGTGTATCGCTTGCTAAATCGCAAGAAAACGGATATTCAGCGAAAAGTCATATTAATCAAAAATATGGTAACACTTTAAAAGAAAAAGTCAAATAAACTTTATAAACTTAGCGGAAGTTGTTGTGTCGCTAAGTCTTCTCTACAACCTTCATACAAGACAAGCGATAATCTAAGCAAGCGGTGCAACCAAAACACACCTTTTGTGAATGTTAAGCTTGTGTAAATAAAGGGAACAGCTGTGCTTATCGTAATTAAAAATAAGCGCGTTTTAGTAACGGGAAATGAAACAGCGCTTAAGAGGACGAGTAAGGAAAATTCGGAACAGTATTGTTCCGATTAAGTAAAAGCTTTTGCTTACTCTTAGTGACCAATTTAACCTAATGCAAATAACAGGTAGTATACCCGCCTGAAAGTATACCCTTACAACCAGTATTATGAATCACCCGTGATATCCCCCAATGGTTCTGGAAAATAATAGAAATCTCCACAAGCAACTTATCGATAACGAAAGACCACCGCAATTGTAGGTCTTAGTAGACTTTTCGAGAAATAGATGGCAGCACTTGAATACTCTGGTAACAAATGGAAATTGACGGATAACATCGTTCAAGGGTGAAGATCTAATATTTGTAAATAGCAGCTGAGCAGGATTTATGAGTCACTCTGTAATTAAACGCTGAAAAGTAAGCAGCAAGAATTGATAGTAAAATATCGACTTATTGTAAAGTGTTGATTTTAAAACTGTGTAATTAAAATAAATGGAACTAAAACTGTTGTCCTCAACGTAATTTAAGAAGAAGCTTGTATTATCAACGGGAAAGAGAACAATGCTAAAAGGGGCGATTAGAAAATTCGTAACCATATATAAATTTAATATTTTGTAGTTTAAATTTTGATTACAGAGTGGCATCACCAGGATTCGCATTTCGTGGGTTATGCGTTACCCTGGGTAACCTTTTGTTTATCAGACAATGGAACTCATTATTATTGCCGTGGCTAATGCGATAGTATAGACATTACCCCCCGAGTATGGAGAGAATAATAGGTAGCTACCCACAAAAATGGGGAATTACCCATCACGATTAACCATTACCCACAGAGTAATGGGGAAAATAATTTGTAGTTAATCACGGCAATCGAGAATTATCCATCACGTTTACCCTGTACCCACAGGGTAATGGAGAAAATAATGTGTAGTTACCACGACGATGAGGAATTACCCATTACACATTTTTGATCGAAAATATGACAAAATTAGAAAAAATTTCTATATCTCGGAAACGTAGCGTTCAATCGAAAAAAAATTTAATTTTACTTCCAATTCGTATGGACGCTTGTTTTCAAAAAATCGGAAAAATAAGAAAATCGCTAAAATAAAAAAATTATATTACTCGAAAGCGGTGCATCTAATCGCAAAAATAATAAATTTTCTATCTCCAATGGAGTATTTAAGAATTAGATGTCTTTACTGTGTGTGGCACCACTTTTTTTCAAAGAAATCGCTAAAAGGCCCTCCTGTCTGTATTTAGGGAACGGAGCGTCCAATTCCAAAACTTACCAATTTTTGTGCGTTTCTAAGGGGTTTTCATCAAGTGGTCGAACTCGTATGGAAGACTTTGTTTAATATTTTTTCATTTAGCTATAACTTGGAAACGGTGCGTAAATTCGCAAAAATAACAAATCTGTTATCTTCCTCGGAGGTTTTAACCAATGGATGTCTGTCATACAACATGTGGTCGTTTTAGCGATTTTCAATTTGAAAAATTTGAGTTTTAGAGATTTTTGTTTCAAAAACGTGCCCCCGTTTCAAAGTCATCTGTTGCTTAAAGCTTCCTATGGAGGTAAAAAATTTATTGTTTTGCGATTGGAAACGGAAACGCTAACCGAGTTATAGCTATTTTTTATTTTAGCGATTCTCTTATTTTGGCGATTTGTTGAAAAAAAAATTCTTCCATAGGAATTGGACCACTTTATGAAAAAATCCCAGAAATCCCAAAAATTAATTAATTAATAAATTAATTTTTCCGATTCGTCGCTCCGTTTCGGAGATATAGAAATTTTTTCTAATTTTTTAATATTTTCGATCAAAAATGGGGATGGCTTACCCTGGGTAACCCATTACCAATCGCCGTAGAGCGCTTAGGCATATCCCATGTGTAATGGGTAATCCCCACCATCGTGGGTAACTAGCCACAGGGTAATGGGTAATCGTAAATGGTAATGGGTAATATCATGGGTAACCACTCTCTATTTTCCCTACACCCTGTGAGTAATGGATAAACGTCCATTACCAATTCTCTACGACGATATGTATGGGTTACACATGGGGGAATAAATACGAAATCTGGGCATCAATCACTACGTCAAAGGTTGAAACTCTCTCAAATAGTACAAAATAACGTCCTTAGTCGGCATTTTATTAAAGCACATGATTGCTGAAAACTACAAAGTTACCATAAGGAAAAAGTACATTTTGAATATTTTACACAATTTCATTCACTATCCCTGATTTGAAACCCCTTTCAATTTACGGTCATGTTGTGACGGGTTTTACGCTTTTCCTGCCTTTTTTTTTTGTTCCTTTTCTGGTCTATTCAATTTCTGTGTAGGAAAGGGAAGACCGATGCTATTTAAATAACCGTTTGGGTTTTTTAGTTTTTCCTTTTTCTTTTAGTCTACTACCAATGGGATAAAACGAAGGAAATGCTAAAGATTTTTGTCAATTTCATTACTAGATCCCTAAAGAACAAGTGTCGTGCGAGCACCTCTTCCACTCGATTCCATGCCGTGGTTCAGTCTATTTGTCTGTTGGTACTTAAATCAAAATAGAATTTAATGGCTTAAACTGGGATTAAGTTTTGTACACCCAGCGCACAGACGCCCAATTGTACAATTCAAATAATATACAGCACAGGCTACGAAATTTTTAATTAAAATCTACAAAGGACAACAACAGGATACGAAAGGTAAAGAGGGAGTAAAATTCATAAAAACTACTAAATAACAAATGAAATTAAGATGTATTGATGTTTTTCAGCAGGACCAACATTCCTGTAAATAAATTATACAATTTGTATAAATGTAATCCAGTTGGAAGACAGATGTAGAAATTTACGTGACTTGTAAAGGTATTCAAATGATGGGTGATATTTTGTTTATAGTTTTGCCCTTTTTATTTTTCGTTTTGTTTTTTTCTAAGGGATAAATGTAAATAAATGTTCTATTTCTGTTGTTGGTCTGTGCAAACTTATGTAACGTTATCAAAGTCAAATTGATGAGGCAGGTGTCCTGTGGCCAGGATCAGAACCCACCTAATGACTTTTGTCATTTCATGCGGGAATTCTGTTACATCGTCATTCATCTTGTCTGCCAGGACTCTTTGCTAATGACGAACCTAAGACTAAGGACATTGGTTATATACCCATTTATACGATTCATTTGGGAGTTTAGTTTTCTGTTGGAAATTTGTTCATAATTACAAAAGTCTGTGTCGAGCATAATTTTAGATTATACTCAAGGAAAATGGTAATTAGTTTGCATTATAGTTATCCTCATTGCTTGCAGGCGTTTAAATAACAGCAATTTCAAATTCTAGGAACCATATAGGTTCCGTATTTGGCTCAAAAGTTTAAATGAATCGAGTTACGTTTGATTAAATTGATTTCAAGGCACGGAGAAAATAACTCTACAAGCTGCAAAAAACGGCCCCAGCAACATATTGGAGGAACAATGTATATGTTTGGAACATTGTTCTCATGAATTGAAGATCTGCTGCTTTTTTGTTTCTTTGTTGTCTGTCAAGCTTTTATTTCCAGCAGTTGTCAACAAACTAATCACATTATGGTCAAAAAACATATACATATCATGACCTATTAATCATTGTGGTCCAAACGTGTAATATTGAAAAGCAAACACAATGTGTTTGGACAGAAGTATACTATATTTGCGACAAACTACAAACACTTTATATTTGCATCCAAACATACAAAAAAGCCAGATTTTTAAGCTTAAATGTTATATGTGATTTCGGTCATAGATTAATATTATACGAGATTCACCAACCCGCATCTTAATGTTTTTGACTGAAGGGAATCGAATTCTGGAAGTTGCAAATTTCAAATTTAAGAGAAGAATTCTGTCACTGAGGTTTGATAAACAAAGCAGATATTGTTACTATGACTGGGCAATTTGTGTAAATATTTGAACATCTTGAATTCACAAAATTAAGAATGGAGGATTTTGTTCAATGTTACAGCAAAACAGCTGACAAACGTTCGATTCCTCTCGGAAGAAGAATACAGTGAAACGTCAGGTGAGAGAGTTGGAGCATCTCGAAATGTTAAACTATTATTTCGGTCAGAGTGTGTAAAACATTAGGTAGGCTTGAAAATAAATAAATGAATAGTTTCCCATAACATGCCATGAAGGGACTGGGGACAGCCTATCACAATCAGTGAGCTGTGTGCTTTTTAGTTTTTCACACACTGATTTTCACACCGGTTCCGAACATAATGTGGAAAAGCTTTTTCATGTCTAAGTACTCGGTAGTGTCGCCATCACTAAGCGAGGTGGAGGTCGTCGAAGGAGATGAAAGGTGATTAGAGCAGGGATCGATCCACGTTCTCATGTACAAGAGCCGCGCACATTAACCATTGCACCAAAGATTGCCAAGGTAGACTATATAGAGGGTTAATTCGTAAATTGAATCTACTTTGAAAATATTATCATCATACCACCGCCCGGAATATTTCGTTTCCGGAAGCATCTCTACTGGAATTGATGGTGGAACGCAGTAGTTGTCTTACTCAAAACGAATGTCCCTATCTCCCAAATGATATTTGACCCCATTATCTTCGGATCCGGTTATAAAAACAAGCTTCTAGGAGTCAAGTTTATGAAAGGAATTTCGAATATAAGTAAGATATGTTTGACATAATATTCGCACACGCGAAGCGACGTGATCAATACAGAACCCTGGCAAAAACTTTAGTTGTTTCAGTTAATCAACACATTTTATATTATTTATTCCATAAATTTGCATCAACATAAAACAAAAATTGGAAACCCTACTCAGTGAGTTCGGTGGTGCAATGGTTAGTATGCGCGGCTGTTGTGCAAGATAACGTGGGTTAGATCCCTGCTCAGACCACCTTACATTTATTTCGACGACGGTGACCTCGCTGAGTGATGGCACCACTATCGAGTACTTAGCCATGAAAAAGCTTCTAAAAATACCGTTCGGAACCGGTGTAAAACTGTAGGTCCCAATCAGTGAGTGTAAAACTAGAAAGCGCGCATTTCACTTATTGTGCGAAGTTCTCCTCAATCCCTTCATTGGATATTATGGGATACCATTTTTGATGTGTTAAAATCTATAGGGACTAAATTCACAAAGTGAATACATCCAAACACATTTTGCCCGACTGCGATCACACGGATTGTCAGACTGCGATCACACAGATTGTCCGACTGCGATCACAGATTGTTTTGTGTTAAACTCCTCCGAAACGGTTGGACCGATTTGTATGAAATTTTGTGTGCATATCGGGTAGGTCTCAGAATCGGCCAACATCTATTTTTCATACCACTAAATGGTGACCCACCCCTATATAGAAGACAGATTTGTCCGTCTGCAAACACAGAGATTGTCAGACTGCGAACAAAAAATACACACTGATGTAGCAGCAGCGAATAATTGTCATGCGTGGGTACGGAGCACTCTCAGAGCAACGAGAACAATGACGTGGTTATACGTATATAAAAATGAGATAGAAAGAGAGCAACGAAAATTGTGTGAACTTGTGTAGCGTATGTACGAACATACCTATGTACTCGTATGTATGTACATGTGTCTGTTGCTTTGCAGTCTCTTTGTTTTTTGTGGGTATAAAATAAAAAGTATTAAGCAAGAAAATAACGACACTTGTCTTTAAATATTTTTAAATGTTATTAAGTATTAATATTATTTAAATTTATACGCCATATAACTTGACTTGTTTGTGTGTATGCCGAAAAAACTTTGGATTGATTTTTAACCCTATTCCCGTGATCCAATCGAGCTGAAACTTCGCAGGCAAACTAATGGCGACAACAAAAATGAACTATTAAAATATGGACGGGATTGGACAAAGGCGGCGTGGTACCTCCCATACAAATCACAAATTAAAAATCCATTATTTCTGTTCCTGTTAACGGTATTTGAACAAAATGTGGTATGTTAGTTAGTTGTACATATTCTAAGATCTGCTACAAATATGGGCTGGATTGGACAAAGGGGCGTGGTCATATATAAAGAAGGGTTAGTTTTTTCTATTACGAATTATAAATAAAATGTGGGTGCGGAGCACTCTCAGAGCAACGAGAACAATGACGTGGTTATACGTATATAAAAATGAGATAGAAAGAGAGCAACGAAAATTGTGTGAACTTGTGTAGCGTATGTACGAACATACCTATGTACTCGTATGTATGTACATGTGTCTGTTGCTTTGCAGTCTCTTTGTTTTTTGTGGGTATAAAATAAAAAGTATTAAGCAAGAAAATAACGACACTTGTCTTTAAATATTTTTAAATGTTATTAAGTATTAATATTATTTAAATTTATACGCCATATAACTTGACTTGTTTGTGTGTATGCCGAAAAAACTTTGGATTGATTTTTAACCCTATTCCCGTGATCCAATCGAGCTGAAACTTCGCAGGCAAACTAATGGCGACAACAAAAATGAACTATTAAAATATGGACGGGATTGGACAAAGGCGGCGTGGTACCTCCCATACAAATCACAAATTAAAAATCCATTATTTCTGTTCCTGTTAACGGTATTTGAACAAAATGTGGTATGTTAGTTAGTTGTACATATTCTAAGATCTGCTACAAATATGGGCTGGATTGGACAAAGGGGCGTGGTCATATATAAAGAAGGGTTAGTTTTTTCTATTACGAATTATAAATAAAATGTGGGTGCGGAGCACTCTCAGAGCAACGAGAACAACGACGTATTATACGTATATACAAATGAGATAGCAAGAGAGCAACGAAATTTGTGTGAACTTGTGTAGCGTATGTGCGAACATGACAATGTATGTATGTTCATGTGTCTGTTGCTTTGCATTCTCTTTGATTTTTGTGGGAATAAAACAAAAAGTATTAAGCAAAAAAATAATGACACATGTGGTTGCACTGGTCTTTAAATAATTTTAAGTATTAATAGTATTTCATCATATGATTGAACGCTGTTTTTTATTTTCCAATGTAACATTTACGAATGTATTCATAGAAATCGATCAGGTACCGTGTAACAACAAGGTGTTAACACATCGCCCGTGAGTTCGAACACTCATTGGATTTTGTTTTATAGTTGTGGTTACTGATAGAGGATCAAATCTTAAAGCAGTTTTAAACGAATTTGAAAATATTAACTGCATTAGAAAAATGCATTACAACTTCGGCACTAGTTGTTGATGTCATTAGAAAATCTTCAAAACTGGTGAAGTATTTTAAGAAGTCTGGATTAAATCGTGAATTAACGTCATCTTTGAAAAGCTTTACACCTACAAGATCGGAACACAGTTTAGTTTACTATATTATCCGTAAAATCTAATTTTGCTAATGGTCAAAAAATTTTTTACGACAAAAACTTAACAGAAACATATAGCATTATAAAAGAATTTAAATTTGGCCAGCAAATAGCAATTTTAAAGCCTTTTATGGATGAACCTACTACCATTTTTACGAACTTAAAAAAAAATTATATGATACCTTAATTAAATAGTTAGCAAGATTACATACATTTTACCACAAACTACCAATATTTTTATTTCCGCCAGCTAATCAACTAACTCAATTTACTGAGGATGAACAAACAGAAGTTATAACCAAATGTAAATGTAAATCTTTGTTGCTTGCGTATACAAATGATATAAATATTGGTAGTCCAACCATACAAACAAATCCATATAGAATACCCCAGTAGGCCAAGAGTCTGGAAAGACATTGTCTTTAAAGACGTCTGTAAGAAATTGTGTGGTTTTATAGCTGATGATGACATGATGGGCGACAATGTCGCTTAAATTGTCGTCGGTATAACTTGTTTGACAAGTTCGCTCGTACATATACACTCCCTTTCATTTAAATAACAAAAAGTTGATCAAAAAGCAGTAGCATATAAATTTGTTGCTGTTGTTATTTAAATGAACGGGAGTGTATGTTTATTGAAAGTAAAAAAAGTAACGGTTCTGTTTGCAGTCTCATGAGTCATGTGTCTCATTGTAATGAAGAGAAAAAAACAAGTTGAATGAAAAGAATTCAGTTTATGGTGAACATCTGAGTTATAAGGAAGCATATTTATCGCGTGTGAAGTGTTTAATTCATATAAATCGGTAAGTTTCAAATGTCGTCATTAAGAACTTTGCGACGAGAAAAATTATATATATGTTTAAATAATCTAATAGATTGTCTTTTGTCATAGAATCAATAAAAATGGAGGGTATGACGTACGAAGAGTCAATTGAGGTCAAAATTCCGAAAAATAAAAAACACTACAAATAAACAAAATTCCAGAAAGCTGAAGGAGAATATACAATAATTATATTTTTTAATCATTTTTGTATGTATGTTAAGTTTTTGTAATGAATTGAAATGTAATTTTATTTTATTTTTTTTATGTGAAATATATTATTTGAACAAAATTGATTAGTTTAAATAATTGAAGTTAATTATTTAAGTAGTAGGCTATAGGACATTGTGGTCAATGACAATCATTCAATGACAAGCTTATTCACACGCTAAGGACGAAATGAGCGGCGTTGACGACAATATCAGCGAGTGTCGCTAAGCTTGTCGTTGACAACAATATCAGCGAATGTCGCTAATACTGTCGTCAACGACAATGACTCGCACTGTCGCTCATCTCGTCGTTAGCGACACGATTAATCACACTGTCGCTTGTGCGGTCGTCAACGATTTTTGTGACATTTGTATTAAAATGTCGTCGAGGATTTGCTTGGGCTGTCCCCTGTATGTCTTCAAGGACTTAACATTGTCGTCCACGCTTCTTTGAGGATGTCTTCAAGACACGGCCTACTGGGACTAGCTGACCCGGCAGACGTTGTCCTGCATAATATTTCAAGCGAATTGTATGGGAGGTACCACGCCTCTTTGTCCAATTGGACCGAATAGTAAATGTAAACCACCCAGGGCGCCACCCAAACGCATACAAAAAAATGTATTCAAATCGGTCCAGAAGTTTAGGAGGAGTTCAGTCACAAACACACGTGCAGTAGAATTATATATATAAAGATATGCATTGTTTGAAGAAACTTACTGCAGCCAGTCCATATTTGAAATCTAAATAGTTAAATACAAAAATACTACTGTCATTATACAAAAGAATTTTAATATTTTGAAATGGTGGAATGAAGAAAAAATTATTTCCCTTTATTATACTAACTGAGCTGCCGAATATTCGCTGGACCAGCATCCAGTGCCGCTTCAGAAAAAGTATATTCCATTACTCACGCCCTAATTACGGATAAACGATCCAAAATCGGTTCTAATGGAAAATTAGTTATTTACATTTTATTTGTAAATATAAATTCTAAAGAGTAACTCTTCTATTTTCAAGTGATATTTTTTGGATATAAACTGAATTTTTTTAATTTTTTGATAATGTATTTTTATTTTGTAATTTTATTAATACGTTTGAATTTTTTTGTTTGCTTTAAAAGATGGAACTTATAAGTATTTTTTGTTATTAAGCAAACTGAACTGTGTTTGTTACCTGATGTACTTTAAGTAAATAAATTGTATTGTTGTACAACCGCGTTTAGTAATAGTTTTAGATTGTATTACTAGAAACACCAATTTATAAGACCATAGCGTTTTGCGTACCCAGTAAACCATTGCATGGGCATCGGTTTTTGGTATTCGAGAACATTCAAGAACTTCACTGCACTTACTCAACGTGTTTTAAATAGAAACCTGAAGTTCCGCTACTTTCTTGGGTGACAGAAATTCAGAGTAAAAACAAACACAACCGCACTGAAATGTTTGATTTAAGTGACAAATGACTTGTAAGACAGAAGTAATCGAGAACAAATGACTCGAAAACAGTGTACCTGTTAAAGCAGACGGCGAGTGAAGTAATTGAGCAGTTTATGGTTGAACAAAGAGAACAGAAAAATATAAATCATTCGTTCCAGGAAAGAAAGTTGAAAATAAGTGATTTTCTGAATTCACATCCTCCGATTTTGTTTATATTGACAACAGAGAGACTCTATGGAGCCATTAAGAGAATCCCATTATCAGATATTTGGAATTTAAAAAACTCGCGATTTTATTCGCGTTTTTCATTTTTGAAAAACCTAAAAAAATGAAAAAAGTTGTGAAGTTTGGACAGCTATATTTTTTTAAGTAGATGGACTATTTCAAAAATTTAAAAAGTTTCTGAATGATACGGTTGTCTATTTGTAGAATCCGTACTCTAAAAATGAGGGCTTGATTTCAGAAATGCATTTTTATAGCAACTGCACTTTTTGAATGCATTTTCCACTTCTTTTTCCCCCTATGACTTTAAAAAATTTAACATCATTGCAAAATTCAGAATTTTGTATAAAAAAGACAAGTAATCTTTTTTTGGGACAAGGCAGCTTACTATTTGTAATGATTTTTTAAAAAAAAGACTTACTTGATTTTCTAATACTTCTTCCCTATTTCATCATGTATTGTGTTCAGCGTGTATGTACACATTTGTACATATGTGTGTACAATTCTGTGACAAGCAAAAGTAGCACAACTTTTTATATGAAATATTTCACATGTTTTTTTTTTTAAATCATTAAAAAGAGAAAAATTCTTTGTCCCAGAAAAAGAGAATATTTATGTAATAAATACTATTCTAAATTTTACAAAAATGTATTTTTTTTGAAAATCGAAGGGGGAAAACGCACTGCAAAATGCACTTTAAAACTGCATTTGCATACAATTTTTTTTTTATAGTGGTAACTTTTAAACTTTTAAATAATAAAATAGACAAAAACAGCTTTCAGAAACTTTTTAAATCTTTGAAAAATTCGGTCCACTTATGGAAATGTGGCTCTTCAAAGTTCACTACTTTTTCCATTTTTTTAACTTTTTGAAAAAATTGCGATCTTTAACAATTTTAAAAATCTAAAAACGCAAATGTATATTTGGCTCCATAGAGTCTCTCCGTGCAAAATTCGAAGAAAATCGGAAGACCTTCGGTCAGATTTGTGGCGTTTTCTCATGGAATGAATGAAATATATTTATGTAAATATATCAAGATCAGTATATCTGACAGTTAATGCAAAAGAAAAACAACCAAGTTAATTTTAATTTCAAAAACCATTTATTTTGTACCGTTTTTCTTTAAAAAGAATATTAAAACCTATGATTTCTAACTTAGCCACAGTTTTATGTCTATAAAAAAATGCAATTGTTACCTTTCAAAATTCATTTATATTTACCATTGCACATTGATAATTTAATTAATAATTTAATTTAAATACATTCAATTAAGAGAAATGTTTTTAAAATGTTCTTATTAAGCACTTAGTTATACTATTCTATTCTATTGCAAACCAAAAAATATCAACAATTATAACTGTATATCATTTGTGTATGCATTAGGGTGATGACTTTTTGACTTTTTTTCTCAAAAATTATTTCTTGTTGCACGAATGAATGAACTTTTGCCTATTAATCAGAGTTCGTATTTACCCCCCCATAAGTAACCCATACACATCGTCGTGGGGAATGTGTAACGAACGTTTACCCATTACCCGCAGGGTATGGGGAAAATAATGGGTAGCTACCCACGAAAATGAGGAATTACCCATCACGATTTTCAATTACCCTCAGGGAAATGGGGAAAATAATGGGTAGCTACCCACGACAATGAGGAATTACTCATCACGATTTCCCATTACCCTCAGGGAAATGGGGAAAATAATGGGTAGCTACCCACGACGATGGGCAATGGGTTACCCAGGGTAACTCATCCCCATTTTTGATCGATAATATGAAAAAATTAGAAAAAATGTCTATATCTCGGAGACGGTGCGTGCAATTGAATAAATAACCAATTTTTGTGGGTTTCTAAGGGGTTTTCATAAAGTGGTCCAATTCGTATGGAAGAATTTTTTTTTGTGAAAAATCGTTAAAATAAGAAAATCGCAAAAATTAAAAGGTGGCTATAACCAGTAGGTGTCTCCAATATGGCATCACTTTTTCTTTTTTTTTTTAAAAAATCGCTAATTTGTTTCTATTTTTTCGACCTTTATTTATTTGATTAATTATTCTCGACTAATTGTTCCAGCTTTGGGTCTCTTCCGATTTCATAAAACTTTTTTGTTCTTTTCGATATTTCGATTTCCTTTGGAAATCTTCTTAAGGTAAGTTCAGTTCAGTTCTTCAGGATTGGACGCTCCGTTTCCGAGATATAAACATGAGGGCGTTTTAGCGATTTTCATGAGGGCGTTTTAGCTTATTTTATTTTTAGCGATTCTTTTTAAAAAAAAAAGTGACGCCATATTGGAGACACCCATTGGTTAAAGCCTCCGGTGGAGGTAAATTTTTTATTATTTTTTCGATGGGACGCACCGTTTTCGAGTTATAGCTACTTTTTTATTTTAGCGATTTTTTTTATTTTGGCGATTTTTCGAAAAAAAAATCTTCCATACGAATTGGACCACTTTATGAAAACCCCTCAGAAACCCACAAAAATTGGTTATTTTTTCAATTGGACGCTCCGTTTCCGAGATATAGAAATTTTTTCTAATTTTTTCATATTATCGATCAAAAATGGGGATGAGTTACCCTGGGTAACCCATTGCCCCTCGTCGTGGGTAGCTACCCATTATTTTCCCCATTTCCCTGAGAGTAATGGGAAATCGTGATGAATAATTCCTCATTGTCGTGGCTAGCTACCCATTATTTTCCCCATTTCCCTGAGGGTAATGGGAAATCGTGATGAGTAATTCCCCATTTCGTGGGTAGCTACCCATTATTTTCCCCATTGCACTGCGGGTAATGGGTAAACGATCGCTACTCATTCCCCACGGCAATAATAATGGGTTACCCTGGGTAACCCAGGGTAACTCATTACCCACGAAATACGAACCCTGCTATTAATGACTAAAATCACGTTTATTCCATTTAAATATTGAAAAAGGTCACGCACAAACCACTTTGAAAATATATTTATGTGAAAAAAATTAAAATTTTTTCTTTTTTTTAAATCATGTAAATCCAAAACGGAAAAAAGTGCCAAGTCTTATAACTTTCACGAAAAGCCACATAACCTACGAACAAAATGAGACATTGATCATAGAAATCGATGAACATCTTTCGTTTTTATTTACAATTAAGTGAAGGTATCTCATTTTGAATCGAATGTATCTCTGCGGAAAAAACGTTGACGACTTTTTTATGATTCTCAGACTTAAAGAAAATTAGTGAGAAACAAAAGGTTAATGTAATTTTTATGATTGTGGTAGGAAACTACTACTAAACTCTCATAAATTTATGCTGAATTGCTCTTCAGGTTCTTTTATGGTAGCTACTTTGTTTACATTCAATTTAAGGGGGAAAAAGGATACTGCATTTTTTTTATTGATGTGTGTTTTTCCGTTGGCTACCTGTTAGGGATGAGTTTTTTACAGCAACCACATTTATGAGCGGTCATTATTTTGAAAGTTTTGAAAAATTTACAACGCACACGTGCTGAATCAGGTATATAGCCACCGTAAAAAACGATGCGCCCATTCATAAGTACCTGTCCGTAAAATATTGAAAAATACGTAGTATAAATAGGTGTTCATTGATCGATTTCTGTCATTCAACAAGTGGCGACGAACACGAAGGGTACAGGTAGTTTAGTTTGAATTATAATTAAGGCCTTTAATAACGGCAAGGCCTTTTCCATTTAAGTTGTTGAGTAGAATACAACATGTCATTCAAGAAGAGCTCTTCTAACACGGAGAAGAACAAGGAACCCTGGACAAAGAACCTAGTCCAGTTTCAAGCGCCATCAAGAAAAGGCAACGTGGCAATTTTTGAAGCACCATTGAGTGAACGGAGTCCCATGCCCCTGAAAAACCACGTCATTGGACGCTTCAAAGTCCTTGAGTCCACGATCCGGAGAGAGAGGACCGGTCTAATTGCTATAGAGCTTAAAGCCCTATGGAGCAAAACATTGAACTTCCCGCATATATCTGATCAAGCCATTTGTGTAAAACTAACAAAACTTCTGGAAGACTACGAACGCTGCAGAAAAAATCAAAACTTTGATTCATTGAAGGAACTGTTTGACATGACCAAGGTAAAAGGCGAATGGAAGTGCAAAGAGGATGAGTACCTATTCAAACTGTAAATTGAGAGCAAAGGCCGCGTTGGTTATTCCAGCGGCAAACCTGGTGGCGCCAGTACCATCCACCCATCCAAGCGAAAGAGGGTAATGGAAGCGACTGTGTCCACACTTACCAGCTCAGCGATACCTGATTGTTCCGAAAATAGCACGGACTCATTCGACAACAGTACAGATAGTCCTTGGGAGGATGACAATTCAGCATCAACGAGCAAAAGGAAGCATAACCCAACAAGCTCAAAGCTGTCGTCCCAGGGAGCAGCAACGGTGTGCCACCACCTTTCCGCAGAGGGCATTGAAATCCCAACCCCATGTCAGTCAGGAATCCACAAGGCTATCTACAAGGAAGCTGCTCGGGTGAAGAACTACCTGGTAAACACGCTTTATCTGGAGAAGTGGAGCATGCACTTTGACGGCAAACACATTGAGAACTTTGAATATCAGGCCGTAGTCCTGAAGAATGAATCTAAAGAAATTAAGTTGACTGCGCTCAAATTGAAAGATGGGAAAGCGCAAACAATCGCAGAAGGACTCCAGAATGTGTTAGATGAGTTCAACCTGTGGGGATCAATTGTGATGATTGTTGCCGATACAACAAGCGTGAATACCGGCAAAAAGTCAGGCGTTGCAGTTCGACTGCAACAAATGTTCGAAGAGAAATGTCACCCCAAACCCAAGCACCATATGCTGGATCGCGTTATTCGCGTTATTCGCGTTGTCATGGACGATGAGCTCCATGGGTCGACTAAATCACCAAACAACGAGTACTTCTTTGTGCAGGATTTGATAAGCAATTATGATCAATTGAAAGCAGCTTTCAGCAACGGTACAACTGAGATTAAGGAAACAGGCGGCTGGAGAGACGACATGAAGTTTCTCTTCCAACTCACTCGTGTCTTCCGTCACTTCAATAGGAGGAGTGAGATCCCTTTTGTAAAGTTTAAGCAGATCCCAAACATCTGCAATGCACGCTGGAACTCGCGTTTATTCAGATGCCTGAAATCCGGAACAGGTTGCGTAAAATCTGTTCATTCATTTCTTACTCATGGGCTGATAATTGGTTCAGTAGTCAATTGTTCCGTGCTGAAGATGTTGAAGAACTGTCTGTAGCTCTGAATGACTACCCAACAGCTCTCAAATGCTTGAAGACCCACTGGAAAACAGATGAATCTCCAATCAACATTGCCCGTAACAACCAGTGCTGTGAGCGTGCGATCAAACTTATGCAAGACTTATACAACTCGTGCCGCAACAAGGACAACCTCAAACTGAGATTCATCTTCTCCACTGGCAACGTGATTATTTATCTTCCTTGTGTGTTTGATGATCCTATTTAATGTTACATATAAATTACACACTGTATTTTAAACAAATACTTTTTAATAATTGAAGACACGAGAATGAAAAGTGGATATGAACCATTTTGGGCTAAAATGAGTTTTATGATTT
This sequence comes from Phaonia tiefii, assembly GCA_963931995.1. Taxonomy (NCBI): domain Eukaryota; kingdom Metazoa; phylum Arthropoda; class Insecta; order Diptera; family Muscidae; genus Phaonia; species Phaonia tiefii. Next base: position 142,894,606 of record OZ008369.1, read on the forward strand.
ACGCATCGTTAGGTATGAAAACTGTACATATATTCGCTTCGTATTATTTGCGCTAGATGTCAATAGCTATACGAAAAAATCATATCTAGTATTCAATGAGTAAGAAGAGTGGCTATGAACAAGATATGTACAGTTTTCATATCTGGTTCATATCCACTTTTCATTCTCACATCTTCAATTGTTGCGGTGCTATGCACCTACTTTATTGAGTCAAAGAAATGAACTGAGTTATAATTCTCAAATATTTTAGAAGCAATTGCTGTTGCTGATGGCATGGTGTCCGTTAGTGCTGACGTTGCAATCATACAACGGCGCGTGTAGACGTTGTCTGTTTGTTGGTGCTGACGCTGCATTCATACAAAGGCGCGTGAAGACCTTGGAATGTGATATTGCTGTTTATGTTGGTATTGCTGATACGTTGACATTGCTGTTATGTTGATGTTTCCGTTATGGGGTGCACCGACTATGTTGTGTGGTACGATTGTTAACTTATATGTGGGTCTAAAGCTTGTGTTCAATTATATATGTATCTGCTTACAGTGGCTTCAAAAAATTGCCCAAAATGCTGATAAATAAAAATTTTAAAATCATTTTGTGCGTGAGGTTTTTTTTATCGAATCACCTTATATGTAAGATTTTAACTAATCTTAAATAAAAACTCATCTAAATATGATATAGGGAAACGAGGTTGTATAAAAGTATGCATACACCGAACAAATCATAACTACTCGAAAACTTGCTCACTTTTCGAATACTTGCTCGCTTCTCGAAAACATGCTCACTTCTTTCGACAATCTCTCAGCGCTCTGAGTTCTCTCTTACAGTGTTTAATATATTTGCTCGAATCAAGAACTTCAGTGTAGAGGCGTTGGTGAAAATTTGTGTGCGTCTTTAAACGAACCGTTTTGGCTGCTATCACTGACGTTATCGTTTTGTTTTTAAGTAATTGCCGCTTCAGTTTATCCGTTTGACGAGTGCAGTACTATACACAGTGTTACAAATGTATATATGCAAAGACTTTAGTAACCAGTTATGTTCCGAAAACAGACCAAAATATACAAATGTGGCAAAACAATATTTGACTCAGACTTATTGTCATCGCACAATAAGTTACTTGTTGTACCCACTTGAACATCTGTTGTATTTCTTTGCGCAAATTAAATGCAAACAAATGCTGTGCTCTCGCTTTCCCTGTACTCACTCACATCCAATAGAATAGAGAGAATAACAATACCCACTTATAACAGAATCTCTAAAATACTCATCCGTATAAACTCACTGATGATGTCACACAGAAACTGCTGTGTTTAGATGTTACTGAGAACGTGTCTAATTTGAAACAAATCAATTGGAATTTGAAACAAGTCAATTGAAATTTAAAAGACTTCAATTGACATTTATAATTGGTTTGTTGAAATTTAAAAATGATTAACCGATTTTATATAAAGGGTGTCCCTAAATTTACGCAACATTTAAATTTGCTGCTATCGACGTAGAAGAGTTGGCAACCCTAAAAAAAAACAGCTGACAGTTCAGGGTTAATAGAAATGGCAAATTACACGATAGAACAGCGTGTCTTCATTATTGAACAATATTTCAAAAGTAATGAAAGTTTTGCGGTCGCAATTACTGGTGTTCTGGTGTTCGATATCGCGACATGATAACACGGTTTTTTTTGCTGAAATTGAATGAAATTGATGTGGCCAATATTTGGTTTCAACAAGACGGTGCCACATGTCATACAGCTCGTGAAACTCTTCAATTACAGCAAGAGACATTTCCAGGTCGCGTGATTTCTCGATTTGGTGTCCAGAACTGGCCCCCAAGGTCGTGTGATCTAACGCCATTAGATTTTTTTATGAGGTTTTTTAAAATCAGAGGTCTATGTTAACAAGCCCACAACCACTCGTACTTTAAAGGAGGAGATTCATCGTTGCATCAACGAAATTCGACTAGATTTATGCAGAAAAGTTATGGAAAATTTCGACAAACGAATACGTATGTGTATGGCAAGCCGTGGAGGCCATTTGCCAGATGTTTTATTCCATAAATAACCCTATCCTATTTACGATTCAATAAAAATTTTACCATAAGAAGAATAAAAACTTTGTTTTCTATTCAATTAAAATGTTGCGTGAATTTTGGGACACCCTTTATTCGATTTTTAAATGCCAATTGATGAGATTTAAATTTCAATTAATGTCTTTTATATTTCAATTGATGTTTTTTAAAATTTCAATTGATGTATTTTAAATTGCAAGTAGACTTGTCAAATTTCAGTGATGAATATTAAATCTATATATACAGTCCGGTTCACTTATTTAAAGGCACTAAAAATACCATATTCAGCAGCCTGTATCTTTTGCAATTTGTAACCGATAGCAGAATTTTAAAATGCAAATGGAAGCTAGACATCTTGAGAAAAAATCATGACAATAGTGGTTTCTTAACTAAAGAACCTTTTTTGAGCAATTTATAAAAAAAAGTCCAAAAATGTGCCTTTTTTTCGTTCACTTGAATCAAGGCACTTTATTATTTTTGTATTATTTATAAAGTAAGCGGTGAATTTTTGCCGCCAGCGTTTGTTTATTACATCTTAATCATTTTACGAGTCAAAATGGCAAAACAAAAAATTTGAAATCTATCGGAAAAAAACTAAAATCGATGTTTACCATTCTGAAGGATATTCTAACCGCGCAATAGCTAAAAAAAATTGGACGGAGCCCAACAGTTGTCGACAATTACATCAAGGACCCCGACGGGAATGGAAAAAATTTTAAAGGAAGGGTTTCATTGTCTTTATCTACGAATGAGAAAAGAAAAACCATCACAATTGCTTCTAATTCTGCCTTATACTTGTCAAAAATAAGAGCTCAAGCTGGAGTTGAAGCGAGTAAGTCAAGTTAAATACCTGAATTTACAAAAGAAGCCGCCACTTAATGCTCCTTGTAAGGAAAAGCGGCTTCAATTCGCAAGGGACTACATGGTATGGGATGTGCAGCCAAGAGGTCATGTAAATGATTGGAGAACCGTTGTATTTACGGATGAGAAGAAGTTTAATTTGGATGGGCCTGATGGCGACAACTATTATTTCTATGATCTGAGCAAAGAAAAGCGTTTTTTGAACCGACATCACAGCCGAGAGGGCGGCGTTATGGTGTGGGGTGCTATTACGTACTATGGCACCATCGATCTTGAATTTCAAAGTGCAAAAATGACTATAAAACTTTATTGGAATCGGCTTCTCCGAAGTTCAGTAAACTATTTGGTCCCATATCTTGGATATTGCAACAGGATAATGCGCCTATACACAACGTATGTTAATATTCTTGACTGGCCACCCTATTCGCCAGATCTAAACATTATCGAAAATGTCTGGGGTTGGTTATCTCGTAAGGTCTATGAAGCAGGCGGACAATTTGATGACAAGCAGTCACTCATTCAGGCCATTAAGGATGCTTGGAATCAAATTTCGTTGGATTACATAAATTCTCTTTATCTCTCAATGAAAACCCGTATGTTTGAAGTTATTAAAAACAAAGGAGGTTGTACTCATTACTAATAGTTCTTAAATAAAGTAGAATAAATTAAAAAAACAAGAAAAACTCTTTTTCATTAAACTTAGTTAAAGTACCTTTATTCAAGTGAACCAGAGAAAAAATAGCACATTTTTGGACTTTTTTTTATAAATTGCTCAAAAAAGTTCTTTGGTTAAGAAACCACTATTGTCATGATTTTTGTTTTAAATCTGAAGATGTCCAGCTTCCATTTCCATTTTAAAATTCTGCAATCGGTTACAAATTGCAAAAGATACAGGCTGCTGAATATGGAATTTTTAGTGCCTTTCAATAAGTGAACCGGAGTGTATGTATGTACATTAAACCGACTCATTTTGTATAGGGACAAAAAAAGTCTGTTTGTTCCACCCCCTGAAATGTTCCTTGACTTGTTTTTTTATGATTCGCAAAATATTTCGCGTCTAGGATTAAAACCCCGTGAGCTGGACCGTTTTTAAAAAAGGCTTTTTTTGAGTTTTTCAAAGATTTTTGATAGTTGATAGAACATTTGTTGGCATGTTTTTCATACCGTTGGATGCGTCCTTAAAAATGCTTTCCTATGATACTAATATTGCACATATTATCTTTAGTTAACTATCAAAAATCTTTGAAAAACTCAAAAAAAGCCTTTTTTTAAAAACGGTCCAGCTCACGGAGTTTTAATCCTAGACACGAAATATTTTGGGAATGATCAAAAAACCAGTCAAGGTACATTTCAGGGGGTGGAACAAAAACACTTTTTTTTGTGAGTCAGTCTAATGTACATAGTTTTATTTTTCCTCAAGTGCTTATAAAAAATTTCCTTTATAACCCTCCTAGCATGCCGTCCTTTGCTGTCCACTACACGCTGACAAATCTGTCTCTCTTTGTTGTTTGGATGCAAATATAACGTGTTTGTAGCTTGTTGCAAATATACTATACTTGTGTCCAAACACATTGTGTTTGCTTTGAGACAAAATGATTGGCTATAATATATGATTTTGAGACCCAAACGTGGCTTTTTTGTGGAAACCCACTAAAAACAAATACGAGACAGGAAACAAAGAAAAAAATCCTCAATTCATGAAAATAGTGTTTGCAAACATGTACATGTTTCCTGCAATATATTGATGGGGGCCGATATTTTCAGTGTGTAGCCGGCCTATCAGAAAGTTTGAAAGGGAAAGCCGTCTATAAGGACTTTCCCTGCAGGCCAACTACAAGATCCGACAAGGGAAGGGAAATATGCGGGCCTTTCTGCCTATGGCGGCCTATGTTAATTTAAAATGGCATTGCATTTGTAGAATGGGCCTTGCGACTGCCTTTACTAATCACCTCGTGGAATCACCGCTGTGTAAGTAAAATGAGAACAGCAAAAATTGCAACAAAAATAAATCCCAACCCACTACCTACTCTTTAAGATTCAAAAGCATAATTTTTCTCGAAGTCATTTCATGTGAAAGAATCCACAGTAACCGACTTAATATATTCGAAGGCCAAGTAGAAATCCACCACAAATTGCTGTTTAAAAAATTCTTCATAAAATGTATGGCTGTCTTATTTTAAATTCATCATTTCAATATCCCAGACCAAATATTTTTCCTAATACCTTTGGTCATTTGTCTATTCGAGCCACTTGGTTCACGATAAGTCTGACGGACATTTAAACAAAACACTTTAAATCTCATGATTAATGACAGTCAAGGATGGAAGTTAACTTGATGTTCATAACATTATATTTGCTTTATTTAATTGTAGGATTTTCTTCATCTTGCCAGGAATAGAACAGACAAGTTAAAATTTTGTATTCACTTACCTTTGATAATATTAATGCCAACATAAAGAAACACCTGCCGTTTATTTTGTCAATATTTCAAGACATAATTTCCGGTTCAAAAACAATGATTTTGTCTGAAATGTAAAGAAAATTACATAAAACATTTTGAATTTTCAATTAAATTAAAAGTTCATAAATTCATATTTGTGATAACAAAGACGATCAAGAGAAAGTAAAATAATCGATTTTCTATATCCTTAGAAAATCATTAGAAATTCGATTTTTACATTCTTTGACCAAACCGGGAATCCTTATATACATATAATATAATACACACATTCGTACAGTAATCTCACGGAATCCATAAAACTTCTTCACACATTTATTAGAATTAGAATATGCATGAAAATTGAAAATATAGATAGGACAATGTCATTCCAAAGTGGCCCAGAAATGTCAAAATAAAATGTGCCAGTCTGTCCATCTGTCTGTCTGTCGCTTTGTTGTAGTGAATGTAATATACATATTAACAAATATGCTTTAATTGCTATCTCTAAATGTCGTATCAGTATGATGAAACCTGAAGGACAAAGGCGTTGATGACTGGCTACTCATATAAATTTTGTGTATTTAAAATGCTTGAATATGTGTATCCTTAAAACGTGGCATACAAATTTATTGTACCTTAAGGTACGTACAATGTAGTAAATGTCAATTAGAAAACTTTGAATATGCAGTCCGGTGGCTTAAAGGGTTAGACACTGCTGAAGATTGTGCACCACAAACATCGAAACGATGGTCCAGCGAATGTGAGTTCGAATCCTAACGGCGACCGTTTCAAATTTGTTTCTCTAACCGAAGAACGGATCTGTTGGCTTAAAAAGGAATTACAACTTTCTAAAAAACACTTGGAATGTTGACAACTAAAATTGGGAAAAGTTTCTTATGCAGCTACTCAATGAAATTGTTTGGATCATAACGGTTCAAGGTTAGAGCTTCTGACATTTTTGCCTGGTCTGCAAAATTTTGCGAACCGTAGGTGATTGAAAGCAACAAGTGTAGATAATTACAAAAAATTTATGATAGGTTATTTATAATGAAAAGCGCTTTAGCTAGGAATCCGATTTCAAAATAATTTGGTACGACATTTACCCAATTATCATCATCTCCAGTTATTGTACCTATACAGATAAAGCTAACTAAAAGGTTTTTTTTTTAAATTTGAACTATTAAGTCTAATATGATATTGTGATAATGGCCCTTAAAAATATAAAAGCCTTAACTCTACACCATTTCCAATTGAAATTTGATAAAAATCAATAGAAATTTAAAAATTCTATTTGAAATTCGAAAGACATTAATTGAAAATTAAAAATCCTCAATTGAAATTTGAATGATATCAATTGACATTTAAAAGATATCAACTTAAATTTAAAAATATCAATTGAAATTTAAATTTAAATTTAAAAGATATAATTTTTGTATATAATTAAAATATCAATTGATATTTAAAATACATCAATTGAATTTTAAAAACATCAATTGAAATTTAAAAATATCAACTGAAATTTGAAATACATCAGTTGAAATTTAAATGACATCAAAAGAAATTTAAAAGATATCAATTGAAATTTAAAAAACTAATACATAAAATAGATACATAATTTTTAAATTTCAACTGACGAAATTTAAATATCAATTCATGTGTTTCAAGTTTCTTTTAAATTTCAATTGAAAAATTGTAAATTTCAATTGATGTCTTTTAAATTTCAATTGAAAAATTGTAAATTTCAATTGATGTCTCTTAAATTTCAATTAATGTTTTTCAATATTCATTTGATGTGTTTCAAAATTGCATTTGATGTGTTTTGAATTTCAATTGATATGTTTTAAATTCAATTGATGTGTGCTCATTTTAGTGTAAATATTTGGTAGTTTTTGAACAAAGGACGCAAAGGACCCTTTAAACTTTGAAATAGAGCAGTTGAATATTATAATCACTGTCCCTGTCAAATTTCACTGAAGAAATGTAATCACAAGAATTCGCCCAATTCAATGTTTATACTCGATTTTTAAATTTATCTCGAACAGTATCGGATAAAAAAATGCAAACTTACCACGCCAATAAAAAAAAAGTATGGCTACACAACGGTCTAAATTTTAGGGGTTTGACTATCCTCACCTAGTGTGATCATTTGGCGCAGGAATCGTCCACCGCCAAAGCAAGAACCTAAATTTTGTTGCACAGTGTTATTGTAATGTTCTTAGACTTTTGCATGGTAATTCACATTTAAGGAAAATCACAACGACCTGTACCTCGTTCCTGTAGTTCTCGAATCGAAAAAATGTTCACATTAAACATGAAACCAAAAATTCCATCGTTTCTAGATTTGTGAGAAAAAAGTGTTTACGTATATCAATGCGAAAAGTGGCAATACTGATGACGTTTTAATTGGAATTTTCCAAGAAAGCTGTCAAGTAATAAAAAAATATAAACAAACAAAATAAGCCAGTGCCAAAAATATCAACAAACAGAAGTTGTTTTAAGCAATTCCCACTGCTCCTTACAATTTGTGTTGGAATTTAATCCTCAAAAGTGTCTCTTGCAAATTCCAAATTATTATATTTTCTTGTTGTTTTTTGAATTTTCTGTAATATTTAGGAAAAATTAGTTAAAATACATAACAAAAAAAAGATATTCAATTCAATTCAATTCAATTCTTTATTTTTCATAGCATATACAGATTTTTTTATAATTATAATATTTATATGTGAAGAGTTTAAGGTGTTTTCCTTTTTCTGCTTAAAAATAACATGTGGTTTTCGTAATATTATGAAATGATTTTAATATTATAAATGGAGGTAAAAATTTCCAAAAAACCTTTATGAATTTTTATATGATAAAACCTTACAAACTACTTAAAACTAATTAATTTATCGTGAGGCTAGCTCAATGATATGACTATATTCTGAATAGGAACATTTGGCGTTAAAATTTTTGGACAATTTGCCTATCTTGACGGCCACCAATTGAACATCAGCAAGTTGGTGAAGTCTTGCCGTAGAGTAATATCTAGGCAAATTGTAAATTAACTTTAACAGTTTATTTTGAAGGTTCTGGAGCCTTTTCAGGTGACAATTTGCACTTTTCGCCCAAACAGGAGCTGCATTGAACATAACAGCATGAAAAATTAATTTTAAAATTAACATTTTGTTGTCAATATTTAATGCCGAGTTCCGGTTTATAAAAGGATAAAGGGATCTTATAAGTATATTAGATTTGTTTACAATGTAAGAAATGTGATCTTTGTATATTAGTTTTGTGTCTAAGACTACACCTAAATATTTTACATTATTTTCCCATTTTATTTCACTATTACTAATATTTATGTTATCTTGTGGGATAAAACATTCCTTCCTTTTTCTGGTGAAATATATCGCCTGACTTTTGTCACAATTTATTGTAATTTTCCATTTTGTGAAATATTCAATTAATTTTGCAAGGGCCAATTGTAGTTATGACAGGATTTTTGCTGATAATTTATCCGCGCATAATATAGCGGTGTCGTCAGCGAATATGGACATTATGCAGTTATTTAAACTTGGTATATCGGCCGTATAAATATTATAAAGTATTGGAGATAAACAAGAGCCCTGTGGGCAACCCGCATTTATGTGGAAGATTTCAGAGGACACTGAACCGATATGAACTCTAAATGTTCTGGTGGATAAAAAACTTTGGATTATCTTTATAATATTTGAAGGAAAGTTAAAACGTATTAATTTATATACTAAACCATCGTGCCATACCGAGTCAAAGGCTGCCCTTATGTCTAGTAATACCATTCCGGTTGACCTTTGTTGGCTAAAATTTGACTTGACGAATTGTTGTATCCGAACTAGAGGATGGATGGTATTGTGCTCCCTACGAAATCCAAACTGTTGAGGCGGTAAAATATTATTTTCGTCCAGAAATTTTAAAAGTTTCTCCTTAATAACTCTTTCAAGAATTTTACTTATGGACGACAGTAAACTTATTGGTCGGTATGCAGATGGGGAGTCACACGGTTTTTTAGGTTTCTTAATTGCAATTATTTTTGCCTCCTTGAACTTGTCAGGGAAATAGTTTAACTTGAGGCAACTGTTTGCAAAAATTGTCAAAAATTGTATGCCCTTTCTTGGAAGCGCTTTAAGACAACTGTTGTTTATGCCATCCACTCCTGGGGATTTCCTAGATTTCAGTCGCTTCACTATTTCAGATATGCTCGAATTAGTTATAGAAACATTATTACTCGAACATGAGCTGGAATTGAATTCGTTAATTGTGTCTCTCACTAGGATGTCAGTAGATGGGCTCCCAAGGTTAATAGAGTAATCATGGATATCATGAAAAGTCTGAGCTAATAGTTCACACTTATCTGCCGTTGTAGAGAAGCGTGAATTATTATGTTTTAAGGTTGGAATGTTTTTGAATTTCTTTATTATAATTTTTGTTAAGTTCCAGAAAGGAGAAGAACCTTTATCTAATGTGGACAATAACTGGTTCCATGTTCTGTTTTTAAATTGTTTAATCTCCCATTTGATTAAGCGGTTCAGAGTTTTGAATTCATGATAATCGTCAACATCTCTATGCCGTAGCCATTTCCTACGGTGATGGTTACGCCTCCGAATTAATGATTTAATGCTCCGGGGGAACTTATTACTGGAGTTATTCCTTTGTTTTTGTGGCACGCTATATAAGATCGCATCATTTATTGTAGAAATGAGGCGTTGAAGAGCGGAGTCCACTAATTCACAGCTTGAAATAACATTTTCTAATGGAAGAATAAGGTGTCTGCTAATGTAACGAGAGAACAATTGCCAATTTGCATTTTTGAAGTCAGAATATCTTAGCTCTCTTTTGTCAATTTGACTTTTCAAAGTTACTTTAACAGGCAGATGATCAGAACTTAACTCGTTTATAACCTCCGCTGAGGATAAGTTTTGTATATTCGTGATGAATAGGTCAAGAGTTGAACTCTGGCGATTCAATTGTGATGGTATATGTGTACTTTCATTAGGGTATATGATATTGAAGCTGTAGGAATCCTGTTTCTCATATAGAGTATTAGCCCAACAGTTCGCTCTTAAACAACCCCAAGATTGATGCCGACTGTTTAAGTCGCCACCAATAATGTATCGTTCGCCTCTGGTAAGTTTGTGAATGTCTGAAGCAAACATTCGTTTTCTAATATTGTCAGTACCCACTCGGCCTCCTGCAAAATAACATGAATATATGTTCACACTACCGATTCCCGTGAAAATTTTTATACCATCATTCTCAATTAGGGAAGTATTAATAATAGGAGTTGTCAAATGGGAAATATTTTTACTTACAATAATAGCTACGCCTCCTCCTCTTCTTGAATCCCTATCGATTCTATAAACATTAAATTTTTGGTGGCAAAGTGCTATATTTGGCTTGAGCCATGTCTCAGTTACTAAACATATGTGTATATTATAGGTTAACAGAAATTGAAAAAATTCTAAGCTTTTGTTTTTAATGCCTCTCGCATTCCAAGTTCTGATGTTCAGATCATTTAACATTATGATAAAAATTTACATGCGAGGTTGGTTATTACCTCGAACTGATCTATCTTATTTCTACACTTTCTGAGGTTAGTTATTAATTCAATTGTAAGTGATTGTAATTCTTGTATAGAAAATAATTCTCCAGAATTTGGTGAAATGCTCGCGCTGTTGACTCTGAAGTTGTTGTGGATGTCACTATTTCTCGGGTATTGCCATACACCAGATGGTTGTGGTAATCTAGGATTTTGCTGCAGGGCATTGGGGAAGTTGTTGTTATCGTTTACAAAATTGCTTCTATTCAGCCTTTGGTGTTTATTTGTAGAATTCTGTCGTTGCTTCATATTCAAGTATTGTGTTTTGCTAGGGCAATTATCATCAGTTGATTTATGGGATCCGCTGCAGTTTGCACATTTAACTGTACTCTCTTTGCAGTCAGTGGTATTGTGATTGCCAGCGCACTTTGCACAAAATGTTTTGACTCTGCATTGACTTGAGCCATGACCATACATTTGGCAGTTATGGCATTGAGTGATGCGATTCTTTTTGTTCATTTGGAAATCCCATTTGACTTTTACACGGCCCATATTAGAAAAGTTCTGCCGTAATTCCTTGATGGTGATAGTCTTACGTTTAAAATAAACCACGAAGATTGCAATATTACCATAATGGGATTTTTTGTTAACAATCTTGACATCGATACATTGAAGTCCCATTTCAATTAATTTTCTTTTTATAATAGCTGGGTCTTGAGAGTCCAAACCGAATAATAATGCTTTGTAAGGTTTCTCATCCTTGGCAGCATAAGTAAAAAATTCATATTTATCTTTTAAATTATTACACATAAATAGTTTCGAAATCATGCTTGGAATTACAAAAAATTTTATGTCCGATTGATAATTTTCGGATAGCATAATCACTTATTTTCGCCAGTTTGCAAATTTCATGTATTTCTTCAATCTTGCATTTCAGAATTGTTATTGGTGGAATGTGTGTTTTAACTTCACTTGTTATTTTATCATTTTCAATGTCATCATCTTCGATGGTTTGCAATGGTGAATAGTAATTGTTGTTGCACTCATTCGGTGCGGTCACACTATTTTTGGGTTTCTTCCCTTTCATTGTAATAGAATGTGCATGCACATTATCACTTGCGTAGGTTCGCTTTATGTTGTTTTTGTATTTACTTTAACTTTTTGCTTAATGCCTTCGTAATGTTTGTTTGTTTATAGAGAATGTTTATGAGAATGTTTATGAGAATGTTTATAGAGAATTCTTTATTCCTGTGAAAGTACGTTCGATGCCATTATGTATGGAACTCGATTTCTTTTGCATGGCCACCACGGGCACGCTTGCAAAAGTCCAGACGCTGAACCCAATTTTCGACGGTTTTCAAGCATAAATCGGCCGATACTGCTGCAACTTCACGTTCGATATTCGTACGAAGTTCATCAATCGTCGCTGGCTTGTTGGCATAGACCATAGACTTGACGTATCCCCACAGGAAATAATCTAACGGCGTGAAATCGCACGACCGAGGCGGACAATCGGCTGGGCCATATCGTGAGATAACACGTTCACCAAACTTGGTTTCCAATAAATTGACGGTAGCGATTCGCATTCACAGTAATATACCGATCTTGATCATCACGGAAGAAGTACGGCCCAATGACGCCGCCGGCCCATAAACCGCACCAAACCGTAATTTTTTCGGGATGCAATGATGACTCATGGATTACGTGTGGATTGCTGTTTGACCAATAACGCATATGTCGCTTATTGACGAAGCCATTCAGCCAAGAGGCTTGCTGATTGTTGAGGCCTCTTAAAGTTGGCTTCTTAAAGTTGAGGCCACTGACTCCAAATTTCGGTAGTAAATTTTAATAATTTCGACTCGTTGTTGGCTCGTATATCTTTCCATGATGAAATGGCAAACCTTACTGAAGAGAAATGTCAAAAGAGCGGGAAAAAATATGGCGTCGTTTGCTGTCCCTATCGATTTACTTCTGTAGCGTCTCTGTTGAAAACCCCGTTACATAAAATCATGCATCCGATATTAATACCAGAATCCCGTATTTTATTTTTTTTTTCCTCATCAAAAAGCGAACATACTGTTACGAATAAGTAAAAGCTTTTGCGTGCTGCTAATGACTCTACTAACAGTATGTAAATAACAGGCGGTTAGTGCTGCGCCTGAAAGTATGCATTGTAACAACGTACCAGCTCGCTAAACCAGTAGCATGAATTCACCTCAGTAAAGATAACTCTCCGCCATTCGAGATTGTTCTACAAAGATAAGCAACAACAACAATGTCTAGAAGGTTCTTGAATTCGCTAGGTCTACCTTCATTTGAGTATGGTGACTTGGTGTAAATGGCGGAGGTCTTTGGAATGGAGAGTTCAGTTTGTGATTAACCGCCGTAAAGTAAGCAACACGATTTGATAGTAAAATATAAGACTTTGTTAAAGTGTCATAAATAAAGTAAACTTTTGTACTATATAAGTAAAATAAAAGCAAGTTAAACCGTTGTAATTATCGTAATTTAAAACGAACCTTGTTTTTTTATTGGGAATAAAACAACGCAAAAAGGACGAATAAGGAAATTCGTAACAATACGTTATTTTTGAATTCAACATACGTACAAAAAGTTGTTCAACTTTCGTGTGCAACAACAATTTTTAACCGACGAAAAAATTAAAATAAAATACAAAAGATCGGGAAAGACTTTGCCAAATATTGAATGTAATAAAAAGGTATATTTATACACACAATAAAATAATTAATAATAATAACTAATAGAATTAATAGGTCTGCCTGCGTGCTGATAATATGTAACAATTTGTACAAATTATTACTGGATGTTGTCTGTTTACACCAAAACGTCAGTAACGAGAGAGGTGATTTTGACAGTTCGATGACAGAGAGCTTACAAGTATTTGCTGGAGGAATGGAAGTTCGAACATATGTTGTCAAACATATGTTGTGTGTAAGCAAACAAATTAGGAAATATATCGAATACAAAATAACAAATAAATCATTGGAATTTTATTTTTTTAAGAGAAAAATGCAATTTGTTGCATTGTTGCTCTGTAATTAACCAGAAAACAGTTTTGGTGATTTGTAATGTTTTATTCGAACTGCGGTTGTTGGTTCTTCCAATGTTTACATTGCGAATTAGATGTTTCCATATAAAAGTTCTTATTAGTTCGTATGTCGTCTGTAGACTTTTTGTGATTATTTCTACTGGGGGAGTAAAATCTAGCTTACTCTCTCACAAATAGTTACTGGATATATACTACGGGTCACTTATTTAAAGGCACTAAAAATTCCATATTCAGCAGCCTGTATCTTTCGCAGTTTGTAATCGGTTCCACTCCAGCTTGAGCTCTTATTTTTGACAAGTATAAGGCAGAATTATAAGCAATTCTGATGATTTTTCTTTTCTCATACGTAGATAAAGACAATGAAACCCTTCATTTAAAATTTTTTCCATACCCCTCGGGGTCCTTGATGTAATTGTCGACAACTGTTGGGCTCCGACCAATTTTCTTAGCTATTGCGCGGTTAGAATATCCTTCAGAATGGTAAACATCGATTTTAGTTTTTTTCCGATAGATTTCAAATTTTTTGTTTTGCCATTTTGACTCGTAAAATGATTAAGATGTAATAAGTTGTAATAAACAAACGCTCCCTACAAAAAATCATCGCTTACTTTAAAAATAATAAAAAAAATAATAAAGTCCCTTTATGCAAGTGAACCAAAAAAAATAGCACATTTTCGGACTTTTTTTTATAAATTGCTCAAAAAACCACTATTGTCATAATTTTTTTTATATCTCAAGATGTCCAGCTTCCATTTCCATTTTAAAATTCTGCAATCGGTTACAAATTGCAAAAGATACAATGGAATTTGTATATGGAATATGGAATTTTTAATGCCTTTAAATAAGTGAACCGGAGTGTATTTTACTAGATTATTGCGTCAAGTAAAATTTAATTGAGATTTTCTGTTCTTAAATGATGTCTTAATACATGGTCAAAACAACGCACTGAAGGCTCATTGTCACTGAAACAGCTAGTGGAAGTCCTGCAATTTCCGCACTTATAACTCTTGTTTCCCAAACTGCAATACATCACAGTGGAATGACAGATTTTGTTGGTACTACTATATACTGAGGTATAAATTCGTTATCATCAGTGTTTATAGCCTCTGTTTGCCTGATGATGGTATCTTGTCTTCGTTTAAATAGTCGACAATCGTACATTTGGATATACACCGCTTAACCTTTGTCACATTTATGGTCAGTGTTAAAGTGGTTAGTTAACTGTGGGATTATTCGATTGTAATTTAAAGTTAAGTAGAGGCCATCGGTGTTGCAGTGGTTAGTGTGCGCGGCTGTTGTACATGAGATCCTGGGTTCGAACCCTGCTCTGACCACCTTCAAATATACTTTCGGCGGCGATCACCTCGCATAGTGACGGCGACACTATCGAGTATATAGCCATGAAAAAGCTTCTCAAAATACCGTTCAGAATCGGTGTAAAACTGTAGGTCCCAATCAGTGAGTGAAAACTGGAAAGGGCACAACTCAGTGATTGTGAGAAGTTCTCCCGGGTCCCTTCATGGGATGTAATGAGAAACCATTTATTTTTTTTTTTATTTAGAGGTTAACTTAGCATTTTGTTTTTCATTGGCGGGTTCACGTACGCCGTCATATTGTGAACGACCATGGCAACCCGTGTATTCTTATTGGACAACAACATTTGATTTGGTCTAAATACCGAAACAACAAAGAGGAACAATCAAAATGGAATTATGTAAAATTTGAATTAAATGCAATTAAAAGATTTTTTTAGCGATCCAGGCTCAAAGTATATGTACAAGTACTCAAAAAAGAAACATGTATATTATACAATCTTACATTTCTCATTTTGTCAATCAGTAATGTGATTGTCAAAATCATATGGTTCTGACTACAGGTTAACCAACCAACATTGGATAATTAAATCTTTGTTAGCCATTCACTGAAAATCACAATTCGATCTTTAACCACAATTTAACTAAGACACGAAGATTGTAATTGACTGGAAAACTGATTTTTAAGGGCTGGGCGTAGACCTTGCACAATGGCTACCAAAGTGTAGTGCCCTTTAGGCAGAAGCCATGACAATCGGAGAAGTTGCACTTTGTTGGGACGAAACGTCATCACCGCCTGGGGTATCAAACTCTACTCTGACAGTCAGTCAGATATAAAATCCTGCAATCTGTTCGACTTCAAAAACTACTGACAACTGCTGCGCATTTCCAAATGAGATGACCCAGAAGTTTGATGTTCACACGCTGAACATATTGCAGAAAACATGTCTATGTTTTCAAGCATTGTTTTCATTAATTGAAGATCTTTGTTGTTTCCTTGCCGTCTGCCAAAGTTTTGTTTTCAGCAGATTTCAGCAAACAAATTCCACATTTGGGTTACAAAAACAGATATTATAATCTATTAAACATAGTGTCTCAAACATGTAGTATTGAATAACAAACACAATGTTTTTGGACACAAGTATATTATTGTTACGACAAGGTATAAACACGTTATATTTGCATCCAAACAATATTACAAAAACACGAGGTATGGCCTGAGTATTACGCAAAATTTGATATACATTCCTAGGTAAGATATCTCAATGCAAGAAGCAGTGATCTCTGGACAATGTTTAATATATAGAAACGCGTCTAGAGTAGGACCCTCATCCCATGCTTCCTGCAAAAACTGTGAGGATGAAGGGGACAAGTTCGTCGAATATCGCATATGCTACTGCCCATCCTTTTGTATGAGTAGGAGAAAGTATGTAGGATCTTACTTCATGTTGGGTCTAACAGATATTCAGGAAGTTAAGCTGAATGATCTTAGGGTCTTTATGCAGAGTACTAATTCGTTCGCCAGGAACCAATGGACGTATTATCTTCAGCCACATCCTTGCAATATCAGTATGATGTATCATGTGGCTTGAACGCCCTTTAACTATACCGGTTCATTTTACAGGCTCAACGATGGGGACCGATTATGAACCAGTGGTCCAGATTGGACTAAATGTGTCAATTGTGACAGCCAATTTAATATTTAAAATTGTTGCGTATTTGAATCGATCCCGAGCGAATCAAATACTTACAGCCTGTTTCTCTATCTCAAATGAATAGCAAAGCGAATGAAAATCAGTCACTCACATTCGACTCAAATTTGGTTTCTCTAAGTCGAAATTTTCGTTCGCCTGACTTCATGTTTGTTCCTAAGTGACAGCACATTCGAAATAGAGAAACCTACATTTGTACTGAAAAACTTTATGTTTTCATTCGACTTGAAACGACAAGATTGTGAAACCCAAATCAACTTTCGTTCGTCTACAACAAAAACGAAAGCCTTCGTTCGAGATAGAGAAACAGGCTGTTATATAAAAAATAAAAAATCTGTTTCGAGTTTAATTTTTATTTTACTGTGAGAGAGATCTTTATATTGAAAAGGAACCGAATTTTTTGACTCACGAGTGGATTTTTTTTGAATTTGGATATATACATAAGAGGCAACTGCGACAAAAATCGATTAGAATGTTGTGGAAGGTGCAGAAAATAATAAACGTCTATCAGAAAGGGCAGAATTGTAAAACGACTAAAAAATCGAATGAAACAATGGGGAATGTACCTATATTGAGTAAATAGTAAAGGATTTCCCAATAAGGCATAGACAACTTTTTTTAAACAAACTTCCAAAACTTTATGATCGACTTGAAATACAATCAAAACATTCATGAATGGAACTGGACTTCGTTCGTATGGCCACCGCGGGCAATCATTAAAGAAAGAACCTTTTCTGGAAAATATTATACATATTCTTACAAAAGGGGGCTAAAAATATAAATAAATAAATAAATGGTTCCCATTACATCCCATGAGGGGACAGGGAAGAGCTTCTCACAATCACTGAGCTGTGCGCTTTCCAGTTTTCACTCACTGATTGGGACCTACAGTTTTACACCGAATCCGAACGGTATTTTGAGAAGCTTTTTCATGGCTAAATACTCGATAGTGTCCGATAGTGACCACCGCCGAAAGAAATCCTTAGGCGTGTTGGAACTAACTAGTACATAATATATAGCGAAAAGAACTTCGTTCCAACCGCGTGTCCCCTGACACCTCATTTAATTTTGTATTATTTGCATTTATTTAAAAAAAAATACGATTTCCGACCCTTGCATAAAATACATACAATTGGTTAATAATATTTCAATTTCAGCTGACGAATTTTAAATTTCAATTAATGTGTTTTAAATTCTAATTGATGTGTTTCTAATTCCAAGTGATGTGTTTTGAATTTCAATTGATGTGTATTTAAGTTCGAAGTGATGTCTTCAAATTTTCAATTCATGTGTATTTAAGTTCCAAGTGATGTCATCAAATTCTCAATTGATGTCTTTGAAATGTCAACATGTAAAGTATTCCAAATTTCAAAAAGAAATTTCAAATTTCAATTGATGTATTTGAAATTTTAGATTTCAATTGATATTTTTCAAAATTAAATTAATATTTTTTGAATTTTAATTGAAAATGGTCTAGAAAACACCCAGCTCTCAGATCGTGAGAAGCTCTCCCCAGTTCCTTCATGAGATGTAATGAGAATAGTTGCGTTCTATAAATGGAACTTTCAAAACTTCGGCACTAGAACAAAAAAAATAAATAAATGGTTTCCCAATACATCCCATGAAGGGACTGGGGAGAACTTCTCACAATCACTGAGCTGTGCGCTTTCCAGTTTTCACTCACTGATTGGGACCTACAGTTTTACACCGATTCCGAACGGTAATTTGAGAAGCTTTTTCATGGCTATATTCTCGATAGTGTCGCCGTCACTATGCGAGGTGACCGCCGCCGAAAGAAATTTTATTTTTTTTGAAGGTGGTCAGAGCCGGGTTCGAACCCAGGATCTCATGTACAAGAGCCGCGCACACTAACCATTGCACCACCGACGGCGCGTGAGAACACGCAAAGAAAAACCTCGTTCCTCCCAAACGAAATCTCAGATAACTGAAGTTCGTTTAGGGACTGTAGTTGGGAGAAACGAACCACTGTTAAGCCATACATGTAATTCGTTTGGGAGAACCGAAAACTGTTTGCAGCAAACGAGGCATGAAAAACATAAGCTGAAAAAAACCTTTTCCAGAAACGAAATACGTTTCCGCCAACTGTTACCTCGGTTACAGCAACCGAGTTGATCCTAACTAAAAGGCGTTTGCGAGAACTGAAAAACGGTTGCAGTAAACGAGTTATGCGAAATTAAAACTGAAAAACGTTTGTGAGAAACGAAAAACAGTCCACCAACTGTTTAAATTTGTTTAAATTTCCAACTTTTATGATTTTGGTTTTACCCATAAAGTTTGTTGTAAAAAAAGTTGGAATTTTTGTCTATTTTTAACTGAATACCTTACACGTCTGTCTCGCTTTGCATTCAAATAGCAACCAGAAGCGCAGCAAACTACATCGCCTCAATTGTCCATCCAAGATATATCGTATCGACAGGGTAGAAGCATTAGTGTGATCACTTTAATGTGTATGCGTGAGTGTATATGCTAAACGAGTGAATAAGACTGTGTATACTACAGTCGACAGAATGAGAGACATTTACGTTCTTCGTAATGAGAAAAATGGCAAATTTCAGTTATCGCAAACGGTTTTTAACTTGCGGCAAATGTAATCTTGTGCACGTTTAATGCAAACGAGAACTCGTTTGCAACAACATGATAGGCATTTGCGATATATGAGTTTATTTGGGAGAACTACATGATCGGTTGCGATTAATAAATTAATACAAATGAATCAAAGTATTGTTGTGGCAACGGGGCAATAAACGTTTTTTTTTTGCGTGCACGAAAGCAACATGTAAGTGGTGCCAAATATCACTCTACACGATAGAAGACTTCGGTTAGTGACAAGCGTTAATACACACCGCGGGGGCTTAACGGGCGGGACGCTGCTGAAGATAGGGCTTTACCAACATCGAAACGATCGTCCAACGAATGTGAGTTCGAATCCCATCCCACCTGAGTCATTCACATTTATTCACTATCCGGAAAAACCATGATCTGTTAGTCTAAAGGGAATTACAACTGTGAAAATACAATGGCATCTAAAATTGAGAGAAACTATTTATTCTATATTTTGTAGACCGTTTGGGGTAAACGAAAACATTTTTTAAAACAAATGCATAATGAAAACATTTTTAATTTCTCGTAAACGTTTTTGTTTTCGAGCTTAGGGTTACGTATATGGTTTTTGTCAATATTTGCTCTTCTCGTAAATTTTGTTATTTATTTGTCACAAACAAAATGGTATGTTTGACTCAACAACAGTTCGTTTGCCGTAATTACATTTCCCAAATGAAGTTCTTTGAACTTAGATTTCATTAGGGCGTAACGAAATTGCTATTTGCGTGAATGAGCCACATTCTTTTCGGTAGAAATATCCTTTACAACCTATTGACAGTGGTTTTGAAAAAAACACATCTTGTAATGAGAAGAGCATTTCAAACATACATATTTTCCAATTTTCCATGTCTTTCACTGTCAAACAATCGCTTGCACTTTTTTGAAATTAGGCAATTCATGCATTCAAACGAAAAATAAACAAGATCTGTAACAGTAACATCCCATGAAGGGACTGGGGAGAACTTCTGACAATCACTGAGCTGTTCGCTTTCCAGTTTTCACTCACTGATTGGGACCCCTCAGTTTTACACCGATTCCGAACGGTAATTTGAGAAGCTTTTTCATGGCTGGATACTCGATAGTGTCGCCGTCACTACGCGAGGTGACCGCCGCCGAAAGAAAATTTGAAGGTGGTCAGAGCCGGGTTCGAACCCAGGATCTCATGTACAAGAGCCGCGCACACTAACCATTGCACCACCGACGGAAATGTTACCTCTTTATTAATCGGACGTTTTTTTTTGACATTTAAAATTCAAGCCGCCACAACTTTTGCGCCCCCTATAAATTCCATTCACGTAAATGCACGTAAAATGCATAAATATCACATTTCACTACATAATTACGCCCTTTAGCAAATCTCAACATTTATTGACCTCTAAAGTTGAAGACCAATTTGTGGTAAATTTGTTGTAATTACAAAGGATATCTTAATCTGTCATTGGTAAGATGACATTGATAATCAAATTATTACAACCTTGACAATCGATATTATATTTACATATGTATAAGTACATACATATACTACACTTATGTATATGAAAAAATAAAACTCCATACAATATAAAAATGTATAAATGTATTTAATATCAAGCACAGGGATGTACGAAAGTAACAGAGTAAAACAAAGCACATCAACACATCTCACTCACCTGTTATGAAGGTCACAACTTTTCGTATAAATTTACAAGTTTATATAAAAACAAAAAACACTACAACTCTGAAATTTATTGTTTGAAGTTGTTTTGAAGTTTTGTTGGAATATTTATCGCTTTGTTTAAACATTTATACACATTTTTTCTTAGAATTAATAATTTCGTTAACTGAAATTTTACACTTTGATTTTTATTACTCAAATTGATTATTGTGTTTTCTTTTTTTTTTTGTTGCTTTGACGTTATTGTTGCTTTTATTGTTGTATTAGGAATTTAGAAATGTATCATGCTCAAGGGTGAGTGTGTGCGTGCGCGTGTGTTTGTATATATTATGTTTTGTTACATATCCTGTATTTAAGTGGTAATTTTTCAATATTTCTCAATTAACTTTCTTTTTTAAATTGTTTACTATACAATATTTAATAAATCTTTTAAATGAATTTAATTTTTTTCTTTAAGGTAAACATTTGTTGTTTTATTTCTGTATTATACACACACACACAATATGAACATTTCTTAGCACTTTTTTTTTTTAATTATTGTGCCAAATTTCTCTATGCATTGAATGGCAGCGACCTTTGATTAATAGATTATTGAATAAATTTGTTAATTTTTTGTTTGTTTGTAATTTCACTTGGTATTCGCTTCTTAAATACGTAGGTGGTTAGATGAGTTCGCTGTACACACTTTTAAGTGTGAATTCTATACATTTTTGGAACGAAGAAGAAGAAAACACCAAATATTAATCTCACAATCACCATCACTTAACTTTGTAAACGAACCTGCACGCACAACAGAGACGCGGACCCAAACAAACAAATCATGTACTACTACTATTACATTCACTCACTCACACACTAACACAATGATACATTCTTTGCACAAACTTACACACACCGACGAGCTATGATTGTTATAAAACTTGTAGCTTTTTGAATGTATGCACGCGTGCGAATGTATGTGTGTGTTAAGGACTTCCGTCGTTTGTATTTTGTTGCGTTACGTCCGCATTTGATATCCTCCACTCATGACGGCACAACTCGTACTGTGCTTTGGCGTCTCAGGTTGCCAGCGAATGTCAATCACACATTCACTCACTTGTTTACTTTGCTTTTGCCACTTGGAGTTTTCTATGTTTTCCTTTCCTTTTGTTGGCCTCTTTACTACAATACTTGTTTTAATGTTTTCTCTACTCTCACCACATTAACTTTCATTTTCACTTTCACATTCACATTCGAATTCACCTTACATAGTTTGCCTTGTTGTATCCTGTTTGCTTTGCTTTCCGAATCAATGTGTGTATTTGTGTACAAATGTATGTGTTGCTTGGTGCACCTGTTAGTGGTAACAAATACCCGACGTTGTGTCTCTGTGGTGCGGTGCGTTCTTTGGATCCGTGTCCGTATACGCTTAGAAGCAACAGCTAACTGTTGGTCCTTGTTGCTTGTCATCGCTCCTTATACACATGTTATATGCATGATTTTGCCTTGACTCTCTTTAGTTAACTTTCCAATCGGAAAGTTACTCTCTTCGTGTGTTTGAAGGCAATCGCATAGTGTTGTCAAGCTTCCTATACACTCAGCAAAAAATATTTCATAAATGTGAGTGCAACATTTCCTGGAACAGCATTCAAATTCATTAATAGCGTAATTGAAAACATAGATAAAGTAAACTAATAGATGGAACACAAGTATTG
Organism: Phaonia tiefii; assembly: GCA_963931995.1. Taxonomy (NCBI): domain Eukaryota; kingdom Metazoa; phylum Arthropoda; class Insecta; order Diptera; family Muscidae; genus Phaonia; species Phaonia tiefii. The sequence continues at coordinate 142,917,587 of OZ008369.1, forward strand.
GGAAAATTTTAATGTAATTCTATTTGTCGTTGCAAGCAATAAATAGGTTCCCCCCCCCCCCCCCCCCAGAAAAAAGTAATTAAATATGACATTAAAATTTAAAAATTTCATATCAAAAGAAAAAATTATTTTCAACGAAAATATCCTTTCAAGATAGGAGTTGAACTTACTATACATTTATTGACTATTTTACTACCTCATGAGGTCAGATGTCTTACGCATCTTAATTAAACAAACAAATTAATCAAATTTTAACATATTTCTCCAACTGGTTCTATTCTCCTCCTTTTCTCGCCAGTTGGTAACACCAAGGAAACGTAAGGATACCTAAGCCTGGTCTTTCCATCGGAGTCTTGGTCGACCTCTTGTCCTGTTTCCATCAGCTACGTTATCGAAAACCTTCTGCGCTGGCTTATCTTCGATTCGCCTCATCTATTGATTCGCTCAGCTATGTCCACTTCGGAATACTAATTATATAGCACTTGGTTCCAACGACGTCGGTACTCGTCGTTTTCTTTAATAAGACCATATATTTTACGGAGAATTTTTCTCTAGAATACTCGCTGGCGTTTTTCATCCGCTTGCCATATGGCCCAAAATAGCATCTATTTGCAAGCACAATTCTCCTATTTATCTACCGGCTGACGTTGTTGTCCGTGTTCACGGTGGATCCAAGGTAAATAAATTCATCTACCACATCAAAATTAAATCGGTTGTCGACGTTCTAGTGCGGACCAAGTCGCTCATTAACAGCAACACCCACATTCGCTGATTCCTTTTCGATTCTTGAAAATACTGCAGTAACATCTCGCAAATTTTCGGCCAATGCTGCCTATGTCGTCAGCATTCGACAGCAACATATGGCTTTTCATATTGATGGTCTTGTTCGTATTTACTTCAGTTTTTCTCATTATAATCTCCATTAAGATGTTGAAGAGACTGCACGAAAGTGTGTTGCCTTGTCTCAATCCTCGCCTGGTACAGAATGGTTCGGTGAGGTCTTTCCCCACCTTCACTGCTGATTTGGTGTTGGCCAGCGTCATTCTACAGAGGCGGATCAGTTTTGTCGAAATACCAAGTTCAGACATAGCTTCGTACAGTTTTCCCCGTATGGGGCTATTGAAAGTAGTTTTGTAATCGACAAAAAGGTGGTATGCATCGATTTGCCTTTCGTGGATATTTCCCAGGATTTGGTGTAGCGTGAATATTTGGTCAGTCGTGGACTTGCCTGGTCTGAAACCACACTGATAAGGTCCAATCAGGTTTTCAATAATTGGCTTTAGTCTTTCACATAATACTCTCGACAAGACCTTATACGCGATGGATAAAAGTCTGATGCCGCGATAGTTGGAACAGACACACGGATCACCCTCTTTGAAAACAGGACATAATACACTGAGACTGCAATCGTTAGGCATAGATTCCCCCAGCCATATACCGCATATAAGTCGATGCATATGGGCTAGCAGCCCTTCGCCACCTGCCTTAAAAAGTTCAGTGGGTCGTCCATCCACACATGCGGCTTTATCATTCTTAAGCCGAGAGATCGCCGCTCTAATCACGCCTTGGTGGGGGGTGGGGGGCGGTGGTACAATGTACACTATCTTTCACAATCATTACCTCCGGATCTTCATTGGCAGAATCTGAGTGGGTAGTGCTGAAGAGTAGTCCCTCCACATTTTAAGCACACACTGCTTATCAGTCACCAGATTCCCGTTCCCGTCCTTGCAGAAGGGCAGATTCACTGTTGATCGTGCACAAAATAAGACCCTGGATATAGTCTCCTACTCGCACAAATAGCCGGGCAGTAGCATATGAGATATTCGACGCTCTCGTCCTCCTCCCCATTCCCACAGCTTCAGCAGTAATCATGAGCTGAGATTCCAAGTCTTGATGCGTGTGTGCCTAATAAACAATGCCCAGTGATCGCCGCTACTAGTTGAGAGATATTTTGTGTTGGACCGTCTATCAGGCCATAATTGCCTGGTGATCCAGCATATTGTGCCCAAACACCATCTACCATTCACATGTCGGAGAGCGTACACACATGTCCCAGTGGAACAAGTAAGGCAATCCCTAATCTAGCCAGCTCCTCCGCTTTATGGTTTCCTGAAATGTTCTTGTGTCCCGTCAGTTGTCAGTTTTTGTATACACGAAAACATTTTGAAGAGATTTTACAGCAGCCAGACTGTCAGAGCAGATATCGACACAGCAGGCGATGATGACGAGTCGTTCTAGCCACAGTTTAAATCTCCGATTACCATCACTTCTGCCAAAAAGGCACTACAATGGTCCGATAGCCTTTATGCGAGGTCTAGACCCGCTTCTTTCGAACGGACTCCAAAAACCTGCTTTGTCAATTTGTTTGAAGCCATCAGTATAAAAGCCTAAATATTTATATTAACTGGTGTTCGTCTCTCCACTCCCGTCTGTCCGGGATATACTAAGTACGGATGTTCCTCTCAAAGGCGGACGTGGTTGAAATCTAGTCTTGTTCTATTGTTGATTACCACAGATAAATTAAAATCGTCCACTGACCATAGGCGCTGATGAGCCCTCGTGAGGAGTGTCTTAGGCAGACTGCCGACATTGCGGTCATTGCCTTTCCCAGCAAGTCTAACGGTAACAATTCAAGGATAACCCCAAAACCCTCGGTAGGCGTTGTGCGAAGGGCACTTTTCCATTACCGGTCACCAAAGACAATGCAATAACGGGCGGACAATAGCTGTATGTATACAGGCAACTATGTTCGAGGATAGCCCCAACGTCCTCCAGTGACCCTTTTACACAAATATAGACCCACTGTGGCTCTAGTGTTTGAATTGGAATTAAACTTTCTGCCACACAGAGACAATATATATATACGAATCATTCTGCTTCCTGGTAAAAAGTTCGAACCCGGTTTTCTCCAGATGTACACCCAGCTTACAGAATGTCCTGAACACATCTTTGCATGCAAAGGGGTATTTTGGGTGTAATGATATTGTCAGTTTTCCCGACTACTGGGGTAAAGTGCGTACAGAATACTTTGGAACCTGATCCCTCCATCTGGAGAAATCAAGTTCCAGTGGTAAATTCCAATGAAGTGGTAAATTCCAGAGAAGTGGAGACAATACACCCGCTTAGCGTGTTACTCTATTCACGTTTCCAGTTAAAGTTAATATATATGATTATGTGCCCCAAATATGGGTATGGTTGTTGAAAACTGCTGAAAACGTGGCAGACAACAAAGAAACAGAAAGGCAGCAGATTTCCAATGCATGACAACAATGTTCCAACCATATACATGGTTCCTGCATAATGTTAAAAGTGTCGTTGGTATTCAGCGTGTAGTCCGTAGACCAAAGTAATGATGCATGGAACATAATAATGACCAAAGTTCCGATAGAGCCTTTTTTATTGATTTTATTATGACGATTTTATTGCCATTGTCACCCTCTGTATCGACAAATGCGAAAAGAGTGTATTCCGCTAGTTAAAAAGAGCTCACTGGAGAGTGCAGAGTGGTTTCTGTAGATTTGTCCTTGTTGTTAAGGTGATGGAATTTCTACAACAGCGTAGTATCTACACGCTGACAAATTACGGCACCAGCAACATATTGCAGGAAACAAGTACATGTTTGCAAGCATTGTTGTGTCTGTCTCGTTTTTATCGGTTATCAATAAACAAAGCCACATTTGGATTTCAAAAACATATATTATAGCCTATTCAAACATGTTATACTGAATAGCAAACACGATGTGTTTGGGCACAAGTATAGTATATTTGTGACAAGCTACAAACACGTTATATTTGCATCCAAACAACAACAAAAAAAGGACCGATTTTTCAGTGTGTTCGGTCATCCGCAGATATGAGTCAATCATCCTCTCCAATGGCTTCCGAAGAAGGATTACTGTACTACCGCGTGTCATTTTCACAGTTCCATCATCCCATTTTGGTCAAATGACATTGGTTATCATCGATCGATAGTGCTCTTCGTTGACGGTGAAACCAATGCCATAATCGTTTTCGAAGAAGAACAGACCAATGATGCCCCCGGCCCACAATAAACACCAAACAGCGATTTTCTGCGGATGCATTGACACTTGATGGGTGTCGTGTGGATTGGTATCATCTGAAATGCGGTAATATTGATTGTTGACATGCCCGATAATCGAAAAAAGGACGAATCGCGTGCATCATTACACAATTCCCGGAACTGATAAGAATAACATTAAACAAGTAAAGCGCCTATGATGCTATGGATGCTGGCTGTCTAAAATTTTACATTTAAGAGATTTGGAAGAAATCGAAAGTAACGTCCTTGTTGAAGAGAGTCGCATAATGTCATAAGAGTACCCAGCACACTTGTCGTTACTCTCCCATATCTCGTTAAATGAGCATGACATTGAAAGTTCGTGTATGCAACAGATTTGCCATTGCGTTGTTAGAGTGTGTGTGTGTGTGTGAGTACAAGGATACCTACACAGTCATGAGTATAAATACACAAATACAATCGCATACATTCAACTGGTAGCTGTGTCGAGCAGGAGTATGAAGGACATTTTCAAATAGTTAGCAGACTGGAATGAATGGACTGAAAGCCAGTAAAGCAACAGGATTAAACTGGAAAACATCGAATGAAAACATCGTTTATTATTTTGTCATAAATATTTGGAGAGTGGTATTCTCTTATCCCCCGTCATTGTGTGATTTCACACAAGCTACAAAGGGGAAAATAAAACAAAAACCACCAAGGAAGAACATTCCTGCGACCAGAAGAAAACAATTTATAGAAAATATATTAAAGTCAGTAATTTTTCATTTGTATGTACATATCTCCTTAACTGCGCGGAGGAGGCACAAGAGTCCTTTTGGAAATTCTTCAAATTCTCCCTTCAATTGTGAAGTTAAGGAAAAAGTGATGGAAAATAATACTGTTCATAATATGAATGAAAACCGAATTGTATCGCTATTCAATGTAAATGTGAGTGAAGAAAATAAAATGTGATGAAGGAGAGACTGGTCACGAAATGCCTATAAACGAATCAATTGTATTATTAAACGATTTGGATTTTATCTACATATATAGATATCACGTAGAGTCCAGACTCAATCATTCACTAACAAAAAAACATAATTCCATACAACAATACCAGTGAAGCAACAAGCAAACACACATGCGTCCCCATACAGATACCTATCGTCAAGCATGGCGGTGTGTAAGGTTCAATTGATATACCAACAAACACACGCATACATACATATGTATGAATATATTCTCAATTATTAAAAAGCGAAATTGACAAGGCCTTCCCAGTGGTAACCCGCTTGCCAGTGGATTCACGTATCAAAGGTATGGTTGGGAGATGTAATCTGATGTTTAATCCTTTTGCTGTTGGAAGATATGATAGTTAGAAAATATGGGTAACACTGTGTGTAATTTTTTAAGTCATGGAACTATAACCATGTACGGACTCCACTACGTGACACAAGGCAAAAAAAAAAGACCCGTGTCTCCCAGTTATGCCCAAAGACATGCACTTTTTTGTATGGGCCCCCAAAGAATTGGAGCCTCGATGTCATTTTTGCAAAAAAGTTATCATTTTGAAAGGCTCATATCTTGCAAACCGTACGGAATTTTGATTTACTTTCTGAGGAAAAGTTGTAGCTCTTGTCATAGAAAACAAAAATTGTGAACACATAAAATCAAAAAAACTTAATTTTCAAGGTCAAATTCGATTTTTTACCTTTTTTGTTCAGGTCCATAGGTAGCACAGCGTTCAAAATTCAAGGAAACAATCAACTACATTAATGTACCTAAGATCTCAATAAACAACTTTCTGAAACATATAACTTCCTAGGAATGATTCTTATATTGTGTGCTGCGTCCCTTGTTGCGTATGCTGAACTTACTGCTTTGACTGTGCTGCTGCGGTCGGTGAGATAGCATAGTATCTCAATGTTGAAGTAAACGGTGTTAAGAATCAATCCTATATCCTCCTTAAGTATCCTTAATTTTTCAATATCACCAAGAGAGAAGCAGTTCTATATCGGCAATGATTTGTGGGACAAATGCACGTTGAAGATTCCGATCTTTTTACACACAGAGAAGAGATTCGTTGTCATTTGCAGCCAACTACAATTTGGCGGTTCCTTGGACTATCACATTATTCAGTTGTGATTACCAATAACTGACTACAATCCATATCACCAAATGTTCTTCATATCAATTGATTTGTAATTCAGTTTTGGTTGCAAGAACTGAAATATTTACACAGCAACAAGAAATAAATGTGATCTCTCAATGGAGTTTTAGTTGTAGCAAACAATCGTTTCTCTATACGTCATTTCACAGCCATTATGATTTTTATAGGAAAAAATACTAAAATAAAATTATTTTTTACTAAAATTGTGTATTTTATATTTAAATATAAACAAAGTTATTAGATACTATCGGGTTTTTCAATAAGAGCGCAACAAGCGCTAAATAAAACAAACCCGGTTTTAGATACCAATGAAATTCTTCATTCCTGTGCCATTATGTATGGAACTCAATTTCTTTTGCATGGCCACCACGGGCACGCTTGTAGAAGTCCAGACGCTGAACCCAATTTTCGACGGTTTTCAAGCATAAATCGGCCGATACTGCTGCAATTTCACGTTCGATATTCGTACGAAGTTCATCAATCGTCGCTGGCTTGTTGGCATAGACCATAGACTTGACGTAGACCCACAGGAATTAATCTAACGGCGTCAAATTGCACGACCGAGGCGGCCAATCGACTGGGCCATTTCGTGAGATAACACGTTCACCAAACTTGGTTTCCAATAAATTGATTGTGGCATTCGCTGTGTGGCTTGTGGCGCCGTCCTGTTGGAACCACATGTCCTCCAAGTCCATATTATCCAATTGGGGCCAAAAATATTCGGTTATCATTGAACGGTAGCGATTCGCATTCACACTAATGTGCCGGTCTTGATCATCACGGAAGAAGTGCGGCCCAATGACGCCGCCGGCCCATAAACCGCACCAAACCGTAATTTTTTCGGGATGCAATGATGACTCATGGATTACGTGTGGATTGCTGTCTGACCAATAACGCATATTTTGCTTATTGACGAAGCCATTCAGCCAGAAATGAGCCTCATCGCTGAAGATGATTTTTCGATGAAAATCCGAATCATTTTCAAGTTGTTGCTCAGCCTTATGGTGGTCAAGTGGCTTCAGTGCTTGCGTCAATTTGATCTTGTAAGGATGGCCAACATCTTTTCGCAAAATTCGCCACAACGACGTCACAGAGATGCCCAACGCTTGAGAACGACGTGTGAGAGACACATTTGGGCTTTCTTGAACTGAAGCCTCAGCGGCAGCAATATTCTCGACACTACGGGCACTTCTTTGTCTCACTGGCACGGGAACATTTTGTACTGTGCCTGATTTTTCCACTAGACGCTCAATTGTTGATCTGGTAGGACGATTATGACGACCATAAATTAGACGTAGCGCTCTTAAAGTTGAGCCCACTGACTCCAAATTTCGGTAGTAAATTGTAATAATTTCGATTCGTTGTTGGCTCGTATATCTTTCCATGATGAAATGGCAAACCTTACTGAAGAGAAATGTCAAAAGAGCGGGAAAAAATATGGCGTCGTTTGCTGTCCCTATCGATTTACTTTTGTAGCGTCTCTGTTGAAAAACCCTTTATTTGTAACCAGGGTTTGTACTTCGTTCCAAAATATGAAAAATTTTTATATCTCGGAAAAGGAGCGTCGAATAGAAAAAATAACTAATTTGAAAAGATTTCTAAGGGTTTTACATAATGTGGTCCCATTCGTAAGGATTGTTATTTTAATTCGTATGAATGTTATTTTAATGGCTATAACTCGGAAACGTTGCGTCTAATCCAATCCAAAATATTAAATTTTTACCTCCCTAAAATGCTGTAACTAATGGATATCTTTAATACGGAATGTCTTTTTTTAACAAATCGCTAAAAGTTATTTTGTTCGAATAAAAAATCGCCAAAACGCCATAATGTATATATTTCGGAAACGGAGAGCTCCATCAAAAATAATCAAAGGGTGTTTCATAAATAAAGTGGTCCAATTCGTATGGACAATTTTTAAAAAAAAATCGCCAAAATATGAAAATCGCTAAAATAGAAAAATAGCAATAAATCGAAAACGAATCCAAAAATAATAAATTTGCTAACTACATAGGAGTCTTCAACCAATGGATGCCTTTCAGAAAAAAAAAACCTTAAACTAATATTTCTCAAATAAAAAATCGGTAAAATACACATATGGGTTAGTGATTTTGTTAAAAATAACTGATGCCGTATTAAATACATCCACTGGTTAAAGCCGCCGACAGAGGTAACAAGGTTTTTTTTTTTTGCGATTGAACGCACCCTTGTCATGTTATAGCCATTTTTTATTTTAGCGATTTTTTTTTATTTTGGCGATATTTTGAAAACAAAAATTGACCATACGATTGCGCCACTTTACGAATAACCCTTAGAAGCCTATTTACATATTTTTACGATAGGACGCTGCATTTACGAGATATGGACTTAAGGAAATTTTAGAGATTTTTGACTTGAGAAATTTTAGTTTTGGCGATTTTTTAAACTAATAAAAGTGATGTTGTATTCAAGACATAAGTTTTAAAACCTTCTAACAGAGGAAGAAAAAATATTTATTTTTGCGATTGAACGCGCCCTTTCCGAGTTATAGCCATTGTTTTATTGTAGCGATTTTCTAATTTGGGCGATATTTTGGAAACAAAAATTCTTCCATTCAATTGGACCACTATATGCAAACCCGTTACAAATCCCCAAAATATTAGTTATTTTTTTCGATTGGACGCTCTGTTTCCGAGATATAGAAATTTTTTCATGTTTTCGATCAAAAATAGGGATGGGTTACTCTAGGAATGGGTTACCCTGTGTACCCCATCGCCGTGGGTAATGGGTAAAGACCGCTTACCCATTCCCCATGTGTAATGGATAATCGAGCAGGATAATTTACAATGGTTTTGGATAGCTATGCACTGTTTTCCTCATATGCTCTGGGTATTGAGTAAACGTTCATTATACATTCCTCAGGGAGATGTTTAGGGGTTACACATGGGGGAGTAAATAGGAACTCTGTAACCACATATAATTTAAAATATCATATGTTTAAATATACATTTGTGTCATCCACAATAATAGTTCCTCCAGACAAGTGTCCACAACTTTCTACATGTTTGTGAAGGCGTCAACAGTGGCGCCAGATTCATCAATTGTGTTTATACATCTCACTTCACCTCAATTTATGATAATACTAGTAACATAATAAAAAATCATATGAGGTGGCAGGTGACACCCGGTTGGAACGAAGTTCCTCTCGCTATATATTATGTACTAGTTAGTTCTAACACGCCTAAGGCGCCTGTTGAAAAACACTGTAATTTCAATGGATCTTTAAGAGAAGATAATTTTTTGTAAAATGATAAATTTTTTTAAGAAAAAAATAGTTTTTATAGAATGTATTTTTTGTTAACTATATTTTTAAGTCCTTTTGGTAACAATATGTATTATATTTTCCTGAAAAGTTCTCTTTTTAAAGAGAGGTACTTCTTTTATTAAAAGTTAATGTTTTTGTTTAAGAAAAGGTACTACTTTTGACAAGAAGTATTTTCTGTAAGAAAACGCGATAAGAGTATGAGTTTTTTTCACAAAGAAGTACTTTTTTTAAGATCAGGTACTTTTTAATGAGGTGGTACTCTTTCTAGGAAAAGCTTATTTTTTAAGAAAATGTAATTATTTTTAGAAAGGCTACTTATCTCAGGAAAAGAAAAGAAAAGCTATTATTTTATTTTTAAGAAAAATTATTTTTGCAAGAAAATGTATTTTTTTAGAGAAGATATTTTTTTGTAGAAAAGGTTTTCATAAGAAATGGGAATTTTTTTAGAATTGGTTCTTTTTTCAAGAATATATAGGTACACTTTTAAGAGTAGGTACTTATCTCAAGAAAAGTTATTTTGTTTCACAAAAAAGGTACACTTTAAAGAAACTACTTTTTTAAGAAAAGGTACTTCTTTAAGATAAGGTAGTTTTTAAGAAAAGGTACTTTGTTATGAATATGAATAGGTATTTTTTTTTTAGAAGATTTACGGCAAGAAACGGCACTTATTTTGGTTTTTCTAAATTTATTATTTATTGGGTTCAAAACTGCAATACTTTATATACTAAATATTTGTTATAGGCTTCACCTAGAAAACTTCTCATTAAACAAGAAATTTTTGCAACATATATTGGTGTAGACACAAACCAAATCAAAATTTTTTATTCTTCTTTCACCAATCAAGCGCTTTTGATATCCTCTGTCCGATCAATCAGAGAGAGAATAATTCAAAAACACAGCCACACTTACAATTTTCTTCTATTGCTTTCGAAAGAGCATAAACAGTGCAATAAACATGGCTGTATTTGTATCACTAACACAGGTATATTTGGGTTGCAAACACATATGTTATAACATATTAATCATTGTGTCTCAAACATGTAGTATTGAATAGCAAACACAATGCGTTTGGGCACAAGTATATTGTAACGAATAAGTAAAAGCTTTTGCTTGCTCTTAATGACTCTGCTAACATTATGTAAATAACAGGCGGTTAGTGCTGCGCCTGAAAGTATGCATTGTAACAACGTACCAGCTCGCTAAACCAGTAGCATCAATTCACCTCAGTTAAGATAATTCTCCACCATTCGAGATGATTCTACAAAGATAAGCAACAACAACAAGGACTAGAAGGTTCTTGAATTCGCTAGATATAACTTCATTTGAGTATGGTGAGCTGGTATAAATAGCGGAGGTCTTTGGAATGGAGAGTTCAGTTTGTGATTAACCGCCGTAAAGTAAGCAACGCGAATTGATAGTAAAATACAAGACTTGTTAAAGGGTTATAAATAAAGTAAACTGTTGTACTATATAAGTAAAATAAAAGGAAGTTAAACCGTTGTAATTATCGTAATTTAAAACGAACCTTGTTTTATTATTGGGAATAAAACAAGGAAATTCGTAACATTGGTGTCAGAAGTGGGATTACGAATTAAGGACAACGATGAAGTTTGAAGAACTCAAAGTTGAACAACTAAAAAAGGAGTTGAGTAAATTGGATCAACCGACAGCTGGTAATTAGGTAGAGCTGCAGAGGCGATTAATAGAAGAATTTAAACGCCGAAATATCAACACAGACACATATCAGTTCGAGTGCAAAGACGAAATGGAGGTTTGTGCATGTTTCTACAATGTTTGCTGCCATGATGGCCAAATTGGACGATAATTCTAGAATTATAGATGAGAAATTTGGTGAAAATTCTAGAATTATGGACGAGAAATTGAGCGAAAATTCTCGAATAATTAACGACAAACTGGAAAAGAATTTTGGCGAGAATTCTAGAATTATGAACGAGAATTCTAGAATTGTGGACGAGAAATTGAGCGAAAATTCAAGAATAATGCAAGAGACATCTAACGCCACAAATGACAAACTTCAATAAATTTCGGAAGTTATGAACAACATGGGAATACATGTTAATGAGAAATTCGAAAACTTCGAACAGAAGTTCGAAAAAGTTGAACAGAAGTTTGAGAAAGTCGAAAATGATGTGAGTGAATTGCAAAGAAAAATTAATGAACTTCAGTTACAAGAGGGGCCAGTGCTAGTAATTTCTGAATCCTCTAGTAGATTGAAAGCTCCCAGTTTCGATGGCTCTACACCATTTGACGTTTTTAAATTCCAATTCGAAATGGTCGCAATTAAGAACTTGTGGAACAGCAACGATAAAGCAGTAGAGCTAATTTTAGCACCCAGAGGCAGCGCAGCAGAAGTCCTTCAGAGCATTCCCGTCAGTGCCAGAAACAACTAAGAGGATATACTACCTGCGTTACAACGCAAGTATGGTGGCGATCACAAGAAGGATTTATATCGCATGGAATTAAGAGGCCGAGTGCAAAAGCATAATGAAACGCTACAAGATTTCGCAACGGATATGGAACGCTTGGTGTTGATGGCATATCCTGGAGAACCCCAAACTTTCTTAGAGCAATTTAAGATAGAGGCACTTGTTAGGGGCATTAACGATCCTGACGTTAGATATGCGGCATTTGCCTCACAAATAGCTACATTTGTGGAAACAGTTTCATTTGCTTTGGCGAATGGGACGGCGAGGGTTGTTTCCAGTCAACAAACACATCATGTGCGAAGGGTAGAAGCGGAAGGCAAATCAAAAGATTTGAAAGGCGCTGTTAGCGAACTGAAAGAAGTGATTCAGATTCTCACGAAAACACTATGGCAAGCAACAAAATTGAAAGGTGACAATCATGGCGAACGTGACCATACAGGGCGTGACTGTAGAGACCTGAGAAAACGGTCAAGATCTCCAGCGATAGCGGCCGATACCGGACGAATAAATGACCGTCCACTTGTAATCAAGCCTAAACAGGATTCTAGGGCTGAGATAAAAGAGCAACTTATTGACGTTCGATCCCTGAGAATTGAATCGGACGACGAGTGCTTCACGGCACAGAGAAGTGATCCTGTATTGACAAAAATTATTTTGGCAAAGGAAGAGGATAGACAATTAACACGGAATGAAATCGATTCAGAAAGCCCCATTTTAAAATCATATTGGGCCCAGTGGAATAGCCTGAGATTGCTAGATGGCTGTTTATACCGTGTATGGGAAAGTGAAGATGGTAAAACGGAGAAAAATCTAATTGTTGTACCTGCCTTGAAAGTGAAAGAGATAATTGCAGAATCTCATAATGGTCCGAGTGGTAGGCACATCGGAAAAGGCAAAACTATGGAGAAACTAAGGGAACGTTTCTATTGGGTTGGTCTTGTGGTTGGTCTCTGTGCTTGACAACTAAAGGACCAACGCTGAGGAGTTGCGAACAGAGACACATCAGGAGAGCCCAAGTGCTCCCTTCGAGCGAATATCCATGAGTGTGGCTGGTCCATATCCAACAAGTAGCTCTGGGAACCAATATGCCCTAGTCGTTATGGACTACTTCAGTAAATGGCCCGAGGTGTACGCTATTCCGAATAAAGAAGCGAAAACAATAAGCAAAGCTATCGTGAACAACTGGATAAGTCGTTTTGGTGTCCCTTTAGAACTGCATTCGGAGCAGGGTAGGAATTTTGAATCTGCCATCTTGAAAGAAATATGCGAAAGGAATGGAATTCGTGGTATAAAAACGACATCAGTGCGCCCTCGGACTGACGGCACTTTAGAGAGATTTAATCAGGCTCTCGAAGAATATTTGAGCAAGGTCGTCAGTAAGGATAGAAAATTCTGGGACGAACGCATACCAAAATTCCTTCTAGCATACCGGTCGGCCGCCCAGAACACCATTGCCCGAACACCAGCTAGTGCCGTCTTCGGGACGGAGTTAAAGCTCCCTAGAAATTTGGAGTTTGGCAACTGCCTAACATCCGACAGTGGGGAGAATGATGGTATCCCAGGAGAGCTTAGCGAACTTCACGAGTTTGTTCGCAACAAAATAAAGATGGTCAGTAACAAAATGAAAGCCAGGTACGACCGAGGGGCAAAATCCGAAGGATTCCATGAGGGTCAGCTAGTTTTACTGTTCAACCCACAGCGCCAGAAAGGTTTATCTCCAAAACTTCAGACCCACTGGGAAGGCCCTTACAAGGTTGTCAAACGAATAAATGACGTGGTTTATAGAATCCAGAAAAGCCAAAGTCCAAGAGCTAAAATGAAAGTCGTGCATTTGGAAAGACTAGCTCTGTATGGAAAACTGAGGGTTGAGCCTGCTCGGGACGAACGGGCTTAAGTGGGGGGCAGTGTTACCAATAAGTAAAAGCTTTTGCGTGCGGCTAATGACTCTACTAACAGTATGTAAATAACCGGCGGTTAGTGCTGCGCCTGCAAGTATGCATTGTAAGAACGTACCAGCTCGCTAAACCAGTAGCATGAATTCACCTCAGTAAAGATAACTCTTCGCCATTCGAGATTGTTCTACAAAGATAAGCAACAACAACAATGTCTAGAAGGTTCTTGAATTCGCTAGATCTACCTTCATTTGAGTATGGTGAGCTGGTATAAATAGCGGAGGTCTTTGGAATGGAGAGTTCAGTTTGTGATTAAACCCCGTAAAGTAAGCAACGCGAATTGATAGTAAAATACAAGACTTATTAAAGTGTTATAAATAAAGTAAACTGTTGTACTATATTAGTAAAATAAAAGGAAGTTAAACCGTTGTAATTATCGTAATTTAAAACGAACCTTGTTTTATTATTGGGAATAAAACAACGCAAAAAGGACGAATAAGGAAATTCGTAACAATATATTAGATTAACGCCTTACGAAATAACTAAATAAATAAATGGTTTCCCATTACATCCCATGAAGGAATCGGGGAGAGCTTCTCACAACCAGTGAGCTGTGCGCTTTCTAGTTTATACTCACTGATTGGGAACTACAGTTTTACACCGGTTCCGAACGGTATTTTAGAAAAGCATTTTCTTGGCTAAATACTCGATAGTGTCGCCGTCACTATGCGAGGTGACCGCCGTCGAAAGAAATTTTAAGGCGGTCGGAGCAGGGATCGAACCCAGGATCTCACGTACAAGAGGCGCGCACACTACCCATTGCACCACGACGAAATAACTAGGCATAACTTAATAAACATTTTACAATTAACAGACTTATGTGTTATTATCTTACGATCCAGCAAGGTAGGGCCAATTTTGTTGCACCCGCGATAGCATTTTGAACCCTCCCCTGACTATATAAATATCAAATTGAAATTCTTCTAACCTAATATAAAGTGAACGTGTTAAAATGTAATTCTTCCAAGAATAATTTCATTAAAAATAATTTTCATTTTTTCGCTACGGAACTTTATATGCGTCTAAATGTCGCCCCTTAGTAAAGACATCCGTTGGTTACAGCCTCCTTGGACGCACGGTTTACGAGTTATAGCCATTTTTATATATTTTAGCAATTTTCTTATTTTGGCGATTTTTTGACAAAAAAAAATTTTTCATGGGAATTGGAACACTTTGTTACAGACCCTTAGAAACCGGTAAAACTTTGTTATTATTTCGATTGGACGCTCTATTTCCGAGATATAGCAATTTTTTTCTAACATTCGATCAAAAATTGAAACGAAAGACGAACCCTGGTTATAAGTAATAATGTTGTGTATATATTTAAATATAAAATACACAAATTTAATGAAAAATTACACACTATCACAACTTGGACTATCACAACTGAATAATGTGATAGTCCAAGGAACCGCCAAATTTTTGTTGGCTGTAAATATGGCTGTGACAACGAATCTCTTCTCCGGGTGCATAATTTAGCACAACTCGAAAATGACTCCTCCGTTTTCGTTGAACCAAGTTTGAGAAAATGTAAGTTTACACTATCTTCAATTTTAATTTTCAAATTGTAATTTCATTTAATTTTTAATTTCATTTCACGACTTAAATTTCGTGTGGTCCTATGGACTTCATTTTCAATCTGATATTTGGTATATAACATGGGGCGAAAGTTTCTAAAATTGATTGAATTCAAATAAAATCATTAACTACTCATTATTAGGCAACCGAAACAAAAGTCGCAACTGTTGTCGAAATGACGGGGCGAAAATGGTAAAAAAAAAGATAGAATAAATTAAAATGTTTCGACATTTGTGCAATTTTGAGGCACTACATGCAGTGTTTTGGGGTTATTTTATTTTACACTGTTTTTTGTTTGTTTGCTTGGTTATTTACTCCGCTACAAACAAGTCCAGCTGGAGGTGGAATATTTTTTCCAAAATTCATCTTAAACTAAAATTTACAAATAAAAATATTTTATAAATACAAGTATTTATACAAACAAAGAAGAAAAAAAATAAATAAAAATAAAAACACAAGTCGTTATTTTAAGCAAAAAATATGAAATAAAAAAATCGGTGTGAACCCCTATTTTCAGAGTTATGGGCCCCTAAACTTCGGACATATGGGATGGTATTACGAGTGTGAAACCGTCTTATGGGACCGATTTCACCAATTTTTTATGTAGAACAACTCAAAATATACAAATATACAAAGTTATCGAGATATCCGATGTTACATTTTTAAAAATAATCGATTCATTCTTAATAGGAATCCTATTCCTATTCATAATAGGAAATCAAAAAATAAACATAAAAAATTAAGCAAAATTTTTCGATAACTAGCTTAGTTATCGAGGTATCACATGTTTAATTTTTCTTAAAATATGTAATGTTTTCAAAAAAATTTTTCGATAACGAGAAATAAGTGGTGAACCCAGTAAACAATTGTTCCGCCGTGTCGAACTTCGGTAAGTTCTCTTAAATTATATCAGACAATTAGCCGAAATATCTGAAATTCTTCAGTCATTTAAGCGAGTTTACTGTACATTCTCTGACAGCCGCTTCTGCACATTCTCTGAAATGCCATACGAAAATCATGCGACTTTTCTGCACATTCTCTGAAGGGATTTTTTTATTCTATTTGATTTTGTTTTTATTCCCTAACCATGCGCTAGTAAGGGAATTCCCTGAAAATGTTTTTACTGTAGAGTTTCGGTGAATTGAATTGTTGTTTTTATTTTGTCTGCATCATTTTGTTTGTTGTCTTCAGTTACAAACGAGCATGCAACTGCTTAAAACGTCGCGGTCGTCAAATAAAAATAATAATTAATTTGAAGGTGCATATGTAAAATATCATGAAATAAATTAATTTTTTTTGTACAATTAAGTAAATTTGTGACAAATATCTGACAGATGGTCAGCAAATTATCCGAAAAGTCGGAACATTCTCGCATGTTTGCTTAGTCGTCTCTCCGAATTTGCCACGACAAATAGTACATTGTGTCAGAAAACGATCGGAAAAGTCGGACCATTATCGGATGTTTATTTAAACCTTATGCCGACTTCGTTCATGTACGTCTAAAAATCCTTCAGAATTACCCTTAGAATTCGCACAGAAATCTGTCCGATAACTCTGTACACTCTTCCAAATTTCCTCCGACAAAACTTTCCGAATTCTTGTCAAACGCCCATAAGATTTTCTGTACGTTGTCTGACCGACATCGGCATCAGATTCGGCAACTTGTGCAGAGTGTCTGACAGATTTCTGACCGAATTCGGAACATATTGTTTATTGTGAAAAGCAAATTGAATCTTACTATTGTGGTGATAGTACTCTCTCGGTCTATATGGCAACATTGGACCCGAATTGCATTTCTCCAGAACGTGGAACATGGATGTGAGAAGTGTTTTCGATATTTTTGAAAGTTTTGAAGACCTGAGGGAGGAGTCCAGGCCTTGTAGGATAGGGGATTTATTCCAAGGGATCCATATCTATGCCCCATGGGGTTAACGACGTACGAAAATATTGACGGCTGGTCGTGGAGGTAAGTGTAAAAGTACGGGGCCCATTAAAATAGGAAAAAAACTAGGCCGGTGCGATGTACGTCTTTCTGTAAGAACAAAGACTTTTTTGCGAGATCACATCTCCCAATAGCCAAAATTGTATGTTTTGCGCAAATGTGAATCAACAACCTAACAATCGATTATATACTCCAAACATTAAAAGTCAGTGGTTCCCAAACTGGAGTCGATTGGAACAGTTTTTGACGGGAGGTCGTGATATATGGGGCCTTCCAAACAAACCTTAATAGGAGGCTCCGGAATCAAAGTCGAGATCAACGAATCGAAGTTGGGTAACCGATAATAACACATAGTGGAAGGCCAATGGGTTTTTGGGTAGTTGAGGGCACAAACGGGAAGTGCTTTATGCTGCCAGTTCCCGACAGGAGCCGAGAAACCTTTCTACTCCTGATTCGGCAATACATCCGGAAGGGGTCAATAAGAATCTCGGACTGCTGCAAAGTAAGTGCAAAGAAGTTATTATTTTTTTTTTATTTTAATTGCTTTTTACATTTTCAGGCATACGACACTTTCAAAAATGAGGAATACGTTCATTATCGGGTGACCCACAGTGTGGCGTTTGTGGATGAGGACTTGGGCCAACACTCGAACACAATCGAAGGATTGTGGCGGCATCTTAAAAGCCCGATTCCTCAGTGCAAAAGCCGCAAATATTTTTTTAATGGCTATGTGCAGAAATTTACTTTCTTGAGGTGGTGCGGGGCCAATGGGGTTGACCCATTTAATGAATTTCTCCGGTTCGCCGGTGAAATGTACAGTCCCCTGGGAAATGACTCGCAAGAGCTTGCACAAGACTCGAGTGAGGAGGTATTGGAAGTCGACTCTGAATGCGAGTCGCTTCCAGTATCTCAAGACGAGGGTGATGCGCTTGCTTAATAGTTTGCTTAATTATTTTAAAATTTTACGTATAAATTTAATATTTTTGTGTGGTTTTGTTTAGTTTAATTATAATAAAAGTTTTTAGTTTGTTTTTGAAAATAATTTTGTTATTTTTTTGTTGCGAAAAATTATTTAAAACAAATCGCGCCATTTTTTAGAATAATTTTTTATTTGTTTTGTTGCGAAGTGTTTTTGAAAAATCGAGAATAAATGATATTTTTTTGTAAATTTTGACCCTTCATATCTTCGGTTCTTCATAGGTTAAACGAACAATCGATGTCTTGTTTTTTAGATTAATATCCCATCTATACAATAACATGTGAAAATAGTGCCTTAATGTAGTATTCTGCGATAATAGGCTTTTCCCTCAAAAGTTTGGGTTGTAAAAGCCGAATATTGGAAATAGGCTCGCAATGGGTTCATGGGTCGTAAAATTGTGAATGCAGTTTTGAAAATATTTTCAGAAGTTTTCCAATGATATCCATATTGTCTCAGTCCCTCAATATATATGGATTACATATTACGTGGCCGTCGGTGGTGCAATGGTAGTGTTCGCGGCTCTTGTGCATGAAATCGTGGGTTCGATCCCTGCTCTGACCACCTTAAATTACTTTCGACGGCGGTCACGTCGCTTATTGACGGCGACACTATCGAGTATTTAGCCATGAAAAAGCTTCTCAAAATACCATTCGGAACCGGTGTTAAAACTGTAGGTCCCAATCAGTGAATGTAAAATTAGAACGCGCTCAGCTCACTGGTTTATGAGAAGCTCTCCCTAATCCCTTCATGGGATGTAACGGGAAACCATTTTTTTTATATGGAGTAAAATCCGGAAAATATGGACCAGCACCAAAAAAAAACATAATTTTTCTCTGGATGACCAGTTCTATACACTGATGGTAATTTGGACCCGATACAAGATTTGCACCTACTCTAGGTTTAAGCCGCCAACTTTTCAAAAAAATTAATATTCTCCGATGAAGCGCATTTCCATCTGATGGGCTTCGTGAATACACCAAATTGTCGAATTTGGGATGCAAAAAATTCTCATTCAATCCATGAGAAATAAATGCACTCAGAACGAGCAACTGTATTGTGCGGATTTTGGTCAGGCGGCGTGATTGGACGTTACTTTTTGTAGATGAGGCTGAAATTGCATTGACTATGAACGCTATTCGTTACAGGAACATGATATCGGAGTTCCTGTGCCCTCAACCGGACTGCATGGATCTGGACGACATGTAGTTTAGGAAGCCTGCGCCACCTGCCACATCGCAAATCCGAGATCCAACTCTTCATCGCTGAGATACAGCCACATCCTTGTGAAAAAGTCATGGAAAATTTAATGAAACAAGTAATGGCCTGTCATAAGAGCCGGTGGGGGTCATTTGATGAATATTTTATTCCATTATTAATCGGAACATATCTTCTTTACAATCCAATAAAAAGTCCCAACTATCTCAAAAAATATTTTAAAATGAAAAAGTGCATTCTTCTGGGACAACCTTCATATTCAAAAAGAGAATTTACAATTGCAAGCAAAGGAAAAAACCGTTTATTACTCGGTTGCTGCAACAGTACTTTGATTGATTTCTATTAATTTTTTAATCGCAACCGTTCATGTAGTTCTCCCAAATAAACCCACATATCGCCAATGTGTATCATGTTG
This sequence comes from Phaonia tiefii, assembly GCA_963931995.1. Taxonomy (NCBI): domain Eukaryota; kingdom Metazoa; phylum Arthropoda; class Insecta; order Diptera; family Muscidae; genus Phaonia; species Phaonia tiefii. The sequence continues at coordinate 142,937,610 of OZ008369.1, forward strand.
TTGCAAACAAGTTCTCGTTTGCATAAAGCGCGTACAAAATTACATTTGCCGCAAATTTAAAAAACGTTTGCGACAACTGAAATTAGCCATTTTTCTAAGGAAAGCACAGATTACGAAGAACGTAAATTTTCCTCATTCTGTCCACGGTATACACAGCCTTATCCACTCGTTTGGCATACACATAAAAGTGACCACTCACTCTAATGCTTCTACCTTGTCAATATGTGTTCTATGGACAATTGACGCGTTGTAGTTTGCTGCGTTCTTAGTTGGTATTTGAATGCAATGCGAGACTGACGTGTAAGTAGACAGTGAAAAAATAGACCAAATTTTCAACAATTTTTTTAAAACAAACTTTATGGGTAAAACCAAAATCATAAAAGTTGGAAATTTAAACAAAAAAGAGCTTATGGATGACATAAATAAAAGTTGTAATTACAACTCGGCGGCTGTAACCCAAAGAACAGTTGGTAGAACCGTTTGTCGTTTCTCGCAAATGTTTTTTTAGCTCTAATTTTTCATAACTCGTTTACTGCAAACGTTTTCAGTTCTCGCAAACGTTGTTTTTATTTTGGAGTAACTGGAACTCGGTTGCTATAACCGAAGCAACAGTTAGCGTAACCGTTTGTCGTTTCTTGCAAATGTATTTTTCAGTTTATGTTTTTCATAACTCGTTTGCTGCAAACTTTTTTCGGTTCTCCCAAACGAAATGACATGTATGGATTAACAGAAGTTCGTTTCTCCCAACTTAGGTCCCGAAACGAATTTCAGTTATCTGAGATTTCGTTTGGGAGGAACGAGTTTTTTCTTGGCGTGCACTTTTTTAGAAAAGGCCGCACTGTGCGCCGGCTCAGTTATAGAAATGTTTTATCCATAACGGCCATTATCACAATGTGTGGTTAGATCTAGCGAGTCAGAATCAGTTGATTCAGGCTCTTATTGGTAGCAGGCGCTTTCCATAAAATCTCTGCATGGAACGCGAACGGTGTTAATAAACACAGACTTTAAATAGTTAATTACCTTGGTCAGGAGGATATAGATATAATGCTCTTATCGGAGATTCACCTTACAGATGGGTATAATTTCAGTATTCCCAATTACAGGTTTTACGGAACGGATCATCCTGATGGTAGGGCCCATGGAGGTACAGGCTTTCTTATACGCAACAGAATGAGGCATGATGTCCTAGAGGGCAGCTCGGGACAATATATTCAGGCAACTACAATTCGTGTTCCAATTTCGTATGGTCCAAGGACAATATCCGCAATATATTGCCCACAGAGCAGATGTGGATACATCAGAATCACATTTCACTTTGTCCAGTTGTAAACCCCGAAAAAATACAAGAATTTCTAATACGATTTTTTATTTTTATTGTTAATTAATTCTAGAAAAATGAAACACAACTGGATTCTCCACTATTTAATGACAAAAATAACACTTGGAACTTTAACCGAAAAAAAACAATGTATCCTCTTATGCCCGTTCGAAAATTAAATGTTTTTAATCACGTTGTTTAGTATTTTGTCCACCAATATTTGGCTTTAATGACACTTTTTATTCGTTTGACCATTCTGTTAACCAATTTCTCGATGCGTTCCTTTGGAATATTGACCCACTCCGCATGTACCCGAGACACTTGTTAATTCAAGTTCTGTGGTGCATTTTCGTATGTAGCCAGTCGATTTTTAACAAAGCCCGTAAATTTGCGATCGGGTTAAGATCCGTACTTTGAGCTGGCCACTGCATTATGTTACATTTTTGACTAGCGAGCCATTGCTTGACAATTTTGTCCGTGTGATTAGGATCTCCATTTGTCCACAAAATGTAGTAAATAAATTATGCTCCAAAATACGAAGATATCTTCGTTTGTCATTAGTTCGTCGATTTTTACCAATGGGCCGATATACCACCAAGTAAAACAACCCCACACCATCAAGTTACCTCCTTCATGCTTCATTGTTTCTTTGACTTGGTGCTTCATCCGACTGAAAGCGATATTACCCTCTTTCTGTCGTCGACGCTCCAATTTTTGTGCTCTTTGGAAAACTTGAGACGCGCCGATACATTTTTCGCGGATAATGCTGGTTTCGTCCGATTTTCTGCCGTTGTCAGCTCAATTCGCCGAAGCGTTCTACATGCTTTCCACCCACTAACGGGTTTGTTTATGGCTGCTGCAGCTTCTTTAGGTATTGTCACATGCTTGGTCGGTATTACCCGTTCCTTAGCTGGAGAATCTCTATTGGTAAGCAATCTTGGTCGCGATTTCCTGGCTTCTGGTGGCTCTACATTACGCTTCTTTAGCATTTCTACGGGTTGAAACCCCGTTTTTGGTCATTTCAATGATTCGGTTTAATTTTGTCACGAAGTGAATATTTTTGCGAAAAATTTAGTATCCAGCTAATTAGACTATCAACGGTGGCACAAAAAGTATTTACTCTTTTGAATTTCACAATAATTCAAATAATGGTAAATATTGCATTTGGTTTTGACTCATGTGCCAGTGTTACCAGACACCAAAATTCAAAACAGGCATAAGATGAATTTCATGTAAAAATCTAGATGCATTGAACCCGATCCCCTCAGATATCGATGAAATTTTGTTTATAGCTAAATTTGATCAATATAAACAAACCCTCATTTTTAGAAATGATTGTTTTGCGATTCTTTGGGCGTGGCACAGTGGGAAAGTTTTCGAAAAAACGCGAAAATGGTCGAAAAGAGCTCCATTTGAACTACAATAACTCAGAATCGGCTGAACCGATTTCCATGATCTTGGTATCATTAAAAAGATATTTTAACAGGCTTTATGACACGTTTAAAAAATTATATAAAAAAACTAAAAAAGAACCCATTTTTATTTTTTGATATGGTATAGGTGAAGGATAAACCTTTCTAAAAAAATACTACACTGTAAAAAAAACCCTTGATCTGTTTGGTTTTTTCGTTAGTTAAAATTTTTTTTGTTATAAAATTTTTTACAGTGTATTTTTTTTTTTTTAAACGTGTCATAAAGCCTGTTAAAATATCTTTTGAATGATACCAAGATCATGGAAATCGGTTCAGCCGATTCTGAGTTATTGTAGTTCAAATGGAGCTCTTTTCGACCATTCTCGCGTTTTTTCGAAAACTTTCCCACTGTGCCACGCGCAAAAAATCCCAAAACAGTCATTTCTAAAAATGAGAGTTTGTTTGTATTGATCAAATTTAGCTATGAACAAAATTTCATCGATATCTAAGCTGGTCGGGTTCAAAATTTCAGTTTTATCTCGATTTTTAAATGAAATTCATCATAAGTGGATACATTGAATTTTACGGCACAAGCTCAAAATATTATTTTTTGATTAAATATTGCAAAATCTAGTTATATTTTCGTTTTTTAGGATTAATAAAGAAGCATTATAGGAATTGTTGTGGTTTTATGGGTATTACGGCAATTCAAAGTAAAATGTGATTAGAACGTAGCCATATATGCTCGCTACTGTAAGTTTTAGGGTCAAACATGGAGAGCGTATTTCAGATGAACGCGAAATAAATGCTGGGGTTCCGCAATGAAGAGTTCTCAGTCCTTTTATTTATCTTCTCTATACAGCTGACAACCCTACCTGTACGAACTTGCTCACGTCCAATTTTGCAGATGATACTTCATAACATGAATAACAACAAGTTCATCCCGTCTACGTAGGTGAGATTTCCCAACACTGTAATTAACGAAGAAATCCCAAAGGTAACGATTCAGAGGCCCGTCTCAACATTAATCTAATTATTATTTATTTATTTATTTATAGTAATATCTAATTATGAATAATTGGATTAACCCCGTTTAGAATATAAGATACAAATACTTATTGTTAGGCTCCTTTGGATCAGATCCAATAATTCATAATAAAGTATTGAAAAAATCAGATCTAGCAACAGTTACACCGCACGACAATTTAAAAAAAAAGTCGTTACACTTGAACCGAATGATATACGTCTGAAACTATAGGTAAAATGGAGTTAATTGGCGTTTTCAGTTTTTCATTTTCTCCTCCTGTTGCCCCATAAAAGGACTACAAATTTTCAAGGGATAACATTTTTCAAAAAAAAAAAAAAGTTAAATACTTATTCGCACCCTACTATACCGATATACGTATTTTTGTTATACCGTCCCAGGATGAAAAAGACTTAAGAAATGTCCTTGAAAAATTAAATCCTTTAAAATCCTTTGAAAATCTCTAACAATTTCTTTGGAAAAAATATATGTTAACAGCCTGTACATAGTGTAATACTGCCCAAAATTTCAACATTCTAGCTTTATTAGTTAATTTTCAATAAAAGTATCCTTGAAGCTTTATACTCCTTTTAAGGGGCAACAGGATGACGAAATGAAAAACTGAAAATGCCATTTTAGTCCGATTATCTTATAGTTTCACTCTTATATCATCTGGTTCAAGTATAACACCTTAAAAAAAAATATTCTCTGCTGGAAGAGTTTTATGTAAACTTTTATTAAAAATTAACTAATAAAGCTAGAAAGTTGAAATTTTGGGCAGTATTACACTATGTACAGGCTGTTAACATATATTTTTTCCGAATAAATTGTCAGAGATTTTCAAAGGATTTTAAAGGATTTAATTTTTCCAGGACATTTTCTAAGTCTTTTTATCCTAGGACGGTATAAATAAAATAATAATAAAAATAGCCTTAATTCTCTTCTTTAGGCTGACACGTATATCGGTATCATAGGGTGCGAAGAAGTATTTAACTTTTTTTTTTGAAAAATGTTGTCCCTTGAATATTTGTAGTCCTTTTATGGGGCAACAGGATTAGAAAATGAAAAATTGTAAGCGCCAATTAACTCCATTTTACCTATAGTTTCAGAAGTATATCATCCGGTTCAAGTGTAATATGGAGTGTCGGACGGTGTTATAATTCAAAAATTCCATACAATCTGAGAGAAAAAACTTTTAGTTAGCCATAGCTTTAGGATAAATTGAGCTAATGTACTTATAACTAGTACAACATGATGACGTATGATGAATGCAAACAAATTTCAGCCTTTATGATCTCAATATTACCATGCTGGCTGTGCCCAGTCGAGAATGTGTATCAGAGTGTCTTTCCTCTGAATTTTATTGTAGTCAATAAAAAAACGTACTGGGGAAATTAATTAAGAACAGCGAAGTGAGTGCGAAGAGATTAAATTCATCTAAACAAAATGAACGAAATAAAATTGAAATCAAACCGAATCAATTTGTTATAACGAAAAAAAGGACGTACTAAAGCACGAAGATATGGAGAATGAATAACCGTATTCCATACGGTGTGAGGAGAAGAAGACGTATAATTCCATGAACAAACGAAAGGAAAGAAGAACCAGTCCAGGATACAAATCCAAAACGGATACATTAATGAATAAATGGCTGTTGTTATTGTTTACTTTGTTTTATTGGGGTAGTTCGATGTACAATAAAACAAAATAGAATACGCAAACAGGTAGAGAATCATACAGGCATACACATACACACATGAACACAAACACACATGCCGCAATACAAAGTTAAGGTGAAGATAAAAAAGAATAAACCCCATACAGAAACAAACTTACTCACACCAATACGAATAAAATGATTTCTCTTCCCGTTTTTTAATGGTGTAAAAAGTTATAAAACCATTTTCGTGACTTGCAACATAACCTTTGCAACAGTATCAGCAACATCAACAGATACATCACTGCCAACAATGTTGGAACAATATCATAGAACATACCATGATTGAATTTCGAGGTTGTGCTATAAGAACACCTGATGTAACTTTTTTCATGTCTTTGCACATATGTATGTATATCTGTCAAAGTTTGTTTACTATGTTTTAGTATTTTGACAAATTTCAATAAATTCTAATTAAATTGAATATGACCTCACAAAAATATTCTTAATTAAATAAAAAGTTATTTTTACAAATAAAGAAAAAAATAATACATATAAAAAATCAGTTGGCTAATACATATAAATCCTGCTGCTACACGCAAAGAAAAAACTCGTTCCTCCCTAACGAAATCTCAGATAACTGAATTTCCTTTGGGGACTGTAGTTGGGAGAAACGAACTTCTGTTCACCCATACATATCATTTCGTTTGGGAGAACCGAAAAATGTTTGCAGCAAACGAGTTGTGAAAAATATAAGCTGAAAATACGTTTGCGAGAAATGAAAAACAGTTCCGCCAACTGTTCCCTCGGTTACAGCAACCGCGTTGTAGTTGATCCTAACTAAAAAAACGTTTGCGAGAACTGAAAAACTTTTGCAGTCAACGAGTAATGAAAAATTAAAGCAGAAAAAACGTTTGCGAGAAACGAAAAACATTGTTATTGTTAGTATATACATATTTGTGGTGTATTTACACCAAAATTTTAACGCACAAAACGAAATGCCGTTGCTGATTTATTGTTGGTTGGTTTGAGCCATTGCCCCTCTCTAGTACACACCATCTGCAACCACCGCCCATCTGCAACACACCAAACATCATCAATTTACTGAGAGACTTGGCTATTCTATACGGCATTACTCTTTGGTTTAAATACTCGACTTTTTCTGAAAACCGATTTGCAAAATAACCGACCGGGATGAAGACCAGTTTAACCGGTTCTTTTTACAAATTAAAACAAACTATACTTCTATCATATTTGAAGAAAAATTGCATCTGTATAACAACAATAAAATATTTGGTAGATTTTATTTTCAGTTTGTTTGAATTTAAAGCTCAACAAAACTTATTAATGGATAATCATAATAATTTATAATTTAATGCATGTGCAAAATGTCGAAAATTTTTAATTTCTAAATTGGTACAATCATTTTGGAACCCAAAATGTCTGTTTTGTTCATTAGTGTATTTGCCAATACTGTTAAGTATATTAAGCACTACAACTTTCTAGAAGATATCAATTTGTAATTTGTTTAATATTGAATACATATAGGTGAATGTTTAAAGAATACTAGCTGACCCGGCAGACGTTGTACTGCAAATTTTGTTCAAATACCGTTAGCAGGAGCAGAAATAGTGGATTTTTAATTTGTGGTTTGTATGGGAGGTACCACGCCCCCTTGTCCAATTGGACCGAATAGTAAATCTAAACCAGCCAGGGCGCCACCCAAACGCATACAAAAAAATTTATTCAAATCGGTCCAGAAGTTTAGGAGGAGTTCAGTCACAAACACACGTGCAGTAGAATTATATATATAAAGAAGATGGTTAAACGCAGCATTTTTACACTCTAAGTATAATTTTTGTTTATTAGTAAATTTAGAATAGTTATCAAGAAATTTATAAGCTACAATTCTTTTGAAGACAGCTACCGCAATTTTTTTACCATTAGGCAAGAAATGACAAACATAAAAAATATGTGCAATTTTTCATGACGTTTCGAGAAATAATCGATTTACAGTGTACTTTTCCGTAGAAATGTATTAAAGGAAATAGTGAAATGTGGAAATAGCTACAATAATGTCAAAGATTGTAATGCAATATTTCAAGCTGTTTAGGATTTATTGAAGTAAAATCTGAAATAGAGCCGTGACCCACCTCCAAAATTTTCTTCGGCGTGTAAAAAAAAATTGTTACGTATAGGAGCAAAACCGAGCGGGATTTTGTGATACCACGTCCAAGTACTTTCACAATTTTTTGGTTTGGTTGAGGCTCGAAAGCCACTGTTGCACAGTGTAATTCTTTTTGACCGGAATTTTGAAGTCCAGGAATTTTGAATGTAACACCACATGAGTTAAAAATAAAATGAAGTACGAAGAAGAATTATTAATGAAATCTTTGCCAGATAAACCAGAGATTGGTGGTAACTCCATGCATTAAGAGTTTTCGTTCAGAGATAAATGACAAATGTTCTTGGGAAACTTTCGCAAGAATTTGGGGCTTTAGGTAGGTGTTCCAGGGAATACTGGTTACAATTGTTGAAATAAATGCTTTCAAAAGAAGTTAGCAAATAAGCCAGAATAAACGGAATGACCTCAATATTACTTAGGATCAAATAGATTTAGAAAAACTATCGATACACATACCCCTGTCAAATATATTTATGTGCAATGTATCATGTTGAGTTGTAGCTTTGAAATCTAAAATTTTTTTTTTTTTATTTTATATATAAGTTTATATTTATGTGTTCTTGAAAATTATAAGGAAACATATTTTTTCATTTCGTTTTTAGAACACAAAAATTGTTTGATATATTCTTCATAGAAAATATTTATATATGCAAAAATGAGACTTAAATTTAATTCTTATTCTTATTCGACTAAAATATGTAATTAATATGATATCGGGTTGCCCTTGTGTATAAGTACTTGTTGTAGCCAGCGTGGCATAGAACTCACTAAGTTGCTTAAAGTGGACATGTCAATTTTCTCCCATTCCGCCAATATTGCTAGTTTCAGTTCTTTAAGCGCCGTATACTGCTTCGACTTTGAAAACACCTTGGCGGAAAGTATCCCCCAGAGGTCTTCAATTCGGTTGAGGTCGGAACTTATGGCTGGCCACTCCAGTAATGGAATATTTCGGGACTTAAAAGAAATCCTTGTGAGCTGATCAATGTGGATCGGGGCGTTGTCTTGCTGAAAACTCCAGATATCTCCGTATAATTCGCCAGCAAAGTCAATTAATTCCCTACAACTCATATTCTCATTAGCTGCTAAATGCCGAATGCTCCGCTTAGTCCTCTGGTCTACAGTTGGGATGCGTCCACTGCTCTTAATACAACCATAGTTTTCGGGGTCTTTGAGGAAATTGGAAACTGTATTGCGATGCCGATTTACCGCACCTGCAATCTCGTCAATTCCTTTACCTGCAAGTCTCATTCCAACAATTTTTCCGCTCTCCCCATCCGTAAGTTCACTTCCACGTGGCATGTTCAACTAGAAACAAAACTGTGAATAAAACGTTTCTTAGAATTTATTCACAACGATCACTTTACTCACGTACAGAAAGTTATTTTATACTAAACACCCGAGAAAGATAGAGTTGTTCACTTTAAAGTGTCAGAATCGCGACTGCACATATAATTATTTTCTATTGAGTTGCAAACTTACAGAGATAATCATCGATAAAGGGACTACAAATAAAGTCCAAAAGAGAAAAAAGTATATGATAAAGATAGAGGGATATTATTGAAAAAATTGTATATGGTCGACATTAAATTACAGTTAGTTTTCAGAAGGAAAGAAAAAAATATTTTTCACATATTAATTTTTAACAGAGGTATGTACATATGTATATTAGAGGGGTCCAAAATACGAAAGTATCTCAGAACTTCCCTGCAAGGCCAGATTCTAGATTCTTATGGCAAAGACAACACGTGAGACGAAAAAAATTCCAGCCAATGTAAAAACTGGATGGGCGCAAGCCGAAAACCCGGTTTTTGGCGACTTTTTTTTGGATGTTTCAGATTAAATTTTTTTTTTCATTTTTAGGTGGCCCAAAACTTTTTACATGTGACTCATTTCTATGTAAAATTTCCCAATAAATTCAAATACGTACTCATATTTACGATAAATTCTACCAGTGAGCCAAAAATCACACCTACATTGAGATTTTAGTAATTTTTTGATAGATTTCGTAACAGAACCTTTAGACTTTTAAAGATCGGTGCAATTTTTCAAAATTTCCAATTAACCAATTTGTAGGTACTTAAAAGTGTTTAAGTAATAAATAAAATGTATTGTTTCAAAACTGTTGGTTATTCAAAGAAGTTTATTTAAAAAATAAAAAGAACAAATATAATCACTTTTAATAAAAGTACTATTTCCCTATTTTGGCTTATAACTATTTAGCATGATCTGCTTCTTCGATGCTCTGGTTGGAAAGAGTTTTTGGTGCGCCTCCACAACTTGCAAAACCATCTGCTTCTCGTCTTCACTATTGGTGACTTTTTTTATTGAAGCGGGTTATTAAATTTATTGCCCTCCCTGCAGTAACATTTACGACGCTAATTTTATTTACAATTTCTTCGGCACGTAAATAGCTTTCGTTAGTAATCCAGCCATTTGGATTGATTTTCAAAAAGTTCTTGAAATCGCCTTCGGTAGAATCATTCGCAAACAATGAGTCAAAAAATTGATGAGTGTTTGATGTAACAAAATTATCAGTGTCGAATTTCAAAACATCAACCGAGTCCAAAATGATACTTTTTTGGTATCTCCGTACCGTTCGAAATCGGTTCTAATATTTGCTTTCTTACACTTTTCAGCATCGCCGCTTTTCTCAAGTGCAACGCTACGCAATCCTGTGTTTGAGCTAGTTGTATCGAAACTCAAGGCTTGGACTTTATTCATCAAACCCCATTTTTGGACAGCGTCATATACGGCTTTCGCAACTGTAGCCGCTGAACCATTGTTGATTTTTGGAATTTCGAGAAGTTTGCAACCTTCGTCGAATGATACGACGATCGCCAATCTGTTAACGTGCATGTTTTGTCTGTTGACTCCATCAGTGAAATTTTCCAATTTTTTCTCATCATAGTGCACATTTACAAAAGAACTGCCCTGCCCGTATCGAATGTGCTTTGAATGTTGCCAACAATTTCAACTCGATGTTGTCGACGACGTCTTCCAATTGTTGATCTTGACAGACTCATCTCGCTGATATTTTTACCTGATGCATTAAGAGTTGCAGATATCATCAACAATGCAGCTTGATTGCTTATGCCACTTCGATCAAGTGCGGAAACCATATCAGGCGAAATGATATTTTTATTAATCGCGGTTAAATTTTTTACATCTCTTCTTTCTGACTGCTCATAGTCCGAAGTGGAACTCGAGTTGTCCGATTCAGGTACCATAGTTTCGCTTGGTTTTGAGCTTGCATTTGGTAATTGAGGTGGGAAGATTGATTCAGCAAATTGGTCAAGTTTCTTTGCTCCCTGATGAGTTCTTTCAATGCGATTTTTTCTGCTCAAAAAATGTTTTCTTTAAATATTTTGGTTATCATTTCGATGACACTCCAGAAATTCCTTCATAGTTGGGTTTTCGATTTTTTCCAGAGCATCTGTGAACAAAATAAGTTATGATTTATATAGCAAAATAATGTTAATATTTAATACCAACCTACAGCAGAAATGTCAAATAGTTGTGGGTATATCAATTTAAAATTATATTCTCTATGATCGATTTTTGAATTTCGACGATTTCTGCATTTCTTAAGATTTTTGTAAATTAAGTAAAATTTTTTAACGAGAGCTTTTACTTCTGGTAATTATAGAGAAATTTGACCAAACGCTCACTAACTCGCCGACAACACGCTCGATGCTCTCATTAACAGTTAGGGTGCGTACAGAGTGGCCGCTTGTTGCCGGACCGAGCCGACTGACGCTTATTGCGAGAACCAATGCGATAAACTGGTACTATACAAATTAGTACAAACAAGCGCGAACAGGTCATAGTGGGCGCCGAGTGCAAAGCTGGTTGAATGCGATAAAACAGTTCCAAAGCGTTTTTCAGCGCCGAAATCATTGTTTATGTTATGTTGTTATGATTTCAACTTGTTTGGAAATCAAAAAAAAAAAATTAAAAACAAAAATTTGAGAAAAAGTAAACAAAACATACAATCAAAAAATTAAAAAAATAATAAAAATTAAAAATAAAATAAAAATTAAAAAATGAAATAAAAATTAAACAAAAAAATAAATAATAAATAATAAAAATTAAATAAAATTTTAACAATTATAAAAAAATTAAAAAACATAATAAAAACAAAATAAAAATTATAAAAAAAAAATTTTAAATGAATATAAAATATATAAGACAAACCTAATTAATAAATTATTGTAATTAAAAAATCTTTTTTATTTATTTTTTAATTGTAATTAAAATATCTTTTATTTATTCTTTAAACTTGGCAGGATATTTTCTTAAATCACTATATAAGTGATGAAATTCTCCAAATTCACTTCGTTTATCATTTATTGGATGTTTTCCAAATGATTTTTTATTGATAAAATACTTTAAAACAGTAGGCGAAGCTAAATACTCATCATCTGACGAATCCATATCTTTTCACTTCAATTTCACAAACACGAATGAACAACAAACCCAAATGCATACAAACATACATAAAACACAAATAATAGATCAAATACCAGCGCTGATTCTCGCATCCACTATGCACACTCAAACTTGTTTCTCGCATGAACAGTTCTCGCAATAAGCGTCAGTCGGCTCGGCCCGGCAACAAGCGTAAAAGTCTAAAGGTTCTTTTACGAAATCTATAAAAAAATTACTAAAATCTCAATGTAGTAGGTGTGATTTTTGGCCCACTGGTTGAATTTATCGTAACTATGAGTACGTATTTGAATTTATTGGACAATTTTACATAAAAATGAGTCACAGGTAAAAATTCTTGGGCCCCCTAAACATGAAAAAAAAATTTAATCTGAAACATCCAAAACCGGGTTTTCGGCTTGCGCCCATCCAGTTTTTACATTTGCTGGCATTTTTCGTCTCACGTGTTGTCTTTGCCATAAGAATCTAGAATCTGGCCTTGCAGGGAGGTTCTGAGATACTTTTGTAAAATATATGGGATTTTGCACCCCTCTAATGTATATAGTAAAAAAAATTCCCGTTGTCTCCATGCATGTATTTTGTTTAGGGGTAACAAAGGGTCTATTATCAACTGCTGGGTTAAGAAGCCGTAATGAATGTTCACTGAGCAAACATCAATTCGAAGTATTACACAAAATGTTGCTTAAATATAAACCTTGAACGACATGCACATTTTTTTGAAACCCACTTTCAATTTTATTGTATAAGCGATCTAGGTGAATTGTTACATTCAGGACCGTTTTTACTTAAAGAAATTTTAAGTGAGGATTGAGATATAAGCATTTTTGTAGTAAATAGTACCAGAAATAATATAGCCCAACTTCGTGTCTGATCTATGTAGTTTTTTATAATTTTTTTTAAAACGAAACAAAAATATTTGCTACACAAAAACATCAAATATTTTCCAAACAAAAAATTTAAATATCAAAAAACACACAATCAAATCAAAAGAAAATGGTAAAAAGGCTGAAATATGAAACGAGAAGGTAAGAGAACAATACAATATACAATATGGGGCCATTATCCATTTATAATTTAATCTTTTTGAGATGTCCTGGCGAAAATTAAAAAAAGTCACAGAGGATTCGGAAAATGGAAAGCTTGCAATGATGCGGCAGTTGACCGAAGAGATACTGGTGGTTGCAATATAAATAAAGGATTTGTCGAATTACTGGTGGTTGCAATATAAATAAAGGATTTGTCGAAATTATGACTACCTTAACTGGCACATTTTCAAATTCTTCCAGCAGAACTTTTGGCCAATAAAATAAAGCAATTATTGGCGTGTAATGCAAGTCGCTTGCATTAGAATTAAATTGTGGTTCGGCGTTAGCGAGTTAGCATATGCTTTCCAGTTATTTATAATATGTACATTAGGGTGGCAATGAAAAAATAACTTCGGATTTTTAATAAACCCCAGGCGGATTCTTGTTCCTTATGGTCTAAAACTGACTTGGTGAAAATTTGAGCCGAATCGGACAACTCTAAGCCGGGCCGCATTTTAGTCAAATTTTTCGGGTTTTGGCATTTTGGGAGAAAATTCGTATTCACTAGAAAATATTCATTCCACATTAATTTAGATTAACCTGAATATAAACTGGGTAAAGTTTGACTAAAATCCGACCACTCTAAGGGTTCCAATTTTTAATTTGAAAAAATTTGAAATTTTTAACAAAAATTAAAATTTGGGATTTTCGGTTTTTTTTCCAAAAATTGTATCTAAATGAAAAAAAATATTTAACTTGAATTCCAATACCTTCTTGCAGAATTCTATACGCTTCCAATAAGCTATAAGATGTATTTCTAGTGTATACGAATTTTCACCCAAAATGCCAAAATCCGAAAACTTTGACTAAAATTAGAGTTGTCCGATTCGGCTCAAATTTTCACCAAGTCAGTTTTAGACTATATTATATAATATTATATATATTTTGGAACTCTAATGTTGACAAATATTCTGTAGATGTGTTGATAAAAATTCTACGATTTTATCAATAAAATTCATGGTTAAAAAGACTTGCCGCCTTATTCATAAAAAGTTGTGAGAGGTTTGAGAGACGGTTTTTGTATGATAAATCGTCTCTCAACCTATTCAAAATTTTTATGAATAAGGCCCTTAAACTGTACTATAAACATATAGTAAGTACTAAATAATATACATACTCAAACGCAAATATATATAAAAAAAAGATTTATAAGTATAAATATATATCCAAATATATATAAATAATATTAATTTCTTTCCATTTTGCATATTTTTTTTTTTTTTTTGATTATTTGGCATAATTTTTTTCACGGCTTCTGGCAATACTGCCTCAGTTTTTGCCAATAGATATGAGTCGCCATCAGTGTTGCCAGAAGCAGTCAAAAAAGTTATACCAAAGGACCAAAACAATTTTACAAAATGGAAAGAAATTATGCTATAATTAAAGAAATTTTTTAGATATATCGCACCTGTTCCAAAAAAGTGTAACAACTCAAAATTTCCAAATTTTGGTTTTATGCAAGAAAACAAAATACAGTGGTCATCTCTACCCACTGTTAAAATCATCCATTGTTTTGTCTCCTCTTTCATCAAAAAAAACCCGTTATGATTCCCTTTGTTTTCAGAATAACTTCTTTAGACTCAACCAGTGATGGAAAAGTATGGCACTATGTGCCATTTTTGGCCCTATTGAGTCTTTAGTGGCCACATGGCACACTCAATCCTATTTTGGCCCTATTCATCGATAGTTAAACTTAAAGGTACATTTTGCTCCAATTTCAACGTTACTATGGTATGCTCATGTCTGATACATCGACATAATTGCAAACATGTTCTCATGATTGATGAGTGGCAAAGTAAAGAAACGTCAAAACAAAGAAAGCAAAAAGTTTATTGATTTCCATTCATGTGTGCGCATACGTCTTTCGTTTAAAGCTTAGATTTTCGAGAAAATTCGTCGGTTAGCGGTTATGTTTTTCCTTCTTAAGAATCCAAAGAAGAGTGCATTTTTTAATTATATTTTAGAAGTAAATATCAGATATAACAACATTTGGCACTATAAATCATATTCTAAGAAGAATGGACAAATTTCTAAACAGGTAAAGTATGCAATGTATTTATAAAATTCTTTCCTTTATCCTATTCTTTGTTGATTTTAGAAACGAGACCTCAGCTTCCCATCAGTCTGGATTAAAAAGAACATCAACACCAAAAAGTGTAAGAAAGTTTAAAGAAGATTGGCAAATTATTTACCCATGGATAAAAAAAAAAAACAGAACGGAAAAAATGTGTTGTATGCAATATTAATATTGCTGGAAGTCAGTACCACATTCAAAGGCTTGCAGAGACAGAACTTCACAAAAAGAATAAGAATGATGCAAAATCCACTCCAAAGATTGATACATTTATTTCTAGCACAGCGTCCAACGATTCTAATACAAACAAGGCGAAAAAGTTGGATATAATGATTACCAATTTTGCGGCAGAACATAATTTATCTTTTGCAGTATTGGATCATCTAAACCTAGTCATAAAAAATGGTATAACCGACTCTAATATTGTAAAGAAATTTAATATTAACCGTTAAAAAGGTACTAAAATTATAAGAGAATGCATTGGTCCATCCAATATGAAACAACTTGCAAACTTATGCAAACAACAATATTATTCTATAATAGTAGATGAGAGTACAGATTGCACGGTTTCAAACAATTTGGCTATTCTAATTCGTTTCTTCGTCGGGACATGCACTGACCGCTTTTTGGCATTGATCCCAATTCCTAATGGTACGTCAATGACGATTTTCAACGCAATTAAAAAATTATTAGATGAAAACGAAATTCCGATTAAGAATATGGTGGGATTAGGAGCTGACAATTGTCCAACTATGATGGGAAACATTAACGGTGTTCAGACTTTATTCAAAAACCTTCAGCCTTGCTTATATGTTAGTGGATGCATTTGCCATAATTTAAATTTAGCATCACAACACGCGTCAGAAGCTTTACCCAAAACTATAGATGATCTCATAAGAGCTATCAATCACTTTTTTTGTAATAGCTCCTGCCGTAAAGAAGAATTTGCAAAATTTCAAAATTATTTTAACACCGCAGAACACGTTTTAATTAAATATGATTCAACACGTTGGTTATCCCGTCAGGCTTCTGTAGATCGAATTATAGAGCAATGGGAACCACTAACCTATTTCTTTACTCTTTCAAACTTTGAATCAAAGCAAAGCCATAAAGCCTCTTTTATACTAAGAAGTTTAAAAGACAATAATATGAAATTATATTTTTTATTTTTGTACTAAGAAGTTTAAAAGACAATAATATGAAATTATATTTTTAATTTTTGTCGTACGTATTAAAGATAATAAATGATGAAAATTTAGAAATGCAGAGTGGGGAAACGCGTATTCATATAGTAATGGAAAGACTTACATTTTCGTTTCGATCCTTAGCACGGAATTTTATTTTAAAGAAATATACCGAAAATCTTGAACTAGATAATATAAACTTATATTCGTTTCATCTTCCAACTAAAGATATTTACTGTGGTGTAGCAGTTGAATTGTTGATTTCAATTAAATCTATACCTGAAGAAGTTGTATTAATCTTAAAGGAAAACGTTAAAAACTTTTACATACAATTTTTGGAATACTTAAGACAAAAATATAATTTCCAAGACTTCTTCTTAAATTGGTTTTCAAAATTTTCACCAGAGCACACTTTAAATGGAGACACAAATAGCGTAGTGCTATTACTAATGCGTATGTTTCCTGATAAAGCGTGCAGTTTTGAAATAATTAAAAAAGTTGAAGGATCTCGATATATGTAAGTTAACACACACCTGTCGCACTAGCCGCGACATTCCCACTGTTGCCCACTACACGTGCCGCAGTGTCAGCAGATTTGTATTTCACAATGAACTCAACGTTCCCATGATCGACCACAGCGCAACCACCCCATGGCTGCCTATTACACGTGCGGCTGTATCGGCACATTTCGATTTCGCAACGGGATGTAACGCGAGACATTTCCATTTGAATGCACCTGTGGGAAACCAAGGCCATGGTCGGTCTCATACACCAGGCGGCAACCAGCGATCGCGTCGCTGCCAAAGAATCGAGGCGTAAAGTGGACAACAAGCAGAAGTGGGAGTTAGTTGAGTTCGGGACGAGTTTAGATAAAGTCGATTAAGTTATAGTAATTAGTGAAAGTTATTTCAATAAAGTGTTACAATTTAATTTCAAGAAATTTATAAGTGTTTGATTTATCCGAGGCAGTGGCCTTATATTTTTTTGACGAGACAATAAGAAAATTGTTAACTGGCGCCCGAGCAGGGACGCAGTAGTGATAAAAGGAAAAGTCCTGTGGAGTGGATAATTAACTGTTTGGAAAAATCCTTTACGGGAAATCAAGAATGAAATATTGCATCGAGGAAAAAAACTCGATTTCAAATTAAGGAACAAAAATTTTAAATTAAAAAATAAAACAAGATAAACGAATAAATCTAGTGAATGCTAGGACAAATTAAAATAATTTACGAAGAATCGAAAATAAAATTGGGAAAATTCAAGTTTAGATTCAAATTAAAGAATAAAACAAAAAATTAACATTTTCTTTGAAACAGTAAAGTGACTATAATAGATTGAGGAATTCAATCAATTTAAAGATAACTACGATAAAATATTGTGATTGAGTTTACGATCGAGAAGCCTTTGACAGACACTGATGAGATTGTGTTTGATTTCTGTGTAAGTAAAACAGACAAATTTTTTTTATTTGTAAATCGAAATGGAAGATATGCGTGTTACTGTTACAAATCTAACAGGCGCAGTAAATGCCCTGCTGGAGAAAATGAACAGCCTTGAAAGGCGAGTGTCACATCTGGATTCGCTAAACTCCAGGTTAACCGCATCTGCCGATAATAGTCACAGGGAAACGCCGGAAGAAGTGGTGGCACAGGCCCCCACAACTGAAGCTGACATAAAAGACATTAGCCGACTCCCTGACTGTGTCAAGGAGTTGCAAGTTTTCGACGGAAACCCAGTACAATATGTGTCCTGGGTGCACTCGGTAGAGGTCATTCTCTCGGATTTTGAGATAATGAAGGGTAAACCCTTATATCGAGCAATTTTACAACACATTAGACAAAAGGTGCGGGGTGCTGCCGATTCGGCATTAATTTCCTACAACATTTGTGACAGCAATTGGTCAAAAATCAAAGAGTGTCTCTCTTTGCAATATGCGGACAAGACAGATATCCGTACACTCGAACATCAGCTACATCAACTTCATCAAAGAGGATCGAGGGTCGATGAGTTTTATGCGAAAGTAAATCATCAGTTTTCGCTTATTATTAATAAAATCAAAACTGAGTCCTACACGGACGAAACAGTAAAAGTTCTCGTTGAAACATATCGTAACCGGGCTTTAGACGTTTTCATACGTGGTCTCAATGGAGATATGTCGAGGATGCTGTTCATTCACCGTCCCAGAACATTGCCAGAAGCGTACTCGGCATGCTTAGAAATTCAAAATGTCGATTTTCGGAATAACTCGATTCACCTTTCCACGGCAAACAATCGCGTTGCGGTGCCCGTTAATAATTTGCCCGGCGCACATCATTTCCAAAACAGGTACAAGCCTCCACAATTGCCACCTAAACCTACTTGGCGTGCCCAAGAACATCGCCCACAATACTTGAAAAACGATAGTCCTTCCGGACGAGGTGAAAACCAAAAATCCACCTCGCGTCCGCCAGTTGAAAGAATGGAGGTTGACCCTTCTGTTCAAACACGCAACGTAAATTACATTAACCGACCCAACCCCTTCAAACGTGCTGCAAAATCCGAAAACCTACCACGCAAACAGCAAAGGGTGTTTCACACATTGCCGGAAGAGAGCGCAGAACAGGATGCTGACCAGGAGCCGGTAAATGACGAAAAACCTGAGGATTTTCTGGACTTCGGCCATCTAGCGTACCATACCTAGAATATACGTTGCCAGATGGTCGAGTATTAGATTTCTTAATAGACACGGGGGCAAATAAAAATTTCATTAGACAGGATATCGCCGTAAAATCAACTCCGGTGGAAAAATTATTTAATGTAGCATCCGTTGGGGGTACTGTACCAATAAGGACTAAAGTGGAACTGAAACTATTTGGTAATATTGGGAAGTTAACGAAATTCGAATTTTTCGTGTTACCAACATTACGTGGTTTTTGTGGCATCATTGGGGATGACACACTAAGACAATTGGGTGCTATAATCGATAGAAAGAACAACCTGCTTGAAATTGAGGGCTATAAAATTCCGCTCAAGGCTCGCACATCCTCTGATGTTAATTTTACATTGGGTAAAGACCTGCCTCCTGGAACTCACGAAAAGGTTAATCTGCTACTACAAAAATATTCGGAACTCTTTAAACCCCTGAATGGCAACGAGCTTGTCGATACTAATATACGCGCGGAAATAAAAACTTCAACTTCTGAACCAATTTACAGCAAAAGTTACCCGTACCCAGCGTGTATGAGGGATGAGGTTGAAAGACAGGTAAATGAGTTGCTCGAAGAGGGAGTTATACGACCTTCGAAAAGTCCCTATAATTCGCCAATATGGGTGGTGCCCAAGAAACCAAAGGCGAATGGGGAAAAACTGTACCGGATGGTAATCGACTACAAACGACTGAATGCAGTTACAATCGCTGACACTTACCCCATTCCCGATATAAACGCGACTCTCTGTAGCCTTGGCCAAGCCAACTACTATACGACAATAGATCTTACGTCCGGGTTCCATCAAATACCAATGAAGAACTCAGACATCCCTAAAACGGCGTTCTCCACAATGAATGGGAAATACGAATCCCTTCGTTTGCCCTTTGGCTTGAAAAATGCGCCAGCCATTTTTCAGAGGATGATAGACGACGTCCTTAAACCTTACATTGGAAAAATTTGTTACGTCTACATTGACGACGTTATTGTATTTGGAAAAGACCCTGACGAACATTTGGAAAACATTGAGAGGGTTTTCTCAAGACTATTGGAAGCAAATCTGAAGGTAAATTTGGAGAAAACATGTTTTTTTGGCAAAGAAGTTGAGTTCCTGGGCTATGTAATCACTCCTGATGGAGTACGCGCTAACTCGAACAAGGTGGAAGCCATACAAATTATATTACCTCCGGAAAATTTGAAGGATCTAAAGAGTTTCCTTGGTATGACTTCATACTATAGGAAATTCATCAGGGATTACGCCAAGATCGCTAAGCCGTTAACTAATCTCACTAGGGGCGAGAATGCACGGATACGGGCAAACGCGTCAAGGAGGGTAAGAATTGAACTTGACGAATATGCCCTGGAAGCCTTTCGCGATTTAAAGCAACTTTTGGTGTCCGCCGATGTCCTAGCCTTTCCCGATTTCACGAAACCATTTAACTTGACTACGGATGCATCGAACTACGCCATTGGGGCAGTGTTATCACAAGGACCCATAGGCGAGGACAAATCCATTGCTTATATATCCCGATCTCTCAATAAGGCTGAGGAAAACTACGCCACCAATGAGAAGGAGCTCCTGGCCATCGTTTGGGCACTAGATAATCTGCGATCCTACTTATATGGTGCGAGGAAGATAAGAATTTACACTGATCACCAACCGCTGTCATTTTCCATGAGTAATCGCAATTACAACGCCAAACTCAAACGGTGGAAAGCCCGAATAGAGGAGTACAACTGTGAATTAATCTACAAGCCGGGTAGGACAAATGTGGTCGCCGATGCACTCTCCCGTCTTAAGACGGAAGTGAACGCACTCACAGACTCAATCATCGCTCAACCGCCGTGTACTGTAACTGACGCGGCATCCGTAACGGATACTGCATCAGAATGCACTATGCATTCTGCTGAGCAAGACGGTTCGGACCTTATACCACACGTGGAAACACCGATTAATGTATTTAGGAACCAGATAATTTTTAAAGAGGGGGCGAGTTTCGAGTGCAGCGAGGAACCTCATCAGGGATACAAAAGCTTCTTTATAACAATGCCAGTATAGAGTTGCGAGGCCCTTGTGTCTGTTCTCAAAAAAACCTTGAATCCAAATGTTATTAATGGCATCAAAATTCCAGAATGCTCACTTTGTAATCTGCAAAATGCTTACGTCAATAACTTCAATAAGTACAGAGTCATGATCACCCAACGTCTGGTAGAGGATGTAACGATTGCTGATAGAGTATTCAGCATAATTGAGCAAGAGCACAAACGCGCTCATCGTAACGCTCGTGAAAATAGGGAACAGATTCTTGAAAAATTTTATTTCCCAGCCATGTCTAGACAGATTAGGGAATATAACAAGCAATGTGAAACATGTCGACTGAATAAGTATGATAGACATCCTTCGAAGGCATATATGCAGCCATCTCCTATTCCTAATTATCCGTGTGAAATCCTTCATATAGACATCTTCGAAATGGAGCGACAGAAATATTTAAGCTGCATTGACAAATTTTCAAAGTTTGCTAAATTATTTCCGATAAAAAATAAATCATCTACTCATTTGCGTACGAAATTAATGGTTGCGCTGCACTATTTCTCGGTGCCACGGGCTCTGGTCATGGACAACGAGCGTGGATTTTTAACACCACTTGTACTTAACTACATCCGCTCCTTGGGAATAGAGATTTATCAAACGCCAACGCAGCGAAGCGAGGCCACTGGCCAGGTGGAGAGACTTCACTCTACCTTGATCGAAATATATCGCTGCCTTTCCGTTGAACTCCCCAGATTAACACCCCAGGAGCGTATTGCAATAACAGTGGATAGGTACAATAACACTATACATTCGGTGATAAGGCGGAAACCCGCTGACGTTTTCCTGAACAGGTGTGCTAGAATAAACTATCAGGAGTTAGTAAACTTTAGCGAACACACGAATGAAAACATTAAGGCACTTCTAATGCACGAACAGAAAACTAGAAATGCCAGGAATAACAAAACTCGCTCGCCCCCACGCAACTTCAATAGTGGTGATGAACTATTCATCGCCAACAAACAGATCAAAAGCAAACAGAAACCCCTCTATAAAAAAGAAGCTGTTGCTGAGAACAGAATTGCTACTATTGTCACACAAAGTGGAAAAAAGTTCCACAAATCAGACATCAAAAATGTCTAGAGAAATCTAACACATAACAGAAACATTGGTCAAGAGGTAAAAGGCTCATGCATAGATCTCTAAGCCCCAGCGGTCTGGGTACAATTTTTTTTTTATTCGACAAGTCGTATTGGTTCAATTCCAGTTCACTCGGTGGTCCGAGCGACAACAATCGAAGTGGTTCAACTCCTCCGTGGGACTATAGCTTTAATTGACAGTGAAGTCACTCGTGCCATGAGTAGGCCATTCGCAATCATTAATGCTTATGGCTAAAAGGGACTAACATGAGCCTTCCAATGTCATTTGAGTCGACGCCTGCATTCCGAATGTTCAAAATATACAAAAGACCTATGGGGTTTTTCAATGGATTAATAAGATGACTATTAAAATACCAACACTTGAATAATATCAAGAATACTAATCTAGCAATTCACAATGACTTGCTCAACGAAAATGCTAAATTACACTGGTTATGACCAGTGTTATATAAGGAAAATTTCCACTCCTAAAATCACTTACTGGGTCCGGTTAGAATATCTTCAGTCTTATCCTCCCGAACTCTTCTCACTAGATATATTATTAGAAATTTAGTGATAATTTCTAAACTTAGATTGCTACTATAGGATAAGATATACATTGTTGAAATTTCGGCACAAATACTTCAAAAATGCTTTAAATTTAATTATACAAACACTCTTCTTTAGTAACCCTGATAAATATTACCCTTAGGATAATCACATTGATCAAACTGAATCTTGGAAAGAAAAATAAAATTGTATAATGTTCGATTTAATCTGATAAATACTAACCCTAGAATAATTACCAAGATCAAACTTAAGAAAAAAATTAAATTTTATAATGTTCGATTCACTCTTATAAATACTAACCTTAGAATTATTACCATTATGAAATTCAATCTCGAAAAAAAAAAAAAAAAAAAAAAAAAAAATTTATGTTCAATAAATGCTAACCTTAGAGTAATTACCAGAATCGAACTAAATTCAAAAAAATAGAAAAAAATGTTTTTTTAAGGTTCAAATTTACCCTGATAAGTAATAATTTTAAAATAATTACTGTAGTCAAAATTTAAATAAAAAAAAAAAAAAAAAAAACATTTGGCAAATAAAATAGAGTTAAGCTAATAAACCTGTAATATAATTTATAGAATCTGCCTCTGTGCAGTCGCACAAGCATACGTCACATTCAATCTGGACTCCCCTGTTCTTACTCTGTTCGTGATGGGTATGGTTGGATAGTCAACGGATGCTTCAAACTAATCCACGTGGTCGACTTGTCACGCTACGAGAAAATTTTGGACCGCTTAGAAGATGAAGCCATTAAGATGAATGAGACCAATGGTATCAAGGACGTTATCGCCTTCCAGTTGCAAAAAATTCGCACTCAACTCGATGAGCTGAAGGGCCCAAAGGACAGAAGACCAAGGCGCTCAATAAACTGGATTGGATCGGCTTGGAAATGGATAGCTGGCTCACCTGATGCTACAGATTGGGATGAAGTCTTGCGAAGCCAAGATTCACTAGTGGCCAATAGTAACTTACAATACAAGGTAAATTCCGAAACTTTTAAGAAAACTCAAGAGTTATTGCAGGTTGTCAACGGTATCGTAACGGCAACAAATGATGTCTTGAGAAACCACCACTTGGCAAAGTTTTCACAGGAGATACAGCATAAGGTACTGATTCTAAAAGATAACGTAAACGAATTGGTTCGAGCCTGTCAGATGGCCAAAGCCGGAGTAGTTAACAGCAACCTACTGGACAAAGAAGAAATAAATCAGCTAATAAGCGAAATAGAAGTACTTCCTTACAGTAACGTCATCGAAGCCGTAGAATACAGCGAACCATCAATTTATACAAATGGTACTCGTCTTCTCTATGTGCTCTCCATGCCAAAAGTGGCACAAACAAGATTCAACCATCTAATCACTCGAGCCATATTGAAAAATGGACAACGGGTGGACTTGGAGTACAAGACAATTCTGATCAACAAACAAGAAACGTATGGCATCAAGGATAGTTGCCTTCATCTCTCCACCGCCATGGTCTGTAAAAAGGAGGTACTTGATCTACTCCCTGAAGAAGACTGCCTACCACGTCTACTCAAAGGTGGTCAAACCAGTTGTCGCTATATAACCTGTGCGGAATCAACGGTTGAAGTACTCAAGGAAGACATAATTTTTCTGGATAACTTCAACAGCAGCGTATGGTCAGGCGAAACAGCTAATCAGTAACCAAACCTATTGGGAGTACACGCAGTTCAGGTGTACAGGTTCTCCCATCCGTGCTTACTACCATAGCCAACAAAAGCCTGGCAGTGAACCTCAATCTCGTCCATCAGATGTCTTCTGGAAATATACAACTTTTGGGTTACCTGAAAGATAAAACTACATGGTTCGCAACGTCTGAAGCCCTAGGCCTACTTTTGCTGATGGCCTTCATCTTTATAATTTGGAGGAAGTTAACAACTGGGAAAAAACTTCCTGAGCTGAAGCTGTCCATACTACAGCAGAGTTCCCGTAATTTACCTAAGGGAGACGTCTCCCCAAATCCTAATCTGCGGGACGCAGATCTTTGAAGGGGGAGGAGTTAACACACACCTGTCGCAATAGCCGCGACATTCCCACTGTTGCCCACTACACGTGCCGCAGTGTCAGCAGATTTGTATTTCACAATGAACTCAACGTTCCCATGATCGACCACAGCGCAACCACCCCATGGCTGCCTATTACACGTGCCGCTGTATCGGCACATTTCGATTTCGCAACGGGATGTAACGCGAGACATTTCCATTTGCATTCAGTGAATGCACCTGTGGGAAACCAAGGCCATGGTCGGTCTCATACACCAGGCGGCAACCAGCGATCGCGTCGCTGCCAAAGAATCGAGGCGTAAAGTGGACAACAAGCAGAAGTGGGAGTTAGTTGAGTTCGGGACGAGTTTAGATAAAGTCGATTAAGTTATAGTAATTAGTGAAAGTTATTTCAATAAAGTGTTACAATTTAATTTCAAGAAATTTATAAGTGTTTGATTTATCCGAGGCAGTGGCCTTATATTTTTTTGACGAGACAATAAGAAAATTGTTAACTTGTATGTTCTGGAATGAAGTTTCCAAAATTAAAAATGCGTTAAAGGAACCATTATTGAAACATATTTATGATGTTGTTGTAGGAGTCTTTTCCATTCCACACTCTTCAGCAAGTGTTGAACGAATTTTTTCCATCCAAAATTTAATTAAAACTAAAATAAGAAATAGACTACAAGTAAGTACGTTGTCTTCTTTATTAGGAGCAAAAGATTTAATGAAATCTAATTCACGATTTTGTTTTGACGGGGACGTTTTAAAACTCGTCCAACAGTCCAATGTTATAAATTCTGAAATCGAAAAAGAGGCCATATTAGACTAAGTTCTAAATATTTTTTAATGTAAACATGTCCATATAATATAATATTTGTATACGGTATTTAAAGTATCTGACTTTAATACAATCAAACAAGTACCTTTATGAAAGAAATGAATTTTAATGAAAGACTGCTTAATTTACATTTTTTTTGTTGAAAATTAACTGTATGTGTATTAATAAAACCGTTACTTAAAAAAATATTTTATTGGTACTTTTTAATTTGGGGGAAAAGTTATTTGGCCCTTTTGAAATCGTTTTGGCCCTTTTCACAGCTTACTTTGGCCCAAATTTAATATTTGGAAATACCAACACTGGACTCAACTAAGGAGTTTAATTTTTAGTTGTCTCCAAGTGTTTGAGCAAATCGGTTCGTTGGTGTATCATATACAGAGTAATATTCTTAGTTTTGCCTTTTTACAATTTATTAGGGTTTTCTTAAGTTGGGTTTCATTGCGATTTATCAGTCTTTAGTTGCCTTAGTTAACTTTATTCTACTATTTTAAATAAGAAATAAGTTTTGTATGCAATTACTCAAAATATGAATAAATATTAATTATTTTTATTAAACATTAATAAATTGGCATTCCTATATTTTATTAATATGTATTAATATGTTTATTAATTTCAGTGAGAATTTTCAGTTAAACAGGGACAACTCAAAATAATGCCACTACATATGTATATAAAACAAGTGAAAGTGTTAAATTCGGCTGTGCCGAATCTTTGATACCCTCCACCTTAGTGTTAACCAGCAAAATATTAAATTTTAAAAAGGACCTTTCACAAATGCTCACAAATGCAGGATGCTCACAAATGCATTGCTCACAATGCTCAAATGCTCACATTGAAAATGTACTTAAGAAAATGTACTTTGAAATGTACTTAATGTACTTTAAAATGTACTTTGAAATGTACTTTGAAATGTACTTAAGAAATATACTTCAGAAATGTACTTAAGAAATGTACATTTCTTAAGTACTTAAGAAGAAATGTACTTAAGAAGAAATGTACTTAAGAAATGTACTTAAGAAGAAATGTACTTAAGAAATGTACTTCAGAAAGAAATGTACTTTAGAAATGTACTTAAGAAATGTACTTAATCAAATGTACTTAAGAAATGTACTTTGAAATGTACTTAATGTACTTTGAAATGTACTTAAGAAATGTACTTTTAAAAAAAAAATAAAAATAAGTTACTTGTTCACAAGTAAAATAAAAAAGCATTTTTTAAAAATTAAAAAGCATTTTTTGAAGAGCTGTTAAACAAAAAAAAAAAACAGCTGCAAAAAAGCATTTTTTAAAAATAAAAAAGCATTTTTTGAAGAACTGTTAAAAAAAAAACAAGCAGGGACGAGAGTTGAACCAACAACCCTCAGACTCCAACGCGCAACCCTTTACCCATCATGCCACAGCGACCTGAGATGAAGTGTGACAAAATTCATATAAATGTATGAACACATGAAAGTACATCTAAACATTCTAAAGTACTTACCTATTATAAAGAACAACAAGTAAAAGTGTTAAATTCGGCTGTGCCGAATCTTTGATACCCTCCAGCTTAGTGTTAACCAGCAAAATATTAAATTTTAAAAAGGACCTTTTTTAAGAAAATTTACTTTTTTAAAAAAAATAAAAATAAGTTAGTTGTTCACAAAAGCAATTACTTGTTCACAAATGCTCACAAACGCAGGATGCTCACAAATGCTCACAATGCTCACAAATGCATTGCTCACAATGCTCACATTACTTACTTAAGAAAATGTACATTGAAATGTACTTTGAAATGTACTTTGAAATGTTCTTAATGAACTTTATGTACTTTGAAATGTACTTTCAAATGTACTTAAGAAACGTACATTTCTTAAGTACTTAAGAAGAAATGTACTTAAGAAGAAATGTACTTAAGAAATGTACTTAAAAATAAATGTACTTAAGAAATATACTTAAGAAAGAAATTTACTTAAGAAATGTACTTAAGAAATGTACTTAATGAAATGTACTTAAGAAATGTACTTAATGTACTGAATGTACTTTGAAATGTACTTTGAAATGTACTTAAGAAATGTACTTTTTTTTAAGAAAATGTACTTTTTTAAAAACAATAAAAATAAGTTACTTGTTCACAAGTAAAATAAAAAAGCATTTTTTAAAAATAAAAAAGCATTTTTTGAAGAACTGTTAAAAAAAAAAGCATTTTTTAAACATAAAAAAACATTTTTTGAAGAACTGTAAAAAAAAAAACAAGCTGGGACGAGAGTTGAACCAACAACCCTCAGACTCCAAAGCGCAGCCCTTTACCCATCAGCCCACAGCGACCTTAAGTGAAGTGTGACAAAATTCATATAAATGTATGAAGACATGAAATACATCTAAACATTCTAAAGTACTTACCTATTAGAAAGAACAACAAAGATTTTCAACATGGAAATTCACCACACGGCAAAAGGAATAGTTTAGTATAAAACTACAAAAATTAATGTGAAAATTCTATGAGTTTTTTTACGTTTCCAACCATAAAATTTTTTCCAATTGACCAATTTCGCTGATTTTCAATACCAAACTGCTCAGGAATACGTGGAACATTCTGGCCAAAAACCAAACCGCGTTATCGCCGATTGAAGTCGTGAGAATGTTTTCAACAGACGGACAGACGGACTTGGCTATATCGACTCCGGTTGTTATAAGGATCAAGAATATATTTACTTTATGGGGTCGCAAAGCCTTATTTCTATATGTTACAATCAGAATGACAAACTGATATATACCCTCTATCACTTACAGTGGAGGGTATAACAAAGATTTTCAACATGGAAATTCACCACACGGCAAAAGGAGTAGTTTAGTAGAAAACTACAAAAATTAATGTGAAAATTTTATGAGTTTTTTTACGTTTCCAATCATAAAACTTTTTCCAATGGACCAATTTCGCTGATTTTCAATACCAAACTGCTCAGGAATACGTGGAACATTCTTGCCAAAAACCAAACCGAGTTATCGCCGATTGAAGTCGTGAGAATGTTTTCAACAGACGGACATGGCTATATCGACTCCGGTTGTTATAAGGATCAAGAATATATTTACTTTATGGGGTCGCAAGCCTTATTTCTATATGTTACAATCAGAATGACAAACTGATATAAAAATGTTCAGGAAAAGAGTAATAACTCAAAAACTTGTTATTTTTTTACAACTACTAAACAAATAAAAATGTAAGCAAGGGTTATATTCTTTTTAATGATAATTTCTTGCAATAACATATTTTTTTCTTGTAATATATCATCAATATTAACCAAAACATTTTTTCTTCTCTACTGAAAATGTTCAAATTTTGAGTTGCTACACTTTTATGGAACAATATGTACCTATTAGGGCGGGTTAATTTTTTTTTGATGAAGCGTATAGCAAAAATGTAATCTATAGGTGATTTTGAGAAATTTTTCTCAAGAGACCATAGCTCTAAGTCTGATTTGGAGCCCCCCTAAATTTCAAAATAGATATTTTTCCATATATACATAGAATAATTTAATTCAATTCGTCATAAAATCGGATAGAATTATAGTAGATTTCTCCATGTGGGCTTGTTTGAAAGGTATTTTTATCAGCTTTCAGAATCTGTATTAATAATTTTCTTTATTTTTAGTAGAGATATTAGGAATTTTTTGTCGAAAAATAGTATAAAATGAACTTTTAACTAATAAATTCTGAATTTTCTTTTTGGTTTTTTTTTTCGAGATTTTTGCAGATTATGAAAGTTCAGATAATTTCCAACAACTTTTATTACGATTAATTTTTTTGTTTTTGTACTCCTTTTTGTAGGAAAATCGATCTGAAAAAATCAACATTTTCAAGGTTTCAACAAAAAAACACTATTAACAAAAAAACACTATTTTCAACAAAAAAACACTATTTTGAAAATTTGGGGGGCTCCAAATCCGACTTAGAGCTATGGTCTCTTCAGCAAAATTTCTCAGAATCACCTATAGATCACGTTTTTGCTATACGCTTCATCAAAAAAATCGTTCCATACAATTTGACCCGCCCTAGCACATATGTATATAATTTTTTTACTATATGTACATTAGGGCGGGTCGATTTGTAGGGAGTGAAAAAATTCACCAATTTCCCTATGATTTCCGTATTCTATGGGTTATTCCATGAAAATTTGCCGAAGGAACCATACCTCTATCATTAAAATCGAGTCCCCTACTTTTTGTTGGTAAAAAGTTCAAAAGTTACGGGCATTTTTGTCCAAATTTTGGACCATTTTTCCATTTTTTTCATGATTTTGTCCAAGAATATTACTTTCATTGCCATTTTTTTGGCTCAATCCATTATTTAATTCAATTTACAATTCAAAACGAAGAGTTTAAGCCCAAATTTATCGAATTCGGTTGATTAATTCATGCGATATTGCTAAAACAAAATAACACATAAAACCAACTTTTTGATTTTTTTCCCTTTTTATTTTTTTTTCTACAAAAATTCAAATTAAGAGATAATAAAGTATCTATCAACCTATTATCAAAAAAAAATATTCAGTTTGAGTGTAGTAAAAGACAAAATGTGAAAAAAAACATTATTTTTTCTGAAAGTCTTGTTTGCTTTCAAGTCTGGGTGTTTTCGTACGGCTCTCTAATGTCGTCGCCATAGCGCCTTCTACATTCTTTCCTGCAACTCGTTTAGCAGTGGCAGCCAGCAATTGGACATGTCTTTCCGTTCCTTGAATGTGTAAAGGAATTTGTGGATCATCGAACGGTGGCACTTCGTAATTTAAATATCCCTCCAAATGTTCATACGAATAACTTTGCGTAAACGGTGGTTCGAATAAAATGGTATCGTCATTTAAATCAATCATATTTGTATATTCCGTACAATTAAAGTTTATAAGAGATTTTTTATAAACTCTAAGTTCCGTTGGGTCGACAATATCTCTTCGGTAATGTAAAATCTTCTTTATAGCAATTAAAGTTTATAAGAGATTTTTTATAAACTCTAAGTTCCGTTGGGTCGACAATATCTCTTCGGTAATGTAAAATCTTCTTTATAGCAATTAAAGTTTATAAGAGATTTTTTATAAACTCTAAGTTCCGTTGGGTCGACAATATCTCTTCGGTAATGTAAAATCTTCTTTATAGCAATGTTTCGTTTTTCCATTCTATCATCAAACAACATAGATAGCAAGATATTTTCTGAGTGTGCAAAATATGGATTATCTTGAATTACTGTATTTACAACTCCAAGTAAATTCGGTGGTAAAAATCGTGTCGAAGTAATAAATTTAAAAATTAATGTACTATGCGGCAGAGCTATAATACTTAACATTGAAATACATTGGCGTGTATACTTTTATTATATAGTTAGCCAGAATTTTTAAATTTTCAGTTGGATTATTAGTTGTCACATACAACCGTAATAATCTATTGGCTTTGGTCAGCCAACGAGAATGTGCAATTGGCCCTGGTTTTATGTGAGACAAATCCGCAGGAACCACACCATTAGAAATTGCATTGGCCATTAACATTAAGTACCTCGAATCGGTAGATAATTCTTCTGGATTTAAATCACCAGGAGGCATATTTTCCAAAGCGATTTCCTCAAAATCGGTTACCACCTGAAAAAAAAACATAAAAGCTAAAAAATAGAATGAAAAATGGTAAAGAATCAGCTATAAAAATTACATACCGGAAGATTTTCACAATCAGCAATTTTTGAGCTCAACTTTCCGGTAGTTGATCGTGGTCCAGTGGTGGTTGATTTGTCTAAAGTGTCAAACAAATGTCTAAACGGAAGCTCGTTAAAGTGCAGAAGACACACAAACCAGTGCAGTGGTCTCTTTAACTGTTTTTCGAATAGTCGCAAAATTCCACCGTGTACGCCAGTATTTGTTGGTTCACCATCAGCGCATATGGCAATTAATGAATCGAGAGACAATTGCTTTTCTTGGAAGAATTCGATCAATTTGTTGACTTTGCTTGCCGCAGTTTCACTTTCTAGTTTTGTCTGGCCTATCAATTGAGATTTTGGTTCCCTCAAAACAACTAGATGAGGTTCTTTAACCATCCTTGGATGCAACTTCTCATCAATTTTTTCTACAGTTAGAGCATCATTTTTCCTGCCGTCGAATGAAAATGATATCAAATTCGAGCCATCATACCGCTTACGAAGTGCGTCTTGTCTCCATTTTTCTCTTTCTCTACGAAGTTTACTTTTATCCATGATGACAAGATTGCCATGAGCATCTTTTACGCCCAGGTCTTCCATCAGAGCTGTTGCCAATGCTGATCCCATTCTATCATGCACACCAAATCTGTCACACATCATTGCATAGTTTTTAGTACTGTATCTGGGAGTGTATGTTTGTGGTGGTAGAACTAATTCTGAACCTCCTCTCACATCAACTTCCATTTCGTCATAATGTGGTTCGTATGTAGGATCGTTGCTCACTGGGATTGTTGGTATAGTCGTTGGTATCGTCTCTTCACTTCCACTATCGTGTTCCGGTATCGTTTGTATTCTGTCATTATATTGATCGCGCATGAAATCTTTTAAGTTTTCTGGGATAGATCCCCATGAGCAGTCGTTTTCTTTCAAGTTGCATTTACATTTTCCAATGTTGAATAATTGGTTTGTTGATTCTACGAATTTTTTGAATTCTGTTGCGCGTTTTACTCGTTGTTTATCTGCATTACTATATGCGTCAAGCAAATTATTCAATTTTCTAATGATGCTACCTTTGAGTATAAGTTCAATATTAAGTTGATTCCAAATTTCTAACAATCTGTCTGCTACTTGGGGAGTAAATGTTTTATACGAAACAGTTTGCTTTGGGCTTTTGAACGTTCGGCCAAGAAAAAATAGTACTTCAATATATCTCGTTTAGTTGACAGATTAATATCAGGTAATTCACAGGCCACGCCAAAAGAAAAAACATCATGAGAGACCAAATGTTGCAAACTACTGCGTTGGGTATCTGTTGGATTTTGCGATGAACCAGGCTCTGAATCCATTTTTTAAACCGTCACTAAAAGAATTAAATATGTTTTTCATAGAATAATAATATAACTATTAACTATAATAGTTAGCAATGTTTGTACACTTACCTTTAAATCTTTTCTAAATTTCAAAATAGTTTGATTATTTGTTAGTTATTTCAAGTAACACTTTACTGAAATGACGCTGAAACGAAAATAGCATACACTGGAATATTATAAACAAACAAAAATAAAGAAGTCTATAAAGAAACTAAAAACAAAAAGAAATAAACAAACATAAAACAGGGTGTGCACCCTGTGAAAAAATATGCCAATAATGTAAAGCGCAAATCAGTCCAGTCGTAACGTAAGGTTCGTAAGCTTCGTAAGTCAAAAAAATTGAGCCAAAAAAATGGCCATGAAAGTAATATTCTTGGACAAAATCATGAAAAAATATGGAAAAATGCACCAAAAATTTGGACAAAAATGCCCGTAACTTTTGAACCGTTGGACCAATGTTGGAGATTTGATCAAAATGAGCTCACCTTTCCAACGCGTCTACCGGCGATTGAACCCGATCGATAGTTTTTGAGTTATGGATGTGAACCTGTAGGTAATATTTCATACGAACGTCAATTTGGGAAAAAATCTACCAACAAAAAGTAGGGGACTCGATTTTAACGATAGAGGTATGGTTCCTTTGGCAAATTTTCATGGAATAACCCATAGGATACGGAAATCATAGGGAAATTGTCGAAAAAATAAATCGACCCGCCCTAATGTACATTGTACATATATAATACAGTTTAAAGCCTTTTTAAGCATGATTTTTATTGACGAAATCGTATACATACAGAAAAAACATTTTAAAATCAATATTTTTGATTCTACGAATGCCATGAAAACATTAACATATCAGTTTTGTTACAAAAAGTTCGGATGATATATCAGAAGTTTCTTGAGTATGATTGATATTGTAGCTACACCTGTTAGAAGTAAATCCTGACATTTTAATCTAGGACGCCCACAACTTTTAAGAAAGAATGCAGAACATAATACCTTCGGGTTGAGCCTATCATATTAAATATTTAAAAAAAGTACTCTGATAGACTTTTCAAAAGTTTTATATTTTCTGTATATTCACGATTTAAGCATTAAGGAAAAACTAAATCCATTTATTACATGTTTGTATGAAGTGGTAGCTTAAGCTACAGTTTTCTTTGATTGCACAATATAAATTTGTTTAGATTTTTTTTTTTTTTATCGAGCGAACCCATCGCCGCCACTCTTACAAGCCCCTACCGACCGAGAGGGCCACGTCCCCATAACATGAGGACAGCGTACACATTATAGACCGGTCTATAACGGGAGAGCAAGGACCACAAGTTCACACGTTGCAACCAACTACAGAAATTCTTCACCAGATATTATTATACTAACATAAATATGTAAGCATACAAGTACACCACGAAATATTAATATAACAGACTTCATAATATATAACAATTACGAACAAAACGAAAACCAAATTATAAATCAGACCAGATAGTAAGGATAAAGTAAATTTACATATGTAAAGGAATATATAGGGTGATTCAGGAAGTTCCGGACAAATTTCTCCAGCGCATTCCTTGGCTCATTTCATGAAGAAAAGTCCACTAGGACCATGTCCGAAAATGCAAGGGTGCGAAATGGCAGCGGGCTTGTTGGAAAAGTCTTCAAGAGGCCTTTCAGAATCAATAAAAAAAGTAGAAAAAAGTCAAATCGCCGAAATACAGAGCTTTCAGAAAAAAATGGAAAAAAAATTCACATAACCTGAATTTGCTCAGCCAGATGGCAGGTAACTTTTGTTTTTTCTTGTGATGAAAGATAGCCATACCTCTTACCTTTCCAAAATGACCTAAACGAAGCCCAGAGGTCTTACCGTTCCAAAGTTATGACCATTTTACTGAAATGCAAAAATGTTTTTTTTTTGTTTTTGGAAGCGAAATAACAGCACACATTTTTTTGTTTTTGTAAATTAACACGTTTAAGATTTTATTTTATTGAAATTTTTGACTGAAGAATCAAACACATAAGGAAAAAAAACATTTGATGTTAAAGGAAGTTTTCAATGTGGTTCCCATTTTCTACTAAACACAATTGCAGCCGTTTGCGAACCACATCCGCCACGTTTAGTTCACTCATCTTTTCACGAACTTTCACCGCAGCTT
This sequence comes from Phaonia tiefii, assembly GCA_963931995.1. Taxonomy (NCBI): domain Eukaryota; kingdom Metazoa; phylum Arthropoda; class Insecta; order Diptera; family Muscidae; genus Phaonia; species Phaonia tiefii. Next base: position 142,972,438 of record OZ008369.1, read on the forward strand.
CCTCAATGCGTGCAAGTAACTGCTCACGATTGTGGATCTGCACACACAATCTTTCATGTAGCCCTACAAAAAAAATCAAGCGGTGTGAGATCTGGAGATCGTGCACGCAAACAAAAAAAACGTTTATTGCTCGGTTGTCACAACAATACTTTGATTGATTTGTATTAATTTATTAATCGCAACCGTTTATGTAGTTCTCCCAAATAAACTCATGTATCGTAAATGTGTATCATGTTGTTGCAAACGAGATATCGTTTGCATTCAACGCGTACAAAATTACATTTGTCGCAAGTTAAAAACCGTTTGCGATAACTGAAATTAGCCATTTTTCTAATGAGTACGAAGAACGTAAATATCTCTCATTCTCTCTTTCTGTCGACTGTATACACAGTCCACTCGTTTGACATACACACTCACGCATACACGTTGTAGTTTGCTGCGCTTTTAGTTGTTATTTGATTGCAAGGCGAGACGGAAGTGTTAGTAGACACTGAAAAGATAGACAAAAATTCCAACTATTTTTAAAACAAACTTTATGGTTAAAACCAAAGTCATAAAAGTTGGAAATTTACACAAAAAAGAGCTTATGGAAGCCAAAAATATAAATTTTAATGTATGTATAAGTAATGTTGTACTGAATAGAGTAACTACAACTACAATTCGGGTGCTGTAACTACAACTCGGTTGCTGTCACCGAAAGAACAGTTGGTGGAACCGTTTTTCGTTTATCACAAACATTTTTCAGCTTTAATTTTTCATAACTCGTTTACTGCAAACGTTTTTCAGTTCTCGCAAACGTTTTTTTAGTTAGGATCAACTACAACTCGATTGCTGTAACCGAGGGAACAGTTGGCGGAGCCGTTTTTTGTTTCTCGCAAACGTTTTTTTTAGCTTATGTTTTTCATAACTCGTTTGCTGCAAACATTTTTCGGTTCTCCCAAACGAAATGATATGTATGGCTTAACAGAAGTTCGTTTCTCCCAACTACAGTCCCCAAACGAACTTCAGTTATCTGAGATTTCGTTTGGGAGGAACGAGTTTTTTCTTTGCGTGTGACGGCCAGGTCCAGCTCGTCCAATCCAATGTCGAAGGACATTTGTTGGTAGAAAACATGATTTCGTACCGCAAGAGGTACTTCCTCTAGGATTTCAGGCATGACTTCTTGCAAAAAGACAAATAATTTTGCGAATTTAACCTGGGCCGAAGTACTTTTGACCCAATCAAGGTGTTGTCGATGATGCCAGCCCAAACGTTGACGGCAAATCGGTGTTAAAATTCTGTTTCTTTCTTGTTGTGGGGATTGTCATGTGCCCATTCGTGCAAATTATGGAAATTAGTTATGCCTCGTGAATTGCGCTTCGTCGGTCCACACAATCGAACGTAAAAACATAAATGCGTGTTCATCACGTTGCAACATCTCACGGCAAAAGTTGACGCGTAGTGGCAAATCGTTCTTGAACTGGTGTGAAATGGAATGGATGTTTTTTTTCTTTGTGAAGGACGCGCCATACTTTTGACTCTGCCACACCAACTTGGACCGCGATTCGTCTTGTGCTTGTCGTTGGGTTCTCGTCGTCCAAAATTAACTCTTCAACTGCAACGTCGTGTTGTTCATTTCCGGGACGCTCCATTTGTGTAAACAACGTATCTTCACGAAATCGGCGGTGCGTCTCACTGAATGTTGTTCGGTTTGGTGGTCGTCGATTAGGAAAACGTAATGCATATTCACGCGCAGCAGCTCTTGCATTACCATCTCAGAATCCATACATGTAACGAATGTCTGCTAATTCTTCGTTTGAATAAGTTGCCATTTTTACTAATTCAAAACACAACGTACTCGAAACTGTTGCTGCAGCAGAGATTAGCGTAAACTTTTACTTTTTTGTCAGATAGAAAACTCATCATGTGTGTGGTTATTTAAAAATTGCCCTAAAAGACGCCCAGGGATTTTTTTCCTTTGTGTTTGATTCTTCAGCCAAAAATTTCAATAAAATAAAATCTTAAACGTGTTAATGTACAAAAACAAATAAATGTGTGCTGACATTTCGCTTCCAAAAACAAAAAAAACATTTTTGCATTCAGTAAAATGGTCATAACTTTGGAACAGTAAGACCTCTGGGCTTTGTTTAGATCATTTTGGAAAGGTAAGAGGTATGGCCATCTTTCAAAAACATAAGTTACCTGCCATCTGGCTGAGCAAATTGAGGTTATGTGAATTTTTTTCCCGAAAGCTCTGTATCTCGGCGATTTGACTTTTTTTCTATTTTTTTATTGATTCTGAAAGGCCTCTTAAAGTCCTTTCCAACAAGCAAGACCTTTCCCTTGCATTTTCGGACATGGTCCTAGTGGACTTTTCTTCATGAAATGAGCCAAGGAATACGCTGGAGAAATTTGTCCGGAACTTCCTGAATCACTCTGTATAGCACTAATGCAATCGATTCAAATGACAAATTATCCTAGACTTTGTAGTTTCGCAACTACCAGTGAAATCAATAAACTGATATAGCTCATTAAAGTCACGACACGTTCTCCTAACTGGATCAAAGGACGCATAATTCGAACGCTGAAACTCGATGTGAATGAGTTTATAGTTAGTGCCTCGTGGGTCTCAATCGGATATTTATGAAAATCTTAGATAACAGAACTTCAGAATATATACATCCATCAATTATCTTCAAAACTGTAATAGAGTTTATCATGGTACGTCTACTACTAAGAGTCGGCAATCTGATCAATGCTAGTCTACTGCTATACGAAGGAAGATAATGGTTCGGGTTCTATTGAAGGTTTCTCAGACAAAAAATTAAGAAACTGTTTCTGGACCGATTCAATCATATTAACATACAAATTGTACTGGGGGTCCCAAACAACTGATCCATATTCGAGACTAGGGCGGACTAGTGAAGTAAAAAGATTTTTCGTAACGTAGGTCCAGAACGCCATAAGCCTTATTTACCATCGTAATAATGTGGGTGTTGAAATTCAATTTTCAGTCCAAGAGAACACCAAGATCAACAAATGAATCCACCGATTCAAGAACATTGCCACCTAAAATGTATTTTGCCGAAAAGAATGATGACCTAGAGAACAGCATATGCTTACATTCCGCAAAATTAAGCTCCATAAAATTTGTGTCGCACCACGTCTGGAAAGTAGACAAATCCCTCTGAAGTAGAGTATATTGACAAGGATCTTCATAAGAAAAATAGATCTTCACGTCATCAGCGTACATTAACAATTTAGAGTGCATTATGGAGGCGGGTAAGTCGTTAATGAATAACAAGAATAGAACCGGGCCAAGATGACTGCCCTGAGGCACCCCAGATGACACAAAAATAGATCTTGAGAATGATCGGCCAAATGATACCATCTGTTCTCGGTTCCTTAAGTAAGAACTAATCCAATTCAGCATGTTACAATTAAAACCCATTGCCTAATAACAAATTGTGGTTAACTTTATCAAAAGCCTTACTAAAATCGGTTAAAATCACATCAGTTTGATCTCCATTAATAAAAGCGTCCATAATAGAAGAGGAAAACTGAAGCAAATTAGTCACGGTGGAACGACCCTTCCGAAAGCCATGTTGACATGGATCTAAACTAGAGGAAACCTGATGAGAAATTACCTCTCTGACTAACTTCTCAAAAAGTTTAGGAATGGCACTCAATTTTGCAAATCCCCTATAATTTGCAACATTTACTAAACTATCAGAATTGTGGAGAGGGATTATAACGGGTTTTTCAATAAGAGCGCTACAAAAGATTTTTTAAATAAAACCGGTTTTAGATACCAATGAAATTCTTTATTCCTGTGAAAGTACGTTCGATGCCATTATGTATGGAACTCGATTTCTTTTGCATGGCCACCACGGGCGCGCTTGCAGAAGTCCAGACGCTGAACCCAATTTTCGACGGTTTTCAAGCATAAATCGGCCGATACTGCTGCAATTTCACGTTCGATATTCGTACGAAGTTCATCAATCGTCGCCTGCTTGTTGGCATAGGCCATAGACTTAACGTAGCCCCGCGGCAAATAATCTAACGGCGTCAAATCGCAAGACCGAGGCGGCCAATCGACTGGGCCATTTCGTGAGATAACACGTTCACCAAACTTGGTTTCCAATAAATTGATTGTGGCATTCGCTGTGTGGCTTGTGGCGCCGTCCTGTTGGAACCACATGTGCTCCAAGTCCCTATTATCCAAATGGGGCAAAAGTATTCGGTTATCATTGAACGGTAGCGATTCGCATTCAGACTAATGTGCCGTTCTTGATAATCACGTAAGAAGTACGGCCCAGTGACGCCTTCGGCCCCTAAACCGCACCAAACCGTAATTTTTTCGGGATGCAATGATGACTCATGGATTACGAGTGGATTGCTGTCTGACCAATACCGCATATTTTGCTTATTGACGAAGCCATTCAGCCAGAAATCAGCCCCATCGCTGAAGATGATTTTCCGATGAAAATCCGAATCATTTCCAAGTTGTTGCTCAGCCCAATTCACGAACTTACGACGCTTATGGTGGTCAAGCGGCTGCAGTTCTTGCGTCAGTTTGATCTTGTAAGGATGTAGGCCAAGATCTTTTCGCAAAATTCGCCACAACGACGGCTTTCTTGAACTGAAGCCTCAGCGGCAGCAATATTCTCGACACTACGGGCACTTCTTTGTCTCACTGGCACGGGAACATTTTGTACTGTGCCTGTGGATTCAAATGTTTTCACTAGACGCTCAATTGTTGATCTGGTAGGACGATTATGACGACCATAAATTGGACGTAGCGCTCTTAAAGTTGAGGCCACTGACTCCAAATTTCGGTAGTAAATTTTAATAATTTCGACATGCTGAAGAGAAATGTCAAAAGAGCGGGAAAAAATATGGCGTCGTTTGCTGTCCCAGGAAAATGACCGAACTTCAACGAAGCGTTAAATAAGAGAGTCAACGGTAAGCTGAGAGAATTCGAGCAGTATTTCAACATAGAGTCCGGGATACCATCAGCACCAGCTTTATTCGAGGCTTTCAATCTGATCAAGTTATCTAACAACCACGAAGAATTTACGACAGGTGCATCAAACGGAATGGTAGAGCGGACAGTGTACGGGTATGATTTGGAAACATCATAGGCTCGGGTGGAATAAATAGGGGTGTGGAAGACATATTACGCTTCAAGTTAACAAATCTAAAGAATGATTTGGGATTCCGTTTAAAATTAGCCTTCAACTTATCCAAATATTATCTGTAACTCTCACGAGATTTAGAGTTGTATCTACTCCTAGCAACAATATACCTAGTATAGTCTGCTAGCCGTCCAGATTTTTATACTTTTTCGAACATCTATTCCTTACATTCTTGAGACTGTTTAAAAAAAATTTAAATGTATATAGTATAAACTGTATGAAATTTAGAACAAACATTACCCCTTCCATACATTTGTACTGAATTTTCTTTCACATTAAATTGTGTTTCAAAATGTGGAAAAAAATTTTCTACATAAAACTAAAAAAGGCAAGACGAAATGTTTTGGGAAAATATCTACACTGATTTTCATTTGTTTTTTTTTTCAATTTGCGGAATATATTGTGTTAATTACAAGCTATTATAAAACATACAAAAACTTTGCCTTCGCAAATTTAGAATACATTTAATTTTACTTTCTATCATTTGGTATGTGTTGGCTTATAAGAAAGAATATATTATTGTTTTATGAACCAAAATAAAAACGTCCGGTGTGTTTTCAGTCGAAAACATTCGATTTTTATTCAAAAATATATGTACGTTATTTAAAAGTTAAAAGGAAAAAAAGGAAAATTGGGCAAAATCTCAAAAATTATGCTAAAAATTTGACGAAAAAATTAATATATTGGAAATATTTCGTGTAAATTATGTTAAAAAGCATTTAGCATCGTGTTTCAAAAAACTGGTGCTGAAGCCAAAAAACCACGCGACCGTAGAAAAATATGATAATTTAAATGGATATTTAAGAAAAGATACTTTTTGTAAAAATATTTTATATTTTTGTATATTTTTAGATCCTTTTAGAATAATTTTTTTTAAAAAAAAGGTATTTATTAAAAGCTAAGTTTTTTTAAGAAATGATACTATTTTTAAGAAGTAGTACTTTCTGTAAGAAAAAGCTATAAGAGTATGAATTTTTTTTACAAATAAGTACTCTTTTCAAGTACTCTTTCAACTGTTTAAACAAGTTGTACTCTTTTTAGGAAAAGGTTATTTTTTAAGAAAATTTATTGATTTTCTGAAATAATACTTACTTGTCTCAAGAAAATAAAAGGTATTATTTTATTTTTAAGAAAATATACTAAATATTGGTTACAACTTCCCATTAAAAAGGAAAAGGTTGTTTTTTTAGATAAATTACTTATTTTCAGAATGGGTACTTATCTCAGGAAAAGAAAAGGTACTGTTTTATTTTTAAGAAAATCTAATTTTAAGAAAATAAAGTTTTGTAAGAAAAGGTATTTTGTTTAAGAAAAGGTTTTCTTTTGAAGGAAAGGTTTTTTTTCAAGAAATGGCAATGTTTTTTAGAAGTGGTCCTCTTTTCAAGAGTAGGTAACTTATCTCAAGAAAAGTTAGTTTGTTTCACAAGATAGATACTCTTTAAAGAAAAGGTAGTTTTTTAAGGAAATGTAATTTATTGTAAGAAAATGTAGTATTTTAAGAAAAGGTACTTTTTGTAAGGAAATTTACTTTTTTAAGCAAATGTACTTCTTTAAGATAAGTTATTTTTTTTAAGAAAATGTACTTTGTTACTGTTAAATTTACTTTTATTTAAGAAGTTGTTCTTTTTTCACTTTGGCTTTTCTAAATTTTCTTTGTAGTGGGTTCAAAACTACAATACTTATGTACAGTAAATATTGGTTCCAGGCTTCACCTAGAAAACTTCCCATTAAACAAGAAATTTCTCAACATATGTGATACATCTAGTTAGTCTAGATACAATCCAAAGCAAAGCAAACAATATATGTAGTTGATAATGCATAATAGTGTTAAAACAAAAGTTGTTTAAATTTTTTTCATTCAGCCCTCATGCCGCAACGTGCGATAAGAAATTTCGTTCCAAAAAAAATTTTGAAAAATTTGTTGATGGAAAACTGTGCAATATCTCAAAAATTATGCTAAAAATTTTAAATAATTTAAAAATATTTCAAATATTTCTTGAAAACTATGCTAAAAAGTATTTAGCATCATGTTTATAAAAAATTTTGCTAAAAAAGCATTAAATATGCCAAACTGGCAACACCGGTCGCCATCCGTCTCTTTGCGTTCTCTCGATTACGACGAGGTAGTAGGTCAGTTCATCGAGTTCGAATTGCTGTTGTATGTTAGTTACTCTTTGGTTGATCATACAACAGAAATAGAAGGGAATGCGTATTAATGGGTGTTCGATAACTAAACATCAACTTCGATTTTGCCCTTACACTCTCAAACTAGTGGAGGTAACTTCATGTTCTTGTCAGATGTCGAAATGAAAGGTGGTGAGCGCATTGCCAAAATATCAAAAATTTTAGGAAAAAACCCTATTTTTATTTTCTTTAAATATTTATAAATAACACTACAAATGATATTCATTTCGTTTATATTTTTCCGATAATGTTTAATTTATTTATTTTTTGGTTCATTTATTTACATTTTGCCGATAATGTTTCCTCATGAACGCTTCTCATCGAAATGCGTATGAAAGTTGATGAAACTTCCCCTTACACTGATGGATAAGTTGATATCAACTTCAAAAAATCAAAATCGCTTTGAGTTTACATCAACTAGTTTGTACAAACCACCAACTTCACCTTACACCATGGATAAGTTGATGTCAACTTGAAGTCGCTGCAACTTATCCACAGGCCTAAGGGCCCCTTTAGGCTTCGATGCAACCAACATAAAACATAATTTAGTCGTCATTAGCATCAATCAAACGCTATTTAAATTAAGTTTGCTGCTTGGTTTTCTTCTGGTTGCTTAGCGCTCTACTTCATAGTCGATCAGCTAGTAACAATAATAGTAAACAATTATTCACATTATCTGTTACAAAGGGGTAACGAACAAACAGGCTAATAATCGTCCAAGAATATCGATTTATCGGTAGCGATGTTTTATAGAACTATTTAAAACGATTTAAACATAAAACTTTACTATCGACCAGAGTTCGGACCGTTTTCGAGTTATAGCCACTTTTTATTTTAGCGATTTTTCGAAAAAAAATTCTTCCATACGAATTGGACCACTTTATGAAAACCCCTTAGAAACCAGCAAAAATTGGTTATTTTTTCAATTGGAGATATAGAGAGGGTAACTCATTACCCACTGCTATCGACAAAACGATTCTAATTCGAAAATCGGTTCTAACAAAATAAGTTCATAAAAATAAATGGTTTCCCATTACATCCCATGAAGGGACTGGGGAGAACTTCTCACAATCACTGAGCTGTGCGCTTTCCAGTTTTCACTCACTGAATACACTGAATCACAAAATAAGTTCACATCAATTTAAAATAACAAAGAAGAAACAGATAATATTACCTCTTTTCGATCATTGCGGTTCTCTTGAAACGTATGAAGATATTCATGCAACGATATCGTATTTGTCGGTGGTGCTGTTGAATAACAGAACTACATATTTAAAAAAATTGATTAATACTACATCACGACCGACAAATCATTACGAGATGATAATAAGCGTGTTTCGGTTAGACCGCTTGCTTATATATTCGCTTGTTTTGTATGAAGCACTTAGCGAAGACTTCGCGAGAACTTAGCGACGAGAATCATTTTCGCTAAGTATAAACAAATTTTTGCTTGACATCTTTTACCGTTTTGAGGAGAGTATGATATCCGAGGGCCTTCGATCCGACAATGTTTTTCGATAACAGACCCCAAAATAAGGAGAACAAATTAAATACAGTTTTTCGATAACTCATTTTGTTATCGAGATATCGTGGGTTGAAATTTTAAAAAATGAATACCTCTTTTACCAATTTACTCAAAATAAGCCCAAATTGTAAATAAAAGTTATCCATAACTTCTTTAGTTATCGAAATATCTGTAGCTGTAACGTTTTATATGGACTACTTTCAACAATTTTATTTGTATTTTTTTACCAATCCAATGAACAAAAGAACAAAAAATTAAAAATTACTCGCGCGATTTTTTTTAATGACCCTATTACAATGAACCAATGAGCAAAAAGACAACAAAAAATTTCTAAATAATAATAAAAATAAATAATAATCCGCAACTGCATAAACTTGACATATAATGCAAAGATCCCTGCGTTTAATTTCAAAATTTCTCAATTTCAGTATTTCTTGCCAAATTACAATGTTTACCAATCCAATATTAAATATCTCGATAACTACTACAGTTATCGATAAATTTTATTTCAATTTTCCGAATAATTTTTAAAGTTCTACAGAAAAACTGATCTTTTTCACAAAACGGTGAAACAAAGTTATCGATTTTATAAAACTTTAACCCTCAATATTTTGATAACTAGGCGAGTTATCGATAACTTTTATTTAATTTTTTTGGCTTTCTTTCGAATGTTATAAAAATAAAATTTATCGAAATGAGAGCCACGGAAATCGTACTCTTGGCAATATCTCGATAACTACTACAGCTATCGATAAATTTTATTCTACAGAAAACGTTATCTTTTTGAGTAAAACGTTGAAAAAAAGTTATCGATTTTTTAAAATTTTAACCCTCAATATATTTTTATTATTTCGGTTTTTTTGGGGTGTTCTAAAAAAAAAGTTATCGAAATGAGGGGCCACGGATATCGTACTCTTGCCACCGTTTTCAACCCCTATTCTTATTTTTTAATAAAATGACTTATCGCTAAATTGCCGTTTTCTTTGCAACTTAGGGTGCGTACAGAGTGGCCGCTTGTTGCCGAGCCGAGCCGAGCCGACTGACGCTTATTGCGAGAAGTTGTTCATGCGAGAAACAAGTTTGAGTGTGCATAGTGGATGCGAGAATCAGCGCTGATATTTTATCTATTATCTGTGTTTTATATTTGTTTGTATATTTTATTTACTTCTTTTATTAATTTTTTTTTTAAATTTTGTTTATAAGTTTTTTTTAATTTTTTTTATAATTTTATTTAATTTTTATTATTTATTTGAATTTTTATTTTTTTGTTTAATTTTTATTTTATTTTTTAATTTTTATTTGATTTTTAATTTTTATTATTTTTTAATTTTTTGATTGCATGTTTTATTTACTTTTTCTGAAATTTTAGTTTTTATTTTCTTTTTATGTTTTCCAAACAAGTTGAAGTCATAACAACATAAAATAAACTATGTTATCGGCGCTGAAATACACTTTGGAACTGTTTTCTCGCACTCAATCAGCTTTGCGCTCTGACCAGCTCGGCGCCCACTATGACCTGTTCGCGCTTATTTGTACTAATTTGTATAGTACCAGTTTTCTCGCATTGGTTCTCGCAATAAGCGTCAGTCGGCTCGGCTCGGCAACAAGCGGCCACTGTGTACGCACCCTTAACAAGCGACAATCGATTGCTTGTAATCAAAACACGACTATCGTTTCTGAAGTTGTTACTCAAAAACGCCGCTAGAGAAATTCCAAAATTATTTGCTATTATTTGTTTTCCTCTTTTCATGTGTGTGTGTGTGCGTGGGTTCTACACAAAAAAAGTTAACGGAAAAGGAATCCGAAATAAACTCCTACTCTATTCTTTTCCTTTCTATTAAGTTTTCTACATATATTTACCTTCTTTTGCAAGTATGAAGTTATTACAATTTCTTAATGCACGAATACCCCCTCCCACTCGACTTAAACTACAATTGTTGTAAACACTTACCATATGTGCGGAATTTATGTATGTATGTATATATTTATAAGTATCTACACACATGTTGAATAAAGCCGTTTCCCGTTACTAGAATTTGATTGTTTTTGCATTTACTTTAATGTCCCAACAAAACACAAACTCGCGACGCAACCGAACAACCGACGGATAACGAGTAACATGAACAAATGATCTAAAGTTCTAATCAAAAAACGTAAGAGTTTTTAACACGAAACACTGTTTCTATACGCAAAATACATAAACCATAATCGATCGAATGGGACGATGAATACGCGACGCACTATCAACGCAAAGCTAAAAGAAATCAAGCCGGATCTATATTCTGAATTCTGGCATTTAACACTTTATTAAATTCTAACAACAAATAGTTGAATTAATTACATTCACCGTTTAACCCTCTAACCGGCGAATTTTTGTTTTCAATGAAAAAATTCATATAGGCTAATTTGAGGTTGAAAAAAACGAATTTGAAGTCAAAAATTCAAAAAATCAAAGGGTTTCCCCCTAGAAGTAAATTTATGTACCCAGCCTTTAGGCGGACTTGCCTGGTATGTCGTATTTAAAATAGTGCACGAATTTTCTTTATATATATTTTTATTATTGAAAAAAAGGCACAAAATTATTACAGTTGTTGCAAATAAGAAAACTAATCAAGATTATTGAGTATGAAAAAGCTGAAAACATTTTTTATTTGCCGACAAACATAAATTGAGGTTGCATTTGGTGCAAAACATTTGCGTTTCTGCTTTACAACCAGGCATTTTACACATCCGCTTTCCGGTTCGATCTAAATGATCGGGAATATGACCAATGCCATCGTACCTTATGTCAGCTGGAGGTGCGTAAGTTTTTCTCATTTTTGGCTCCGAGTAATTTGAGCAAGCGGTAGAGGGTCGTCCAACTGGGTTTTTGCTGCTTTTTTGAATGTTGCACAGAACGTCAGCTACTTCTGCAGATGATGAGAGGTATGTGATGGCGGATGGTGGGTGGGAGGTATGGGAGTGGGTGGCAGGTATGGGAGTGGGTGGGATGTATGGGTGGGTGGGGGATATGTGTGGGTGGGTAGTTGGGAGGGTGGGATGTATATGTGGGTGGGTGTGGGAGGCATGTGTGGGTGGGATGTATGTGTGGGTGAGTGGAAGTTATGTATGGGTGGGTGAGTGGGAGCTATGTACGTGTGGGTGGGAGGTATATATGTGTGTGGGGGTGGGAGGTATATATGGGTGGGTGAGCGAGTGGTAGGTATTTGTGGGAGATGTGGGTGATTGGAAGGCATGTGTGGGTATGTGGGAATTATCTGTGTGTGTTTGGGGGTGGGTGAGCGAGTGGTAGGGATATTTGTGGTGTGTTTGTGTGTGTGGATGGGAAGTAAGAGTGGAAGGTATTTGGAGGTGGCAATTGGGAGGCATGTGTGGGTCTTTAGGAGTTATGAGTGTGCGGATGGAAGGTATATAAGTGTGTGGGTGGGTGGGTCGTATGGATGGGAAGTAAGGGGTGGGTAGAGGTATGTGTGGGTGGTGGGTAGGTTAGGAGGGTGGTGGTCGGTATGTATGGGTGGGAGTGAGAGGGGGTACCGAGGAGGAACCAACCGTGGAGATAGTGACCTTGGAAACACGGGACGGTGGGTCGGCTCGTGGTGACACCTGCGCTCCGTCCAAGTTTCCTGGAGGTGATAATGGGCAGTTGGTGGTGGTATGGACGGTATGTGAATGGGTTGGGAGGTTGGTTGGGGTGGTGGTGGTTCAGATGATGAGAGGTATGTGATGGCGGATGGTGGGTGGGAGGTATGGGAGCAAGCTGGCGCCGCTGCCAAAAGGAAAGAAATTATAATTATTTAAAAGGTATCATAAAAGGTATTTATGCTCACTTGTCGTTATAGTATCTTCATGGTTGGCATCTAAACTGCTAATTGTCGAGAAGAAGTCACTGCTGGATGCATTTTCCAATTGCTCAATATAGTTACTCATATGTGCAAGGTCATCATCGCATATCAAAAACTCGTCATCATCACTTTCTCCTTCGTTCAACTCATATTCAGAATCATTTTCTTCATCTTCCACAGATTCCATAAACCTAACGATCTCTTCTTCGGTCATCCGCGACAAACTGCTGCGTTTATGATTACGCGAATACATTTTCTTCACTTCTAATAGACAAACCTGATATGAAATAAATAACTTTGTAGTTAAATCATGATAGTTCATGCAATAAAAACGATATAGAGTAAAAAAACACAAAAATTAGCAAACGGAAAAAATTACCCCGCAACAGGCAAGTCCGCCTTTAGACGTAGTGGGGTTTTTGGGTCCTGGAAGCCTTAGCTTTTCCGGAATGCAAATTTGTATTTTTTCATCACATTCTACAATAATAAATGTACTTACAGATAATTTTTTGTCAAAGATCAGAACACTTCAAACTAATTTTTTTATTTTTCGAAAATTCACTTTCTGCACAAATAATTTTTTTTGCAAATTGTAAACAAACTTTGCACTCTGATAAGCACAGCAATTAACAGCTGTCACCCACAACAATAAAACCAATATTGCCACACTATGCACATATTTAACGAAACGGGGATGTAAAAATTGGGGGAAAATTTTTTTTTTTAATATGTTTTCTGGCGGTTTATATTAACCCCGCCTTTTGGCGGATCTGCCGGTTAGAGGGTTAAACTCTAACCTACGGAAGTTCCGCACACAAACAGACGGACGTTTAAAATACAACTGAGGATGAGCCAGTTGAGCGCACTGCAGGAAATGCAGTTATTTGTGCCTTAAACGAAAAGCTCTTTTGATCTAAAGCTGGACTCTCTCTTGTTAAAAGAGTTGCCTGCATGCCATTTTTAGTTAATATCAACACTTTTTTGCCCATGATCTAATTTCTCCAAAATTTGCATTACTGGGCAATTTTAAGTTCATAATTAATTATCTGATTATTTGGTTATGATGTTAACAAGAGTTTGATCTTGCATCGAGTTTTTCGGTGGTCTGGTTAATTACATAATCATTTGTTCTAATGTGTGAGGAAATATGATTACACATCAGAATTTAAAAAATGTTATATTTTATTTTATAAAAGAATGTTGGTCCCTTATTTTGAAACTTTTTCGAAATTTTGTATATCAATTTTGTACAACAAAGGGAATAAAATAGAACAAACATCTTAAATAACTTAGTTATGTATGTGTATTGGACGTCGGTCGGTGGTGCAATAATTCGCGCACACCTCTTATACATGAGATTGTGGGCTAAAACCCTGCTCTGAGTATATAGCCATGGAAAGGCTTCTCAAAATACCGTTCGAAATCGGTGTAAAACTGTAGGTCCCAATCAGTGAGTGAAAACTGGAAACCGCACAACTCAGTGATTGTGAGAAGCTGTCCCCTGTCCCTTCATGGGATGTAATGGGAAACCATTTATTTATGTTTTTATGTGTATTGCAATGTGTTACGAAATCTAATATTTGATGCATCTAAATTTCGCTGTCTAATTTCTGTGAAACTTTCCTAACATTCACACCAACCATATCTAAATACATATATCGCATCTAATCGCATGGTAACTTATCTGTCCAATTAAAAACAGCATATTCAACCGATAATTGTTTAGCGGCAACATTTTGAATTTTAGCCGCTTTGTGCCACTTTCTGAGGTGAAATTATTGGTGTCGATTTCGTTCATAAACTTTATATATAAATTCAAAAAGTTTGAAAATATAATTGGGCGTGTCTGCATATATATCATTGAAAACTTTTTGAAATATCTAATTTAAAATGTCGTGTTAAACACTACAATGTTTTGGGTAAGTATTTGGAAAGATCGGATAAGAAATAAGTCTTCTTTCAAGATATACAATGATTTGTTTACCCCTCAACACAAAGAGATATTAATGTTTAAATATAAAATATATATCTACTAGCTGACCCGCCAGACGCTATCCTGCATAATATTTCAAACGATTTGTATGGTAGGTACCACGCCCCTTTGTCCATTTGGAGCGAATAGTAAATCTAAACCACCCAGGGCGCCACCCAAACGCATACAAAAAAATTTATTCATATCGGTCCAGAAGTTTAGGAGGAGTTCTGTCACAAACATACGTGCACTAGAATTATATATATATGTATATACTTATATATATTGTTACGAATAAGTAAAAGCTTTTGCTTACTGTTAATGACTCTACTAACAGTATGTAAACATCAGGCGGTTAGTGCTGCGCCTGAAAGTATGCATTGTAACAACGTACCAGCTCGCTAAACCAGTAGCATGAATTCACCTCAGTAAAGATAATTCTCCTGTGTAGGAGAATGTTCTACAAAGATAAACAACAACAACAACATCTAGTTTCTAGAAGGTTCTTGAATTTGCTAGATATATGTACCTTCATTTGTGTATGGTGAGTTGGTATAAATACGGGGGTCTTTGGAATGGAGAGTTCAGTTTGTGATTAAACCCCGTAAAGTACGCAACGCGAATTGATAGTAAAATACAAGACTTGTTAACGTGTTATAAATAAAGTAAACTGTTGTACTGTATAAATAAATAAAAGGAAGTGATACCGTTGTAATTATCGTAATTAAAAACGAACCTTGTTTTATTATTGGGAATAAAACAACGCAAAAAGGACGAATAAGGAAATTCGTAACATTGGTGTCAGAAGTGAAATTACGAATTAAGGACAACGATGAAGTTTGAAGAACTCAAAGTTGAACAACTAAAAAAGGAGTTGAGTAAATTGGATCAACCGACAGCTGGTAATAAGGTAGAGCTGCAGAGGCGATTAATAGAAGAATTCAAGCGCCGAAACATTGACATTGACAAATACCAGTTTGAGTGTAAAGAAGAAATGGAGGTATCTGCAAAGGAAGCAACTGGTAATATGGATGTTTCGACAATGTTTGCAGCCATGATGGAAAAATTTAACGAAAACTCTAGAATTATTAACGCGAAGCTGGACGATAATTCTAGAATTATTGAAAAGAAATTTGGCGAGAATTCTAGAATTATGGACGATAAATTAAGCGAGAATTCTAGAATTATTCAAGAAACATCAAATGCCACAAATGAGAAACTGCAAGAAATCTCCGAAGTTGTGAGCAATATGGAGATTCAAGTGAACGATAAATTCGAAAAGGTTGAAGAAAAAATCGAGGAAATGGGGCAGAAGATTGAAGAAGTCGAACATAAGTTCGAGGAAGTCGAACGGGAACTAAAAAACGATGTAAGCGAATTGCAAAGGAAAATGAATGAACTTCAGTTGCAAGAGGGTCCGGTGCGAGTAATTTCTGAAGGCTCTAGTAGATTGAAAGCTCCCAGTTTCGATGGCTCTACACCATTCGATGTTTTTAAATTCCAATTCGAAATGGTCGCAATTAAGAACTTGTGGAACAGCAACGACAAAGCCGTAGAGCTAATTTTAGCACTGAAAGGCAACGCAGCAGAAGTCCTTCAGAGCATTCCCGTCAGTGCCAGAAACAACTACGAGGATATACTGGCTGCGTTACAACGCAAGTATGGTGGCGATCACAAGATGGATCTATATCGCATGGAATTGAGAGGCCGAGTGCAAAAGCATAATGAAACGCTTCAGGACTTCGCAACCGAGGTGGAACGTTTGGTGTTGATGACTTATCCTGGTGAGTCCCACCCATTCTTGGATCAATTTAAGATTGAAGCATTCGTCAACGGCATCCGTGATCCTGACATAAAATACGTGACTTGTGCCACACAAAAAGCTACATTCGCCGAAACTGTTTCGTTCGCATTAGCACAGGAAACAGCAAAATTTGTGTCCAAGCCTCAAATACAAAGAGTTAGAAAAATTGAAATGGAGTCGGAGGCAGGAGATTTGAAGGGTGCCATAAACGATCTTAAAGAAATCACCCAAACCCTCAGCAAGGCGTTACCAGGCGAAAGTAAGCCCAGACCAAAGTGCTACAATTGCGACAAACCTGGTCATATTTCACGAAACTGCAGAGAGCCACGAAAACGATCAAGATCGAGCTCACCCCAACGTGGCAATAAACGGGTAAATTTTACTACACAAAATGAATCTCCGTTAAACTAAAACGAGCTAGCCCAGAGGGGCATGGACTAGCTCCCACAACCGAGGGCCCCACGATCTCCATCTCAATAATACAACAGAAAAACAACAACCTCACTGTCTACGGAGCTATCGGTGGTCGGAAGCGCATATTGACTATGGACACAGGCGCGTCACAATCTATCATCAGATCTGATTTGATAAATGGACCAATAGAATCGTTACATGGTGTAAGACTCCGCACAGCAACGGGTGAACCAGCAACTGTACATGGTAAAGTTAAATTGAAGTTAGCCATTGCCAACATGAGCATCGAACACGTGTTTATTGTCGCCGACATTGTAGATGAAGTGATAATTGGCGCAGATTTTATGATTGCCCAAGGCCTCAAGTTAGATATGGGGCAGCAAATTTTGACGTGGGCTAATGTGGAAATTCCTCTCAATGTGGGATACGACAATACAACACAGATTAAAAGGCTGATCGCTTACAAAGATGTAAAATTGCCACCAAAATCAGAAACCATAGTATGGGCCCGAATGGAGGGAGATTGTGAGATCGGCGGTTTGTGGGTAGTTGAACCGGCAAGTATAAACAACTATAACATCATCACTGCCAAAGCTCTAGTAAGAACTAATAATGAAGGATACTTGCCTGTACGAGTTCTAAATTTGTCCAACAACGAGGAGGTGATCGGCGACCGCACAGAAATTGCAGAATGTACACCAGTCGAGGCGGTCACCAACTGTGAAGTTAATTCTGACTGCAGCAAACCATCAGAAAAGGAGCAGAAAGTGCTGGAGTCGCATCTCAGTGAGTGGGTGCGAGAACTAAAGCCTTCTGATAGGAACAAAGCAAAGCAAATACTGTGGAAGCATGCGTCTGCCTTCGCCCTGAAAAAAGAATGCCAAGGTAGAACATCAATGGTAAAGCATGACATCAATACAGGGGAAGCGAGACCAATAAAACAGGCGCCCAGAAGTCTTCCACTTGCAAAAAGAGATGAGGTAAAGAAACTGGTAGCTGAAATGCAGAAGGATGGTGTAATCGAACCTTCTTCAAGTCCATGGAGCTCGCCGGTGGTACTAGTTAAGAAGAAAGACGGAAGTACCCGATTTTGTGTGGATTATAGAAAGCTCAACGACGTCACCAAAAAGGACAGTTATCCACTACCAAGAATTGATGACACATTGGATACGTTGTCAGGAACAAAATGGTTCTCCACGCTGGACTTGCAAAGTGGTTATTGGCAAGTAGAAATCAGCGAGAAAGATAAGGAGAAAACTGCATTCAGCGTAGGGGATGGTCTGTGGCAGTTTAAAGTAATGCCATTTGGACTATGTAACGCTCCAGCCACCTTCGAGCGATTAATGGAGTGCGTGTTGAAAGGACTTCATTGGCGAACATGCTTGGTGTACCTAGACGACATCATTGTCATGGGAAAAACATTCGATGAACACCTGAAGAATCTTAAAGAAGTCCTTCAACGTATAACCGCGGCTGGGTTGAAACTCAGCCCGAAGAAGTGTTCTCTGTTCCAGAAAGAAGTAAAATACTTGGGTCATCGAGTGACAGCAGATGGCATTTCCACCGATGAAGACAAAATCCTGACAGTGAAGGATTGGCCACGACCGCAGAATCTCCATGAATTACGCAGTTTTCTAGGACTCTGTACGTACTACAGACGGTTTGTGCCGGGTTTCGCCACAGTGGCTGCAAGTCTTCACGAGCTGACAATGAAAAGTCGGCCGTACTGTTGGAGCGAAAAACAAGAAGAGTCATTCCACCAACTGAAGCAATATTTATGCACGGCTCCTTTGCTTGCATATCCTGTTGCTGGAGAGAAATTCGTGTTGGATACTGACGCAAGTGGTTACGGAATAGGTAGCGTGCTCTCGCAGGAAATCAATGGCCAAGAAAAAGTTATTGGGTACTACAGCAGAATACTCTCAAAGCCAGAGAAAAATTACTGTGTTACGAGACGAGAGCTACTGGCCGTCATAGAGTGTGTCAAACACTACCACAAGTATCTGTACGGCCAGCCTTTCCAGTTAAGAACCGATCATGCGGCGCTAAGGTGGCTACTGCAATTCAAGAACCCCGAAGGCCAACTTGCTCGTTGGATTGAAAGACTGCAGAGCTATGACTTCAGCATTGAGCATAGAAAAGGAGGAAAACACGGTAATGCTGATGCCCTGTCACGTCGTTCATGCAAACTGGAATGCAAACACTGCTCAAAAGCAGAGGTGAAAGAAAACATCATTGACGTACGTCTGCTTCGACTAGAATCCAACGAAGACTGGTCAACAGCACAAAGAAGCGACCCTATACTGGCAAAAATCATTTCTGCAAAAGAAAATGGTGAAAGACCAACACGCAATGACATCGCCTCAGAGAGCCCCCTGATGAAAGCATACTGGGCCCAGTGGAACAGCCTAAAATTATTGGATGGTTGCCTATACCGGTTATGGGAAAGTGAGGATGGTAAAATAGTCAAAAAGTTAATAGTGGTACCTTCCTCCAAGGAAAAAGAGATAATGACAGAATTCCATAATGGCCCGAGCGGAGGACATCTAGGAATAACCAAGACCATTGAAAAGCTAAAGCAACGGTTCTACTGGATTGGCTGTCAACAAGCGGTAGCCGATTGGATAGCAAATTGCACCCAATGCATGACAGCTAAGGGACCAACGCGAAGAAGTCATGGCCACATGCAGCAATACAACTCAGGTGCACCCTTTGAGCGTATAGCTATGGATGTGGCTGGTCCATTTCCCGTCAGTAGCTCTGGAAACCAGTACGTCTTAGTGGTTATGGATTACTTCAGTAAATGGCCCGAAGTATACCCTGTTCCAAATCAGGAAGCGAAGACTATAATTAAAGTGTTTGTGGATAACTGGATATGCCGTTTTGGTGTCCCCTCGGAGCTCCATTCGGACCAGGGTAGGAATTTTGAATCGACCATCTTCAAAGAAATGTGTGAGTCATACGGTATTCGGAAAACAAGAACAACACCATTGCATCCTCAGTCTGACGGAATGGTTGAAAGATTCAACCGAACTCTTGAAGAATACCTAAGAAAAGTAGTCAGCGCAGATCAAAGAGATTGGGATGAACACATACCGAAGTTCCTTTTGGCATATAGGACGGCCACCCATGACTCCACTTCGCGAACACCCGCTAAAGTAATTTTCGGAAATGAGCTGAAGCTGCCTGGAGATTTGGAGTTTGGTACCATACCAGCGTCTGACCCTGCGAACAGTGATGTCAATTACCATGATACGGGGGATCTTAATGATCTCCATGAATTTGTGCGCAACAAATTAAAAATGGTCAGTAACAAAATGAAAGCCAGATACGACCGAGCGGCAAATTCAGAAGGATTTCATGAAGGCCAGCTAGTTTTACTGTTCAACCCACAGCGCAAGAAGGGTTTATCTCCAAAACTTCAGACTCACTGGGAAGGCCCTTACAAGGTTGTCAAACGAATAAATGACGTGGTTTATCGAATCCAGAAAAGCCAAAGTCCAAGAGCTAAAATGAAAGTCGTGCATTTGGAAAGACTAGCTCTGTATGGAAAACGGAGGGTTGAGCCTGCTCGGGACGAACAGGCTTAAGTGGGGGGCAGTGTTACGAATAAGTAAAAGCTTTTGCTTACTGTTAATGACTCTACTAACAGTATGTAAACATCAGGCGGTTAGTGCTGCGCCTGAAAGTATGCATTGTAACAACGTACCAGCTCGCTAAACCAGTAGCATGAATTCACCTCAGTAAAGATAATTCTCCTGTGTAGGAGAATGTTCTACAAAGATAAACAACAACAACAACATCTAGTTTCTAGAAGGTTCTTGAATTCGCTAGATATATGTACCTTCATTTGTGTATGGTGAGTTGGTATAAATAGCGGAGGTCTTTGGAATGGAGAGTTCAGTTTGTGATTAAACCCCGTAAAGTACGCAACGCGAATTGATAGTAAAATACAAGACTTGTTAACGTGTTATAAATAAAGTAAACTGTTGTACTGTATAAATAAATAAAAGGAAGTGATACCGTTGTTTTATTATTGGGAATAAAACAACGCAAAAAGGACGAATAAGGAAATTCGTAACAATATATATAAATATATATATTTTGTAGAAGCGCATGCGCAATATGTGCGAAAATAAATATAATACGGACGAAAGTAACTAAAGAGTGAACTTTTGTTAAAAATTTACAGTTTTCCAGCATAGAAGATTCAGTTGAAAAGAGGTGCGAAAAGATTTGGAAATTGTTTTTTATTATCTATCATTCGATGGGAATTTTTACTTAGAAGACTAGTTTTCGATGTCCTTTGAGCTATAAGGGTCAAGGGCAAATTAAAAAAACAGTCGGAACAAACATTTTAACTCTCGTTGACGGTCGAACGTTTCGAAGTTTGTGACTCTTCTCATCTGTGCCTTAGCGTTCTACGACAGATTGGAAATTAGTTTTGAATTATTTCTGAATTTGGCAAAATACAAATATATATTTTTCGTAAAATGTTGATATAAATCTAAAAGTATTGCTTAGATATATGCGAAGATCCATCGCCGAATTGAAAATAATTTCATGAACCTGAAAAATTGCATCACTGCAACGAATATATTTCATTACTGTGATGAATATGTTCCAACAAGCATGGCAAAATTGAAATATTTTTTACATTTTAATTTAAAAATAAAACGTTATTTTTAAATATAAATACAGCTGTGAAATTTGAGATTGAAACACCAATAAAAATATTCAATTCATTTCAACAAAAACCAATTCAATTGAGTTCAATTCAATTGAGAAGATAACAAGAATTGAACTGAATTAGACTAAGTTAGATCAGATTGAATTGAATTGACTTGGACTTAATTGATGAGATTGAATTGAATTGCATTGAATTGGATTGAATTGAATGCAATTGAATTGAATTCAATTGAATTGAATGCAATTGAATTGAATTTAATTTAATTGAGCTGAATTGAATTAACTGATGTGTTTTTTAGCGTAAAATTTAATAATATTAAAATCTGACAAATGCTGCTATATTCTCAGAATAATAATGACTCTTTTTACGGGCAAACAAAACAAGACAAGAAAATATTATTTTGTGTTGATTTTGATTAATTTTTTTAACAAAAATTGGAACATTTTTCCCATACGAAACGAAAAAACAGAAAAATAACACTAATTCAAAATGAAAGTTAACCGGTTTCACCGGTTTTCCCACTTCTGTGAAACCAAACACCGGTTTTCAGAAAGTGATTTTTCGAATAACCCGAAAACCGGTTATACGAAAATGCCGGCTTTTTAACACTCTAATAAGGAGCCGCTGAAAATCGATTAATTGCCTATACAAAGTGGTCAGAAAATTAATTTCGCAGGGAATAAAATCAACCCCGATTATTTCTTTAATCTAACAAAAAAGTGCTGAATTGAACTAAACATCCGACGTTGGTAACACTGTTTACAAGAGAGAGTCGAGCTGCCGATCAAAAGAGCTTTTCGTTGGAACCTCTCATATTTTACCGTTCGTCGGTCTCCCAGCGGAAAAAATACACCTTACGTAATCGCTGACTTAAGGTATATTTAGTCGCCGTCAGTGGTGATTATGTCGCTTATGTTTCCCCTTGCATTTAACATAAAAGTGTCCTAGGCTGTTAATCGGTGACTCTTCGCCACAATATACATACATACGTAACGATATCATCGGGTCTGCTTATAGTCCCACTGATTTTGTTATTAGGAAAGTAATTAAATCTGTATTTATAAAACTGAATGTAAAAACTTATTTATTTTGTTTTTTTTTTTTTAAGCTTTCATATGTAACGCCGTCTTCTTAACAGCTTCTGTAAGTTAAAAAGAGTAACATTTTACTTAAAGTATTAAAATGTGGTAAAATGGCTTCATGTAGGGCTTTCAAATCTTTTAGACCTCTTTTGCCATTCACGCCGTCATAGTTAGTGACCAAGTAGACGTCCATAAGAACAAAAAATATTTTTTGCATTTTTTGAATCGGGTAATGGGATCATCATTCCAAGTCAGTGCAGTCAGCATGCTTGGCACGCACATACATATACAGTGTCGGTCAAAAAAATAGCACCAACGTCAAAAACTATTGTCATTCCAATAAAAAATTAAATTCTGTGCTTATTACACTAGGTCACAAATAACAAAATTTTCTCTGTGATTTGTTTCTAGCATACTTTTTCTCATTGATTTTGACCTACTAAACACGAAAATGAGTTTTAAAAATATTTCTGTTGATTGGTTTTCGAGATACAAATTTTTGAACTTTTTTTTTTAAATTTTTGGAGGTACACTTACAATTTTGAGCATATCTTTCGTCTTCTTTGACGTATTTGATCCTACTACTACTCAAATTAAAGCAAATTGAGCCGTCTACAACTCATTCTCAGAAAATTTTCAAATCGGGTGAGTAGTTTTGATGTTGGCGGCTTAAAAAGGTTAAAAAAGTGCGTTTTTTTAGTAAAAATGTGGCAGAAAAATTCATATAAAAATTCATATAAAATATAAAACGCGATGCTAACAGCGATTTTGGTTTTTTTACGTATAGCTGGCATTTTTCCAAAGAAAATAAGCACTTACTTAACAAAATCTGACAACAAATGGCGGACTTATAATTTTTTTAGTAAAACACCGAAATTCCGCTATTTCACGATATTTTGATTTTCATTATTTGCACAGCTAACCTACTAGGAGGGATCGAAAAAGCAAGGTTTTTATAATCCTTTTGGAATAGAACGGAACAGTTGCTCCTATACATAAGTTACTTCTGTTCAAAATTTCACCACCCTGGGTTAATGTCTTCTGTTCTGGCAAGGGACGTGAAATTTCAAAAATTTAGTGAAATCAGCAATTTTTTTTTTGGAAATTTTTTTCAAATGTCACAGCACTTAGCAGTTTTGATAAAATTTTTAAATTAATATTAATTACACAAATATTTCATAATTGTAAAAAACCTATTTACAATACCGTAGGGACGTTTCGTCGATGTTTCTAAGAAAATGGTATAATGAAAATGCAGAACATAGAAACACAGGTGCATTTTACGATACGAATTTTGGCAAACATGTACAAAATTGTTTGGAAAAAACGTTTACGTAATTTTTATGATTCTCAGAATTAAAAAAAATAAGTAATACACAAATAGTTATTTAATTTTTATGATTGTGGTTGCAGAGTAATATACGCTTCTGAATGTGCGTGGACGCTCTTCGTGTTCCTTTATGACTGCTACTCCGTTCACAGTCAATAAAAGGGAATTACACTTTTTTATTGATGTGTGTTATCCCGATGGCTACCTGTATCGGATTTTTTTACAGAAATTCCCCCCACATTTGCAGAGTAATATACGCTTCTGAATGTGCGTGGACGCTCTTCGTGTTCCTTTATGACTGCTACTCCGTTCACAGTCAATTAAAGGGAATTACACTTTTTTATTGATGTGTGTTTTCCCGATGGCTACCTGTATCGGTTTTTTTACAGAAATTCCCCCCACATTTGTGAGTGGTCATTATTTGGTGTTATTTATAGGTGTTCATTTATCGTTTTTTGTCATTCAACAAGTGTCTACGAACGCGAGTAGTACGAGTAAAAAGTGAAACAAATTGAATTTAAGTGCATATAATACCTACCCAACAAGTAAGACAATGAGTAAAAGACTACGTGTGTTCGAGTGTTTGAACAATCCAGACAATTTCTGCAATGTTTGTGGCGAGTTTATAAAGAATAATCACGCACACACGTTTACTCCAGCAGTGCAATTGCACTATTTGAATTATTTTGGTATTTCACCAAATATCACAGAATCATGGACACCTAAGTCGCTATGTCATCTTTGCTATATAATCCTAACCAACTGGGCAGCTGGCGGAAGGTAAGAATTTTTATTTAAACACATTAAGCAAAGCAAATATAGTAATTTATTTTAATTTTAGGCGCCATATGAAATTCGATACACCAATGATGTGGAAAAAGCCGCTATGCCATTCCACAGACTGTTATTTTTGCCTCACCACAAACAGTGGGGTAGGGAGATTTTTAAAATGGAACTACGCTCAAGTGGGATCGTTTGCACTTCCAGTACCACATTCGAATGATGTACCATATCCAGTGTGCCCTGGTGCATCTCTTCAAAGAGCAGAATCGTCAGATCAAGAGTCCGAGTCAAGTGCAAGCGAATTTGGGGCGTGCAGAAAGCGAAAATTACTGTCACAGGCCGAACTAAACGATTGGGTGCGCGATTTTGGTCTCACTAAGGAGAAATCCGAACTTTTTGCGTCTCGGATGGTACAGTGTGGATTTGCGGATTCAGAAGTGAAAGTAACAGCGTACAGGAAGCGTCACCAGCAGTATGCAAAATTTTATACAAAGAAAGACCAAATATGTTTTTGCAGCGACATTTCCGGCTTGTTCCAAGAGCTTCACCAAATTCACAACCCCAATGAATGGAGGTTGTTTATTGACAGCAACAAAGAGAGCTTGAAGGCAGTTCTCTTACATAATGGGAATGAAAAGCCATCTCTTCCTATTGCTCATGCGGTTCATTCAAAGGAGAACTATGAAACTATGAACATTTTGCTGAAATGCATAGAGTATAGCAAATATAATTGGAAAATATGCGCCGACCTCAAAGTTGTGGCCATTCTGTGTGGACTCCAAGGAGGCTATACGCGACATTGCTGTTTTCTGTGCCTTTGGAATAGCCGCGCTGATGATCAGCATTATATTCAAAAAAAATGGCCGGAACGAACGAAACCTGTAGTTGGAGAAGCGAATGTTCAGCGCAAACCACTAATAGAGAACCGTGAAAATATAATACTTCCGCCGCTGCACATAAAATTGGGTTTGATAAAAAATTTTGCCAAAAAATTGGACAAAGAAGGTGAAGCTTTTGCCTATTTACGGTCAATTTTCCCTTACCTTTCGCTGGCAAAAATTAAAGGAGTCTTCGCAGGACCCGATATAAAAAAAATTTTTAAAGATGAAACATTCCCGAAGCTGTTATCACCCATCGAAGCCGCAGCATGGAATTCCTTCAGGCTTGTTGTGGAAAACTTTTTAGGAAACAACAAAAGCCATAATTATAAGGACATAGTTGAGGATCTGGTAAAGAACTATGAAGCAATGGGTAGGTTTTTTTGAAACAAATGTTAATTTAAATAGCGTTTTAATTCTCGTTTTTTTTTAATTTTTGGGTAGGAGTGCACATGTCACTTAAAATACACTTTCTGCATTCTCATTTGGATTTTTTCCCTGAGAATTTAGGAGACGTGAGCGACGAACACGGCGAGCGCTTTCATCAGGAATTGAAGGCTATGGAACGACGCTATCAGGGCATCTATGACACGGCTATGATGGGTGACTACATTTGGACCCTAATACGTGAGACCAATTGCAGCGAATACAAAAAACAAAGAAGAAGTCAGCTGTTTTTCCACATGGCATAAAATGTACAGTTATATCTTTGTTTCTACTCATTTTTTATGGGCGTTGATTTGGTTAATTTCGTTAGTTTAGCTAACCTGGCACATCCATTTCTAATTGTGCCATACATTGAGTATGTAGTGCTCTAAATAAATTAAAAAATAATATACTAAGACTAATTTGTTTATTTTAAATTAAGTTCAAATGTATTTATTCGTTTGCGTTGGGTAGGTAAGCTGTGCAAATAATGAAAATCAAAATATCGTGAAATAGCGGAATTTCGGTGTTTTACCAAAAAAATTATAAGTCCGCCATTTGTTGTCAGATTTTGTTAAGTAAGTGCTTATTTTCTTTGGAAAAATGCCAGCTATACGTAAAAAAACCAAAATCGCTGTTAGCATCGCGTTTTATATTTTATATGAATTTTTATATGAATTTTTCTGCCACATTTTTACTAAAAAAACGCACTTTTTTAACCTTTTTAAGCCGCCAACATCAAAACTACTCACCCGATTTGAAAATTTTCTGAGAATGAGTTGTAGACGGCTCAATTTGCTTTATTTTGAGTAGTAGTAGGATCAAATACGTCAAAGAAGACGAAAGATATGCTCAAAATTGTAAGTGTACCTCCAAAAATTTAAACAAAAAAGTTCAAAAATTTGTATCTCGAAAACCAATCAACAGAAAAATTTTTAAAACTCATTTTCGTGTTTAGTAGGTCAAAATCAATGAGAAAAAGTATGCTAGAAACAAATCACAAAACGACTGTTGGCTAGTGTTATTTGAACATAACTAAGCGATGACGTAGTACTCTGCTTACTCTTTTTAAGAGAAGTTTTTTTCCTCAAGATAGTTAACGGTTCTCTAGAAATGATCGATCATTTACAAAAAGATCTACTACAGCGCAGTCAATGAAATAGCACCAGCAGGCTTTTTTAAATTTGTTTTGCAAAATTTTGTGAAAAAAAGTGAAAACAAAAGCTAATAAAAATTTTTTAATATACTTTCTTCAAAATCAGGTAATAATTTTATAAACATTGTATAGTTATGGGTCGCGGAAAGCATTGTTCGCCGGAAAAACGTGAACTAATAAAAAAATTTGCGTCCGAGGGTAAATCTTATTCCCAAATAAGGAATTTGCTGGGCTGTTCCAATAAAATGATAATAAATGCCCTAAGATATGAGCAAAAAGTTGAATCTCGTGGTAGGAAGCCAGTTTTGTCACCCTTAATGGTAAAGCGTTTAGTACGGACGACTAAAGCAAATCCCTTTATGACAGCCACGGAGCTCAAAAGAAACATTGGATGTGCCGGCAAGCGTGGAAACTATTCGCCGCAAACTTCGAGACAACAGCCTCAATGCCTGTAGTCCTCGAAAAGTGCCGCTCCTTACCTCTAAGCATGTTGCTAAAAGGATATCTTTTGCTAAAACACATCAAAATTGGCCAAAGGAAAAGTGGAGAAATGTGCTTTGGACTGACGAATCCAAAATTGGCCTTTTTGGTGGAATGGGTTCCAGATATTTTGTCCGTAGGCCACCTAACAGTGAATATCAAAACTATAAAACATGGAGGTCATAGTATTATGGTATGGGGTTGCTTTTCATATCAAGGTGTGGGTCCCATACATTTGATCAAAACCGTTATGGATGCATCGGTTTATGTAAAAATCCTTGATGAAATTATGCTGCCGTATGCTTCCTACGAAATGCCGCTGGTGTGGGTCTTCCAGCAAGACAATGTCCCCAAACACACCAGCAAAATGGCAAAAAAATGGTTCAACGATAACTCTATCAATGTAATGGAGTGGCCTGCACAGTGCCCAGATTTGAACCCTATCGAAAATCTGTGGACGGATATAAAGAAGGGTGTATCAACAATAAAACCAACAAGCGTTGAAGGGCTCTGGAAGGCTGTGCAGAAAATTTGGAGTTCCATCAAAGTTGAAAGATGCCAGCATTTAGTCGATTCCATGGGAAGGCGTTGTGCCGCGGTAATAGCAAACAAAGGTCACGCGACAAAGTATTGAAACAATACAATTAATTTATCAACAAGATATCTGAGTACAATTTTTGATTTATTTTAAGAAAGACCACCATTTTTTGTTAAAAATGAAATGAAGTGCTATTATTTTGACCGGGTAGTTTTTAAGTTTTTTGTTTAAATTAATTAGCAAATTATAAACTGTTGAAAAAACCAAATAATTTTCTTATGATAATAAACCGTTAACATCAAAGAATTTATTATCTTGTTTTGAGTTAAATTGGTCCAACTGTTAAACAGATGTAAACGGAGTCAATATAAATTTCTGCGTGGTGCTATTATTTTGACCGCAGCTGTATGTATACATAGCTTACTTGAGCGCAGTACTTCGACACCGATCACACTAGGTCACAAATAACAAACTTTTCTCTGTTATTTGTTTCTACCATACTGTTTCTCATGGATTTTGACCTCCTGAACACGAAAATGAATTTAAAAAAATTTTCTGTCGATTGGTTTTCGAGATAAACATTTTTGATTTTTTTTTTTAATTTTTGGAGGTACTCTTACAATTTTGACCATATCTTTCGTCTTCTTTGACCGATTTGATCCTACTACTACTCAAATTAAGGACAATTGAGCCGTCTATAACTCATTCTCAGAAAATTTTCAAATCGGATTAGTAGTTTTGATGTTGGCGGCTTAAAAAGTTTAAAAAACTGCGTTTTTTTAGTAAAAATGTTGCTGAAAAATTCATATAAAATATAGTAGTAGGATCAAATCGGTCAAAGAAGACGAAAGATATGCTCAAAATTGTAAGTGTGTCTCCAAAAATTTAAAAAAAAAATACAACAATTTTTATCTCGAAAACCAATCGACAGAAAAATTTTTAAAATTCATTTTCGTGTTCAGGAGGTCAAAATCCATGAGAAAAAATATGCTACAACCAAATAACAAAACGACTGTTGGCTAGTGTTACACATCGACTATTAGGTAAGCGAGCATGTAAGGACTTATAGCCTGTTTTTGTAACTTAATTTTTGATCATTCGTACGCCAAATGACTATCGAAGATAACTTTTGGTTTTTGTACACTTTGTTTCGAGTGAAACGATAAGAGCTTTCGTTTTGCTTAAAAAATTTGGTTCACCGAAATCAAACACGAACGAAACAAAACGTCAGAGATCAGAACAATCAGAAAATATCAATCGTTTAGTTTGTTTACAAATGTGTTTCTTTACGATTTACATGAAAATTAATAAAAATTGTTGCTTAATATGAATATTTCTAACAAAAAAGTCGCTACTTGTCGCCCCAAATGCCACGGATGCAATCATTTTAAAAACACTTTAATTATCTCACTTCATTAACTTTAATTTTTCCCACTTTTCTTCCTGCAATTTGTTGCTTGTTTGTTTTATTTTGTCTGCAATCAGCTGCTTCCAATTAAACAGCTGATAGAGCAGTGTTGCCTGCAGTTTGCTAAATTTTGGTATTTTTCGATAGAAAGAGCTTTTAAAATCCACAGAATAACACATTGGCAACAATGTACTTTGACATAAGGGCAGCTAGTAAAATGAGCTTTCACTCCCGGACGAAAGTGGAACAAAAACTCAAATATAAACTTGATCGTCTGGGTAGAAATCGCACGTCTGCTTATACAAAAAAGTTCGCTGAACGGGCTGTAAAAAAGGCTCCGCATTAAAGACTCTTTCGTTTGTTGTTCATTTCTTCTTGTTAAGCGTTTTTGTTGTTGTTACCTGTTAGGACGATAAAGCAAATGCAAATCGGATTTATTTGGCAAATTATCACGTGGACAGTTTTTGCAATAATTTCATTTTAAGACTCGTTCATAACTCGTGACTCGTAAATAAATATAAAATCTTACGGCCTGTTTTTGTAGCTTGTTTTTTCTCTCATCGCACGTCTAGAGCCAAACGAATTTCATTTTTGGTTTTTGTAAACTTTTATTTGAGTGTAAACACAAAAGCTTTTAGTTATCGTCAAAATGTAGGTTCACATAAGTCAACAACGTACAATGTTAAATGTCAAAATAGACAATCGTAAAAAATTGTTCGTGTGGGTTATATTGATGTGTTTTCATTTCAATAAATAAATAAAAATGGTTGTTTGACTAAAAAAATGTAAGTATTTTTAACATTGAAACGAAACATCATATATTGATAATAACAATTGTATTTATCAGAGTAAAAAAGACCAACTCTATCCAGTTTCGTGCCTTGATAGACTCGATGGACGAGTTCCCAGAACTAGCCACTCGGTCCCAAATCTTCTAACAGATTCAAAAATACTTCCTTATTAACACGGAAGTTTGCAATAAATCTACAAAACATAACTTCATTAATTCATAAAAGCAAATTATACTGATATACTTACTGGTCTTCTGGAATCTCCAGCACATTGGTTGAATCAGGCAAAAGCCTACGGCTTAGGCGACTTTCTCTGTCATCATTTTCCGTAGTATTAATAGGAAAACCGAGAGCAACGGAGGAAATCATTTTAAATTGGTAAAAAAAAGCAAACAATTGTGTTTAATTTCGTTTGATTATATTTTTGTTGTTGTTGATTTTAGAGCTGATGGCTAGGGTTGCCTCCGTTTAGCATATATTTGTATGAAAAAGCTTTAAGAAATGCCAATAAAAAAATGAAGGTAATATTGTTCTTTGACAGGAACACAACCAAGAAAAAGAGCTTTTATGCCCAAGCGAAAAGCAACAATGAACTCAATTGAACACCTGATTGCTTGTCTAGCAATTGCACGCCTGCTGTTTGAAGATAGTTACAAAAACAGGCTGTTAATCTTAAATAAACTTAAGATTAGAATTGCAGGACACAAATCAGATCAAAAATATAGACACATTTCAACACAAAAACACAGCATTATCATCACACTGTGCAAACTTAAATCATTTTCCAAACTGATGGTGTCAACGACTAGAGAAACATCTCGACTTGGTCCGCACGTGAATGTTGACAACCGATTTAATTTTGAAGTGGTAGATGAATTTGTCTACCTTGGATCCGCCGTGAACAAGGACAACAACATCAGCCTGGAGATAGATAGGAGAATAGTGCTTGCAAATAGATGTTATTTTGGGCTCAGCAAGCAGTTTAGGGACAAAGCCCTCTCTCGACGGACAAAAGTCCAGCTATATCAGACTCTTATTTTACCTGTCTTGACATATGGCTCCGAAACTTGGGTCATATCGCAAGCGGATGAAGAACACCTGGGAGTTTTCGAGAGAAAAATTCTCCGTAAAATATAAGGTCCTGTTAGGGAAAACGGCGAGTACCGACGTCGCTGGAACGCAGAGCTATATAATGTCTATTCTGACGTGGACATATCTAGACTGATCAAAGTGGGACAATTGCGTTGGCGGCCATGTTATCAGAATGGATGAAGATGAGCCAGCGCGAAAGATTTTTGATAACGTACCCGATGGAAGCAGGAAAAGAGTACGACCAAGACTGCGCTGGAAAGACCAGGCAGAAGAATCACTCCGTATCCTTGGTGTTACCAACTGGCGAGAAAAGGCGAAGGATAGAGCCAGTTGGAAGAATATGTTGAAATTTGTTTAATTTGTTTGTTTAATTAATATGTGTAAGACGTCTGACCTCATGCGGTTGTAATATAGTCAATAAAAGTAAAGTAAGCACCAAAGTTGATTTGGAGTTTTCTCTTGCCTGAACTCTCAGTTATGAAATTTAATTTTTTTGCACACTCGGATTTTGAAAACGGATTTTTTTGAGAAAGTTCCATCTCTGACTGCAAATGTAAAATTTTTTAATAATAATTCCGAACAATGCTAATTCGATTGCATTTGCATTAGATAAAGTACTGCAAATTAAAAAAAAAAAAACCCAACACTGGTAAATACGAACCCAGATCTTATGTCACACTTAAATACATTTTTGTTTTGCTTTGCCTACAACGTATTGCACATTTGAAAGTAAAAATAATTAAATTAAATATCGACAATTTTTCAAAGAAAATATTGAAAAAGGTTTGTCTTTGGTGCCAAAACGTCGTCGTCGCTCTGTTTATGACAAAACAAAAACACTTATTTCATTTGCCCTATTTATTTATTATATTGCTCTATTTATTTTAAGAATGTTACATCTTATGTTAAAGCAGACGAAAGAAAACAGAAAGTGCAATAGCAAAAGAGCCTTCACACAAAAACTGCTCTTTTTTTATTTTCCTATGTAACATTTACTAATGTGTTCATAGAATCGTGTACGAGAAAGGTGTTAACACATCGCCCGTGAGTTCAAACCCTCATTGATTTTTTTGTATAGAATGTATTTTTTTTGAAGTACATACATATATATTTAGGTCCTTTTTGTAAGACTATGTATTATACTTTATCGAAACGGTTCTTTCTTAAAGAGAGTTACATAATTCTTTTATTAAAAGTTAATTTGTTTTAAAAAAAGGTACTATTAGGTACTAAAGGTAAGTACTATAAATGTACTAAAGGTAAGTACTATTTCTAAGAACAGGTTCTTTTTGGAGAAGTACTCTTTAAGAAAAGGTTTTTTTTTATCTCAAGAAAAGAAAAGGTATTATTTTATTTTTATGAAAAGGTACTTTTAAGAAAAGAAATTTTAGTACGAAAATGTATTTTTTAAAGAGAAGGTATTTTTTGATGAAAACGTTTTTTTCAAGAAATGGGAATTTTGGTTAGAATTGGTCCATTTTTCAAGAATAGGTAAATTTTTAAGAGTAGGTACTTGTCTCAAGAAAATATAATTTTGTTCACGAAAAATTTACTCTTTAAAGAAAATGTAGTTTGTTTGTAGTTTTGTGGCAGTCGGTAGTGCAATGATAGTGTGCGTGTCTATTGTGCATGAGGACGGGGGTTCGATCCCTGCTCTGACCACCTTAAATTTGTTTGGACGGCGGTCACCTCGCTTAGTGACGGCGACACTATCGTTTATTTAGCCATGAAAAGGCTTCTCGAAATACCGTTCGGAACCGGTGTATAACTGTAGGTCCAACTCAGTGAGTTTTAACCTAGGACGCGCACAGCTCACTTATTTGTGAGAAGCTCTCCCTTATCCCTTCATGTGATGTAATGGGAAACCATCTATTGCATTTAGTTTTTCAGAAAAGGCAATTTGTTCTAAGAAAATTTACTTTTTTAAGAAAAGGAACTTATTTAAAATAAAATTATTTTGATTTTAAGAAAATGTACTTTTCGTATGAAAATTTTCTTTTTTCAAGCAAAGGTACATTTTTAAGATGAGGCATTTTTTTAAGAGAAGGTATTTTGTTGAAGGATATGAATGGGTATTTTTTTGAGAAAATTTGCAATTTTAAGAAATGACATGTTGTTCTTTTCAAACTTCTTCCACTTTGGATTTCTAAATTTACCTTTTATTGGGTTCAAATTTACAATATATACTTAAATACTAAATATTGGTTACAGGCACCACCTAGAACACTTCCCATTAAACAAGAAATTTCCCAACATATGTTAGTCTAGGCACAAACCATAGCCAAAGTACCCAATATGATTGATAATACTGGTTTGTAGCATAATAGTGTTAAAAAATATTGTTTAGTTTTTTTCATTTCACGTTTAATTTTTTTCATTCAACGTGCGATAAGGAACTTCATTCCGTACTATTTAGCGAGCAACTATTTATTTGTAACGGCAGAAAATACTGTAATTACCATTCAGCTTAATTTAAAGTATTTTTATTTTTATTTTTTTATTTTTTTTAATTTAAAGTAAACACGTCTTTTAGCTCCTCTGGAAAAGTTATTATTTTACTTGAGTTGCACAGATTTTATCAGTCATATTAATGTATATCACTACTAACTCAATTAAATTGATTACATTTGCATAATGTAATCTTAGAAATCTGTTGAACTGTGAAAATTATTTTAATACAACAAGAATCCCCATATCCGGTTATCCAATAAAAATTCAACATAATCTGGCAACCTCACATAACGGGTTTTTCAACAGAGACGCTACAAAAGTAAATCGATAGGGACAGCAAACGACGCCATATTTTTTCCCGCTCTTTTGACATTTCTCTTCAGTAAGGTTTGCCATTTCGTCATGGAAAGATATACGAGCCAACAACGAGTCGAAACTATTAAAATTTACTACCGAAATTTGGAGTCAGTGGCCTCAACTTTAAGACCGCTACGTCCAATTTATGGTCGTCATAATCGTCCTACCAGATCAACAATTGAGCGTCTAGTGGAAAAATTTGAATCCACAGGCACAGTACAAAATGTTCCCGTGCCAGTGAGACAAAGAAGTGCCCGTAGTGTCGAGAATATTGCTGCCGCTGAGGCTTCAGTTCAAGAAAGCCCAAATGTGTCTCTCACACGTCGTTCTCAAGCGTTGGGCATCTCTGTGACGTCGTTGTGGCGAATTTTGCGAAAAGATCTTGGCCTACATCCGTACAAGATCAAATTGACGCAAGAACTGAAGCCGCTTGACCACCATAAGCGTCGTATGTTCGTGAATTGGGCTCAGCAACAACTTGAAAATGATTCGGGTTTGAATGGCTTCGTCAATAAGCAAAATATGCGTTATTGGTCAGACAGCAATCCACACGTAATCCATGAGTCATCATTGCATCCCGAAAAAATTACGGTTTGGTGCGGTTTATGGGCCGGCGGCGTCATTGGGCCGTACTTCTTCCGTGATGATCAAGACCGGCACATTACTGTGAATGCGAATCGCTACCGTTCAATGATAACCGAATATTTTTGGCCCCAATTGGACAATATGGACTTGGAGGACATGTGGTTCCAACAGGACGGCGCCACAAGCCACACAGCGAATGCCACAATCAATTTATTGGAAACCAAGTTTGGTGAACGTGTTATCTCACGAAATGGCCCAGTCGATTGGCCGCCTCGGTCTTGCGATTTGACGCCGTTAGATTATTTGCCGCGGGGCTACGTTAAGTCTATGGCCTATGCCAACAAGCAGGCGACGATTGATGAACTTCGTACGAATATCGAACGTGAAATTGCAGCAGTATCGGCCGATTTATGCTTGAAAACCGTCGAAAATTGGGTTCAGCGTCTGGACTTCTGCAAGCGCGCCCGTGGTGGCCATGCAAAAGAAATCGAGTTCCATACATAATGGCATCGAACGTACTTTCACAGGAATAAAGAATTTCATTGGTATCTAAAACCGGTTTTATTTAAAAAATCTTTTGTAGCGCTCTTATTGAAAAACCCGTTATAATCCCTCTCCACAATTCTGATAGTTTAGTAAATGTTGCAAATTATAGGGGATTTGCAAAATTGAGTGCCATTCCTAAACTTTTTGAGAAGTTAGTCAGAGAGGTAATTTCTCATCAGGTTTCCTCTAGTTTAGATCCATGTCAACATGGCTTTCGGAAGGGTCGTTCCACCGTGACTAATTTGCTTCAGTTTTCCTCTTCTATTATGGACGCTTTTATTAATGGAGATCAAACTGATGTGATTTTAACCGATTTTAGTAAGGCTTTTGATAAAGTTAACCACAATTTGTTATTAGGCAATGGGTTTTAATTGTAACATGCTGAATTGGATTAGTTCTTACTTAAGGAACCGAGAACAGATGGTATCATTTGGCCGATCATTCTCAAGATCTATTTTTGTGTCATCTGGGGTGCCTCAGGGCAGTCATCTTGGCCCGGTTCTATTCTTGTTATTCATTAACGACTTACCCGCCTCCATAATGCACTCTAAATTGTTAATGTACGCTGATGACGTGAAGATCTATTTTTCTTATGAAGATCCTTGTCAATATACTTTACTTCAGAGGGATTTGTCTACTTTCCAGACGTGGTGCGACACAAATTTTATGGAGCTTAATTTTGCGGAATGTAAGCATATGCTGTTCTCTAGGTCATCATTCTTTTCGGCAAAATACATTTTAGGTGGCAATGTTCTTGAATCGGTGGATTCATTTGTTGATCTTGGTGTTCTCTTGGACTGAAAATTGAATTTCAACACCCACATTATTACGATGGTAAATAAGGCTTATGGCGTTCTGGACCTACGTTACGAAAAATCTTTTTACTTCACTAGTCCGCCCTAGTCTCGAATATGGATCAGTTGTTTGGGACCCCCAGTACAATTTGTATGTTAATATGATTGAATCGGTCCAGAAACAGTTTCTTAATTTTTTGTCTGAGAAACCTTCAATAGAACCCGAACCATTATCTTCCTTCGTATAGCAGTAGACTAGCATTGATCAGATTGCCGACTCTTAGTAGTAGACGTACCATGATAAACTCTATTACAGTTTTGAAGATAATTGATGGATGTATATATTCTGAAGTTCTGTTATCTAAGATTTTCATAAATATCCGATTGAGACCCACGAGGCACTAACTATAAACTCATTCACATCGAGTTTCAGCGTTCGAATTATGCGTCCTTTGATCCAGTTAGGAGAACGTGTCGTGACTTTAATGAGCTATATCAGTTTATTGATTTCACTGGTAGTTGCGAAACTACAAAGTCTAGGATAATTTGTCATTTGAATCGATTGCATTAGTGCTATACAGGGTGATTCAGGAAGTTCCGGACAAATTTCTCCAGCGTATTCCTTGGCTCATTTCATGAAGAAAAGTCCACTAGGACCATGTCCGAAAATGCAAGGGAAAGGTCTTGCTTGTTGGAAAGGACTTTAAGAGGCCTTTCAGAATCAATAAAAAAATAGAAAAAAAGTCAAATCGCCGAGATACAGAGCTTTCGGGAAAAAAATTCACATAACCTCAATTTGCTCAGCCAGATGGCAGGTAACTTATGTTTTTGAAAGATGGACATACCTCTTACCTTTCCAAAATGATCTAAACAAAGCCCAGAGGTCTTACTGTTCCAAAGTTATGACCATTTTACTGAATGCAAAAATGTTTTTTTTTGTTTTTGGAAGCGAAATGTCAGCACACATTTATTTGTTTTTGTACATTAACACGTTTAAGATTTTATTTTATTGAAATTTTTGGCTGAAGAATCAAACACAAAGGAAAAAAATCCCTGGGCGTCTTTTAGGGCAATTTTTAAATAACCACACACATGATGAGTTTTCTATCTGACAAAAAAGTAAAAGTTTACGCTAATCTCTGCTGCAGCAACAGTTTCGAGTACGTTGTGTTTTGAATTAGTAAAAATGGCAACTTATTCAAACGAAGAATTAGCAGACATTCGTTACATGTATGGATTCTGAGATGGTAATGCAAGAGCTGCTGCGCGTGAATATGCATTACGTTTTCCTAATCGACGACCACCAAACCGAACAACATTCAGTGAGACGCACCGCCGATTTCGTGAAGATACGTTGTTTACACAAATGGAGCGTCCCGGAAATGAACAACACGACGTTGCAGTTGAAGAGTTAATTTTGGACGACGAGAACCCAACGACAAGCACAAGACGAATCGCGGTCCAAGTTGGTGTGGCAGAGTCAAAAGTATGGCGCGTCCTTCACAAAGAAAAAAAACATCCATTCCATTTCACACCAGTTCAAGAACGATTTGCCACTACGCGTCAACTTTTGCCGTGAGATGTTGCAACGTGATGAACACGCATTTATGTTTTTACGTTCGATTGTGTGGACCGACGAAGCGCAATTCACGAGAGACGGCATAACTAATTTCCATAATTTGCACGAATGGGCACATGACAATCCCCACAACAAGAAAGAAACAGAATTTTAACACCGATTTGCCGTCAACGTTTGGGCTGGCATCATCGACAACACCTTGATTGGGTCAAAAGTACTTCGGCCCAGGTTAAATTCGCAAAATTATTTGTCTTTTTGCAAGAAGTCATGCCTGAAATCCTAGAGGAAGTACCTCTTGCGGTACGAAATCATGTTTTCTACCAACAAATGTCCTTCGACATTGGATTGGACGAGCTGGACCTGGCCGTCACACGCAAAGAAAAAACTCGTTCCTCCCAAACGAAATCTCAGATAACTGAAGTTCGTTTGGGGACTGTAGTTGGGAGAAACGAACTTCTGTTAAGCCATACATATCATTTCGTTTGGGAGAACCGAAAAATGTTTGCAGCAAACGAGTTATGAAAAACATAAGCTAAAAAAAACGTTTGCGAGAAACAAAAAACGGCTCCGCCAACTGTTCCCTCGGTTACAGCAATCGAGTTGTAGTTGATCCTAACTAAAAAAACGTTTGCGAGAACTGAAAAACGTTTGCAGTAAACGAGTTATGAAAAATTAAAGCTGAAAAATGTTTGTGATAAACGAAAAACGGTTCCACCAACTGTTCTTTCGGTGACAGCAACCGAGTTGTAGTTACAGCACCCGAATTGTAGTTGTAGTTACTCTATTCAGTACAACATTACTTATACATACATTAAAATTTATATTTTTGGCTTCCATAAGCTCTTTTTTTGTGTAAATTTCCAACTTTTATGACTTTGGTTTTAACCATAAAGTTTGTTTTAAAAATAGTTGGAATTTTTGTCTATCTTTTCAGTGTCTACTAACACTTCCGTCTCGCCTTGCAATCAAATAACAACTAAAAGCGCAGCAAACTACAACGTGTATGCGTGAGTGTGTATGTCAAACGAGTGGACTGTGTATACAGTCGACAGAAAGAGAGAATGAGAGATATTTACGTTCTTCGTACTCATTAGAAAAATGGCTAATTTCAGTTATCGCAAACGGTTTTTAACTTGCGACAAATGTAATTTTGTACGCGTTGAATGCAAACGATATCTCGTTTGCAACAACATGATACACATTTACGATACATGAGTTTATTTGGGAGAACTACATAAACGGTTGCGATTAATAAATTAATACAAATCAATCAAAGTATTGTTGTGACAACCGAGCAATAAACGTTTTTTTTGTTTGCGTGCACGATCTCCAGATCTCACACCGCTTGATTTTTTTTGTAGGGCTACATGAAAGATTGTGTGTGCAGATCCACAATCGTGAGCAGTTACTTGCACGCATTGAGGAAGCTGCGGTGAAAGTTCGTGAAAAGATGAGTGAACTAAACGTGGCGGATGTGGTTCGCAAACGGCTGCAATTGTGTTTAGTAGAAAATGGGAACCACATTGAAAACTTCCTTTAACATCAAATGTTTTTTTTCCTTATGTGTTTGATTCTTCAGTCAAAAATTTCAATAAAATAAAATCTTAAACGTGTTAATTTACAAAAACAAATAAATGTGTGCTGTTATTTCGCTTCCAAAAACAAAAAAAAAACATTTTTGCATTTCAGTAAAATGGTCATAACTTTGGAACGGTAAGACCTCTGGGCTTCGTTTAGGTCATTTTGGAAAGGTAAGAGGTATGGCTATCTTTCATCACAAGAAAAAACAAAAGTTACCTGCCATCTGGCTGAGCAAATTCAGGTTATGTGAATTTTTTTTCCATTTTTTTCTGAAAGCTCTGTATTTCGGCGATTTGACTTTTTTCTACTTTTTTTATTGATTCTGAAAGGCCTCTTGAAGACTTTTCCAACAAGCCCGCTGCCATTTCGCACCCTTGCATTTTCGGACATGGTCCTAGTGGACTTTTCTTCATGAAATGAGCCAAGGAATACGCTGGAGAAATTTGTCCGGAACTTCCTGAATCATCCTGCATATTAACGGGTTTTTCAACAGAGACGCCACAAAAGTAAATCGATTGGGACAGCAAACCACGCCATATTTTTTCCCGCTCTTTTGACATTTCTCTTCAGTAAGGTTTACCATTTCATCATGGAAAGATATACGAGCCAACAACGAGTCGAAATTATTAAAATTTACTACCGAAATTTGGAGTCAGTGGCCTCAACTTTAAGACCGCTACGTCCAATTTATGGTCGTCATAATCGTCCTACCAGATCAACAATTGAGCGTCTAGTGGAAAAATTCCACAGGCACAGTACAAAATGTTCCCGTGCCAGTGAGACAAAGAAGTACCCGTAGTGTCGAGAATATTGCTGCCGCTGTGGTTCAAGTTCAAGAAAGCCCAAATGTGTCTCTCACACGTCGTTCTCAAGTGTTGGGCATCTCTGTGACGTCGTTGCGAAAAGATATTGGTCTACATCCTTACAAGATCAAATTGACGCAAGAACTGAAGCCGCTTGACCACCATAAGCGTCGTATGTTCGTGAATTGGGCTGAACAACAACTTGAAAATGATTCGGATTTTCATCGGAATATCATCTTCAGCGATGAGGCTCATTTCTGGCTGAATGGTTTCGTCAATAAGCAAAATATGCGTTATTTGTCAGACAGCAATCGACACGTAATCCATGAGTCATCACTGCATCCCGAAAAAATTACGGTTTGGTGCGGTTTATGGGCCGGCGGCGTCATTGGGCCGTACTTCTTCCGTGATGATCAAGACCGGCACATTACTGTGAATGCGAATCGCTACCGTTCAACGATAACCGAATACTTTTGCCCCATTTGGATAATATGGACTTGGAGGACATGTGGTTCCAACAGAACGGCGCCACAAGCCACACAGCGAATGCCACAATCAATTTATTGGAAACCAAGAACGTGTAATCTCACGAAATGGCCCAGTCGATTGGCCGCCTCGGTCGCGCGATTTGACGCCGTTAGATTATTTCCTGTGGGGCTACGTCAAGTCTATGGTCTATGCCAACAAGCCAGCGACGATTGATGAACTTCGTACGAATATCGAACGTGAAATTGCTGCAGTACCGGCGAAAGAAATCGAATTCCATACATAATGGCATCGAACGTACTTTCAAAGGAATAAAGAATTTCATTGGTATCTAAAACCGGTTTTGTTTGAAACCCGTTATTAGTGAAAAACCCGTTACTTAATAACCCTCTATCGTATGTCCATTACCTCAGTACCAAATACGAATAGAATAAGTGAAGATCGCGAAAATAATAAAATAACATAAATGTGACAAAATGTGTGCCAATTTTTTTAATGGGGAATAACTGAACGATAAAGTCGATCAACAAGCCACAGGCTTTACAGGAGCTGAAAGTCAATATGCAATGAGAAATCGAGCAAATTACACCAGCCACACTAAAAAAGAGTGATGCAAGATGCAATGAAAAGAGCCTCTGCGTAAGTGAACTGTAATGGTGGGCACTTGAAGAACATAATTTTCCACACTTAATATAACGAATATAAAAATTATATGCAGTTTATTTTTTAGTTTGTATCTCTTCGTTTAGAAGTTATTAGAGATATGTATGTGTAGGGTAGGTACTCAGTTAAAATGTTGTACATGCATGTTATCTAAGATTATACTTATAGTTACATATATCTAAGAAAATACGCATTTAAAATATAATTGAGCAAGGTCGAGTAATTCTTAACAATAAAGTGCTCCCTCAGCAACTTTTTCTATAGATAGGGTTCACTGTGCCAAAAATCGATTACTGTTACCCTATACAATGTTCTTCATTAGACCATATATCGAGAACATTTGGTCACCCATAGCCGAGATCGTGTTATCGGTTGAATATTTTACAAAATGGGCGCAAATCTGCAGAAAACCGAGCCGACTACTTGCACGACATTGTATTACATGCGTAACTTAAATATCTCATATATCTCAAGAATAAACATTTTTAATATAATTTATAAAGTTGTGCGTGCAAAGCCTTGCCCTTGAGATTGGTCGTACAAAACGCAGTACACTGATTTGTATACCAAATAGTAGCAACGGTGAGTAATTTTCTTTTTAAAAATACAGAGGAAAAACAAATTTGAATTTTTGCACAACAAAATCTACTTCACAAAAAAGTGCCGGCTTAAAAAGCACCCAAAGTGATGCTATGGCAACACTGATCGTTGCATTTAAGCTTCCATTTTACAAAGCATTTGGTAGATTTGAATCCAAGACCTTTAACTAGCATGGCCATTGTAAACGCTTATATTTCATGCAGTTTATAAAGTTACCGCTACAGCATAAAAACATGTTTTAATATTGCTACTGGCCACAAGGGAGTGAATTACTAAATTTTTCAGTTTGGAAAGCTTTTGTTGTTTGGTTGGTGTATGTGTGTATGAAAGGAAAAGGAACCCAAATAAGACTATAAGATTTGTTTCCTTCTCTCTGCCATGTTTTCTCTATTCTTATGTAAATGACTTGATATTAAATTGTCGTAAAGTCTTACCTTGTGATGATTTGTATGACTTATCCCGTTTGTTAGCTAACTATTTACAGTTAAGAGAAATTTGAACAATTTCATAAATAAATTACACAACTGCCGCGACAAACCGATACGAAACCGAACAACGCAAGTGCAACAAACATCTACCGATAACGAATAAGGAATAACGAAATATAAATTTTAACACCAACGACAACAACAGTTCAAACAATAAACGAAAGAATCTCTAACACAGAACACTACTTCACGAGAGAAAAACAGTGACCGGCACGACTCACACGAAACCACAATTGGAACTCTCTGCATATCAGTACAACGAACTTAAATTATTTAATACTTTATAGATTTTAACAAGAAATAACTGAATTGATTCTTTCTTTTTCCCCGATAAACACACAAAAATTACGGAATTTATGCGTACGAACGGACGAACGGTTAAAATATAACTAAGGATAAGTACAATGTGTGAAATTGGTGAAATGCAGTTAGGTGAGAAACTTCCAAAAAGCCATAGTCTAATAATATAAGTCGACGCGTGGCGTGTTGTTGTAATAATAAACGATTTTGACAGAATTTTGTTGTACTATTGTTATGACAATACACTCGATATGTCAAAATCATTTTATATATGTACGAAGAGAGGCAAAGGAAAAACGCCAAAGTAAATAATTACATGCATAGAATTACATGTATTAAAAAAAAGTAATAGGCAGAAAGTTGGAACGCATTTAAGATCCAAATTGGTAAGTATCCATCAGTAAGTCCATACATATGTATGTAGGTAATTTTAGTTACTTCTTCTATATATTTTTAGCCATCAAAAAAACTACAGGCGGTGAAACGACCAGCGTAAGCAAAGAGGGCAAGGAAGATTCAAAACAAATGATGCGACAAGTTTGACACTTCGAGTGTATTACGTAAACAAAGAATGATAAAAAGAAACAACCCGATAACAAAATGCCTGATCAGCTGGGCTTATGCTTCCACTTATATTATTACACTATGCAAAAAGCTCTTTCGATCGATGGCTCGATTCTCTTCACCAGTGAGGGGAAATGTGGTGCAATTGTACCACTTTGGGTACAATTAAGTCTCTTTTGGTACGGTGGGACCTCTGTCATCTATTTATAAGTGCAGTGTTTGGCGGTGTTCGACATCTGTTGTATTTGTGGTAAATTTTTACAATAAATTACAACAGACTGTGGGCGCACTCTAATTAAATTTGACATAGTGTGGTATTGAGAAACAGCACATAAATTCCATAAAAATATTTTTGCACATGAGAACAAATTCATTCGATTGCTCAAATTCATCTTAAGAGAGATTTATAAAATAAATAATTTATGATTATAAATAGTGCACAATTTACTAAAATACTTCAGTTTACACTAGAATGTACAAAAACCTTCATCCATGTTTTAAACAAAGTACTTAATTTGTGTACATATTTGTTTTGTTATTGATTTATAACAGTGACAGGAAAACAGTGTACGTTTACCGCCTTTTGTACAGTCGTACCATAGAGTAATACTTAAGAGTTTCCATTACTCTCTTCGATGCCTCTTCATGACGACGAGGTAGTAGGCCATTTCATAGAGTTTTATTTGTTGCTGAATTTTACCAATTTTACACTTTCGTTGGACATAAAACGGACAGAAATCACAGGGAATGCGTATTTCCGTTCAATGCAAACAACATAAAATACAATTTAGTTGTCATTAGTATCAATAAACATCTCTCATTCTCCATCATCGGCCTAGTACCTTTTTGATCAGCTGTGCCATAGAATTCCCCGGTGTAAACTAGATCTAACATGTAATAAATTAGAATAGAGAAACAATTTATCTTATCCGACGTTTTAGTTCACACTCTTCGTCAGGGGTTTGTGCAAATGAGAGATTCTCGACGAAAATTGGCTTACACCAGGTGAAGTTACAATATCGATTGACTTAACTTTTTCATGTCGTTTTGGTATAAA
Source organism: Phaonia tiefii (assembly GCA_963931995.1). NCBI lineage: Eukaryota > Metazoa > Arthropoda > Insecta > Diptera > Muscidae > Phaonia > Phaonia tiefii. The sequence goes on from OZ008369.1 coordinate 143,016,864, forward strand.
ACTGAAAGTTAAATGTATGCATATCTCTATCCGGTACATTGAACCCAAGTATTCCACCATCCCACGTTTACATGCAAGCATACCTCCGAAGTGAAAATTATTCAGAGAATAAACTTCTGTACTTGTAATAATCAAATTATGGCATGGAAAGAAATGAGTTTTAGTGAATCGTGTCGACTTTTTGATACAATTTTGCAAATTTCTGTCAACCGCAAAGCTTTTGTAAACAACTACCTTTAATTTACTTAAAATACACTGTGTAATTTTTTAAGTCATGGCAAAATAACCATATACGGACACCACTACGTGATAAAAGACTAAAAAAAAAAGACCCGTGTCTCCCAATTTTTCCCAAAGTCATGCACTTTTTTTTTATGGGCCGCCAAAGATTTGGGGCCTCGGTATCATTTTCGTAAAAATGTGATCATTTTCTCAGGCTCATATCTTGCACACCGTTCAGAATTTACTCTCAGTACTACAGAGCTGAGCTCTCGTTGACGTCGCGCTGTGTAATGCCTCGATGTGAGCGTCGTGTCGCTTTTATATTGTGTGCTGCGTCCCTTGTTGCGTGTGCTGAGCTTACTGCATTGCCTGTGCTGCTGCTGTCGGTGCATGATCGCGTGATACCTAAGCACTACCTAAACGGTGTTAACCCTTGGACAAACACATGGTTCTGGCCAGGCATATTTCATTTTTTGCTACCTATGGACCTGAACAGGAGAAAAAGGTAAAAAAAATGAAATTAAAAAATTTTCGGCAAATTTTTCACTTTTGCGTGCTACCTAAACAGTGTTAAGAATCATCTCTAGGAAGTTTATATGTTCTAGAAATTTGTTTATTGAGATCTTAGGTAAATTTTTGTGGTTGATTGTTTCCTTGAATTTTGAACGGTTTGCTACCTATGGACCTAAACACGGGAAAAAAGGTAAAAAAATCGAATTTTTTTAAGTTTTTTGCGATTTTGATCTGGAAGGTGTAGTTTTTTTGATTTTATATGTTCGCAATTTTTGTTCTTTATGACAAGAGCTACAACTTTGCCTCAGAGAGTAAATTCTGAACGGTTTGCAAGATATGAGCCTGAGAAAATGATCACATTTTTACGAAAATGATACCGAGGCCCCAAATCTTTGGCGGCCCATAAAAAAAAAGTGCATGACTTTGGGAAAAATTGGGAGACACGGGTCTTTTTTTTTTAGTTTTTTATCTCGTAGTGGTGTCCGTATATGGTTATTTTTTTTCGTGTTGCACTGTGATAGAAATATGCTCAGAACATTGACAATAGATTATACCACATAGAATTAAGTGTACTACTCACAGAGTAATATTAACAAGAGTTTGCAACAGCTGTTTTATGTAATAAAAACTCCGTAGAAGACTTGGGAAACATATAATAAATGAGAGAAATCTTTAATTTTAACAATTTGAGTGTTAATTGGGATCTACACAAATAATTTTACGCTAACCCTTCATTACATTTGCATTTTTTTTCAAAATTTGCTGCCAGTTGATGTGTTTTGTACTTTTGGCTCAACACGTGGCGGAAAAAGTATGAAAATCGGATAACGCAGCCCTGTCACCTATCACCGTTTCTTGTTTGAAAGCATCGTTCCTATAAATTCTCCAAGTACTTACTTGAACAGCTGTGTCATCGGTATCCCTTGGTACGACCAGGGGGATTCTCAAAAACGATGTACAATTAGAGAAGAAAAAACCGGCGCAATTTGGAAACCCTTGTAGAAGAGAACCAAAAAAGCCGACGCGATTCACTCAGACGCATTTCTTTCTCTCGTCATAACTTGAATAATTCATACCTTTTACATACTTTATGTAATTTTATTTAAATATGGTTGGAATTTCTATAGCTAGATACAATATCATCATCAGAAAACTGCTCGTGTACTGAAATATTCAACGAAGAGAGAGAGGAGAGAAACGACGGGCTTCACTCGTTTTCTTTGTTGGCATTCCACTCCATGAGTAAATTTTCTTCTCTATACCATAGTTGCTTTATGGGATTCTATGGCACAGCTGATCGAAAAGGTACTAGGCCGATGATGGAGAATGAGTGAGCAAAGAAGACAGGAACTAATTTTAAATATTTTTTATTGATGCTAATGTCAGCTAAATTATTTTTTATGTTGTTTACATTGAACGAAAATACGCAATCCCTGTGATTTCTGTCCGTTTTATGTGGAACGAAAGTGTAAAATTGGTAACTACTACGTCGTCATGAAGAGGCATCGAAGAGAGTAATGGAAACTCTTAAGTATTACTCTATGGTACGACTGTACAAAAAGCGGTAAACGTACACTGTTTTCCTATCACTGTTACAAATCAATAACAAAACAAATACACAAATTAAGTACTTCGTTTAAAACATGGATGAAGGTTTTTGTACATTCTAGTGTAAACTGAAGTATTTGTGTAAATTGTGCACTATTTATAATCATAAATTATTTATTTTATAAATCTCTCTTAAGATGAATTTGAGCAATTGAATGAATTTGTTCTCATGTGCAAAATATTTTTTTCGAATTTATGTGCCGTTTCTCAATAACACACTATGTCAAATTTAATTAGAGTGCTCCCACAGTCTGTTGTAGTTTATTGTACAAATTTAACACAAATACAACAGATGTCCAACACCGCCAAACACTGCACTTACAAATATATGACATCGTACCATCGTACCAAAAGACAAAAAATTTTTAAAATCCCCGGAAAAATCCCCATAGTTTTAAAGGAAGTTCTAGAAACTTTTAAGTTTTAAAATAAAAATTTATTTAGAATTCAGTTTAACAAAACAAACAAATGGAAAACTAAAATATTGAAAAATGTAAAGATAATAAATTATTAGATTATTATTAAATTATAAATATTATATTATTATTATTTTAATAATAATTAGTTATAACAAAAAGATTATGACAAATGAGATCTGGATTTTGATCTGGGCATTGGTTAAAAGTCGTTAAGGCTTAGTATATCAGTCTCACAATCTTCAGATTCATCGACTTCATTATTTATTTTGTACATAGTTTCAGTATTTCTCGTTAGTTCTTCTCCACTTCTTATATTCTCTTCAGCAACGTACAGACTTGCCAGTAAAACATTTTGATATTTTCAGGGACTGACAAGTCCATAGAGTAAATCTATCTAGAGATAATATTTGATTCATCTGACGTTTCCTTTCACACTCTTCGTGATGCGGTCGGGTGTGATAGAGATATATTTGACGAAAAGTGACATACACCAGGTGGTATTACAATAACTTCTTGCTTTAATTTTTCATCTCGTTTTGGTGAAAAACTCTGAAATTTAAATGTGTTTTACACATTTTTATTGACTGTTATTGTTAGCATACATTCGTGTTGTATTTAACACAGTCATTTTAACACACAAAACGAGATGCCGTTGTTGTTATTTTGTGCGTTGTTTTGAACCATTGCCTCTATCCAGCAATTCTTTTCAACATCCAACGTAAATATCACATCAGGCTAAATGTCATAAATTTTCTGAGAGAACTGTTAAGTCTAGTATAATTATTAGTCTATGGACAAGTATATGCATATTTTGCTGACAACATTTAGCAATAACGATTTGCAAGTGTTTACTGGCAAGACTTTCCACATTAATTTTCATCTCTTTGTTTTTGCAATCACACATACGCAAAACCAAATATTATTTGTGTGTGCATAGGTAGTGTGATATAGGTGGTGCCAGATCAAAACTTTCAAACAATGATACAAAAGAAGTGCTTTTAATACATCTTAAATTTTGATCCCCAAAAAATCCCCAGATCCCCACACCAAAAAAACAATCCCCTGTTTTGAAAAAAATAATCCCTAATAAATCCCCTAAACTTGCAACACTGCCAAAAGAGACTTAATTGTACCAAAAGTGGTACAATTGCACCACATTTCCCCTCACTGGTGAAGAGAATCGAGCCATCGATCGAAAGAGCTTTTTGGAAGTTTCTCACCTAACTGCATTTCACCAATTTCACACATTCTACTTATCCTTAGTTATATTTTAACCGTCCGTCCGTTCGTACGCATAAATTCCGTAATTTTTGTGTGTTTATCGGGGAAAAAGAAAGAATCAATTCAGTTATTTCTTGTTAAAATCTATAAAGTATTAAATAATTTAAGTTCGTTGTACTGATATGCAGAGAGTTCCAATTGTGTTTTCGTGTGAGTCGTGCCGGTCACTGTTGTTCTCTCGTGAAGTAGTGTTCTGTGTTAGAGATTCTTTCGTTTATTGTTTGAACTGTTGTTGTCGTTGTTGTTAAAATTTATAGTTCGTTATTCCTTATTCGTTATCGGTAGATAATGTTTGTTGCACTTGTGTTTCGGTTTCGTATCGGTTTGTCGCGGCAGTTGTGTAATTTATTTATGAAATTGTTCAAATTTCTCTTAACTGTAAATAGTTAGGTAACAAACGGGAGAAATCATCACAAGGTAAGACTTTACGACAATTTAATATCAAGTCATTTACATAAGAATAGAGAAAACATGGCAAAGAGAAAAACAAATCTTATACTCTTATTTGGGTTCCTTTTCCTTTGATACACACATACACCAACCAAAAAACAAAAAGCTTTCCAAATTGACAAATTTAGTAATTGACTCTCCCTGGTGGGAGGTAACAATATTAATATATAAGCTTAAAAACAGGCTCTAGCGGTAGCTTTTCAAAATGCATAAAATAGTAGCTTTTATAATGACCATGCTAGTTAAAGATCTACGAAATTCTTTGCATAATGGGAAATTAAATGAAACGATCAGTATTTTTTTTTTTCGAATAAACCGAAAACCGGTTTCTAAAAAATTCCGATTTTTTGGACACTCGAATCTAGTTTTATTGATCATCTGGCTTGCACCTACAGCATCTTCATACAAATGTGGCCCATGTACAAGGTGTTTCAAAAGAAGTCATCCGATATTGTTTGGCTCTCGTTTTTTTTTTTTCTAAATGAAAAACTTCGATTCTGTTTTTTAATTATGTTTATTTGAACCTTTAGAATTTTATTGGTAAAGTTGAGAACATGATATCGGTTAAATGGGCGCCGTCACAATTGATTACCATACGGGCTCGTTTTATTGTATTTTTCATCACTTCGGCGAGAACTTCGGGCGGCAGATTCTCGCATTCGTGTCGAATGTTGACCTTGAGGGCTTCCAGGGTGTCAGGCTTGTTCACGTAAACACGGGACTTCAAAAAAGTCTGGAACGGTTAAATCGGGCGATCTTGCGGGCCAGTGCAAATCGCCAAAACGAGAGATGAGACGACCCGGGAACGCCGCCGTCAGAATATCGGTTTTGGCTCGCGCAGTGTGTTCTGTTGCTCCGTCCTGTTGGAACCACATGTCCTTCAGTCCTAATTCGTCGAATTGCGGCAGAAAAAACTCGGTTAACATGGCCCTATAGCGGGCACCGTCCACTGTTGTCGGTTGACCAGCGGCGTTCTCGAAAAAAAATTGCCCGATGACTCCTCCAGCGTGAACAGCGCACCATGCAGTCACGTTGAGCGGGTGTAATGGCTCCTCGTGCATCACTCGTGGATTTTCGGTGCCCCAGAAGCGATAGTTTTGCTTGTTCACGTACCCGCTGAGGTGGAAATGAGCCTCATCGCTCATCATGATTTTCAAAAAAATTTTGTAAATTAATTAATGATCAATAAAGTCTTAAAAAAAAAAATCATTATGAACAAAAAAGCCATAAAACGAGCCTGTTTGGTAATCAATTGTGACGGCGCCCATTTAACCGATATCATCTTCTCAACTTAACCATAAAATTCTAAAGGTTCAAATAAACATAATCAAAAGACAGAATCGAAGTTTTTCATTTAGAAATAAAATCAGAGCCAAACAACATCGGATGACTTCTTTTGAAACACCTTGTATGTATCTTGCGCGAGGTTATGCTACACCAAACACCTACACGAAGTAGGTGTAATGAAAGTTGGTGGAGTTTTTTGAGATTATGTGTGCTCCAATATTTGCAGTCTTCCATGTTTATAAACCCAATCAAATGAAAGGGACCCTCTTCGGGCAACATTCGATTTTGTAAGGGTATATGTGTGAATCTTTTTCAAAATCCCAAACTGTGCTGACGTCATATTCATCGGCAACACTGTCCCTAACAAGCACGATGTTGAGATAAATTATTCACCGAACAAATCTTCAATGGGGGATTAATCAAAAAAATTTGAAATAGTTCGCCCGTTTCTATTGTCCGTATATGCATATTATATATATTGTCTCAAAACGAATTTAGTCCTTGTACATTAGGTCTAATAAGATTCATTTTAGCCCAACCAACTATCGTACAACCCACACCTCTACCGACTCAACCATCAAAGTCTTTTTGCCTGGTGCAACAATAACGTATGTATATGAAATAATATGGGATTGTAGTTGAAGTGAGTTACGCATTAAGAGTGGTTTTTAAACTCTTTAATTCTTATACCAATAATTACAATTCTATGATTAAAATTTCTGTAATTCAAATATTAATTTCGGGTTGGGTACAAAATTCTGTTCGACGAAAATTCTGCTTTACAAAATTCTGCTTTACAAAATTCTGTTTTACAAAATTCAGTTTATCAAAATTCTGGTTTTCAAAATTCTGTTTCACAAAATTCTGGTTCACAAAATTCTGTTTGTAATTGCATTTTCAGTTAAATAAAAAATTATTTGAAAAAAATCGCGCGATTTGATGTTGTTGATGTTGTGCCCACAATAATGCGCCAACTCTTTTCCGTTCATGGAAGGATTGAACGAGAGGTCGTCCCGAAAAGGTAGCCAAATATTATTCGAAGCTCCGAAGAACATTTGAAGACGAAGATATTATTAAATTGGCCACCTGGTTCGAGGCCAATTATGTCTATAACGATCGTAAATACCCACCTGAATTTTGGACGATATTTGATCGCGAGTATTCTGAAAAATACCTAAAACTACAAACAATGTCGAGTCATGGCACCGACGTTTGAGTGTTGTAGGTGGACGAAAAAAAAGCGGACTCTACAAAATTGTAGGACATTTAAAAGGAGAATTAATCTATTCTCAAAATATTGTCTCAAAGATTGAGAATGGAGAAATATTAAAAAAAAGTAAAAGAAATGTAAAAAAAAAAATATTTCACGTATTGTAAAAAAATTTAATCGTTTAAGAAAACTACAATTTTTAAAAAGAATAGCAAAAAACTTAATTTATAATTAATTAAATATTGTTACCAGTTAAATTGAATTGCTATGATTTTTTATTATTTTTAACTTTGTCTTAATTTAATTGATTTTTAACTAATTTGTGTTTTTATTTAATGTTTGTTATTTTTTTTTCTTTTAAATTAATACGTTTTTCAATGATATAAATGTTTTTAGATCGATTTTGAAAATCCATTAATCTGTTTAATTATTTATTACATATTTCATAATTTGTTTCCAACTTATAAATATCTAACCATACACATACGTTATTATATGTAACATTTCTTATTCATAATAAACTGGCTTTAATTCTTAATAAATAATTTAACGGCATTTTTTTTTCTCATAATGTATTTCAAAAACCAGAATTTTAATAGACAGAATTTTATTAAAAACAGAATTTTGTAAAACAGAATTTTAGTCAGACTGAATTTTTTTTTTTGGAAAAAAACAGAATTTTTGTAAGACAGAATTTTGGAAAACAGAATTTTGTGGCTATCCCATAAATTTTTTTAAATTGAAGAAAAAAATCTTGAAATCAAAATACTTTTAGGTATTTCACAAGGTCTCGTACTATAGTAACTTCTCACAACAGTTGTACGAATTTTGTTGTTGGCTTCCATATAAAACTAACTTACGACAAGCACGGTTGCCACGGTTGGTAATATCCAACCAACCAAAATTGGTAACATTTAAACGGCTTGGTAACATGGTAACATTTTATTCATTTTGGTAACATTTTGAAAAGAAATAATTAATATAAGAAAATATATTTGATTTCAAACTTCTATTAGAAAATTTGTCAAAATATGATCTAAAATGTTACTTACAAACAGAAGAAAACATGAAGCAGTGGCAACACTGTTTGGGAGAATTGAACGGTTATGGTCCTAAACAAAATACGCGCTTGCCGTCGTTCGCACTAAACAACCAAATATATTCGTCTCTTTCGCACTGAAGAACTCTTTGTGCTGAGACAAGTTCACGTTCCCCAGAAAACATAAAATGGACAAATCTAACTAAAAAGGGAAAAGTATTTCAAATGAAATGTTATTTATGATTAAGGCTTAAATTGTCTTGCCTTCGACCGGTTTTGTTCTGAATTTATTTCCATACTTACTTAGATTTTTCTCTTAAGTTTTTCTGGGAGCAAAATGTTCCGCTCGAAGTTTGATTCGTGATTGATTATAACAGCGTTATAGCGAATTTACACCGCCGTTTACGCGGTCAGGTTAGCGGTAACCTTGTACACCACCCAATTTGAGGTTAAATTCACATTTTAGTTGGCAACTCCGTGCATAGACAAACAATTAAGTTGGCGGCTATTGGTTTTTCCATTTTGTACAAATTTGGGATGTTTGTGAAATAACTGAACCTTTAGAATTGAATCAGTGAGTCAAATCGGGCCAGTAGATAAAATCTGCTCACAGTTAAAACCAATATGAGCCATTTATATTGGCGGGGGCGTGAACTTCAAAAAAGTTTTGTTGGCAGCGACTCGTCGAAAAATTTTTGATTATCTATAATTATTTTAAATAAACATTAAATGTTGGTAACTTTTGGTAACTTTTTTGGAAAATTCTGGTAATTAAAAAATTAGCCCTGTGGCAACCGTGACAACAAGTACAACATCGAAGGTATGTTTACTGATTGTCGTACTTTACTAGTGTTGTTCTTCTTGTACCGAGTTTGTTATTACCGAATACATTTGATAAGTAACATCACTACCATAAGAGCTGTTGTTGATATTTATTACTTATTTGGTGATATTATTATTGTGATATTATTATGTTGCGTTATTGATGTTATTATTTTATCCTTTTCGTTTATTTTCGTCATTTTAGATTCAAAAAGTGTTTTTCTTCAATCAGTTGTTTATGCAATCAGCTGGATACGTACGACATACAACAAAAAAATGCAATAATGGTTGTTCACAACTATCGTACTTAGGCACGACAATCCAGTACAACATTACGACATTACGAGAGCTTGTGAAAACCCCATTTGTTTTCGAGATTTTCAAATTCAAATTATTTGATTTTACAACAAAATATTTTTGCTTAAGAATCTAAATGTTTCACAGTTAGTTCAAATAAAAGACTTCGTCAACGAATTAGTAAAATCAATTCAAACTTTAGAATTTTTGACCACCTCATATTTATTGAAATTTTATCTCGAAATATATGATTTTTCAAAATATTCGGATGAGTTCTTTATGACCTCTCAGCTGACGAGAGAATTTTGTTTTTGATGATACTTAGGGATCTTCGATCGATACCAATTCGCATATGTAAATTGCATAATTCAATTTGTATATATCGTATGCGATTGATGATCAACCGATGGTATCAATTAGTAGTTAGGCGTCTGATGATGAACTTGTCACGGAGTCATGCCAGTGAGTGGTGCTTAACAGAATTGTCTATTATTCCAACAAAACCCCACCAATTGTTCAATTATACAAAAATGTTCCTGACCTTGAAAGCTTGTAGTATGAGTGTAGGTGGGGAATCCTTTTGGCAACAAAAATATAAAAGCAAATAATATATGACAAAATTAAATGTATTCTAAATCTGCGAAGGTGACATTTTTGTATGTTTTATAACAGCTTGTAATTAAAGTAATATAACTAAAACAATATAATTTCCTAGTCTATAATTTAAAAAAAAAATTAACGATATGTTATTTTATCAAATGTACAGTCCAGTTAGACCACAGTTTCAGAAAGTACTTACCAAAATGGAATTTGGGGTTTTTCTGGATTATCTCGTATTTTATGGAATCATGTATATTTTGGATGGAACTTGATTTTGGTCATTCAAAACACATTTTTTCTTACTGCTACATCTAGTTAACCGATTGGAATCTTGTTTTCCAGCCCTCTGCATAATTTTAGATAGTGACCAGGGGGGAATATGAAACACTAGTTTCAAAAGACAGGATTTAGTGCTTCCAAGTAGCAAAATTGTAGAGAAATTCTCTATTTTTCTCACACATAGGATGAAATCCCTTTAAGAAAAATGTTTCAAGCAATGTTTTTCAAGTAATTCAGTTGAAAAATACGCAATATTGTAAGTATATAAGTGCTTATTTATCCACTTTTGTCATTTAACAAAAGTTATATATCTATTTATTTTCATGGTCCATGACTTGTTTTATTCACAAGATAAGTAACTTTATGATAAAGTATAAGTAATAAAATTCAAACACTTTTCCCCATTTCGACTGTTCATGATTTTTCAAAGTTCATATTTGCTTGTCACAATTTTTTTGAGAACTCCGAAATTATTGATCAAATCAAAATATGGCGCAGGCATAAATTGAAGATTATGTAAACCTACATTTTCCCAAATTTGGTTCAACCAAATCGAAAAAGTCCTTAGAAGGCGTTTGAATTCGAGCTAATCCAGTAAAACCCCAAATACCATTGTTTTAGTTTCAATAAGTAAGGCTTATCCATTTCGTGGTTTCAAAAGTATAGGGCTGGAAGTCGACATCTGTCAAACTAAGTTGTTAAACCAATTTTTTTTCTTTTCAGTTGAAAGTCTGACATTGATGAAAATGGATCGCTTAACTATCACACAACGCATAAAAATTATTAAAACCTACTACAAAAATGGTGATTCTGGCACAGGCACATACCATTAGACTTTTTTTTTGTGGGGCTACGCGAAAGACCGTGTTTATGCAGATAAACCTTTAACTCTTGAGCACTTAAGAAGCAACATTCGTCAAGTTATGGCTGAGATACCTCCCAATACGTGTCAAAAAAGTGGTTGAAAATTACCTCAAAAGAATCAATGCTTGCAACACTTCGCGTGGTGGTCATTTAACTGATGAAGTATTTCACACATAATGTCAACGTTCAAACTTTATAATAAAAAAGGAATATCATGAAAAAAAATATTTTATGTCTTTTATTTACGTTTACCTTTGAAATCGCAAAATGGATAACCCTACTTTTAGAAACTGAATTCACATCTGAGTGCACATTTTATGCGTTGCACTCTGTAATTAAAGAAAAATGTAACTTAAGGTACCACTGCATAAAAAATATATTAGACGTGGAATTCAGTTTTTCAATAATCCCATAGTAGTGAATATATAAAAAAATATAAAACATTTGAAAACTGCTTACCATAGAGTATTTGTTTTTTTAATATTGAATGCGAAAAGCACAACCCGCAGGTATGTTTTGTATTGTTTCTCAAAAAGTTATGGGCTCCCAAATTAAAATTTCAGGGCTCACTTTTAACAAGTGTATGTAGCTACAATTTACAAAACCATAGTATAAGGGTCTTAAAAATCACACTCCAGAAATTCTGATAAATCACCAGATTTGTTTTTAAACAAAATTGATTTTTTATGTTAATGTTTTCCTGACATTTCTTGAAACAAAAATTCGCATCTCTGATTTAAATTTTTTTTTCTATGTTTGTAAATATTATGCGCAATTTGCCATAAAACCATGCTAAAAAACGAGCAAGACTGTATTATATACATATAGTAGGTACTAAATAAGGCTGAATTGTCGGACACAAATGGTATAAAAAAATTACAGCAGACAGTTGTCCGAGGCCTTCGGCCACGGACTGTCCCTGCAGGCTGTGTCAGAGACACGGCCATTAAGTTTAACGTAGAATACGCCATCCGATAAGACAGAAAACATATATAACAATAAATGATAAATAATATAAGCAAATGAATTTATTGCTATATGTGTTTTCTGTCTTATCGGATGGCGTATTCTACGTTAAACTTAATGGGCGTGTCTCTGACACAGCCTGCAGGGACAGTCCGTGGCCGAAGGCCTCGGACAACTGTCTGCTGTAATTTTTATACTTATTTACCAACGGCATTTGATTCAAGTCCGTTTAAAAAAAAAATATTATGTTCAATTTTTTTAAACTTAATTTAATTTATGTATTTTAATTAATATTTTCATTGAAATAAGTTCTGCGAATGTTGAGAGGGCCGCCCTAATATTAAAAAAGGTTTACCTTATCGAGTCTTCGCATTAGCATTCGAGCGTTGTGTGAAAGCTTTACGCTTTACAATTCAAAATTAATGTTACAACAGCTTTATTGAAGCTTTCGCAAAAAAGCTTTATTACGTTAGCTTACTGTTTGTTGCACTTTTTACTAGATACATGTTGCCAAGCAACATTAGCTTGCTGTTCGTTTCACTTTTTACTAGATACATGTTCCTAAGCAATGTTGAGCAACCAAAAACACTCAACCAAACACCACACATATGTTTGAGTGTATGTGTTTAAACAATTTTCATTTGAGAAATTAAAATACTAGAAATATATCAACCAATATGAAATGTATATCAAACGAAAGATAACATCTTCATTTACCTACAAAAAAAATTCATCTAGCCGTTTCCTCAAATTCAATGAAATAAAGATTACAACAATAAAAACCTGACATGACTCCTCATACCGTAAGGTAAGACGTATTCTACGTCAAAACAGAAAACCCCAAAACTGCCGTTTTCCGATTTCCCCTTCATTTATAACAATGTGGGATACAATTTCATAATGAACCAAGATTACATTATTTTCTAAAAAAAATTGTCTGTATCTATTGATGTGTTAACATCTATACGCGCGCCTCTAGGGCAGAAAACTATCAGTTTCAATACATACGCAAGTGTTAGGTATGTAAGAGTAAATCATCGTTTGTTTGTTCGTTGCTTGGCAGTCGGTATTGAAAGTGATTATTGGGCGATTTTCATATAATTTTCCCACGCGATTTTCTCCGGAAATTCACAGCCGATTTTATTAATTTAAAAAGCTAGTGCGGGTTTCGACGAAGAGTTTAGGCCAAAAATTAAGGCGATCCGATATCGGCGAGCCGATATTTAAGTGTTTTAATTTGGAGTATTAATTTGGAGTAATATTAAAAATGTGTTTTATGTCGATCTTCGGTTTTGTCTTATGCATAGCAAAGAGAATAGTGACGTGGTTATACGTACATATATAAAAATGAGATAGCAAGACAGCAACGTATGTAGCTTATGTACAAACATAACAATGTATGTATGTACATTTGTCTGTTGCTTCGCATTCACTTTGTTTTTTGTGGGTTTAATATAAAATAAATAAAAAGTATTAAGCAAGAAAATAATGAAATCATTAGCACTTCTGTTTAATTTTTTTCATTTTGTTTTATTGTAGTGAAAGGTAAGTCCAATAAAATGTGGGTGCGGAGCACTCTCAGAGCAAAGAGAGTAATGACGTAGTATACGTTTATAAAAATGAGATAGCAAGAGAGAGAGCAACGACAATTTTGTGAACTTGTGTAGCGTATGTACGACTATAACAATGTATGTATGGATATACAAGTGTCTGTAGCACTGCATTCTTTGACTTTTGGGGGAATAAAACAAAAAGTATTGAGCAAGAAAATAATGACACATGTGCTTGCACTGGGTCTTTAAATAATTTTAAGTGTTAATATTATTTAACTGTAACGTCATCATATTGAACGCTGTCTTTTATTTTCCAATGTAACATTTACGAATGTGTTCATAGAAATCGAACAGGTACCGTGTAGCAAAAAGGTGTTAACACATCGCCCGTGAGTTCGAACACTCATTGGATTTTTTTTTAAACATTTTTTTCGGGTGCTAATAAAAAGCTGATTAAAGAAATATTTTGTAAAAAAAAATTAAAATTTTATTTAAAAAATTTTTTGTTTTAAATTTTTTTTTGTTTTATTTTGGCAAATAGTTGTAATTTATTTTCTCCAAAACAGCCTTTTTCCTATTTTTCAATTTAATTTTGAAAAATATGTATTGAAATTTTACAATTTTGTTAAATTTCATTACATATTTTTCAAAATAAAATTCATATTTTTAATATTTCTGGAGAAGGTGTCGTGAGCAGACCGGGAACTGACGCAAAAAAAACTCTCGAGGGAATTTGTGTAGTAACACCTCCGAGAAGTAATTCCTTGGTTACGCTAAGCTTAATACGACTCGGAAATATTTTTTTAGGGTGCACCATAAACATCTCAAAAATTAAATTTTTTGAGATATTTCGTGTTGTCAAAAGAAAATCACATATATTTTTGAAAAATTTTATGATCTTCGTCTTATTTTGAGGTATTCTATAAAAAAATCATCAAACGTAAATATGTATATTAAACAACTTTTTCCTTTAATTTTAGTATAACTTTTGTGCATTTTGCACATTTTTTTTGCAAAATTTTTCTGGTCATTTGGCATAATTTTTTGACAGGTTCTGGCAACACTGAGACTTTTCTCTGCGACTGGAGTTTGTTGGCGAGAGACGTAGAGTTGCCAGAGGGGTTGCAAAAATCGCTGAAAACGAGATTTCTTGCGATTATTTGACATTTCTCTTACATCTATTCGCTTTGTTTGGTCAGGGATGGAAAATAAAGTTTTCACAGTACTAAATATGTATTTTGCGATATATTTGGTACTTTTAATTTTTTTCCATCAACAACGAAAAGAAAATGGTAAAAGAAGAAATTGAAATAAAAACAACATGTATGTACATTAGGGTTATGACTATTTGCAAGTTTTGCAAATATAAAATTCTTCATCGCATAGCCGTATAGACCATGAAAAAGTATTAAGAAATGATGTATTACTTTTTCGCGATCGTTATAAAAGTTCACCCACCGATCGCGATGAAGTTTTGAATTGTAGCTTTTCTTTGAAGCAAAAAAAAAAGTGTAATTTAGTTGTTTTTCTTACTGATTTCATTTTAACTTGCATTTCCAAATCAGCAGCGCAGTAATATATGCGCGGAACGCGCTATCAAAATTGCGCAAGATATTTTTTATTATCTAAAACTAGTCGAACTTTGAACTTGAAATTCATTTCATTCAATTTTATCAGTATTATATTACTATTTATTTAAAATATATAAAATATGTAACATATATATACCATAAAAGTACCATATACTTTAATATACATTGTATACATATGCATATATGAAAACAAACAATAAAAAATATTAAAAAAAAAATTTCCAAAAAAAAAATCTTGGGGGAGTTTTAGAAATTGCAATCGGTGGGTGAACTTTTTTCACCAAAATGACATAAAAAAATGATTTTTATTATCAGTACAACATTGCCCATAGCGTGGTGCGATGAAGAAATGTTGTTAAAATTTTGTCATAACCCTAATGTACATATGTAACACTGCAGCCACACTTTCAAGTTTTTGTTTCAAGTTTTGTACAAATACTGCTTGTCAAAATTCATGTGAATTGACATGTCATGGCTTCTGTACAGCTTTATGAATCGCAACACATCATTATATTTATTACCTCTACTCACAAACATTTTTAATTATTTATAACATTTTAATATTTGTAAAAGTAGGAGTCAAAAAATTATGACAGCAGAATATTTGTTAGAAGGAAAACGAGAAACTGTTCATAACAAATGTAATCTTGAAAGAAAATTGAAACACGACTTGAAAGACAAATTGAAAGCAAGTTCCTTTCAATTTTTAAAAGTGTGAGTGTATTAGTAAAAAAGTTGGAATGTATTGAAACTTGAAAGGCAAAAATTGACCGTGTAACCCCCGTGTAATGAATGAAAAATAAAGTTATTTTTTTTTGCTGGCCAAATTGTATTGCGTTCATTTGTATTGTATTCATATTGTATTTCAATGTCCTTAACATCGTTTACATCTAAAATTTCAACAGCCAGTTCAGTTATATCCAAAAGATCTTCAATTACCTATTTCTTCTTTCGATAAATCACACATTTTTTCTTCAAATTATAAGCTTTCACACATAAGAACTCCTCCACAAAAGAACTCCTGACTCAGTGACGCACAAGTTGCCGCAATTGTAATACAATACAATTACAATTCTTTTCAAAATGACATTCTTAGTTTAGGTACCGTGAGAAATCAAAAAGTACATTTTGTTCAAAAATACAACCCTATAACGATCAAATGTCAAAAAATCGCAAGAAACTATCAACAAACGAGTCGCAGCGTCTAAATGTACAAGGCGATACGACGAGACAACAAAACAAAGTCGCAAGAAATTTGCATGCAAAATCTACGCGTCTAAAAGGCCTCATACTCTTGCAACTATTTTCTCTTTACACAAGCTCTCAGTTTTCTACTATTTATAAAAAAGCTTACTTTTATTCCAGATGACATATTGAAATTCTCTCTCACTTGCTATTGAAACAACACAGACCCGCATACAAAACAAACTACCACTATTTTTCTTCTTCTCTTCTTTCTCTTACATTTAATACAATACCTTTTGTGATTAACTCTGCGAATGGAAAAGAACTTTAGGAACTTTAAACGGCTTCTTCGCAATGAAATAATTCTCTTTTCTTTGCTATTTTGACATCCACTTCTGGTGAAAGGGTTGAACTTTAGATTTATGTATATGCCTTGCGTTGGGTTTTACACAGAATTGGAACACATTTTTCGAAATTTACGGTACTTTATTATTTTCGCGATCTTCACTTATTCTATTCGTATTTGGTAGTTAGGGAGGATATGGAAATACGATAGAGGGTGATTAACAGTGTTACCATGTTGGCATAATTTGTGCCGTTTTGGCATAATTTTTTTGGTTTTGGCAATGGTTTTTTAAAAAATTGTGCCAAAAGCTGTTTAGCACAATTTATCCAAAAATTATCCAATTTCTTAATTTTGGTATAATTTTTTAGCACAACTATTTTGCATATGGCACAATCTTTGGTATTGAAATTTTCTCGCTTTAATTTATCTGAAAATATAATTTTAGAGCATGAATCTTGTGCTATAATACCACATTTTAAGGTTCGTACACACCTATGTATTTTTTGTATCGAATCGAATTTTATTTTCGTCGAAGCGTCGGCTTTTTCTTATACACTACCCCACATCAAAACGTCTAATAACGTGTTTGCCTCAAAATACCACAATACAACTACAATTCCTCCTGGTTCCTTACGAGAGAAATGTCCGGCATATAACATTTTGAAGTAGAGCCGATTTGATCGCTGTTCTCTAGGATATGTGGAACCGATTCTATTCCAAGAAGATTGACACAAATTGTTAAAAGCAATGTATCTTAAACAAAATAATAATTTTATTTTTAAGATTATTGGAAGGTAAGAAAATTACGAAATGGGTCGTTTTACGCCTGAAGGAAATTTGCAAATATCAAATTTGGAAATATCAAACATCTTCTGAGTCTTTAACTAAAACTATAAGAAATCTACGAAATAAATTCGATAGAAATGGAGAGCCATAAACGCAGTTTGTGGATCAATTTGCGATCAAAATTCGAGTTTGTCAATCCGGGTCCTTCTTGTATAAAAGAACTCGTATACGTGGTCGTCCAGTGCATTCAGGAAGAAATATTTTCGATGTAGCCGATAGTCTGGTCGAACAGTCATCAACATCAACTCGCCACCGTTCGCAGAAATTGAACATTTCTCTCACTTCTTAGTCAAAGAACTGAAGCCTCGTGAACATCCGATGCGTTTTCACTTGGCTGAATCGGCTGAAGATAGCTTGAAAGAAGATGAAAATTTTTACCAAAAAATCATATTTGTCTATGATGCTAATTTTCACCCCAGGGGCCACGTTAACAAACAAAAGTCGCATTTGAGGCTCGGAATCCATAAGTCGTCGACAAGATGCCGATGCATCCACAACGAGTGACTGTTTGCTGCGGTTTATGGTATGGCGGCCCACTTGGACGGAGCTACGTGCCACACAACCAACGTTCAATCGATGGTTTGCACACTGTGCTAGGAAACCGCAAAATCAGCCGAAACTCGGAAGTCTATTAACCTCCTCGCAACTGCGATTTGACCCCGTTAGACTATTATTTCTGGGTCCCCGTGAAAGATAAGCGCTACGCAAACAATTCCGAGTCCATTGAGGTCTTAAAGCATGAAACTGACGATGTCGTTCACGAGATAAACTCCCAAACAATCGGAAATGAACTGAAAAATTTGGTACATCGAGTGAGTTACTTTAAAGCAAGTCTTAGAAGACATATAGACACTGTTGTGTTTCAGCCATAGATGTTGATGATCATAATTTCGAAAAACATATCTATTAGTATTTTTTTTAAACCGAAGTTAAATTCCAAATTTTTCATGGGTTGGCCATGCTTCTTCTTTCTTTTTAAGTTGAAGAGTTAAGGTATAATAGTTATTTCAATTTTCTAATGCACCCACTTCCAGGAGTGACTGTGTATGTTATGGGCGCAGAATTACAAAAAACACAAAAATGCTAATTTTAGCACAATGTTTTCGCAAACGGCACAATTTTTGAGGATATTTGGCATAATTTTTTAGTCGGTCTCTGGCAACACTGGTGATTAAGTATGTGGGGTTCCCAGATTCTCTTAAATTCTTATGGCCAGTTTTTAAGTGGGTAGTTAACTATCGGATTACTTAATCTTAATTCTAAGTTAATTAGAGGCTAACTATGCATATTGTTTTTTAGTGGTGAGTTAATGTAAGTCGCCATATTGTCAACTAATATGGCAACCCTTGTATTCTTATTGGAAAAAACGTGTGTTTTGAGATAAATAAGAAATAGATGCATAAAATCGAAGTCATTTTACCAAAAATTTTTAAAAACTATATAGGCGCAACAATTTAACGATCTAGACTCAAGGTATGTGTACAAATACGCAAATCTGGAACATGTATTTTATACAATCTTCATTTCTCCCTTTGACTCTCAGTAATTTGATTGTCAAAATAATATGGTTCTCACTATAAGTTAACCAACCACATTGGGTGGATAAATCATAGTTAAACAGTGACTAACAAACACAATTCGATGTTTAACCACAATTTAACAAAGAAACGAAGATCACCACTGACTAAAAAACTGGCCATTATTGGCTTACCGGATATGGGAATTCTTCTTGTATTAAAATAATTTTCACAGTTCAACAGATTTCTAAGAAGTTTTTCAAAACATTGTGCAAATGTAATCCATTTAATTGATTTAGTAGTGATATTCATAAATATGACAGATAAAATCTGTGTAACTTAAGTAAAATAATAACCTTTTCAGGGGAGCTAAAAGACGGGTTTACTTTAAATTGAGCTTAATTTTTTGCTGATAGCTCAGGAAACCGCAGAATTGTAATGTAAAGCAGATTGTTATAGATTTGAAATGTGATGAAAGTCAGCACAAATAATTTATTATGGACAGCTAACTTAGAGTTTTTAAATCATACTAACATTATATTCAAAATTTGGTGAATTCACAAGTAACGCAAAAGAAACAAACAAGTCCCGAATAAAATAAAAGGTTAAATGGTCAATATGAGTCTCAAACGAAGTGTCATGATGAGCATATAAAACGGAAAATATTTTGTATTATTTCAGTAATCCGGATCAACATACATTCGTATACATAAATGTTTGTTCTATTTTACATTAAAATTCTTGAAATTGTAGAATATTATTTATTCGAAATTTTGAACATTGTGTGAAATTGTAAAGTGAAGTTGCGACATTGTGCAAATTTTTATAGTTTTTCTTCAAAATTCTCTATGTATATTCAGAATTCAAAATGAAGCCAACAAAATATTAAGTGTATATAACAGGCATGGCCAAATTGCGGCTCTTTGAATGAATGAATTCGTCTCTCGAAAAGAAATGAAGAAATAAATAATACATATTTAATTTTTATTTAATTTTTTGTTTTGCAAAGGCTTACAAAAATGGATTATTGAGTGCTAAGTAATATAAATTAAAGTTCCTTCGTTAAAGTTATATATGTATATATTCCAATTATACTTTAATTTTCATCGGTTTTCATGCATAAAACTACTTTTTATTGCAAGTACGTACCATATTTTCCGTTGCGCTGCATCAACATAACTTTGCATTGTATGAGTGTTAAAATGTCAAAACGAACTGCCTGTTGTTTTTGTCGACGACAACATCAACGTCTCGTAGCACCACCTTCACCACACCACTCTGAATATAAACAAAAATAGCTGATAAAAAGGGACAACAATACAGTAGAATAAAAAAATATAAATTGTATTGTTAGGGGAATCACTAAACTAAAAGGAAAACAAAATAATTCCTATTAACAAATTTTGAAATAAGAGAAAATAATCATCGTGCACTGTCTGCTAAAATAACATAGTGAAAAGATTGTATTGCTGTTTTCCGATTGAAAGGTTACATTTGTGGTTTTTGTTTCAAGTTACGTCTTTCTGTGTAATATTATAAAATTCGTTTTGATCATTTCAAGGTATGTAATTATTCACAGATTTCAGTTGTTTTATTAAGTTTGAATTATTATTTTATTAGTACAATAAATTGCGCATTCTTTTCTAGATTAATTGAAATTTAAATATGTCGCTAGAACACAAAAAATGGAGATATGAAGAAGAAAATCGTAACTTCAAGCAAGAATGGGAAGAAGCATTTGCATTCGTCGATAAAGGGGGAAAACCTTTGTGTCTTATCTGGAATGAGTCACTTGCTTATTATAAGGCCAGTAATTTAAAACGGCATCATGAGAAAACACATAGTAAATTTTTGGCTAATTATCCGTTAAATACCGACATCCGAACAAACAAAATAAAATCTTTAAAGTCTGGATTAAATAGTCAGCAAACATTATTATCATCTTTTAGTAAAGAAGCTGATAATACTACAGAAACTAGTTTTATGATCGCTTGGAACATCGCCCGTGCTAAACGACCTTACACTGAGGGAGAATTTATTAAAAAGAATATGGAGCAGGTAGTTAAAATTCTGGATCCATTAAATATAAAACTGCACAGACTACTTAGCAATGTTCCAGTATCACGTCATACAACCGAGCGACGTATTACGGAAATCAGTAAAGATTGTAAACAGCGACTAGAAGAAGAAGTAAAAAGCCCTTGACGAATCACCGATATACAGGACAGTCCACAGATAGCTGTATTTATCCGATATGTTTCCGCATCTTTAATTGTGAACGAAGATCTACTGGATTTGGTAGCACTTAAAAATACTACCCGTGGAATTGATATTAAGAGTGCACTTGATAATATATTGTCAGATACAGGTATACCTCTGACCAATTTGGTAAGCGTAGCAACAGACGGAGCACCTGCAATGTTAGGAAAAAATGGAGGCCTTATAGGAGTGTTAAAAAACGATCCAAGAATACCTGCATTTTTACCACTTCATTGTATTGTTCATCGTGAACATTTAGTTGCTAAATATTTTAAATACGAGAACGTAATGAATACTATGCTACAAATCGTTAACTATATTCGTACGAATTTAAAAACCCATCGCCAATTCAAGAACTTTCTTGAAGAATTGGACGTTGAAGGTCATTCTCAAGATATAACATTTTACTGCCTAGTGCGATGGTTACTTACTTTACTTTTATTGACTATATTACAACCTCATGAGGTCAGACGTCTTACACATATTAATTAAACAAACAAATTAAACAAATTTCAACATATTCTTCCAACTGGCTCTATCCTTCGCCTTTTCTCGCCAGTTGGCAACACCAAGGATACGGAGGGATTCTTCTGCCTGGTCTTTCCAGCGGAGTCTTGGTCGTCCTCTTTTCCTGCTTCCATCGGGTACGTTATAAAAAACCTTTCGCGCTCGCTCATCTTCATCCATTCTGATAACATGGTCTACCCTACGCAATTGGCCCACTTTCATTCATCTAGCTATGTCCACATCAGAATATAGAGATTATACAGCTCTGCGTTCCAGCGACGTCGGTACTCGTCGTTTTCCCTAACAGGACCATATATTTTACGGAGAATTTTTCTCTCGAAAACTCCCAGGTGTTCTTCATCCGCTTGCGATATGACCGAAGTTTCGGAGCCATATGTCAAGACAGGTAAAATGAGAGTCTGATATAGCTGGACTTTTGTCCGTCGAGAGAGGGCTTTGTTCCTAAACTGCTTGCTGAGCCCAAAATAACAGCTATTTGCAAGCACAATTCTCCTATCTATCTCTTGGCTGACGTTGTTGTCCTTGTTCACGGCGGATTCAAGGTAGACAAATTCATCTACAACTTCAAAATTAAATCGGTTGTCAACGTTCAAGTGCGGACCAAGTCGAGAGGTTTCTCTAGTCGTTGACACCATCAATTTCGTCTTGCCCTCATTAACAGCAAGACCCACCTTTGCTGATTCCTTTTCGATTCTAGAAAATACTGCAGCAACCTCTCGCAAATTTCGCCCAATGATGTCTATGTCGTCAGCATACGCCAGCAACATATGGCTATGAATCGATATGATTTTCGTGGGTCTTTTCCAGGATTTGGCGTAGCGTGAATATTTGGTCAGTTGTGGACTTGCCTGGTCTAAAACCACACTGATAAGGTCCAATCAGGTTTTCAATAGTTGGCTTTAGTCTTTCACATAATACGCTCGACAAGACCGTATACGCGATGGATAAAAGACTGATACCGCGATAGTTGGAACAGACATACGGATCACCCTTTTTGAATACAGGACATAATACACTGAGACTCCAGTCGTCGGAAATAGATTCCCCCAGCCATATACCGCATATCAATTGATGCATGTGGGCTATCAGTCCTTCGCCACCTGCCTTAAAAAGTTCAGCGGGTAGGCCATCCGCACCCGCGGCTTTATTATTCTTCAGGCGGGAGATCGCCGTTCTAATCTCGTTTTGGTGGGGGGGGGGGGTACAATCTATACTATCTTCCACTATCATTACCTCCTGATCTTCAGTGGAAGAATCTGAGTGGAGTAGTGCTGAAAAGTGGTTTCTCCACATTTTGAGCACACACTGCTTCTCAGTCACCAGATTTCCATTCTCGTCGTTGCAGGAGGGCAGCCTATTATTAGGCCCGTTGATCGATCTTCTTACCCTCTGGAAAAACTTTCTCGATTCACCATTCATCCTGCACATTTCGGTTCTTTCACTCTCTCTCTGCTCCCACTGCCATTTTTTCCGCCTAAATAATTGGTTTTCCTCCCTTCTCAGCGTCTTGTACCGCTCACTCGCTGCACGCGTTGTAACTGACTGTTTCGTTGCCATACGTGCTGCGTCTTTTTCATCAGTTGCAATGCGACATTCTTCGTCGTACCATGGCTTATCCTTCTGCGGTTTTTGATAGCCAAGTTCAGTCATTGCAGCGATTTCCAAAGAATGGGAGATGTGCTTCCACTGCGCAACTGGGTCTTCGGGAGGGGGGGTATTCTGCTCCAGCAGGAGAGAGAGTTTCTGTCAATAGGACATTGATATCTCCGGTATTTGTAGCTTGTCAATATCCAACTTTTCCTTTTCCTTTTTTTCGCCCTGCTCAATCTCGTGCGAACTTTCGCAGCCACCAGATAATGATCCGAGTCGATATTGGCACCTCGAATCACACGTACATCCATTATATCTTCTGTTGAACCGATTGTAAGCTCTCTAAATTCTTCTAATAACCTTGTGGTGGTACCTCCTCGAAAAACCATTTTCATTTCTCGTTTATCACATGACACACCTGTAGGTAGTCTTGTTGATTATATCAAACAACACTGCAAGGACTACAATGATGAAGACTGTAAGGTATTCAAAATCAATTACTCTCAACCTCGGGATATTTCATCCTTTAAAATAGTGGTTCCGGAGAAATTATTCCATACAATAGTTACTGACAGTTTTTGGCCAACTGGAGTATTGGTGAAAGAATTTATTCCGCGTGATAGGCATGAGAGAACAACCAGAATAAATTTGCCTATTTCGGCTCCAAAAAACTAAATACTTCCTGTTGTCGTATTCTTTACCAAAACGTTAGAGGATTACGGACTAAGCTACGCAATATCTTCCTGAAAAGCTTCTCAATTGAATTCAATGTCCTCGCTCTTACGGAAACATGGCTTAAACCTGACATTTTTAATGCAGAAGTCCTATGCCCTAATTACACAATTTATAGACACGATCGAACCCGATGTGACGGAGGTGGTGTTTTACTAGCTGTTCATGATATTTTCCCGTCTTCCTTAATTGACATCAATAACAATAACGATATTGAATTTATATCTTGTTGTATATTTTTCTCCAACTTTAAAATTTTCACAACCTGTTCCTACATTCCACCCAAATCTGATATTAGTTTATATATGATGCACTTTGATTTGATAAAATGTGTGAGCAAAATGGCATCATCAAACGACAAAATTGTAGTTCTTGGGGATTTTAATTTTCCTGAAGTTTCATGGTCTTATGATTCGGATGTGTGTTCTTTATTACCGTTCAATATTGGACGCTTTGAAGAATTCTTCACTTCAATTTACTCTATATGTCTAAATCAATTCAATAATGTCTTAAATTGCAGTAACAGATTACTTGATCTAGTTTTTTGTAATACCTCTGAATTTGCTCTTTGCAGAGTAGATCCTTTCGTTATTCCAGAAGACAGTCATCATCCACCACTAATGATATCTATAAACTCTGGCCAGCAGCTAAGTAAGACGCAAAACGATGTTGTCTTTGAATTTGACTTTAAGCATGCTGACACTGTATCTCTATATGAAGCTCTTTCAGCAATAGTCTGGCCTCCTTTTGATGAAGATCCGAGACTATTGTTTTCTAACTTCTATGATCATCTTCAATCATGTTTTGCCTCCTGCATCACAACTAAACGTATTGTTCATACGACAATTAACCCTCCTTGGTCTACAAGAGAGTTAAAAAGGTTAAAAAATCGAATGAATAAATTATATAAAAAATATTGTTCCTCTAACTCCCACTACGACGTGGTGAGGTACTTAATGGCAAAAAATCTGTTTACCACGAAAAATCAAAAATGCTATGAATCCTATTTAAGTAGAATGCGAGCCAAGCTAAATCGTAATCCGAAGCAGTTTTTTAACTTTGTTAACTCCAAAAGAAAATCTAATGGACTTCCATCTCACCTAAAAAATGGTGACAAGGAATCTTCCACAGATACTGGAATGGCTGACTTATTCGCGGAATTCTTTCAAAGTACTTATACTTCAAGTAACCTAGTAACGTCCAATTATCCGTATGCTATTCAGGAGTATAATTGCATTCCGAATATTTCTCTTTCATATGACGAGGTTTTGAATGGTATAAAATCCTTGGAACCTAACTTTTCTGCCGGTCCTGATGGTGTTCCTGCTTCAATTCTTCGTGCCTGTGCCGACTGTTTATATATACCACTAACTGATCTATATAACGTTTCACTATGTTCAGGATTCTTTCCAGATATTTGGAAAGAGAGTTACATAACTCCCCTCCATAAAAGTGGCAGTCGATTCGATGCAGAGAACTATAGGGGTATTGCTAAATTAAGTGCAATCCCTAAACTTTTTGAGAAATTAGTAACACGTAGACTAGTGCATTCAATTGGTGGAATTTTATCTGAATACCAGCATGGTTTTGTAAAAGGAAGATCAACAGTCACAAATCTTTTAAATTTTTCTTCTTCTATCTACAACGCATTCTCTTTAAAACTGCAAACAGATGTCATTTATACGGACCTTAGCAAAGCTTTTGATAGGGTGAACCATCGCATTCTTATACACAAACTAGATTTAATCGGTTTTCCAACTCGTTTATTATCATGGCTATCTTCCTACTTAGCAGGCCGAACTCAAAGGGTAAAACTTAATTCTAAACTGTCACGGGTGATAAACGTAACATCGGGAGTACCACAAGGTAGTCATCTTGGTCCAATCCTATTCGTTTTATATTTGAATGATCTTCCTTCCTGCGTTCGCTCATCAAATATATTGATGTATGCGGATGATGTAAAATTATTCCTTCCCGTGAGTAAGATTAACGATAGCCTATTGTTGCAAGAAGATTTTTGCAGATTAAGTAAGTGGTGTAAAGTAAATGATATGTCCTTGAATTTTAAAAAATGCAAGTTTATGTCATTTACTCGAAGTACACTTTTACCAACACGATACTTCTGTGGTATCTATGAAATTGAAAAGGTGTCAAATTTTAAAGACCTTGGTGTGTTATTTGACGGTAAACTTAGATTTAATCTGCACATTGACTCTTGTGTGGTTCGAGGAATGTCACTACTTGGCTTTATTAAAAGATGGAGTAGAGAGTTTGATGATCCATATTTGGCTAAAAGACTGTTCACCACTTTGGTTAGACCTGTCCTTGAGTATGGGGTTGTTGTATGGTTTCCCTGCTTTGAGTGCGATATTACGAAAATTGAATCCGTCCAGAAACAGTTCCTGCTTTTTGCATTGAGAGGTTTAGGTTGGAATAACTCGATGGATTTACCACCTTATACCAGTAGACTGCTCTTAATTAATTTGCCATCACTTGAGAGAAGAAGAGTTATGTTAGGATTTACTTTTATGCATAATTTGGTTAATGGTAGTATTGACTCACATTTTCTATTAAATCTTATTAACTTTAATGTTCCAATGCGCCCATCAAGACACTTTATCCCCATTAAGTTAAATTTTTGCAGATACCAATATGAATCTTTTAATCCGCTTAATCGTCTGTCAAAGCTTTACAATGATTATTTCCGCAGAATAACTAATGTTTGTTCAACTAATGTTTCTTCAATTTATTTAATAAAGCGTGCAATATTAAATTTACGAGATAGTTAATAGTAACAATTACAAGGTTTGCCACACTCCGCTTTACGAATATTACTGTACTGTTTTGAATCGTTCTCTGCCTTTATTGCCTTCTTGGCACTGAATTAGTCGTTTCTCTTGCTGTATCCGTCTCTAATAATGTTCCTAGCTATCCTGATGCACACTGATTTAATGATTTCGGATGCCCTAATCTCAAACGCTGTGCCAATCAACACTTACTGAGGGACTTATCTCTCAAAAGTTTGGCACATTATCCATCATCTGTTCCTGCTTCATCAGCTCCTACTTCATCTGTCCTGCTACATATATCCCTGCTCCATCTGTTCCGGCTTTATCTGTTCCTTTATCATCTGTTCTTGATTCATCTGTTATTGCTCCATCTAAATCATCAGTTTTTCCTTCATATGTCCTGCTGCATGTGTTCCTGCTTCATTGTTATTCTGTTTCTTTATCATCTGTTCCCGCTTCATCAGTTCCTACTTCATCTGTCCTGCTACATCTGTTCCTGTTTCTCCTGCATCATATTCCTGCTTCATATGTTCTTACTCTATCTATTCCACCTTCATCTGTTCCTGCTTCATCTGTCCTTCTTTATCTGTGCCTGCTTAATCTGTTTCCGTGTCATCTGTTCCTGCTTCATCTGCTCCTGCCTCATTAGTTCGTGCTTCCCCAGTCCTTCTACAACTGTTCCAGCTCCATCTGTTCCTGCTTTATCTGTTCCTGTGTCACATGTTTTTACTTCATTTGTTCCTGCTCCACATACTTCACCAGTTCCTACTCTTACTATCCTGCTGCATCTGTTACAACTTTATTTGTTACTGTTTTTTTTTTTTTTTTTGCATTCCTATCTATCATAGTATCATATCTTCATAGTAGTCTTTTTGTACTTAAATAATAATTCTGTTAATATCGTCCATGTTCAATCTTTTATCTCCTACATGAATTTATTACTATTTGTTTTTTAATTTTGTTCCTGATTACTGTTTTAATTTAATTAATATACTTTAGTTTTGTATTTAATTTGTAACTGAAGATATGTAAAATTATATTTTTCCAGCTGTTTTTAGCCGAGTAAATAAATAAATAAATAAATAAATAAATTACACTAGAAGAGTGCCTGCCATCTATTACCAAGTGTTCAATCTGGTTCTTCGTCCGTTGATCAGGAGATATCTAGGTCGCCTTATGAATGTCCTTAGGCTGGAATAGTGTGCTACTAACTACCATGTTCTTTGCAGCGGCGAAGTCTATCAGCCTTATTCCATTATGGGAGGTGGTATCATGTCGACTGTGATTGCCGATAGTTGGTCGAAAGACACTTTCCTAATGTGGCATTAAAATCGCCTAGAATAATCTTAATGTCGTGGTCAGGGCAGCGTTCATATACTTCCTCCAGGCGCTCATAAAATGTTTCTTTGACCTCATCATCTTTATCCTCTGTCGGTGCGTGCACACAAATTAACGAGATGTTGAAATATTTCGCTTTGATGCGAATTGTGGCTATGCGGTCACACACTGGATTGAACCTTGAAACTAGGTGTCGCAGTCTCTTGCCTACTATAAATCCGCACCCAAATTCGTGCTTACGCTCATGGCAGCTGTAAATATCGAAGTTTTTCTTTCTGGTGCAACCATATCCTGTCCATCGCATTTCCTGGATCGCTGTGATGTCAGCTTTATATTTTCCGAGGACATCCGCCAGTTGGAAAGTGGCACCAGTCCTGTATAACATTCGAACATGCCAGGTACATATCCTTAAATCATGGTCCTTATAACGTTTGCGAGGGTCGTCAACAGTTGGGGGGTTTCTTTGTTCATTATATTTTCTGCGCATTTTCATTGCCGATATAACGGTGGCGGGAGGCAAACCCAGCCCACCGTGGTTTGCATTTTACCTACTGCCAGGATGATTATGTTTCAGCCGCCCATTATGGATCAGACACTGACCAGAATGCAGTGTGTCGAAACTGGATTTTAGTTTCTTCAATTTTGATCCGCCGTTGGCCAGGGGTGTTGGCTCATCCGCCTTCAAACGACCGAAGAATTTGTCCACTACTTCGAAGAGCTTCAGTGACATGGTCACCTAATAATCCTGAGACGCATCAGTGATCGCATTACCACTCAGGTTGCTCATTCGTTTCGCCTTCTCACTTTAGCCAGCTAACGGAGGTTTCCGATAAGCCATTGCCCAGGACATACTGCGTGGAAGTAGTGAGCTGCTTGGACTGCCCAATGAAGGAATCATTTCTGGCCACTCCCAAGTGAATGGCTATCAGAAACTTTCCACCTCCACGGACAGTCCCATGTCCCGTGGTTATCCACCTATAATGTTCTAAGCCGATTTGTTGATTTAATGGAACCTATCAGCAATTTTCTCAAAGGAAAAGAAAAAAACTATCCGGAATTAAAGGATGATGAGTGGATTAATGACTGTATGTTCTTGACTGATATAATGGAGCATCTGCAATCCCTCAACCTAGCATTACAAGGCAAAGATAAAGTTATTACTTATCTTTTTCAAACTGTTCTAAGTTTTATTTAAAAAATTTAGCTTTTTAAACGCGACTTAAACACAAAAATGTTCAATCACTTTCCTCATCTGAAGACAAGACTCTCTAAAATTGATGGAAAAAAACTGAG
This sequence comes from Phaonia tiefii, assembly GCA_963931995.1. Taxonomy (NCBI): domain Eukaryota; kingdom Metazoa; phylum Arthropoda; class Insecta; order Diptera; family Muscidae; genus Phaonia; species Phaonia tiefii. The sequence continues at coordinate 143,046,289 of OZ008369.1, forward strand.
TGAATACAACAGTAAATTAGGAGAATTATGAAAAGAATTTCACATCCGATTTGATGATTTGAATAATTTAAAGATTTCTCTAAACTTTCTTGTAAATCCATTCGAGATTGACGTAGTTAACGATGGATTATCGATTCCTCATTATATTTTGAATGAAAGTGCAACAGGAGAAATGGAATTAATAGAACTTCAAGAAGATCACAGTTTAAAATGCATCACAATTCAACACAATCTGCAAATGAGTTTTGGAAACTAGTATCACCATCAAAGTACCCTAATTTAAGGAAAGCTGCTAGCAGATTACTGTCCATATTCGGCACAACATATCGTTGTGAGTCACTTTTTTCAACAATGAAGTTTATAAAATTAAAGCACCGTTCACAACTCGCAAATGAACATTTAACGGAATTAATTCGTACCGCGCTTACTAACTATGAACCGAACTTCAAAAAATGCTCGGCTAAGTTACAAACACACATGCCATCTACCAGCAAACAATAGGTTAATTTAAATATATGTATGTGTATGTTTGAAGACGCCACACCAACTGATGTTTTTAATAGTTTATTTTTATGTTGGCTCCCGTCACGACAGATTATTGGAATTCGGCTCTTCTTGGAGTGAAGCTTGGCCACCCCTGGTATATAACCACAATCAACCAAAACGTTGTCGATAAACACCACCACTTGGCGTCAAAATTTTTCACCCCTGTTTACTTTTCCATGTTTAGTCACGAACTCATACATACAAATCTCAGCAGTTATTCTGAAATTAGTAGTTTTTACAGGGCGGAAGGACACAAATCACTCCGACTGTAAATTTCACACTATGGAACATGAATATTCCTTCATATGCTTTAGCAAATTTCAAAATATTTTAAAATCAATTGCCAGAAAAATAGAAAAATGTTTTCCAACACATACTAATTTTTGTATTAAACTGGCAGCATTGTGCCTTCGTGACGCCAGCGAAGTAAAAAGAATTCTAACTTTTGTGGCCTTCGCCAGAATCAACGTTAAACGCCAACTCTTGTTCTTCTTCCATAAGAATGAATGTACGATTTTTTAACGCCCACGTTATCGCTCCGATTGTGTTCGTACACTAAACCTAAAATATATTCTTATATGTTAGACATTTTCTAATAAATTTTGACAATAAAGATCTTGTTTTTAGGGTCAATATTTTTCTCAAGTCTGCATTTTTAAATTCTATCTCAACTTCTGTTTAATTTTGCACAAATTGTTTTAAATTTCGCTTATTATCATAAATAATATTTGTTTTACATTTTATTTACATATTTATTTAGACCAAGAGATTATAGAGGTGGATGCTATGAAAGGTCCGAAGTATAAATTTGCGAATTTTTAGCAAACTGCTGCCAGCGCTAGTTGGCACGGTTTCTGGCATTAACTCTCTTGAAGAGGCTATTCTTATGATGATGTTGTTCGCTACACGAAAGTTTATGTAAACTAGATTAGAGAAACAATTTCTCTTATCCGACGTTTTCACACTCTTGTCAGGGGTTTGTGCAAATGAGAGATGTTCGACGAAAATTGGTTTACACCAGGTGAAGTTACAAAATCGATTGACTTAACTCTTTCATGTCGTGTTGGTATACAACTGAAAGTTAAATGTATGAATATCTCTATCTGGTACTATTGAACCCAAGTATTCCACCATCCCACGTTAACATGCAAGCATACCACCGAAGTGAAAATTATTCAGAGAATAAACTTCTGTACTTGTTTTACTCTATGTAAAGGGTTTTTCAATAAGAGCGCTACAAAAGTTTTTTTTTAAATAAAACAAAATCGGTTTTAGATACCAATGAAACTCTTTATTCCTGTGAAAGTACGTTCGATGCCATTATGTATGGAACTCGATTTCTTTTGCATGGCCACCACGGGCACGCTTGCAGAAGTCCAAACGCTGAACCCAATTTTCGACGGGATTCAAGCATAAATCGGCCGATTCTGCTGCAATTTCACGTTCGATGTTCGTACGAAGTTCATCAATCGTCGCTGGCTTGTTGGCATAGACCATAGACTTGACGTAGCCCCACAGGAAATAATCTAACGGCGTCAAATCGCACGACCGAGGCGGCCAATCGACTGGGCCATGTCGGGAGACAACACGTTCACCAAACTTGGTTTGCAATAAATTGGTTGTGGCATTCGCTGTGTGGCTTGTGGCGCCGTTCTGTTGGAACCACATGTCCTCCAAGTCCATATTATCCAATTGGGGCCAAAAATATTCGGTTATCATTGAACGGTAGCGATTCGCATTCACAGTAATGTGCCGGTCTTGATCATCACGGAAGAAGTACGGCCCAATGACTCCGCCGGCCCATAAACCGCACCAAACCGTAATTTTTTCGGGATGCAGTGATGACTCATGGATTACGTGTCGATTGCTGTCTGACAAATAACGCATATTTTGCTTATTGACGAAACCATTCAGCCAGAAATGAGCCTCATCGCTGAAGATGATATTCCGATGAAAATCCGAATCATTTTCAAGTTGTTGTTCAGCCCAATTCACGAACATACGACGCTTATGGTGGTCAAGCGGCTTCAGTTCTTGCGTCAATTTGATCTTGTAAGGATGTAGACCAATATCTTTTCGCAACGACGTCACAGAGATGCCCAACACTTGAGAACGACGTGTGAGAGACACATTTGGGCTTTCTTGAACTTGAACCACAGCGGCAGCAATATTCTCGACACTACGGGTACTTCTTTGTCTCACTGGCACGGGAACATTTTGTACTGTGCCTGTGGAATTTTTCCACTAGACGCTCAATTGTTGATCTGGTAGGACGATTATGACGACCATAAATTGGACTTAGCGCTCTTAAAGTTGAGGCCACTGACTCCAAATTTCGGTAGTAAATTTTAATAATTTCGACTCGTTGTTGGCTCGTATATCTTTCCATGATGAAATGGCAAACCTTACTGAAGAGAAATGTCAAAAGAGCGGGAAAAAATATGGCGTGGTTTGCTGTCCCAATCGATTTACTTTTGTGGCGTCTCTGTTGAAAAACCCGTTAATATGCAGGATGATTCAGGAAGTTCCGGACAAATTTCTCCAGCGTATTCCTTGGCTCATTTCATGAAGAAAAGTCAACTAGGACCATGTCCGAAAATGCAAGGGTGCGAAATGGCATCGGGTTCAAAATTTTCGGATTGATGGCCGGAGGGTAGTAGGGCTTGTTTGAAAGGTCTTTAAGAGGCCTTTCAGAATCAATAGTAGAAAAAATTCAAATCGGCGAGATACAGATTATTTGAACATAAAATATACAAATTCTAAATTGATTGACAAGAAGTTTAATTCTGGCTGCTTATATGTAATTATACACATAATGTTGTTTGCATAAACAATTTTTTCATGTATTGCAACGGATTGAATGCTTGCTCGAGTTGTTGGTATGTGGACAAACAAAAACATCTTTGTCTTTTTTCCAATTACCCAGAAAGCATGAGGGAGAATCTTGAAATTGAATGATCTTCGATGAACTGAGAGTATCGGCTACTACAGCTTCCTGGATCTTTGCCAAAAGTCTTTTCGCAGAAAGACCATAGGGCATTGGCGAGCATTGGTGGTCAAAATGACCCACAAATTGTATACGCGTAGGTAAAGTATTTTAAATGTAATGAAAAAAATTGGCTAGTCCCGAACAATTTTTTTTAACGTAAAATACATCAGAAAGCCCTGACTGAGGATATGAAAAAGTTGTATAAACGTGTAGCCATGCTAAGACATGATTTTAGACGTTTGTTCTTCAAAATTGGGTCTTTTTGACCCAATTTGTGCGGAAGGGTTAACAAGAGTTTGCAACAGCTGTTTTATGTAATAAAAATTCCGTCGAAGACGTAGGAAACATATAGTGAATGAGAGAAATCTTTAATTTTAACAATTTGTGTGTTAATTGAGATCTACACAAATAATTTTACACCAACACTTCATTACATTTGCATTTTTTCAAAATTTCCTCCCAGTTGATGTGTTTTGTACTTTTGGCTTAACACGTGGCAGAAAAAGTATGAAAATCGGACAACGCAGCCCTGTCACCTATCACCGTTTCTTGTTTGAAAGCATCGTTCCTATAAATTCTCCAAGTACTTACTTGAGCAGCTGTGTCATCGGTATCCCTTGGTACGACCAGGGGGATTCTCAAAAACGATGTACAATTAGAGAACAAAAAACCGGCGCATTTTGGACACCCTTGTAGAAGAGAACCAAAAAAGTCGACGCGATTCACTCAGACGCATTTCTTTCCCTCGTCATAACTTGAATAATTCATACCTTTTACATACTTTATGTAATTTTATTTAAATATGGTTGGAATTTCTATAGTTAGATACAATAACATCATCAGAAAACTGCTCGTGTATTGAAATATTCAACGAAGAGAGAGAGGAGAGAAACGACGGGCTTCACTCGTTTTCTTTGTTGGCATTCCACTCCATGAGTAAATTTTCTTCTCTATACCATAGTTGCTTTATGGGATTCTATGGCACAGCTGATCGAAAAGGTACTAGGCCGATGATGGAGAATGAGTGCGCAAAGAAGACAGGAACTAATTTGAAATATTGTTCTCTCTATACCATAGTTGCTTTATGGGATTCTATGGTACAGCTGATCGAAAAGGTACTAGGCCGATGATGGAGAATGAGTGCGCAAAGAATACAGGAACTAATTTTAAATATTGTTTATTGATACTAATGACAGCTAAATTATTTTTTATGTTGTTTGCATTGAACGAAAATACGCATTCCCTTTGATTTCTGTCCGTTTTATGTCCAACGAAAGTGTAAAATTCAGCAACAAATAAAACTCTATGAAATGGGCTACTACTACGTCGTCATGAAGAGGCATCGAAGAGCGTAATAGAAACTCTTAAGTATTACTCTATGGTACGACTGTACAAAAAGCGGTAAACGTACACTGTTTTCCTATCACTGTTAAAAATCAATAACAAAACAAATATGTACACAAATTAAGTACTTTGTTTAAAACAAGGATGAAGGTTTTTGTAAATTTAGTGTAAACTGAAGTATTTTTGTAAATTGTGCCCTATTTATAATCATAAATTATTTATTTTATAAATTTCTGTTAAGATGGATTTGTGCAATTGAATGAATTTGTTCTGATGTGCAAAAATATTTTTGTGGAATTTATGTTCTGTTTCTCAATATCACACTATGTCAAATTTAATTAGAGTGCGCCCACAGTCTGTTGCAGTTTATTGTACAAATTTACCACAAATATATGACGGAGGTCCCATAGTACCAAAAGAGACTTAATTGTACCAAAAGTGGTACAATTGTACCATATTTCCCCTCACTGGTGAAGAGAATCGAGCCATCGATCGAAAGAGCTTTTTGGAAGTTTCTCACATAACTGAATTTCACCAATTTCACACATTGTTCTTATCCTTAGTTATATTTTAACCGTCCGTCCGTTCGTACGCATAAATTCCGTAATTTTTGTGTGTTTATCGGGGAAAAAGAAAGAATCAATTCAGTTATTTCTTGTTAAAATCTATAAAGTATTAAATAATTTAAGTTCGTTGTACTGATATGCAGAGAGTTCCAATTGTGTTTTCGTGTGTGTTAGAGATTCTTTCGTTTATTGTTTGAACTGTTGTTGTCGTTGTCGTTGTGTTAAAATTTATAGTTCGTTATTCCTTATTCGTTATCGGTAGATAATGTTTGTTGCACTTGCGTTGTTCGGTTTCGTATCGGTTTGTCGCGGCAGTTGTGTAATTTATTTATGAAATTTTTCAAATTTCTCTTAACTGTAAATAGTTAGTTAACAAACGGGAGAAATCATACAAATTATCACAAGGTAAGGCTTTACGACAATTTAATATCAAGTCATTTACATAAGAATAGAGAAAACATGGCAGAGAGAAGGAAACAAATCTTATAGTCTTATTTGGGTTCCTTTTCCTTTCATACACACATACACCAACCAAACAACAAAAGCTTTCCAAACTGAAAAATTTAGTAATTCACTCCCTTGTGGCCAGTAGCAATATTAAAACCTGTTTTTATGCTGTAGCGGTAACTTTATAAACTGCATGAAATATAAGCGTTTACAATGGCCATGCTAGTTAAAGGTCTTGGATTCAAATCTACCAAATGCTTTGTAAAATGGAAGCTTAAATGCAACGATCAGTGTTGCCAAAGCATCACTTTGGGTGCTTTTTAAGCCGGCACTTTTTTGTGAAGTAGATTTTGTTGTGCAAAAATTCGAATTTGTTTTTCCTCTGTATTTTTAAAAAGAAAATTACTCACCGTTGCTACTATTTGGTATACAAATCAGTGTACTGCGTTTTGTACGACCAATCTCAAGGGCAAGGCTTTGCACGCACAACTTTATAAATTATATTAAAAATGTTTATTCTTGAGATATATGAGATATTTAAGTGACGCATGTAATACAATGTCGTGCAAGTAGTCGGCTCGGTTTTCTGCAGATTTGCGCCCATTTTGTAAAATATTCAACCGATAACACGATCTCGGCTATGGGTGACCAAATGTTACTCGACATATGGTCTAATGAAGAACATTGTATAGGGTAACAGTAATCGATTTTTGGCACAGTGAACCCTATCTATAGAAAAAGTTGCTGAGGGAGCACTTTATTGTTAAGAATTACTCGACCTTGCTCAATTATATTTTAAATGCGTATTTTCTTACAGTGGCTCAAAATTAAAATGGGACACCTATTAATATTATTTATGTTCCCTATATTCTACTGAACTAACAACTTAAGAAAACAAATTTATATAACGTTTTAATGCTAATGCGATGAATTTATTGAAAATATAAACAGAAGTCATTTTCATTAGTACAAAAAGTAAGAAACAAAAAAACTAAAGTAATTCATAGTATTAGGGTCAAAGTAATAATGAAACACGAATTAAAAAATAAGTAAATAAGGTATCATATTCAAAACTTCAATATTTTGTTGGGAGGCCCTTTTGTTGTACTACTGCTTTCAAACGTTGCGGCATCGATTCAACCAGCTTTCTGCAATAGTTAGGTGATAGTTTTTCCCATTCTTCCTTAAGAACAAGTGTAAGTGTGTTTTTGTTGTTAATGTGGTGATTTTTTAATTTTTGTTCCAAATAACTCCACACGTGCTCAATCGGGTTTAAATCCGGCGATTGTGGTGGTGTTTCGAGTACATGTGGGCAATTATAGAGCAACCAATTCCGAACATAATAAGCCTTATGCTTTGGATCATTGTCCTGGTAGAAATAGTACTCGTTGGAATGTTTTTGAAGGGTTACATCGCAAAATGTTTAGGTAGTACTTGTGGTCCATAATTCCTTCAATAATATAAAGATTCCCAGGACCAGCCGCCGAAATTGCACCCCATACCATTACTGACCCTGACCCGTAAATTTCTTTCGCGCAGCTCTTCGTTTGGCTTTCTACATACGTACTTTGATCAGTAAAAATCACTTTGCTCCAAAACGAAAAATTTTTTCCTCTGTGCTCTTATGCAAATAATAGTCGTTTCAGCTTGTTGACTTTACTGATATGAGGCTTCTTCCTAGCTACTCGACCGTTGTATTGATGATTTCGTAAAATTTTTCTTATAGTTTCGGGATTAGCATTTTTCCCAGAAAATATTTCTGCTTCAGCCGCCAGTTTAGGTGCGCTAAGATGTGGACGTTTCTTTATTTGCTGTAAGAGCCAACGCTCGTCTGAATCCGAAAATATCTTTCGCTTGCTCGGTTTCCCAATGTTTTCAAAATTTTCTGAGTTTTTATATCTTTTAATAATATTAAACACTGTAGATTTTGGTCGGTTTACTATTTCCGCGATATCTCGCACAGATTTTCCAGACTTTGAGTGGGTAATTATTAATCTCCGGAGCTCTGGCGATGTTTGGGAACGACGTGGCGCCATGATGAATATTTATAACACAACTGACTGAAATATACTATATAGAGTTCTCTTAAAAGTGCCAGTCAAAAAAAAAAAAAAAATTTGCTACCGTTATCTAAAGCTAAACTGAAAATGGTTGCCATCTGTCCCATTATTACTTTGAGGGTCGTGATCTGTATTATTGTGAATGAATGCTTATAAATTTATTTCAATTGAATATAAGGCAGCAATTATTTCCTTAAATAATAAACTCTAACGTGGCAATATGAAATCATAAAAATAAAGTCAAAATTCCGTTACCATATTTTAAAAATAATATATATTTTATTATGTGGGTTAGTGTCCCATTATAATGTTGAGCCACTGTAGATATATAAGTATAATCTTAGATAACATACATGTACAACATTTTGACTGTGTAACTACCCTACACATATCTCTAATAACTTATAAACGAAGAGATACAAACTAAAAAATAAATTGCATATTATTGTTATATTCAGAGACAGAAGTTATCTCAAAAGCAGTTGAACAGATCGACTCAGATCGAACAATAAAATCATCAACATTGTCAAGTGATTCAGTGCTAAAGAACGTATTTCGCTTATCTGGATCTAAATCACACCGATATGATGCACGTGAATAAACTCCAAGTTTTCTTATGTTATTCCATATGTTATTCCATAGTAGTCACTGTATTTACCTTATTTCTGGCTCTGGTATAAATAGTCGTATTCCGTGCTGAGGGATGTCTCCTCCAGGTGTTGTAGCAACGATTACGTCTCACAAAATGTGTATAGCAGGGACAGGAGTAGTTATGTACAAGTATAGTTTTAGTGGGAACATGTTTGTCATAAATATTCTGAATTGTTGACAATAAATCATCCAACTTTTCATTCACAGTTGGCTTGTACCAACTGTCATTCCGGTTTTGCTCGGACAATTCACAGTACAGAGAGGGAAAGTTAATTGAAGAGTAGTCACGATAAGTTATACGACTAGTACTATCATCTGTACGAAGACTTACATTTAACGTACAAAACAAGAGATCATGTTCAAAAATTAATGATATTTGATCGAATAACAACAGGTATTTAATGTCAGAAAGTAAGATATAATCAATAAGACTGGGGTTACAATTAGGAGAAAAACGAGTAGGCACATGGTCATTGACGAATGATAAGCCGACAGAATGAACATAATCACATAAATCATGTTTGGTTTTATCATTAGTACGATAAATTACATTAAGATTACCACTCCTAACAAAAATATAAAAGTTTATAACGCGAGTACTAAAATCGGCAAAAAATGGTTCCAGACTAAACGACTTATTTGGATTATAAATGCATGACACAAGAATTTTCTTTAGATGGTAATATCGTGGGTACTACGGCAAAACCATCTATATCGCATATAGTTGTTATGGAGATGTATGAATTTGAATGTTTGACCAGTTCTGAAAAATCAATTTTTGCAGTTGGAATAGTGTATTCGTGAATATTATCGCATCATATGATCATGGTCATAGTGGAGAGTTCTGTTCTGTCAAAATCTTAAAATGATGCAGACGGTTTTGCTAAAAGTACAAATAGTAAAACGAGTCATTTACTTCAAAATTTATTCAGTCAACAAAAACAGTAGCGAAAAAACTGAATGCTATCATTAATCTTCGTCGCTCAAATCCATATCACTCGAGTCGTCCAATAGCTGTTGATCATTTTTGTCTGCCAGCGATCTAAAGAAGAGATAAGTATATGGGTCGGTAATTGTAATTAATAGTTGAATACCCACTCGAACCATAGATGATACTCGGGCGGAATCAGTCGACCCATGCAAAGTGATATCAAATCAGTTTTTTTGGCCTTCGATATAGCCAACGGTGCAGCAAATAACTGTTTGAAATTGAAGTTTTCCGGGCGTCCACGTTTTTTACGAGGCTCTGCCAGTAAGCTCTGAACTATGAAATGATAGGGTGAGATCGTTTAAAAATTAAATAAGTTGGGCAACAAAACACCTTCCAATCATTGTCATCATGCGAACATTTGAATTTGATCGTGCCAACTGTATTTTTCTCAAAGCGAATACGTTTGACTTTGAGCCATCCAATTTTTTCATTGTCAGTGTCCGTCGTTGATCGATTCATCAAATGCGAATATGAGTCCTTCAAATCGATGAAATCGTTGTGTTGCATACGAATGACTTTGTACGGTGTCGTCTTCGTTTTTTTGTTCTCGGCTCGAGCTTTTTTGATAACGTTACACCATTCATTTGGGGTGTAGATTGATATGTGTTTTGCGGCCCTTTAAATCGCCGAATGCATGGAGTCGACATTCATTTGAGTGTGACCAGTTTCTAAATAGTTGTGTTCGATCGACTCAAAATGCAACGACTTGATCAACTCCATGTGCATTGCCAGAAGGTACTTATTGCGATTCGGCCCTCCACAATTATCAGACCAAATTTTCACGTTTTTTCGACCATGCTGCACTTGATCTGAAAATTAGCAATTAATTACATTATGTATAGCAAAAACTTTTCAAACAGTGTGTGTATTCACCATCTAAAAACTTCTTGAGACACGAGCCTGTTTCGGAGCTGCCACGTCCACCGTCTACCTCGCTCCAAACAAAACAATATCCAGTTTTGTCGTTTTCGACTTAAAAAGTCAAGTTGCAGAAACACAGTTTCCTTTTGTAGTAAAGTTGACTTTCGTCGGCATAGGGTATTTGGAGAACAGATTGCAAATCCATTGTAGCAACTAGTAGCGTTGAATCCCATTTGGCTGCTTCTACGTCACGATGCATGGCCGCACGACAAAGGTCTTTTCGGCGAATGTGGCTTTCATGTTCTTCTTTAACCATTTCGTATTCAGGATCTGTCGAAGGCGTATTCGCGAATTAGCAACAATGTGATCACTTGTCTGTTTTTGGCACATGGAACGGAATATTGTAATTCTGACAGAAATTTTTCTGATACAATGGCAAGGACACGTTCACGTTTGGGTTTGCTTCCATAAATAGACGATGCATTTTTGAAATGCTGAGCTTCGGGTCTTCTAGGTATTCACGCTTGCTGTCTTTCCGACAATAATGAGACGGGGCTTTTGGGAAAGACTCAATATGGTTGCGTATTGCTGTCAAAACTTATGGTTTCGTTTTATTCGCCGGAGCGTGTGATCCTCTCGCATCTTTATGGTGAAAAGATTTGGCATCATCTGCGTGTTCGTGCGCATGTATGACTCTTTCAAAATTGATGTCCAGTGTTTGTAGGAAAAAGTTCTTACTAACTTTGACTTTTTGTCCATTGATGGGCATGAAGTAAAAATAGCTGTACTGCTTTCGAGACGACGATTCTGCCGATTGATGTACTTTTCTGGGTCTTTTAGCTTTGACTTTGTCCGTGTATCGTAAAAGGAACTCTTTTTTAGCTTTATAGTTCTCGCCATGGCTCCAAAAACTGTCGAAGAACTTTTGACGGCTATCGCCGTCGAATTTGCAACACAAATATCCACTTTTGTCGTTGTGGTGCGGATTTACTATGGGCTTAACTTGCTTGGCGGCATAACTTTTTCCGGTATGACTGGTGTAAGGCTTTCCTGAATTCCAAGCCATTTTGATTGTTTTACGTTTGTGCTTCTTGGGATTTGTTTGCCGCCAACGGGTATTGCTGCTGGTTCCAGGTTTTTCGTTTTCCTGAATAAAATTGAGATTTCAGCTAATAATAGCTATATGTTAGAAAACACTACTAACTGCCGTATCATTATCATCTTCGTTTCTAGTGGTATCGACCGCTGAATCGACGTCTGTCGATTCGGCATCAGATGATAATTCCTCCGTTTCTGAGAAGTTAAACTCCGCAATAGGTTCTTCGCCAGATTTTTTAGACATAGTTTATATTGGAATAAATTAAATTCTGAAAATAATTAGTGAAAACGATTAATAAGTAGTCAGCAATAGCAGTGATTTCGTGATATAGATGTTTTTGCCACACCGTTTATTTAATACAAACAGATGAGAAATATTCGAGAAAAACCATCTAAAAAAACGGTGATATAGACGGTTGATATCAGGTATTTAGACGCTATATAAATGCGGCATAACTCAATGAATACATATACAATCTTATACAAGGTGGCGCAAAAGTGATCCTCCTATCAGAAAATGCTATAAATTTTGCGATTGGCCCCTAATGTCAGTTCTGTTTTGACATTTGTGTAGTAAACACATGCGAAATACATGTTAATAAACAATGTTACGCTACACTGCTCCAGGACGCGGAATATTGCTGACTATTTATTTGACCAATAATCGGTCGGTGACTTTGGCACAACGTGAATTCCGTCGCAGATTTCCTGGCCGTCCAACGCCTACTGGTGAAACACTGCGACGTTTAGCCGCTCGCCTCGAAGAGACTGGCACAACATGCTGCCAGGCGTGGCAGACCCCGGAGTAGCCGTTCTGCAGAGAATATTGCTGCTGTAGCCGAGGATATCATGGATGCGCCGTCGACATCCACCAGACGACGTGCCACTCAAATGGGTATCAGTCGACGGTCTTTACAGCGAATTTTGGTACAAGATTTGAAGATGTTTCCGTACAAAGTCCAGACGGTGCATTAGCTGTTAGCTGCTGACCGCCAATTGCGTCTAACATACGCTCAAGCCATCCTTAATCACCACCAAGAGGAAGATGATTTTTCATCAAAAATAATCATGAGTGATGAGGCCCATATCCATCTTAGCAGGTTCGTAAATAAGCAAAATTTACGCTTCTGGGGCACTGAAAATCCGCGTGTAACCCACGAAGAGCCATTACACCCGCTCGAAGTCACTGTATGGTGTGCTGTTTTCGCTGGAGGAGTCATCGGACCTTTTTTCATCGAAGACGTCGCGGGCCAAACGGTTACTGTGAATGGTGAGCGCTACAGAGCAATGATCAACGAGTTTTTTTTGCCGCAACTTGATGAATTGGGATTGGAAAACATGTGGTTCCAACAGGACGGTGCAACGGCACACACTGCACGTGCCACAACCGATATGCTGAAGGATGCATTTCCCGGGCGCCTAATCTCCCGTTTTGGCGATTTGCACTGGCCAGCAAGATCGCCTGATTTGACCGCTCCAGACTTCTTTTTGTGGGGCTTTTTGAAGTCGCGGGTTTATGTCAACAAGCCTCAGACTCTTGCAGCTCTTAAAGACAATATCCGTCAAGAATGTGAGGACCTATCGCCGGAAGTTTTGGCCAAAGTGATGGAAAATGCCATAAAAAGGGCTCAAATGACAATCAACTGTGGCGGCGGCCATTTACGTGACATCATATTCTCGACTTGATGTAAAAAAAATTAAAAGACCAAATAAAAATAATCCACAAGAAGAATCAAAGTTTTTCATTTTTTTTTAAATTACAGCCAAAAAAACATCGGAAGTTTACTTTTGCGCCACCTTGTAGTACTTGACCTAACACGCTTGAAGAAGTCGAGAAGTCCAAAAATTCAAAAATGTGATATAGAAGGTTTTGCCGTAGTACCGACGATATATAACAACATTAATGAACTCAATATCCGAGGTCACACATTTATTGACTAGTGTTGCTTTTATATTATTTTGACAATATGTGGCAACGCCACCACCTTTTCTACCATCTCTACTATTCTGGAAGAGGTTAGGGGCCATCCATAAATGATGTCACACTAAATTAGTAAATTTTTCACCCCTCCCCCCCTTGTGCCACAGGCTGTCACATGAAATCGACCCCCCCGTCTAAAATGATGTCACATTCAAGCGAGCCCCCTAAGGCAACACTATAAACAAAACATTGAATAAAATACTCTATTTTATTTTAACAAAAAATAATCTTCGATTAAATTATATGAAACAAATGTACGCAGAGAACGAATTGAGATCACAACTAAGATGTCCAGGGTGACGTCAGCCAGGTTCTTATATTTACAATCGGTGGGAGGTGTCTATAGTTGCGCTAGGGATTCTGTAATCATCAATGGCTCGCGGGTCTAATTCTTCGACATTTATCCACTCCACATCTTCCTCTTCAGTATCATTGCGAGTAATACACAACGCTTCTGAATCTCGTTGAGTCAAAATAGTAACAGGATGTACCCGAATGGCACTTTCGTGGCGTTTTTGGTGGATAACTCATTTGTGCAAAATTGCAGATTGTTGTGTGGCGAAATAAGCTCCGCACGTTTGACAAGCATGACTCAAACGCTGCGATTGGATGGAAGGGCACATCAAATCGTATGGCACCTAAAAACAAATCGAAAAGAGTTTAGACAATTCTGAATTTAGCTACAGTAAAGCATTTAACTAAAATTAAAAAATTGTAAAATTTTTAACTTTTCCGTTCCAAAGCATTCCAAAACAAAACAACGTACCGTTACTTGTGTTTTGCCAACTTGTATTGAGCATAATTTGCGAGCTCTGATATTAAGCAAAATTAATTGAAAAATTGTAACATCACAAGTTTCTGTAAGCCTCCGCCCCCTATGTCACAAGTTGTCAAGTTAAGCTATTGCTTAAATCAAGTTGAACCATTAAGTGTCCCAGAAAAAACAGTTTTAAAAATAATAAAAATATTTGAAATGGTAGTTAGGAAGGAGAATAGAAAAGATTATTAGCAAACTCAAAATAATAAATAGTGAACAAATAATAGTTATAAAAAATGTATCAACGATTCTATATTAGGTTAAAGTAAACGCAATAAAAATAATAGACTTTATTTTGAAATTTCCAATACCTGAATTGATTTCCAACTAAACATTTCCCTGTGGGTATACAACTTGAAACAATCTACAGAACGACATTTACTCGAAACTTTACTGTTTGAATTATGACTGTCTTCCAGCAAATCAAAATCAAGCCACCCTCTTGAATATAGTTTGCACACTTTTAACAGCCACTTGTAATTAAATTAAATTTAAGCAACCGGTGTTAAGATGTAATCGGCAATTTATTTTAGCTGGCATTAACAAAACACAGCAATTCGCAAAAGTACTTAAGTCCATAAACTTCATTCTAAAGTAAATTAGCATTTATACCATTTTAAGCACAGACTATTATATTCACTTAAGTAAACGGACAATATAAAACACCTTTAATTAACATTAACAAAAAAGGTCCATCATTTTAATTTAAAAAGAGTTTTAAAATGACAGTTCGTATTAGGTAACGCCAAGGACTAACAGTAATGTTGATTGAGTCTCAAAATCGCATCGCAAATCGTTTGTTGTTCTGGCAATTTGAAGTTTTAGTTAAATGGTTTAGTGACCTAGTAAATAACGGAGTTTCTGTGTAAGCAGGGTTGTAAGGGAGAAATGGTAAATCACCGCTGACCTTCTACCGAAGGCATGATTTAAATATGGTGAGTTTCCCATTAAATGCGCTAGATTTTTAAGTTAGGAGTTCATGCCTTCCAGAAGCCAATTTAGTAATATATTGTGTTATATATAAGGTTTTCCAACTTGAGTGATATGATTTCTAATAGCTTATTCACATTTACCGCGTTTCAGCTGGGACGCCGGCGTTTCGCTCTCTTGAGATCATTTCGAAAGCATGGTGTTCACATTGTGCTTTTGTTAACTACTGTGGTTTCATGTGACATTTCTCATTTCTGATTTATGTTTTCTGTATTGACTGTAAACAACACAAACGCACATTTGTGAATAAAGAAATATAAAATAATATCAAAAAATTAATGTAATTTTTATAATATTAGAATTTATATCATTGTATGATAAAGCAATGAATGCATTCAAAGATATAAATGATTATATTCATAAATCACATTGCAATAAGTACTTACCACCACAAAGCAAACTAGAAATGTAAACAAACAGATTTGTTTTCCCTCATTTTTCTGACATTTGCTTTGAACCAGCAATGGAAATTTTTTCATTTTACTCCTTTTTTTAACTACTATTGGAGTACAACACTGTGGTCTCTCTTGGTTTTACTGTGGTTTCAAACAAACTACAGTAAAAAGAGCATAATGTTTGCGTTTTTTTTTTATATGGAAATAAGTGCCAATTAAAGTGTGTTTCGCTGAAATCATCGAAAGAGAGCGAAACGCCGGCGTTTCAGCTGAAACGCGGTAAATGTGAAAAGGGTATAAGTGACGTTTCGGCTATTTGTAGTATGTCATGATCTGTAATTTTTTTCATTGTATTCAGTAACGTTTATAATTTCATCATGGATTTTTTATCATTTTTTATCAAAATAATCCTTCTCCAATTGGCGTACTTCTTTCGAAATTAAGCTAGTAACACCGTTGCTGTCAATAGAGAGCGGAATAGATCGATGACAACCAACTTTTTATGGCCTACATTGGAAGAAGTTGATCTTGATAACATCTGGTTCCAACAAGACGGGGCTACGTGCCACACAGAACGTGCAACAATCGTATTATTGCGAGAAAAGTTTGGAAATTCGATTATTTCAAGAAATTGTGAAGTTGAATGTCCTCCAAGACGTTGTGATTTAACATCATTAGACTATTTCTTGTGGGGTTATTTGAAGTCATTGGTCTTTAGCAATAAACCAGACTTTCTTTTAGCTTTACAAGTCAATATTGAATGTGCTATTCATGACATACGACTTGATGTAGTGGAAAAAGTGCTCGAAAATTGGGTTCATCCAATTCGTTCCTGCAAAATAACACGTGGAGGTCATTTGAAAGACGTTTTATTCAGAACTTAATTGTATCGATTGTACTTCACACTAAATAAAAAACATTTGAATTTCTTTAACAATTAGTGTGTTTGTTTTTTTTTTTTTGAAAAAATCATATCACTCAAATTGGGAAA
This sequence comes from Phaonia tiefii, assembly GCA_963931995.1. NCBI lineage: Eukaryota > Metazoa > Arthropoda > Insecta > Diptera > Muscidae > Phaonia > Phaonia tiefii. Next base: position 143,063,016 of record OZ008369.1, read on the forward strand.
CCCATTATTTATTTCTCTTGCGTTATCTAGACTTCATATTTTACACATTATAACCATTATTAAAAAATAATTACATTTCTATTATTTTTGTTTATTTTTAAACAATAGCATGACTGGTTGTTTTTTCAATTTCGTCACTAGAAACATCGATTACATTCGGATATTGTCCGATTGAATTCGTAAAAATCAGGGTTCGCATTAGGTGGGTAATGGGTTACCCTTGGTGACCCATTATCATTGTCGTGGGAAATGGGTAGCGATCGATTACCCATTACACGCAGGGTAGGGGGAAAATAATGGATAGTTACCCAAGACAATGGGGAATTACCTACCCATCATGATTACCATTTACCCACAGGGCTTTGGAGGAAAATAATGCGTAATTATCCAAGACGATGGGGATGTACCCATCACGATTATCCATTATACATGGGGAATGGGTAGGCGGCCGTTACTCATTTCGATAGGGTCCACCATCCCCATTTTTAATCAAAAATAGTAAAACTTGTCGGCGATAGGGTCAGCCATCCCCATTTCTGATCAAAAATCGCAAAACATTTCTATATCTGAGAAACGGAGCGTCCAATGGGAAAAATAACGAATTTTTGCAACATTCTAAGGGTTATTCATAAAGTGGTCCAATAAGTATAGATTTTTTTTTAAAAACATATCGGAAAAATAAGAAAACCGCTAAAATAAAAATGTTTTTAACTCTAAATCTCTGCGTTCAATCGGAAAAATAAATACAATTTTCACCTCTCTGGGAGGTTGTCACCAATGGATGTCTTTAATACGGCATTACTTCCTTACAAAGGTGGCGTCAAACAACCCAGTAGGAGTGGTCTTAAAAATGAGATTAACATGACTCTTCAACCGGCTCGATCTTCAGCTTTTCTCCTTCAGTTGGTAACACCAGGCTCTCGCAGGCAATATTCCATCTGATATTTTCACCGACCTATTTTTCGATGTCCTTCGAGTACGTTTTCGAATACCTTTCGCACTGGTTAATTCTGATCCATTCGTACACGCATACATGCATACACTCATAACTACGTCCATGTCGGGATATAGCTCGTGGTTCATCCGTCGTCGATATTCGCCGTTTTCATAATAGGACCATATATTTTTCGGACCGTTTTCTCTCGAAGACTCCCAGTGATGTCTCATCAGCATGCGATTGATGGCCCAGGATTCTGCGCCATAAATCAAGACAGGTTGTATGAGTTTCCGATATAGTTGGATCGTCTTTCGCTAGAGAGGGTCGTATCTCCGAAGTGCTTGCTTTGCCCGAAATAACACCTGTTTGCGAGCACAACTCTCCGTTTGATTTCCAGGTTGACGTTATTGCTTCCGTTCACAGCAGACCCGAGGTAAATGAATTCATCCACTACATATCTCGAAATTATAACGATTCTCAACGTTCACTCTTTCGTCCAATCGTGTGGATGTTCTGCTTGTCGAAACCATTAATTCTGTCGTGTCCTAGTTTTCTGCCCAACCCAGTTTTGCTGATTTCTTTTCAATTCTTGAAAATACTACAGTATCTTTTGTCAGAACGTACGTTTTTGGTTTTTGCTGCTGACAATTTTATTTGAGTTGACTTCAGCTTTTTTCATGGAAAAAAAAAAATGGTGTCCCTTAACATCCCATGAAGGGATTGGGGAGAGCTTCTCACAATCAGTGAGATGTGCGCTTTCTAGTTTTATACTCACTGATTAGGACCTACAGTTTTACACCGGTTCCGAACGGTATTTAGAGAAGCCTTTTCCTGGCTAAATACTCGATAGTGTCGCCATCACTAAGCGAGGTGACCGTCGTAGAAAGAAATGTAAGGTGGTCTGAGCAGGGATCGAACCCACGTTCTCATGTACAAGAGCCACGCACACTAGCCATTGCACCACCGACGGTGCAGTTAATTCTCAATTAATATGTTGAAGAGATCGCATGATAGGTTGTCGCCGTGCCTAAGGCCTTGGCTCGTACTAAATGGTTCGGTGAGATATTTACCAATATTTAGTGAGGATTTCGTGTCGGTCAGAGTCATTCTGCAAAGGCCTGCCAGCTTATCAGGAATACCAAGCTCCTGCAGTTTTCCCCGCATCGGGCTATCGAAGGCAGCCTTATAATGGTGTCGATGTGATTTTGTTTTCTATCTAGTCGATAGTTGCCTTTCCAGGCCTAAAGTCACACTAATAAGGTCCGATCAAGTCTGCAATAAACGGCTTAAGTCTTTTACACCTTACGTTCGAGATGACATTGTATGCGATCGAAAAAGGTATATTCCACAATAGATCGAACATATACTCGGGTAACCGTTTTTTGAAAATGGGACACACTATGTCTAAGGGTTCAAATGTCTGGCATGCATTCGTCTAGCCAGATTTTGCCGATAAGTCATGCAACTGATATCCACGAGCCTTAGGCCGACGCCACGCAATGAGCGGCAACGTAGTGAGCGGCTGCGTGGCGAGTTTTGGCGTCAAGTGACTTATTACTGAGCGTCGTTTCTGAGCGGCTACTTGTTAAAACGCCATAGTCAAAAGATGTTTGTTTAATTTTATTACTCAAAAATCGTATTTATATTTATAAGATGTATTTAAGAAGATTTGGTGCTCATCCCATAAACCGACTAAGGCTACATTACGGCGAATTTAACCATTTGTATACAAATCTTTGCAAAATTTCCAGACAGATTTTTGCAATACTGTCGAATGACTGTGAAGTCCTTTAATTTGCTGTTATTTTAAAATTTGGTAATCTGTCTTGCCATAATATCGGTCGACTTTGTACAGATGAAAGTAAGAGCCATTTTCATACATTGACGCTCAGAAACCAACCAAAAATTAGACCAAGTTCTATACCTGAGCGGCGCTGCTCAGAAATACCGCTCACATACTGCTCATTGCGTGGACACTTCAATAGATTTTCATAAGCTTTAATTTTTGTGCTGCTCACCGCTTGCCTCTGTGCCACTCATTGCGTAGCTCAGCCTTAAACACCTCAGCCGGTAGTCCACCAGCATCGGCGGCTTTATTGTTCTTAAGCAAGGAAATTGCAGTTCTAATTTCGCTTTGGCTAGCAGTTGGCAGCCGACGCAATCGTTCTCAATTTGCTCTGCCGACTTTAGCATTAACATAAACTGGAACTTTCTTAATGTCATGACCACGGAAACGGTCGTATGTTCCCCCTAGGTGCTCATAGAACATGTCTTTGGTGTCATCGTCATTCATGCTTTTTCTCATGACACCTGTAGTATATGTCACAGTTCTTCTTCCCTGTACAGCCATGACCTGTACATCGCATATCCAGGATATCAGTAATTAATTCAGCCTTATAAAGGGTTTCTCAACAGAGACACTACAAAAGTAAATCCATAGGGACAGCAAACGACGCCATATTTTTCCCCGCTCTTTTGACATTTCTCTTCAGTAAGGTTTGCCATTTCATCATGGAGAGATATACGAGCCAACAACGAGGCGAAATTATTAAAATTTACTACCGAAATTTGGAGTCGGTGGCCTGAACTTTAAGAGCGCTACGTCCAATTTAAGGTCGTCATAATCGTCCTACCAGATCAACAATTGAGCGTCTAGTGGAAAAATTTGAATCCACAGGCACAGTACAAAATGTTCCCGTGCCAGTGAGACAAAGAAGTGCCCGTAGTGTCAAGAATATTGCTGCCGCTGAGGCTTCAGTTCAAGAAAGCCCAAATGTGTCTCTCACACGTCGTTCTCAAGCGTTGGGCATCTCTGTGACGTCGTTGTGGCGAATTTTGCGAAAAGATCTTGGCCTACATCCTTACAAGATCAAATTGACGCAAGAACTGAAGCCGCTTGACCACCATAAGCGTCGTATGTTCGTGAATTGGGCTGAACAACAACTTGAAAATGATTCGGATTTTCATCGGAATATCATCTTCAGCGATGAGGCTCATTTCTGGCTGAATGATTTCGTCAATAAGCAAAATATGCGTTATTGGTCAGACAGCAATCCACACGTAATCCATGAGTCATCATTGCATCCCGAAATAATTACGGTTTGGTGCGGTTTATGGGCCGGCGGCGTCATTGGGCCGTACCTCTTCCGTGATGATCAAGACCAGCACATTACTGTGAATGCGAATCCCTACCGTTCAATGATAACCCAATATTTTTGGCCCCAATTGGATAATATGGGCTTGGAGGACATGTGGTTCCAACAGGACGGCGCCACAAGCCACACAGCGAATGCCACAATCAATTTATTGGAAACCAAGTTTGGTGAACGTGTTATCTCAAATGGCCCAGTCGATTGGCCGCCTCGGTCGTGCGATTTGACGCCGTTAGATTATTTCCTGTGGGTCTACGTCAAGTCTATGGTCTATGCCAACAAGCTAGAGACGATTGATGAACTTCGTACGAATATCGAACGTGAAACTGCAGCAGTATCGGCCGATTTATGCTTGAAAACCGTCGAAAATTGGGTTCAGCGTCTGGACTTCTGCAAGCGGCCCCGTGGTGGCCGTGCAAATGAAATCGAGTTCCATACATAATGGCATCGAACGTACTTTCACAGGAATAAAGAATTTCATTGGTATCTAAAACCGGTTTTGTTATATTTCAAAAAAACTTTTGTAGCGCTCTTATTGAAAAACCCGCTAATTCTCGAAGACATCTGTCAGTTAAGGGGGTTTAATATTTCTAATTCTCATTTTGTATTTTCATTGTCAATATAACGGTGGCGGAAAGCAAGCCCAGTCCACCGTAGTTTTGTTTCAGCCACCCCTTATGGATCAGACGCTGACCTGAATATGGTGTGTCGAAACTGGATTTTTGTTTCTATATGCTTGATCTGCTGTTGGCCACGGTCAGTCCCATTACTTAAAAAAACCTCTTTTTGAAATAAAAAATCGGTGAAACACCCATATGTCAATATCACGAGATCAGAGCGTCAAATCAAAAAAATAAAACTAAAAGCGGGTTATTTTCATTGAACTGTTTCTATTGTGAATTTGTTTGTCTTTTATTTGATGATATGCTTTGGTGGGCAATAGGGAAAAATCATGGATATTGATTTTGAATCGGAAAATTATGAAAGAACGTAAAGAACTATCTTAATTTTAAATATTTAGCAATAGTGATTCGAATTGTGTATGGGCTCTACAGCAAAAGCTTTATTTGCAGTTGCAATAATACAGTAATGATGGGAACACCAAACGGGGTTCAATCTCAACTCAAATCTTATTTTACTACATTTAGTCGCATGCGCTCCATCGAAATTCGATACACTGCAAGAAATCCACAAATTCACGAAGGATTTAAACTTTCACCCCTGCAATAGTTCAAGTAGAAGAAAAGATTTTGTAAAGTTCCAAGAATATTTTGGCACTGATGTTCACATTAATTTCAACTATTCAGCAATTAAATGGCTATCGCGACAAGAGGTTGTGAATCAATAAACACATGATGTGTGAAGGGTAGAAACGGAAATTAAATCAAAAGATTTGAAAGGAGTTGTTAGCGAACTGACATTCTCACAAAAGCGATATGGTAAGCAACAAAATTGAAAACTGGCAATCGTGGCGATCGTTTCAATATGGGGCGGTACTGTGTAGACCCGCGAAAACGGTTAAGATCTCCATCGATAACAGCCGATACCAGACAAGTAAATGACCGTCCACATGAAATCGAGCGTAAGCAGGATTCTAAGGCTGAGATAAAGGAGCAAATTATTGACGTCCGATCTCTGCGAATTGAATCGGACGGCGACTGGTTCACGGCACGAAGAAGTGGTCCTGTATTGGCAAAAATTACTTTGGCAAAAGAAGAGAATATACGACTAACGCGGAATGAAATCGCCTCAGAAAACCCCGTTTTGAAATCATATTGGTCTCAGTAGAATAGCTTGAGATTGCTAGATGGCTGTCTATACCGTGTTTGGGGGAAAGTGAAGATGGTAAATCGGAGAAAAATGTAATTGTGGTACCTGCCATGAAAGTGGAAGATATAAAGGCAGAATTTTATAGTGGCCCGAGTGGTAGACACCTCGGTAAATTTCAAATAGAATTTTTAAATTTCAGTTGATTTTTTTAAATTTCTATTGAAAATGGTGTAGTGTCGAAGCGCACAAATAACAAGGAAAAATATATAAAATCCCAAACACAATTTCTGGAACTTACCACAATATTCTTCTGGAGGTGCGATATTTCTACACATGAATCCTTATCGTAGTGCACTACCTCTGTAAAGACTATGATACTTCAATATGTCTGCAGATAACCTCTCAGATTTGATTTCAGTTATAACATTTATAATATTGTAAATACTGGTAGTATTATCCGCCCAATAGTGTATAATACTCTTGTGCATTACAATGGGCGTTCAATACCCGCAACGAACAACTTTGGGCCCTGTTTTAGCGTCGGTGATTCTACCGCATGTAGCGTTGGGACCTACAGTGAGCCCAAATATATTTCAAGCATACTTTATATATTGTGAGCAAATCTACCATTTGCATCTACGGCATGTACTATTTTCAACCGTACTAAGTTCTATATTTAGCGCGATCTTTTACAAAACCCCGTACAAAAAATACCTGCGAAATATACTAAGGCTGTTGTTTTTATTCCCTTAAGCTATCGCCACATACGACTTTCCAAATAAAACGATCCACACTTAATGCTACGCAATGTGGCCAGTTCCAACAAACACATGGTAGCAGCAGATGTTGTTGTACTTGTAAGCAGCAACAACGTTCATTCGTTTCAGTTATTAAACTCGACACATATATATAACACCAATACAAGGATGTAAAAAAGGATAAAAACAAAATACATACGATTTTTGCAAGTGAAACGAAAAATTACATGGAAAAAATTTCATCACCTGTTTAAACGACTATACCTGGTAGATAATTATTAATTATACCGTGATCAATATGTATCGGGTTTTTCAATAAGAGCGCTACAAAAGTTTTTTTTAAATAAAACAAATCGGTCTTAGATACCAATGAAATTCTTTATTCCTGTGAAAGTACGTTCGATGCCATTATGTATGGAACTCGATTTCTTTTGCATGGCCACCACAGGCACGCTTGCAGAAGTCCAGACGCTGAACCCAATTTTCGACGGTTTTCAAGCATAAATCGGCCGATACTGCTGCAATTTCACGTTCGATATTCGTACGAAATTCATCAATCGTCGCTGGCGTGTTGGCATTGACCATAGACTTGACGTAGCCCCACAGGAAATAATCTAACGGCGTCAAATCGCACGACCGAGGCGGCCAATCGACTGGGCCATTTCGTGAGATAACACGTTCACCAAACTTGGTTTCCAATAAATTGATTGTGGCATTCGCTGTGTGGCTTGTGGCGCCGTCCTGTTGGAACCACATGTCCTCCAAGTCCATATTATCCAATTGGGGCCAAAAATATTCGGTTATCATTGAACGGGAGCGATTCGCATTCACAGTAATGTGCGGGTCTTGATCATCACGGAAGAAGTACGGCCCAATGACGCCGCCGGCGCATAAACCGCACCAAACCGTAATTTTTTCGGGATGCAATGATGACTCATGGATTACGCGTGGATTGCTGTCTGACCAATAACGCATATTTTGCTTATTGACGAAGCCATTCAGCCAGAAATGAAATTCAGAAATTGGACGTAGCGCTCCTAAAGTTGACTCCAAATTTCGGTAGTAAATTTTAATAATTTCGACTCGTTGTTGGCTCGTATATCTTTCCATGATGAAATGGCAAACCTTACTGAAGAGAAATGTCGAAAGAGCGCGAAAAAATATGGCGTCGTTTGCTGTCCCTATCGATTTACTTTTGTAGCGTCTCTGTTGAAAAACCCTTTATAACATTTACGGAGCGTTGTTGTGAACAATTTATTTCCAATTTTGTTTTCTATTGGAAATAAAAGTCTATTCTTCAAACTTAGAGATGCAAAAGTATACGTAGTCTTCGACTAAAAAAAATAATTTTAATGAACTTAAAATGTGTAAGTCATTTTGCAAATTTCTGCTTTTGGGTCTCTCCTTTATAACATATTCATTCGCAAGAAATGATAACAAAATGTATCTAAGATAACTTTTTGTTGCCATTTTTTGAAATTGAACATGTGGCAACATTGTCATTGCACAAGTCGGAATTTAAGTGGGAAATTGAAATGCCACTTAATATCGCTTAGCTGGCCTGTACAAATTAAGCTATAATTAACTTTAGCGGGGTAAAAAAACACACTTACTAAGTTATTCGACGAACTATCGCAGTCATATATCAAACAGCACTTTAATGATTCTAAGATGTAACGGTCAATCATATTATTGGAAGAAATTATCAATATTGTCAAATTCATTTCACATAAAAAAATAAATTTTTACCAAAAAAAACGTCACTTCGTCAACATTAATCTGATGCTGGCCAACATTAATCTGATGCTGACAAATTTATGTTGCTCACAGCTTTTCGTGCTGATTTCCACCCTCAAGCCCGGTATTCAGGTTTTATGAAACTTTCGTTACCATAAGAAGTACGCGTAAAACCAATGTCGAAAATTTCATGAACCGAAAATTTCGCTCACTTTTCATTTGCTTAGTACTCAGCTCTTTGCGAAAATTTCATAGGCCTAATCAATTAGAGGGTTGTTACGTCAAGTTTTTTCGTACGAAAACAATTATTTGATAATTGTTTGGGACCGGAATTTTGACATTTCGATTGTTTTAACAAATAAAAGTAACACCACACGTGTTAAAAATTAAATGGTATCCGAATAAGAAGAAAATATTTGCAAGGTAAATCAGAGGTAGGTGGTAACTCTCCGCATCAAAATTTTTTGTTTAGAAATGAATGAAAAAATTTCTTGCGAAAATTCCACAAGAACTGAATATGGGGCTTCCACTCGATAATGATTGACCGCGACGCACGTAGTATTACGACAAATGTGATCTTAATACACATTTTTCTACGATGTGTCATTTTTGGGTTAACCTTTCTTGGTGGCAACACTGGTTCGGTTTCACGTTGATATGATGATTTCGCACTAATGTGAAATGGACTTTAAAAATGGCCCCTCTCACATTATGCAGGAGCCATGTATATGTTCTGAACCTCAATATATGTACTTACGTGCAAGCATTGCTTTCATGAATTGCTTATCTGCTTTTATTACTTTGGTGTTTGTCTCATTATTGTTCACAGCAGTTTTCAATAAGCAAAGACATATTTGGGTCGCAAAATCATACATTGTAACATATTAATCATTGAGTATCGAACATGTAATACTGAATAGCAAACACAATGTGTTTGGACACGAGTATACTATATTTGCGAGAAACTACTATCACGTTATATTTGCAACCAATCAACAAGGAAATACAGGTTTTTCAGCCTGTAAGAATATATTTCTCAGGGATGATTTTTATTTATTCGGTTTTTTATTGGTACATTTTTATTTAATTATTCAAGCTCAAGACCATTCTATATCTCTAAATATGGATATGGTTTTTTAAAAAGAAGATGGTTTGCAAATGCATCGTCATGATTTCTGGCAAACGAAATACCTATCTCTGATCTAGCCACATATCTCCATCAGCGGTTGTTTGGAATGCTGCTTTTTAAAAATTCATTAAACTAAATGCAAACGAAAACTCATCTGAATTGAGAATTTCCACTATGCAAGTGTTCGAAAAAAATCGCAGGCAAACACACAAGAAAACGTTTGCAAACAACTTCTTTCCATCTCCAGAGAAACATCGGTCCCCATTAGTTATGATTTTTGTTGCTGTCTAAAAGACAACACAATGTTTACAGGGCGGTACCTCTCCAATGGCACGTGTAATATTGTCTTCCAACGCAACAATAGTGGTTGGCTTATCCCTATAGACGAGAGACTTCACGTGCCCTCATAACAAATAGGCTAGTGGCGTCAAATCGCACGAACGAAGCGGCCAATTGACAGCGCCACAATGTGGGATTAATTTTTCTCCAAACTCGCCTTTCAATTGGTTCATGATATAGCGCGTAGTGTGGCCCCATCCTGTTGAAACTACATGCCAACTAAGTCCAATTCTTCCATTTTATGCAAAAAGAAGTTCGTGATCATCGAAGGGTACCTTCTTTCATTGACCGTAAAGTTGCAGTCATCATCATCTTTGAAGCAGTACGGTCCATGATGCTGCCGGCCCGTAAACCGCATCTAATAAGGCATTTCGGATCAATTTCGGCAATTCGGTTTATTGACGTAACCATTGAGGAAAAAATGAGCCTCGTCGCTAAAGACAATGGTTCGATAAAGAAAAGTTGATTTTCTTCGAGCTTCTCTATTCACCAAAAGACCGACGTTGGACTAGGTCGCCCGGCTGCAGCTTTCCGCTATATTGTTCAGATCATTCTCGTAATCTGAACGGACCACGTAACATCATGTTAATGTAAATTGGTCATCAATTTGGTGTAAATGTGACATCAAGTTGACGTAAATTTTTCACAATTTTGATACAAATTGCTCATCTATTTGATGTACATTTTTGTCAATTAGATGTGGAGTTGTCATCAATTTGACGTAAGTTTGTCCTCAATTTGAGGTAAATTAGTTATTAGTTTGATGTAAATTGTTTGCTAATATGTAGCCAAACTCTTTGGACTATTTTTCATTGTAAAAAATTCAAAATAACAGAGCATAAGACCCCATAGAAAATGCTCATAGCGTGGATATTGTTTTCTGTCCATTGCATTATGTTTTTATATTGCATTGTGTATTTATTTTAAACTGTCTACTAGTTTTTTCTTGTTCTCTTCATTTTATCAATACTACGTCCATATTTGGGATCGATCACTAATTATTTCTAACATTCAATGATGAAGATTGATCTAAAAACGTCATCAATTCAATGAAACTGAAAAAGGTGAAAAGACGCAAACTCTTTAAACAGAAGAAACTTTTCATTCAGTTGATGAAATTTGCCATCAATTCAATGAAGAACAATTGAAGAACAGTGTGTCTCTTCAATGTTAGTGTCTTTGTATTCACATATTGTGCAGGCGTTCGCGAATCCAAATTCCGCTAAGAGTTGGCGGTCGTTATCAATATCAGCACCTCGTCTAATTTCGACGTCCACCAAGGAACCCAGAAATAACTTTCTGACAAGTATATGGTCAATTTGATTGCAAGCTTGACCATTAGGCCATTCCTATGTAACTTGTGTATATTTCTATGGGGGAATTTCGTTCCGCCGGTAAACAGCTGATGGCGATTATATAAATCAATGAGCCTATCATCATTGTCATTTATCACAGTTCCAAGACCATGTGTTTCCATCACTTCCGGTAGGTGGTTGTTATCGTTGTCAACTTTGAAATCTCCCAGAATTATTTTAATATATCCAATTGGCAGGAGCTTACAGCAAAATCCAGGTGCTATAGAACTCGTCCTTAAGACTGTGCTCCTCAGCCTCAGTGGGTGCGTACGCCTATACCAGAGAAATTCTGCGGAATTTTGAATTAAAACTCCCCATGACGATGCTATAAGATACAGCCTTGTATGATATTATAGCATTTCTAGCCCTAGGAGAAAGAAGAAGGCCGACTCCGTTTTTATGTAGCGTATCATTGCCGGAGTATATAAAGCAGTGACCAGATAGTAATAGGAATTTGCCACTATTAAGCCATCGTACTTCGTTACACATTGCAGCATTCTATAACTCGTCTAACCTGTTAGATTGTCGATTTCTCGGAGAGAGTTCTCACATTCCAGGTGCCAATCATAAACCGTTGTTTAAGGACAAATGCCATTATCTAGGGGGGATGGTTTTTCTTTGAATGTATTGGCGCTTCAATATTGATATGGGTGTTGGGCAAATACATGACATCAGCTGCCTATCCTAGCCACAGCGAATTTAAAACTGCAACTTTCCGGCTTAAGAACAACAAATCCGCAAGCGATGATGGATGGAGATGTTTAAGTCGGAATGAAAAGAATAGGTGCATGCATCAGACTTAAGCCGTTTGTTGCGGACCTGACCGGACCTTATCAGTGTGGTTTTGTGCCTGGAAAGTCAACTATCGACCAGATATTCACATTACGGAGAAAATTCAGGTAAAGCAAATTGACACCTACAACCTCTTTGTAGATTATAGATAGCCCAATACTGTAAAGGGAAGCTATCTCGGGAAGTAATCTCAGAACTTTGTATTCCTTCTAAGCTGGCACGTCTTTGTAGGATGACATTGACCGACACGAAATCCTCCTTAAATACTAGTATAGATCTCACCGAGCCATTTAGTACGAGGCGAGGCATCACCCATGGTGACACCCTATCATGCGATCTCTTCAACACATTAATTGAGATCATCGTGAGAAAAGCTGCAGTGACGACGAATAAAACTATCAGCAGCAACAGTCACATGATGTGCGCGAATGCTGATGGTTCAGATATCATTGGGCGAAATCTGCGAGAAGTTACTGCAATATTTTCGAGAATTGAGAAGTAATCGGGAAAAGTGGGATTGGCAGTAAACGAGGCCAAGACAAAATTACTGGTTCCGACAAGTAGAACAACGCACCAAATGGATGAAAGTGTGAACGTTTATTACCGTTATAATTTCGAGGTTGTGGACGAATTTATATAACTCGGATCTGGCGCGAAGACAAGCAATAACGTCTGTCTGGAAACCAGACAGAAAATTGTGCTTGCAAACAGGTGTTACTTAGGGCTAAACAAGCACTTCAGGGATGAAAGCCTCCCTCGTGAAAGAAAGTTCCAGGGCTATTAGACTCTCTTACAACTTATGGGGCAGAATCCTGGGCAATAACGTATGCGGAGGAATCATCACTGTGTGACTTCGATAGAAAAATACTGGAAAAATATATGGTCCTATAATATTGGTGGTGCCGTCAGTGGTGCAATGGTTAGTGTGTGCGCCTCTTGTACATGAGATGCTGGGTTCGACCACTGCTCTGACAACCTTAAATTTCTTTCGGCGGCGGTCACCTCGCATAGTGACGGCGACACTGTCGAGTATTTAGCCATGAAAAAGCTTCTCAAAATACCATTCGGAACCGGTGTAAAACTTTAAGTCCCAATCAGTGAGTATAAAACTTGAAAGCGCACAGCTCACTGGTTGTAAGAAGCTCCATGGGATGTAATGGGAAACCATTTATTTATTTATAATAGAAATCGGGGAATATCGACGACGGATGAACCACGAATTGTATAAACTGTATCCCGACATCATCGTAGTTATGCATATCAAAATGGCGCATTTACGGTGGCTAGGCTATGTCAGTAGAATGGATTAGAATGACCCAACGCGAAAGGAATTCGAAGATGTAATCGAAGCACATCGACAAATAGGACCACCAACATTTTTTTTGGAAAGGCCAGGTGGAATATTTCCTGCGAGAGCTTGGTGTTACCAACTGGAGGATGGAGCCGGTTGGAGGAACTTGTTATCCCAACTTTCTAAGGTCAAATTGATTTTGATGGGTAACAACCTAAAGACATTATCGCCCATCATGTCGTCAATAGAGTGTGAGGGGTGACATTATAGTAAATTGTTGCTCATTTTGTCAACAATAATGTTTAATTCATGATGATCGTACTATTTTATCATGCAGCGGGTCATTAATGTAAATGTCCATTACAAGGTTTTCAAAGACAGTTTAAGCGACAAAGTTCGTGAGTGACAAAACTCAAAATGTCTAAACGAAATCGTTGACGACTAGGCCGTCTACCACGATTTTGTCAACTGGGTAATGTACACCGTTGACAGCGTGTGTGTGTTTGTCAGAGAGTATGATTTTTCGTGATTGATTGAAATGTATGACGCGTGAGATGGATGTTGTGTATATTTAGGTGACTGAAGGTGCAGTGAAGTATGGGGGTACTATTGATTGGGAGTGTATTTACAATATATTATTTTCCAGTGGGGGGATCGTGGGCTTACCTAAATTATGTACGGGCGTATTATACTCACTAACCTCTTGCCATTGTTTTTGACCGTGTTTGCAGGAGGTTTGTTGTGTCTAGCCATCTACATATGTATGTATGTATACATTTGCTTATAATAACGCTTGTACAAAATGTTTGTACACAAAAAATCCTTAGCTTCGGAATATTTAAAGAATAAAATCATCTCCTGTTTAAAAAAGTAACACCATAAAACTCTTTAAATTACAGTTAAAATTTGTTCTATTCTATCATCATGAAGAGGGTTCCTAAATTGCATTAACAATTACCTGACTTGAAGGACAGTTTCTAGCTTATGGTCCTTTGTTTTATCAAATCGTTGGGTTTTTTCTTAATGTCAATTAACACTTAAAGGTTGTGTCAGTTATTGTGAAATCTTCTTTTGCTGCTTTGAACGACAACTTTGGTTAAATGACTACCCTACGGGTATTACACACAATACATAAAATCATTTGGTAAAAGGCGAAAGGTGAATGGAAAAGCCAAGGACTTGACTGATTTACTTTCGTTGTCCTCAACATACAATTGATTCAAGCGACTAGATTTTCTACGACTGTTTTCTAAGTAGTCACTACGATAATTGACAATGATTCTTGTGCATATATAATTAGTATCCGCACAACTTAGTGACGCGTATAAGAAATAAAAAAAGTTGATGTTCCAAATATATTCTATAAAAATAAATACATTTTTAGGATCTTCATTACAGTCGCTAGACGGTACAAGGAAGAGTATGAGACCAAAAACAAATGTCGTTATGTATTGCCAAAATTCCAATATTAATAAAATTCCAAGGAATCTCTCGCCAATTTAATTATTTTTGGTCGCGAGGTTACATTTTGGTGTCAAAAATACATTAAAAATTATTTTTTTTTCAACATGATGTCCTTAATCATTGTTTTAAATTTACATGATAAAATCATTCTCAATTTTGTTTTAAGAGGTCGTAAGTGTTTTTCCCTGTGGGCACAGAATTATTACTCATGTGGCACAGTGGGGCACGGTAATAATATCACAACTTTGAAATTAATGCTTTGGTCATTTTGGAATGTACTAGATATTTGTAGAGGAGAAGTCGGGCTTTCAGAATATTGCAATTCCGCTATGAAGATACTCTCTAACAAAATTTAAAATTGTCAATTATTTTATTGACTTTTTTCAGTTTTCTGTTAATATTTGAGGGAAAATAATATTTCTGAAAACACCACTAAATTGGGAACACTTCAAGTTTTAAGTTATCTAAAGCCGTTTAGAAATGCCGACTTATCAAAGTTGGAATTTTTTTACAACCTGGATGAAACACAGTATTTCCCTGAAAAGTTATCATAATTCATTAAGTATTTTCTTTAGTTTTTTCCTAGAAACTTATACAAATTTTTAAATTTTTCGGAAAGACAAGGCTTTAGCAAATATATGTACTGCAAAATTATGGTGCCCGGACATAATCCCCACGGACATAATCCCCATTGCAATTATGGGGATTATGTCCGGTTTTTTTTCGGTCATAACCCCCATAATAAAGTGGGGATTATGCCCGCTTCCAAAAAGGACATAATCCCCATGGGGAGTATGACCGTTTGCTGTGGGGATTTTTTTCGGACATAATCCCCAGAAAGAAGACAACTTAAAAAATTCCTTTTTTTGGTTAAATGAATAATAAATTTATTTACAACGGAAATATCGAGCCCTATTTGCGAAAAAGACGTAAGCGACACGATCTTCGATTTTCGTTTTTTGATGAAAATCGATAACGCACTATCATTCGCATGAACTGTCAAAATGTCATTGCTTTAAAATGCACCGTTACGATTTTACAGCAAAAGCAATTTAGACGTAAGTACACATTCCTAGTAGTTCATGTTTTTTGTGTCGGCAACGTGTCGCTTACGTCTTTTTTTTCTCTGTCAAATTAATCACAATAAGTAACGAAATTACTATTAATTCACGGTTTAACAAATATTTCTGCATAATGGCGCTGTGTCATCCAGAGGTAAGTTTGTATGTATGAATGTGTGTAGATTAAATGTTAGTTATTTATTATTTGAGGTGTAATAAATACGTGTTTTTTTCAGTTTGGAACTAAAAATTCCCTCGTTCCATACAGCGAAAGTGATACAGATCATTCTTCGGATGAGATTGAAGAAGAAACGTGCGTGGGTAAACGAGGTTATAAAAAACCAAAACCACTACCCAAAATGCTACAAAATATGATAATTCGTGATACTAGTATTCAGCCGAATCCCTGCGCAAATAAAAAATGTCAAAACTCATGTGGCGAAAAGGTATCCGAATCAGATCGGATATTAATTAATGAACAGTTTTGGGGTATTGGCAACAAAAATAGACAACGAGGCTGGTTAGTTTCGTGTATTAAGCGTAAGTGCGTTAACAGACGAAGAAGTGATAGTAATACAAAGAAGTACACTTATGATTGTGTTATTAATTATAATGATAATAGCCTTAAAGTTTGTCAACAAATTTTGCTGAAAACACTTCACATATCACAAAAGATGTTAATAAACGCAAGAGATAATTCAAAGTATTTGAAAAGTTACAGCACGAATAAAAAGAGATCCACGCCTCATAATAAGTCTGACGAGTCCAAGGTTGCTCTTATAAAAGCTTTTATTGAACAGTTACCAGCAGTTCCCTCGCATTATTGTCGCAACAAAAGTAATAAGTTGTATCTTCCGCAAGAATTTCGAAACATAAAAGGATTATATGAATGCTATACTGAACATTTGAAAAGCATCAATATGAAATCGGCTCAGCTATCCTTAGCAGTTTTTCGAAACATTTTTAAAAATAGTTTTCATATTGGTTTCCACTTGCCTAAAAAAGACAAATGCATCACCTGTGAGAATTATAATAACTTGAGCAGCGAAGCACAAACTATTTTAGAGCTAACAGAAAATTACCAAAACCACATGAGAGACAAAAATAAATCTAAAGAGATCTTTTTGGAGGACTAATTCGTCGTTGCTATGTGTTTCCTTTGATCTTCAAAAGCTTTTAAATACACCCCATGGGAAAGCCGTAACATTATTTTATTCACGAAAATATGCATACTACAATGAAAGCGTGTATGAAAATAGCACCAGAAATGGATATTGCTTTTTGTGGGGAGAAGCTGACGGAAAACGGGGATGTAACGAAATATGTACCGTTCTATTTCAATATTTAAAGCTTGTCGATGAAAGGAGGACTCATTTTTCAATCAGTCTTTACTGTGATAGTTGTGCTGGACAAAATCGCAACAGAGCTATGCTTGTGATGTTAATGGTTTTCCTTCAAAATTCAAATTTTATAACCAACATTAAAATAAAATTTTTATTACCTGGACATACTATGATGCCCGTTGACTCAATTCATAGCACTATTGAATCATTTATTCGCAATAGAACTATTTGGGCACCAAGTGAATGGTCTACAATGATCTCTAACGCAAGAACTAATCCAGCTGGTTATCAGTGTATTGCAATGGACCATTGTGATTTCAAAGATTGGAAGACATTTTCACAAGCAATGATTCCCAATTCAATAAAAATTTCATTTCCAGCTTTACGGTCCGCTTCATTTGAAAAAAATAGTTCTATTATAAAACTGAAGTATGGATATTTTGATAATTCAGAAATAAAAGAAGTTGATCTCAGCTCGATTGCACGAACCCGACGCAACTCTTCTATTGTAGCCGATGGAGTTCTTCCTTTATATAAAAATATGCTAAAGATTTCGTCAAAAAAATACAAAGATTTAAAAGCACTTTGTGATAAAAACACAATACCGAAAAAGTATCACAACGAATTTTTCAACATGATATATGATGAAACTGTTAAAGATGCACTTCCAGAATCGGACGAAGACGACGATTCTTAATAAGTTTTGTATAACCATTAAATGATGGTATTTAGTCTGAATTATTTTTAATGTTTATATTATATCTTTATTAAATCATGTGAATATTTTGGTTAAAAACTTTAATTTCTAAACATGCACACAAATACGAGTTACAAAATAAAAACAATAACTGCATGTTTCAATTTGTTTTAATAAGATTTTTATAACGTAAGCGCCACAAAATTTCTAAGTAATTTGAAAGCGTGATAGCGTAAAAGAAGTAAGCGACAAAAACAACAGCTATACATATTGTAGATATGAAAATGAAAGGTATCTAATCAAATTTGTCGCACAAAACAATACTTACATACTCAGTTTCTCGTTATTAGATGCACTAAAAGCAAAGATAATCATAAAAAACCCTCTCCTGTATAATTTTGTTTTTGTCGCTTACGTCTTTTAGGCAAATAGGGCTCGATATGTCGGAATTCTTAACAAAAAACAAAATTCTTAACTAAAAAATATGTCAAAACTCTTAACAAAAACAAAATTCTTAACTAAACAAATTCAATGTACCAATATTAAAATGCCACACTTAACTAAATACAAAACTCTTCAACACTTCCAACGATCTGCCTACAACATAAAATCAAAAGGACATAAAGTCAAAGTCCCGGTTTCCTGATGCTGTTTATTTATTTTGTCGAAACAGGATCTGCAAATTTTCCCGCGCTTACATGGTTTAAATATTGTATTTTTTTGTTTTTGTAACAAACTTTACAAAGCAGGCCATCTACAAACGGGGTAGCAATTTCTTCTTCGCTTCCGGATTCAACTTCCTCATTTAAGTTTAAAGTTTCCTCGCTTGGCAGTATATTATTTTTTCGGTTTGTAATGCTCTGAAGAAATATCAGCAAACTTATACTTTTGTTATCAAGTTTTACTGTCAGTTCCCTTATGATGTGCGCTTGATTTTTAAATTTTTTCTTGGGTCTTTCAAATACATCGTAAACTCCATCTAGCGCCAGTGACAATTCATTGCGCTTCTGGAATTCTTCCTGCTTTATAACTTTTAGGAAGTCCCAGAAGCTGCCATGAGTTGGAACTAACGAAGAAAGATAGCTGTTGTATCCTTCCAATGCGGTCGTAGTTCTAACATTTTCGTTGTGTAGCGATAACTGCTGTGGAGTTTCCTATGTAAAATGATAAAAAAGTATTTCCCTTTATTTACAAAATGTTCGTTTACTCTCGAAATAAGTCAAAAACTGTTCGAAGGCATCTCTATAGCTCGGGATGCTATATGCTTCATGCTGAATAATATTGAAACCCTGTATAATATCTTTCGGCTCAAGTAA
This sequence comes from Phaonia tiefii, assembly GCA_963931995.1. NCBI lineage: Eukaryota > Metazoa > Arthropoda > Insecta > Diptera > Muscidae > Phaonia > Phaonia tiefii. The sequence continues at coordinate 143,082,157 of OZ008369.1, forward strand.
CGGAATTGCCATCAGTTTTTGGACGATTCGCTTAGCGTGAGTATCTCTCTTTATTAGGCTCCCAAAATCCTTCATCATTAAGGCTCTTCTCCTCAAAGCTTGACAGAAATGAAACAAACATCCTTTCAATCGACATTCTGGAAATATCGTTTTGATGGCATTCCTCATTCCATTGTCGAAATCAGTCGTAAAAGATTTTGGTTTCATTTCGAGTAAGTTGGAATTAATAAACTGCAAGACGTGCTGATATGCTTTTTGTTTCTTATTTGACATAAGAACAAAAGCAAATGGAAATACCTGCAATTTTAAAGAATATTTAAATTACTTATTACTAAGCAAAACTGCGACAATTTCTTACAAAAATCGAAAAAATAGAAAAATTTTGAACTACTTTTTATTTACTAAAATTACGAAAAAATTTTAAACAAATCGCCGCGAAAATTTTCGCCTGCGATTCATTTGCCTCTTCACAAGATTCAGATTTTGCGCTTTAGATTCACAATTTGCGCTCAACATTTATACAAGGTGGCGCAAAAGTACACTTCCGATGTTTTTTGGCTGCAATTTAAAAAAAAAAAAATGAAAAACTTTGATTCTTTTTGTGGATTATTTTTATTTGGTCTTTTAATTTTTTTTACATCAAGTCGAGAATATGATGTCATGTAAATGGCCGCCGCCACAGTTGATTGTCATTTGAGCCCTTTTTATGGCATTTTCCATCACTTTGGCTAAAACTTCCGGCGATAGGTCGTCACATTCTTGACGGATATTGTCTTTAAGAGCTGCAAGAGTCTGAGGCTTGTTGACATAAACCCGCGGCTTCGAAAAGCCCCACAAAAAGAAGTCTGGAGCGGTGAAATCAGGCGATCTTGCTGGCCAGTGCAAATCGCCAAAATGGGAGATTAGGCGCCCGGGAAATGCATCCTTCAGCATATCGGTTGTGGCACGTGCAGTGTGTGCCGTTGCGCCGTCCTGTTGGAACCACATGTTTTTCAATCCCAATTCATCAAGTTGCGGCAAAAAGAACTCGTTGATCATTGCTCTGTAGCGTGGCACGCCGTCTGGTCGATGTCGACGGCGCTTCCATGACATCCTGGGCTACTGCAGCAATATTCTCTGCAGAACGGCTACTCCGGGGTCTGCCACGCCTGGCAGCATCTCGTGTTGTGCCAGTCTCTTCGAGGCGAGCGGCTAAATGTCGCAGTGTTTCACCAGTAGGCGTTGGACGGCCAGGAAATCTGCGACGAAATTCACGTTGTGCCAAAGTCACCGACCGATTATTGGTCAAATAAATAGTCAGTAATATTCCGCGTCCTGGAGCAGTGTAGCGTAACATTGTTTATTAACGTGTATTTCGGATGTGTTTACTACACAAATGTCAAAACAGAACTGACATTAGGGGCCAATCGCAAAATTTATAGCATTTTCTGATAGGAGGATTACTTTTGCGCCACCTGTTATTTCAGAATACTCTAACGAATGAAATAAAATGATACCTTTTACAAATTTAGATAAAATAAAAATAACGCATAATTTTTAAACTAGAGGTTTGTTATTGATTACTGATGTATACGCTTCGTATTACTTACGTGATTGTCATGAATAAAATGTATAATAAGAAGCTGTTTATAACCACATGAGGGAACTACGGTAAATGTAGCATCCATCATGTAATGCCTCTCGTCTGCTGCAACCGTTTTCACTAGCACTGCAATCGGCGGCGAAATAAATAGTGTGTAGGTTATGGCATCACTTTCGATCACTATACAAGTGTAAAATTTCTGGTCCACATTGCTTTCGCACATTCCAAAATTAGTCATGTGGTTATTATTTGCAAATATTTCTATGAATTCATGAGCTGTTTGTGGCGATTTTGGCATACACTCTGTTTTAATTCGACGTAATTGGCGCTGCATTTTTTTTATAAACAACTGACGTTGAAACATCCTTTCGCTTTTGACATTCATTGTTAAAAACTGTACGAACTTTATTCACCTGGAGATTCGGTTTTGCGACCTCTGCTTTAAAGGCGTTACGTAGCTTAAATTCTTTCATTCTGGATTCCTGGTCCCCATGGTTAGAATGTACTTCATTCTTGAGGCGCCTTAAACATGTTTCAGTTGATTCTATTACATCAACTCTAACATTACAATTTTTTTCATAACATTCATAACTTTTTATTGAACTTCCAGTTCGTTTATTGAGTCTTGTCGATTTAAATGCATTTATTTTCTTTTCAGACGGAATGTACACTAACACACTATTTTTTCGCACACCCGCGATGTATTCAAAATTAACTTCTTCGCACATTGTGTTAACTACTTCACTTCAAAGGCACAACTGACAAAAAATTCTTCTTAAAATGTGACAAATAATTTTCAAATATTATCGGGGGGGGGGGGGGGGTGGTATGGCGCATCGGTAATGGTCATCCCCATTATTATTCGGATTACGTCCGCTACTTTCTGACGATTATGACCGATTTTTTTTTGGACATAATCCCCATTCCATTATGGGGGTTATGACCGAAAAAAAAAGATCATAATCCCCATAATTGTAATTATGGATTATGACACGGCACCCAAAATTATGATCATTAGGCAATGCACCCTACAGTCAGCATTCTCTGAAAATGTGAAATAGAACAAATATTTTACATGTGTAGCATACATCCCTGGATTAGTTGACGACGAATACCTCACGAAAGTCATCACAACAAACGACATATGTTTTGCCTACAACGCCAATAGGACGCTAAGTGAAGTATTTACTACAAAGGTCAACTTAAGACCTGCGGACCAGTCGGCCGACTATTAGTCAGGCCGACTTTTGTGTCGGGCATTGTTTCGCCTTATACTAACCGACTTTCCAGCCGACTTTCTGAAAATCAAACTAGTTTTGATTTTTGTCCGACTAGTCGGCCGACTTTCTGAAAATCAAACTAGTTTTGATTTTTGCCCGACTAGTCGGCCGACTGCCCGACTTCACCTTATACTGGGAGATGAGCCAGCCCGACTCGAAAGTCGGCCCGACAATCCGCTGGTTTAAGGTACCCCTAATACGAAGACAAAGAACAACAAAGCAATGCCGTATATGAAATACCATGGTAAAATAAGTAAGGTAAACGCAGTAGGAATTGTTACAACAAAAATAGGTATTTTGTTTGGTGTCCATAATCCGTCAAATTTTCTACATGTGTGCAAAAGTCTACATCTACATCTACTGTAAAAGTAAACAAAAAGGTACAAAAACAAAATACATGTGAATTTGACATAAGAGAAAAACCTAAGCAAGAAAAATGTTCAAATCAGCTGTTCTAACGAGATTACCTTACTTATTTTACCATGATGAAATACCTTACAAAGGGACAGGAGAAGATAAATGCAGTCTCATCTACATACGAAATGAGAATGGGAGAACACAAAAATGGCATAGATTATGGTAAACAATCAACTGCACTTTCCCAACTAGAGTTGTGTAGTTCACGAACGAACTATGCAGTTCACATTGTTCCGCTCTTGTGTTTCACTAGTTCACTTGTTTCAACACTATTTTATACTTCAGCTGTGCAGGTCTCTCTGCAATTTTCTAGTTGATGCTCTCATTTGCACAATAACTACAGCGCTCCTCACCATTTTTGTTCCAAAATATAAAAACATTAAAAAATCAACAAAATTTCGGAAACGGAATAACCCAGTCGCTAAGCCTACCTCAATTTGTATCTTCGCGTAGGTTTATAGCAAGTAATGCCTTCAATTATGGCGATTTAGTATAAAACGATATTACAGTATCCAAAACACTTTAGAAACCTGCAAAAAATAAGACCATTTTCGCAATTATTCCCTCTGACCAGTGTTGCCAGAAGTGACGATTTATCGTCATTTTGACGATTTTTAGTCACAAAAACATAAAATGACGATTTGACGATTTCAGCTTCTGGAATGACGATTTTTAGTCTATTCCAAAATTGAAATTGTTGGTAATGCAAGAGCGACAGCTATATACTATATTTAAACATAAACTTAACCCATCAAGGGATATTGGGTAGAAAAACTCCCCACAAATGGAACCATTTATGAAATAATAGAATTATCGAGATTACATTTTTGTAGACGGGCTGGGGAAGTATAGAACTATTAAAAACTTACGATATTAATGTACAAAACATACCGTGTCAATAATATACATACATATTGATGTAAATACCCTAAATATTATCTGTGTGACGTTTAATCAAATTCACACAATTGAATCGGGGGTCAGCCAATTAGGGGTTAATGAAAATTATTCATGAAGGACAAAAACTGCATCGACTCTTCTTTTTTACCCTATAAAATATAAATTTACAATTCCTGTTCACATTTCTTTCAGAAATCTCCAGTGTTGTTTTATTTTTGTATTAAGCCGCCAATATTCTGCGTCTTGACGCCAGGGAAATAAAAAGAATTCTAATTTTTGTCGTTTACGCCAGAAGCGACGTCAAATGCCAGCTTTTGTTTTTCTTCCATTCTTATCGCTCCGATTGTGTTCGTACACATATTTGTCAACTCTGTTCGTTGGTTGTTTGACCAATAGTTGAAGAGATTTCGGAATAGAGTTTAAATAAAGATATATGAATTTTAAAAATATTACTATAACATATTGATTTAATTGCTTTGTTTTACTGTTTTCCCCCCACAAAAATATTGATATTTGGTACAGCAATTGCAGTTTTTAATGTTGACGATTTTTTGACGATTTCGAAAAATTTTTTTGACGATTTGACGATTTCTGCACCTCCAATTTGACGATTTGTGACCGACTTTATCTGGCAACACTGCCTCTGACTAAACTTAAACAAGTTGAACTGAAATGAAGTCTTTAGTTCACAGTTCCTATGAACTGTTAAGTTAAACACATACAATGAACTAAAGTGAACTAGTGAACTTCTGTTGAGCTGAACTATAACGACCGCTCACTTAAATGAACTAAAATTCCCAACTCTATTCACAACACATCATAGAGACTGGACACTCAGCTGATTTTAAGAATGTAAAGATATTGGACAAAGAGTGCAAAGAGAAAAAGAGGCTCAAACTGGAACAGTGTTACCATGTAGGCATAATTTATGCCATTTTGGCACAATTTTTGTTGGGTTTGGCACTAGTTTTTTGAAAAATTATACCAAGTGTCGTTTAGCAGAATTTTATCAAAATGTTTACAATTTTATTAATTTTAGTGCAATTTTTTAGCACAATTTTTTTTTCAAGCGGCACAATTTTTCGTATTGAAAGTTTCTCGGTCTAATTTATCTGAAAAATCTATTTTTCAGCATATTTATCGGAATATCGTTATATATTTGCCTGGAACTCACTAAACTCGTTGCGAAAATTTCGTGAACAAAATCAATTACAGGGTTGTTATGCCAAAGTAATTTTGTACGAAAACAATTGTTTGGTACGGAGAATTTGATACTCCGACTACTTTGTCAAACGAAGTAACTCCACAGGAGTAAAAGCAAAAATGTAATTCATGAAATATAAGAAATAAGTTGACCATTTAAAATATTTCCGTATAGAGATAATTGACAAAATTCCTTATAAATTTATTATTAGGGATGCAAAAAAATACTTTCCTGAAATCAGGAGTGAAAAAACCGATGTAAAGCTTACTTTTTGTACCTGGAGTAAAAATTTGGAAGATTTTCTTGAAGCTACAGATATAAACTCCAGGGGCAATCTACGGGTTCATTATGAGATTTGATCACTCTTCTCTAGGATAACACTATGCAACAAAATGAAAAAAAGTTGATCAACCAGAAATGCCAACCCAATTTTTTGACGTAGTTTAGCAGCCTTACTAAGAAAAACAACAACAAAAAATTAAGAATGGTACAGTTTTTTTTTTTAAATATTTTTAAAAATTTCTTGTATTTCAAAATGGTACGTTCATTTTAATTGAATTTTCTAAGGATTCCCTTCATCGATTTTCTGGAAATTTATCTTAAAAAAATTTCCATAAAAATACCTTTGAAATGAGTGACAATATTTCAAATCAGAGAGAGAACTTATTGAATTTAACATTTAAAATTTTGCATTTTTTGTTGCAAAAAATCAAATATTTTCCATTTTTATTTTATCATAAAAAATAAAAAAAATAGAAAATAGATATAGTTTTTTTTTCTATATAATACACTAGATTATTCTTCAAAAATTCCTTTGTATTCGTCAATTCGTTAATTTAAAAGTCAAACACAAAACAAAATACTAAAAAATACAATGCAATATATGAGGTGGTAATACTGCATTCACATTGCGACAGCATTCTCACGCTTGGCTAGTAGCAGTGAATTATTGTACTGATAAACAGATGTTTGGGTAAACGAAATCTCCAAACACGAGATTTCGATTGCAATGGTTGAGGACGTTAATGCCACATCGTCAACGAACACAGCCCGCTCAATCGCCACGAGTCGTAAAAAATATACGACTCGAGAGCACGTGCGAAAGAAAACAAAAAACCCAGGCATCCCCGTGCAACCCCTGCGCATTTGTTTGTTTATATGCATTTTCGCAGGCACTTTTTCGACTCAAACGAGGAGAGAACTAAGTCATGAACGTGGACCGGTGTCCTCATTTATTCGCCACAATTTTCACGAAAAGTACATACAATTTACCATGACGTACATACAACTTTACAGAAATTACATAAAACATTTATTTACTATACCGCTCATTTAAAAGTGCAGAAAAAGTACCACCATAAAATAGTACATATTATAGTCCATAACGTACATAACCTGCACCAGAAATTACATAATTTCGACAACAATTTTCAAAAAGTACACACCAGGAGTACCGTACCAAAAATACATTATGTGTAGTAAAATATGCGTAAACTGCACCACAAAAATACATAACGGACTAAAATGTGTACCCAAAAGTACATAAAGTGTATGCACAAAGTCTACAAAAAAGTACACAAAGATACCCAAAAGTACATATCAGTACCTCGGAGGTAAACTACACTATGTCGTTTTCGTTAACTTTTCAGTAGAGCAGTTTTAATGTTGTCGGACAATGATGCAAAGCGCCAATTTATTATTGCGTCCGTTAAGACAGAAGAACCGAATGAATGCTCATCGTTCAAATGCAAAAAAACAAAAACCCGAGTTTACAGGTTTTTTGTCAATGACCACTGCTCTACTGAAAAGTTAACGAAAACGACATAGTGTAGTTTACCTCCGAGGTACTGATATAGTGTATCAAAAAGATCATCAAGCAGATAGAACTGACGGCGGTTTTGCTAATCGAGTTTTCGAAGAAAGTTTCTGTTTCTGAATCGAGCTATTCCTCGGCTTTCCTCTTCACTTCACTTCCTTTTGGATTTGCTTTAGTTGTCATTTCGTCGTACCGGAGTTACCTGCACGTATATCACAAAATCCAAAAAATTGAGATAAGAACACTTTCGAAGGTAATTTTTCAAGATCTATCAATCTGTCTAGTCCCCAGGTCGCTACCTCTTATAGATTATGAAATATTTAGGCGTTTTATAATTGTATATCCATAAAAACAAAAAATAAAACGCGTTATGACATCGTATATAACAATTTGGTGGATATACAATGAAAAATATATGAAATTTGCGAATTCAAAAATTGTTACGTCTTCTCCACTTATGTGCAAATAATACGTATATTACTCATGAAAGAAAAGCGTGGTAAGTGTTATTTTAACAACTTTATTATAAATTAAAAAAAAAAACAAACTGAATTCTAATCATAAACTTAATTAATTTTTCAATTTCAATACTCCATAGAACAGTAATTGTTATAAACTAAAATAATTATAAAAATCAAAATATAAAGACAAATTTATATCACTCGAACGCAAGTTTTCATAATGAAAATTCGGCTGAATATAAATAATAAAAAAAAAATAAAAAAGCAATTTTTTGTCTAGATATTAAGTTAGAACAGTATTTAACATCTTCTCCCGGCAGACTTTCAGGCTTAAAGACTTTCAATTTCTTTTTTTCTCTGATGAAATTTTATTTCGGACTGAATTATCAAACTCAATTTCTAAAAGGTTGTTTGGTAATTTTTCAGCAAATAGGCGATGTAGATTGACTTTTAATTAATTGTTTTTATATACATATTTTTGAAATAATATTATTAAAAATGTCTGAATTATTCTACATCTGAAATTTAGAAATGTATAGTAAGATTCTTCTACTGGGTCATATCTTCCCCAAATCACTGTATCGTCAGTAATACTAAATACCGACTGAGGGTTAATTTCGAATAATAAAACAAATGAAATAGCAACAAGATAAATACGAATCTTAGTGTTTTTAAAAAACAAATATAAAAGTAACCATTTTTTAACATGTTTCTTTTAGTTCATTGCCACGTATATCCCACATTTTGAACAATTTCTCACAAAAAGTGGCGTATACGATTAAACGACAAAATTTTTCTTCCATGACCATTGACATTATTTCATATAACAATGAAGACACCACACCATTACATCTAAACAAAATATTGAACCACTTTTTTCATACAATTTTTTTGATACAGTACCTTTCCGAAACTTTAAATTCAATTTCCCCAAAACAATGTATGAGTTAACGTGTATAAGTTACGGAAAAAACGCCCCTTATTTATAGTTTACATTTTCGTATTTGATTGGAAATACTACAGGCCGCCACAAGTTCACCCATTACAATTATAAAAGCGCTATGAGAAATCTTGTGAAAGTACATGAAATACTACAGAAAGAAAATTGTGCACCCGGTGAGTTAGAAATACACAAATTGTGAAACATCATTTTCTTTAACAATTATTTTGTACGCTCATTATTGTAGAACCAGGAGAAAATTCAGTGCCTCAGAAGTGAGAATTAAGCACTGGTGATTTACACCTTTACTTACTTTACTTTTATTCGCCATTTTACCAACTAATTAGGTCAGATGCCTTACACATATTAATTAAACAAATAAATATTAACATATTTCTCCAACTGGTTCTATTCTCCTCTTTTTCTCGACAGTTTGTAACACCAAGGATACGGAGGGATTCTTCGGCCTGGTGTTTCCAGCGGAGTCTTGGTCGTCCTCTTTTCCTACTTCCATCGGGTGCGTTATCCAAAACCTATCCCGCTGGCTCATCTTCATCCATTCTGATAACATGGCCTAGTCAACGCAGTTGGCCTAATTTGACTCGCCTAGCTATGTATGTCCACATCGGAATACAAATAATATAGCTCTTGCTTCCAACGACGTCGGTAGTCAAAGTTTTCTCTAACAGGACACTATATTTTACGGAGAATTTTTCTCTCGAATACTCCCAGGTGTTTTTCATCCGCTAGCGATATGACACAAGTTTCAGAGCCACATGCCAGGACAGGTAAAACGACAATCTGGTATAGCTGGACGTTTATCTGCCGACAAAGAATAACATCTTTTTGCCAGCACAATTCTCCTATTTATCACCAGGCTGACGTTGTTTTTTTTATGCACCGGGGATCCAAAGTAGACAAATTCATCCACCACTTCAAAATTAAATCGGTTGTCGACCATCAAGTACCAACCAAGTCGAGACCATTGTCTAGTCGTAGACAATATAAACTTTGTGTTGCCGTCATTAACGGCAACACCCACCTTCGCTTATTCTTTACGGATTCTTGAAAATACTGCAGTAACCTCACGCAAATTTCGCCCATTGATGCCTATGACGTCAGCATACGCCAGCAACATATTGCTTTTTGTCTTCATGGCCTTGTTCATATTTACTAACTTATCCGGTCTCGAACAACCCTGGGGGGTCAGGGACCTTACAAAACGAAGATAACATATTTCGCCAACCTGTTCGATCTTTTGCTTTATTTCTCCAGTTGGCAATACCAAGTGTACGCAGGGATTCGTCAACCTGATCCCACCAGCGAAGTCTTGGTCTTCCTATTTTTCGTCTTGCTTCGAGTTCGAAAACCCTTCGTGCTGGTTCGTCTTCATCCATTCTACTGACATGGCCTAGCCAGCGCAATCGCGTTATTTTGATCCGCTTAACTATGTCAATGTCAGGATAAAGCTCATACAGCTCATGATTCATACATTTTTCGGAGTATTTTTCTCTCGAAGACTCCTACAGATATTTCGTCTGCTTGCGATAGGACCCAGGATTCTGCGCCATAAAGCAAGACAGGTTGAATGAGAGTCTGGTACAGCTGGACTTTTGTTACTCGAGAGAGGGCTTTATCCCCAAATAACACCTATTCACAAGCACAATTCTCCGCTTGATATCAAGGCTGACGTTGTTGTTTTTGTTTACGGCAGATCCAAGGTATATAAATTCGTCCACTACCTCGAAGTTATAACGGTTATAAACGTTCACGCTTTAGTCTAATCGCGTGGAGGCCCTGCCCTGCTCGTTGAAACCATTAACTTTGTCTTGTCCTCATTTACCGTCACACCCACTTTTGCTGACTCCTTCTCAATTCTCGAAAAACCGCAGTAACTTCTCTAATTGTGCGCCCAATGATATCTATATCATCAGCATACGCGAGCAGCATGTGACTTTTGCTGCTGATGGTTTTATTCATGTTGACTGCAGCTTTTCTCATAATGATCTTCATTAAGATGTTAAAGAGACCGCACGATAGGGTGTCGCCTTGCCTGAGGCCTCGCTTAGTTTCGAAATGTTCGGTAAGATCCTTACCAACTTTCACTGCGGATTTGGTGTTCGTCAAGGTCATCCTGCAAAGGTGTATGAGTTTTGCAGGAATACCTAGCTCAGACATTGCTTCATAGAGTTTCTCCCGTATCGGACTATCGAAGGCCGCCTTATAATCGATAAATAGATTATAGGTGTCGATTTGTTTTTCAAATGTCTTCTTCAGGATTTGGCGTAGCGTGAAAATCAGATCAGTTGTCGATTTTCCAGGCCTAAAGCCGCACTGGTACCAATCAGGCCAGCGATAATTGGGTTTAGTCTTTCGCACATAATACTTGATAGAACCTTATATGCTATGGATAAAAGGATTATTCCACTGTAGTTGGCACAGAGACTCGGGTCACCTTTTTTAAATATGGGACATAGTACACAGGCATTCATCTAACCAAATGTTGCTAATGAGCTGATGCATGCACCTTATCAGCTCATCGCACAGTGCGTCGTTGATGGACAAAAATCAAAAATAACAAAATTGTCGCAAAATCTGACCAAAATTATAGTGATCGACAGATAACAACACAACCCAAATAAATTTGAAGTAATTGGTTTCGTCTGACTCTCCTAGCCTACACCAGATGGCGTTAAAGTCAGTGAAATTTAAGAACAAATAATGAATAAAAAAAATTAATTGTAGTGCATCAAGAAAATAAATCCCAAAAATTCATTTTTTCAAAAAAAGGTTCAAGTTTGGGTTTTTGTATTACTTAGTATGTTCGAAAAATATTTTCTGTGTATGCTGTCCCGAACTACTAAAATATTGTATTAGAACTTGGTTTAAATAAAACCAAAAATTTTAAAGTCGATCAACTTTATTCGATAATTTCTTTTTGTTTTCAAAAGATGACTAAAATTTGATTGCAATCTTTAGATAAAGAGGTTATGTTCTTTCAAAAAAATTCTAAAAAATTAAAAATTTTTACCCACAACTTAAAAAAAAAAATTTATTGGAAAATGTGCTATATCATCAAAATTGCTAAGTAGCTCTTAGACTAATATCACAAATAAGGCGTTAACAAATATTAATGGGTTTTTTCGTTTTCTATTAGTTTAATACTTTCTAAACACAGAAAAAAATTTAAAAACGTGATTTGACCCTTCCACATATGCGATACAATGGGTACAAATAGTAATTTTTTCAAAAAAGTCAACAAAATTAGTGAATTTTAGTGGGTTGCTATTAAAAATATTTAAAAGATACCTAAAATTTAACCTATGGGTTGTTGCTATTAACCTATGGGTTGTTGCTTTTAAGACCGTGTAAATTTTTTGAAAAAAATTTACTTTAAAAAAGTTCTAAATTCACAATTTATAGAGTGACAATGTTAAAGTAAAAATACAACCTAAATGAAATATCATACAAACGAACGTTCTACACGACCATTCCCAGCCAGAATTTTGTGAAAATTTTAAACAAAAAATAGTCACACTTGACTCTTCTAGATGACTAAAACAATCAAATATGCACTCATTTTTTAATCATAAATGACTCTGTCATCGGGAGAAAATGGTATCCTGCATATGACTATTCCAGAACAATCATTTATTATGTCCGCTTTAATGCAGTTTTCATGTATATTTGAAATCATTTTATGATCAAATTTCGTATTAATTTCAATCCATTTTTGAGTCAAATTTTACTTAAATTTGCAATCATTTTACGATCAAATTTTGTGTCGTCATATTCGACTCAATTTTTAGTAAAATTTTACTTGAATCTCAAATCATTTAATGAGCAAATGTATTATTTTCAACTCATTTTTAGATAAATTTTATTTGAATTTCAAATCATTTTATGATCATAGTTTTTATAATATTGGACCCATTTTTTAGCCAGTTGTTACTCAATTTGAAGTAATTTTATGATCAAATTTTTATATTTTAATTAAATTCATTGTTGTTTACATTTATTAAATTCATGTTAGTTTAGTTATAATAATATAATATGTATGTGCATTATTAGAAGGAAATTATTATATTACGGACGTTTACGTTTTTGTAGACGTTCTTTAGAATGGGCAAAATGGTTTTGAAGACTACTATTTATTTATTTCTCTGTCCTCAGCATTATACTTCAAATGACATATATCTATGAAAAAAATAAGGGGGAAATATATAAGAGAACAAAATATAGAAATCATAACATTCTTACTTTTAATTACTCTTGTAATGAACAATTTTTCGGCACTAGGTATTTCAACATCTCGTTAATTTGTGTGCTCTCATCGACAGAGGATAAAGATGATGAGGTCAAAGAATCATTTTATGAGCGTCTGGAGGATGTATATGAACGCTGCCCTGGCCACGACATTAAGATTATTCTAGGCGATTTTAATGCTAAATGGAATAAGACTGATAGTCTTCGCCGCTGCAAAGAACATGGTAGTTAGTAGCACATGATTCTAGCATAAGGACATTCATAAGGCGACCTGGATATCTCCTGATCAGCCGACGAAGAACCAGATTTATCACTTGGTAGTAGATGGCAGGCACTCTTCTAGTGTAATGGATGTACGTGTGATTCGAAGTGCCAATATCGACTGGGATCATTACCACCTGGTGGCTGCGTAAGTTCGCACGGGACTGGAAGCTATTGACGAGCTACGAATACCGGAGATATCAATGTCCTATCGACGGAAACTCTCACCTGCTAGAGCAGAATACCCCCCTCCCGAAGACCCAGATGCGCAGTGGAAGCAAATCTCCCATTCTTTGGAAACCGCTGCAAGGACTGAACTTGGCTATTAAAAACCGCAGAAGGATAAGCCATGGTACGACTAAGAATGTCGCATTGCAACTGATGAAAATGACGATGCACGTATGGCAACGAAACAGTCAGTTACAACGCGTGCTGCAAGTGAGCGGTACAAGAAGCTAAGAAGAGAGAAAAACCAACCATTTAGGCGGAAAAAATGGCAGTGGAAGCAGAGAGACAGTGAAAAAACCGAGATGTGCAGGATGAATGGTGAATCCCGAAAGTATTTCGACAGGGTAAGAAGATTGAATAACGGGCCTAATAATGGGCTGCCCTCTTGCAAGGACGAGAATGGGAATCTGCTGACTGAGAAGCAGTGTGTGCTCAAAATGTGGAGAGACCACTTTTCAGCAATACTCCACTCAGATTCTTCCACTGAAGATCAGGAGGTAATGATAGTGGAAGATAGTATAGATTGTACCCCCCCAACCAAGACGAGATTAGAACGGCGATCTCCCGCCTGAAGAATAATAAAGCCGCGGGTGCGGATGGCCTACCCGCTGAACTTTTTAAGGCAGGTGGCGAAGGACTGATAGCCCACATGCATCAACTGATATGCGGTATATGGCTGGGGGAATCTATGCCCGACGACTGGAGTCTCAGTGTATTATGTCCTGTATTCAAAAAGGGGGATCCGTGTGTCTGTTCCAACTATCGCGGTATCAGTCTTTTATCCATCGCGTATAAGGTCTTGTCGAGCGTATTATGTGAAAGACTAAAGCCAATTATTGAAAACCTGATTGGACCTTATCAGTGTGGTTTTAGACCAGGCAATTCCACAACTGACCCAATATTCACGCTACGCCAAATCCTGGAAAAGACCCACGAAAAGCAAATCGATACATACCACCTTTTTGTCGATTACAAAGCTACTTTCGATAGCCCCATACGGGGAAAACTGTACGAAGCTATGTCTGAACTTGGTATTCCGGCAAAACTGATCCGCCTCTGTAGAATGACACTGACCTACACCAAATCAGCAGTGAAAGTGGGGAAAGACCTCACTGAACCATTCTGTACTAAGCGAGGACTTTGACTAGGCGACATATTTTCGTGCAATCTCTTCAACATCTTAATGGAGAAATTAATGACAAAGGCTGCAATAAATATGAACAAGACCATTAACATGAAATTCCATTTGTTGCTGGCGTATGCTGACGACATAGACATCATTGGGCGAAATTTGCGAGAGGTTACTGAAGTATTTTCAAGAATCGAAAAGGAATCAGCGAAGGTGGGTCTAGCTGTTAATGAGGGCAAGACAAATCTGACAGTGGCAACGACTAGAGAAACCTCTCGACTTGGTCCGCACTTGAACGTTGACAACAGATTTAATTTTGAAGTGGTAGATGAATTTGTCTACCTTGGATCCGCCGTGAACAAGGACAACAACGTCAGCCTGGGGATATAAAGCAGAATTGTGGTTGCAAATACATGCTATTTTGGGCTAAGCAAGCAGTTTAGGAACAAAGCCCTCTCTCGACGGACAAAGGTCCAGCTATATCAGACTCTCATGTTTCCTGTCTTGACATATGGCTCCGAAACTTGGGTCATATCGCAAGCGGATGAAAGACACCTGGGAGTTTTCGAGAGAAAAATTCTTCGTAAAATATATGGTCCTGTTAGAGAAAACGGCGAGTACTGACGTCGCTGGAACCAAGAGCTATATGATTTATATTCTTACGTGGATATAGCTAGGCGAATCAAATTAGGCCAATTGCGTTGGCTCGGCCATATTATCAGAATGGATGAAGATGAACCAGCGCGAAAGGTTTTCGATAACGTACCCGATGGAAGGAGGAAAAGAAGACGACCAGGACTCCGCTGGAAAGACCTGGCAGAAGAATCCTTCCGTATCCTTGGTGTTACCAACTGGCGAGAAAGGGCGAAGGGTAGAGCCAGTTGGAAGAATATATTGAAATTTGTTGGTTTAATTAATATGTGTAAGACGTCTGACCTCATGAAGTTGTAAAATAGTCAATAAAAGTAAGTAAGTAAGATTACATTCCTTGGGGGTACAAATTATCGTTACTCACTATCACTGTGATATGAGGCTTCTGGTTTTACACTACCGATTTGGACCTACAGTTTTACACCGGTTCCAAATGGGTTTTTGAGAAACTTTGTCATAACTAATTACTCAGTAGAGTCGGCGTCACAACGCGAGAAAACCATCGTCGAAAGATGTGAAGGTGGTCAAAGAAGGGTTGAATCCAAGTTCTCATGTACAAGAGTAACGTTAACTAACCATTGCACATTCGACTGTGCCACACTATAGTAAGACAATTAGTTTTGATCGATGCATTCTAGGATGGACTGTTGCAACGTTAGTAAGTGTTGGGAAAAATATATGCTATATTGACCTTTCGGCAATAGGTCAATCATTCACATACGGCACGCATAAATTATCTGAATAATTTTCACATTTCCTCATACCGATAACACTAATCAAATGATATATGGGTGATTGTTCGGAAATTGTCATTTTCTCGTCCTTTGAATTTTCCCACCCTAAAATGGTCGAATGGTGATTAAATTGCGACATGTTTCCGAAGCTACGATGGTACTCTATTATTTCCATGAAACACATTCCATTCTGGACCGTGTAAGTCGGTTTTAGGGAGAAAAAACTGTTCAAAATGTCACAACCATGGCCTGTCCTCCGTATCGAATTCAGGACTAATATCCGTCAAGGACGTGGCTTGAAAGAAGTTACCTGCATATATGTTCTAAGGGACATTTAGATTTACAATTCTACGCAAAAAAATTGGAGGAATATGCACGCCATGGTTATTGAACGGTCCACGAAGTCAGTCCAACAGTTTTGTCAGAATTTTGTACAATTTGAATTCGACTGTGGTGGCGCCATCTCCGGGGTTTCAATATGACCCACTTGCTGGCATTTTGGAGTGGAGGGAGTAGTGGCAGTATTTACACCGGCAGAAGTCAACACACGCACATGTATACGAAGGGGAATTCAATTCGAAAAATTGAAAAGCTAAGTCACAAAATAATACGTCACAACCGTTCTCTTATGATTCACATATGCCGTACGATATTTAGGCTTGATTCCCGGTTATGAAAGTAATATTTCATTGCCTGAACTTCATTGTCTTTGGAACTTGTCGAATTCCAAACCGGTTAGGTTGAACACTGAAAGTCACAACCGTGGCTGTCACAACCGTGTCATATAGTTTCCAATACTGACTAAAATTGATAAATAATGGTTTCTTGACACTGAATGATTAATGTGGAGTAGGCTGTTGCAAAGACCTGACAACAACCGTAGGCTTTTGCGAAGACCTGGAAACACAGTAGGCTTTTGCGAAGACCTGGCAAAACGAGAGTGAAGTATTTGACATGTTGACATGTTGAATATAAATCTCAGTGGTTTCTGAACAAATCGATATATTAAGCCAGACTGTCATTGTGACTGAGGCTTTACACATAAAAATTGGATAACAAATCAATAAAATTGTTTTATCATATCAACACTTTGATTTGTCAAGTTTCGTTCAGGCAGTCACTACCGTGGCTTCGGAATACCATCAATGCTCCATAACTTCGATTGCTTTGGTGTTGTAGTATAGTGATCTTCAGATCATACTTTTGGACCATGATAACATTCAGAAACGTAAAAAATGGTACTGCAGACATATCGAGGTTTGGAAAAATTGCTATCTGAAAAATAACAATTTCCGAACAATCACCCATATAGCTAATCAAATGATACATACGTATGTCTAAAATCAATTTAATCGATTCTATAACAACAAAAACCATAGTGTGTACACAATTTATTTGTCTCCGATTCCAAATAATCCATCATTAGCTGTTGACATGGAGTAGAGAATCTCAAATATTTATATAAGCAATGAAACACATACATGTATACTTACGTACAAAAATACTTTATATTGAACTCCCACAGCCATTTGCATGTACAACCATACATACATATGTGTGTGGGCGGTTGGGTACACACGTGGAACCATACGCAGTTTGTAATACATATTAATGCCCGGAACGGATCTATAAATAAAGATACATTGCTAAGGATTTCCATGCTCAAGTATGAATACCATGTTTATAAATAAAACATTAACATTGATAAATAACCTCTAAAATTAGTCATACAGTCAAAGGTTGATAAATCGCTGTAATCTGTAAATGGCCTAAGGCAGTAATCGTTTAATTTACGGTTTTAATATTTTTGTTTATTTTAATTTTATCAATTTCTTAGTAATTTACATTAAATGGATATCGTTAACGATGTTTCGTAAGATTAAAAAATCGAAACCCCATGTTTAGACCGAAAGTACGGTTGATGCAGAAGGCAAATGGACGAAAACCCATCGAACATACATATACTGAGACTACAAAATGCAACTCACTTTCCTGCTGGAGAAGTAGGGCTCTTGCTGGAACCACATCAGCAGCCAGTTAATGGCATAAATTCTTTTCTGAAAACAGGGGGATCAGATGCAATTTTTCCAGCCATATTTCATTATGGTATAGAAGTGATACACACAACAAAAGACAACCTTTATATTTTAACAAAACAATTGGATGGTGAAAAATATCAGCAATCAATTAAATGTTTCATTGATGTACAACAAAAATTAATCAAATATTGAAATGAAAATCGATAAATGGTATCAACGAAAATACCCCCGTATTTGATTATGTTTTTGTTAGTTTCAAAAATACCATAATTTTTTTTTCACGGAGACCAACACTCGGGGGTTTCGGCTATAAATGCAGTTCATTGCATTGGACTTATAGGGGGAAAGAGAGAGAAGTACTTGTTAATGTTTGACTTAAACTTGCTGATGTTGTCAGAAGTGGGGAATACACCTGCCGGAAGCTTATTCCACATACGGACTGTTCGGCTGAAGAACGAATTGTTTCTGTAACAGAAAAGGGAAGAGTTTCACTTGAAAAGCGCGTCGTACGGTTAAATACCCTAACGTCTGGAATGAGGCCATGTAAGTCGGCGGAAATCATTACACACTTAGTTCATTGAGGATCATTGTGATACCACGGGACGTCATATTCCGTCCCCATCGTTAAACCTGTAAAATGGTCCGGTATGGTTAAGTGACGATCAAGCCATATGATACCTCATCCCGATATTCCAGAATGTGGCTGAAGAAAATATGTAGGTTGGTCCCTGGCGAACCTATTAGTTGTCATTTCCGCATAACTTCCTGAATGTCTGTTAGATCCAACTTGAATTAGATATATATCCTGGATGTTTTCTTCTATTCGTACAAAAGACCTTGTAGTAACAGATGAGATGTTCGGCGCAATCGCCACATATCGTCATCTCAATAGCGTCTGCTGTAATCATGAACTGAGGTTCCAAGTCTAAATGCGTGTCTACTACTATGCAGTGGCCAGTCATCTCAGACACTAGCATACACTTTGAAAAATCGGTATATTTTGTTGTCTGATGTAAATATTACGCATTTGTAGCTTGTCGCAAATATAGTATACTTGTGTCCAAACACATTGTGTTTGCTATTCAATATTATATGTTGAAGACAAAATGATTAATAGGTTATAATACATATTATTGTGACCCAAATGTGACTTTGTTGGTTGAAAACTGCTGAAAACAAAAACGTGATAGACAACAAAGAAACAAAAACGCAGCAGATCTTCAATTCATGAAAACAATGCTTGCAAACATATACATGGTTCCTGCAATATTTTGCTGGAGCCGTTTTTTCAGTGTGTGGAGATATCTCATCTTGTCTAGGAATAGATTTCAGGTTCAGCGTACGAATTAGGTCATAACTTGGGCATACTTGCGTGGTGATCCTGCAATTTGTGCCACGAGACCATCTATCATTCGCATGTCGGAGAACTTCGATTTTTAGCATGATCTTGCAAGCAGAATATGCTTCATATCTAGTGGAGCAGACAAGGTAGTTCCTAGTCTGGCGAGCTCATCTGCTCTATGGTTCCCTGGAGTGTTCCTGTGCTCCGGCACCCATATGAGGTGAACATCGAACTGATTGCCCATCTCATTTAGAGATGCGCGGCAGTAGTGGGCAGAGTGTTCATAAAACCGACACTTTCGAATAACCGATCTTCGGTATATTCGATAAAACACTTTTTTGGAAAGCCGGTTTTCGGTTTCACACCATGGAAAACCCGGTAAAACCAGGTAGTTTTCGGTTTTCTTTACGGATTGTTTTACGTTAAATTTTTGTTAACAAAAAAATGGACACAAATTAAATTTGTTGCCTTTTTTGTTGGATGAAAAAAACTAGACACCATTAACTAGATTTTTTGACCATTTTAATTTAAAATATTGAAGTGAACTGAATGAATTGAATTGAATTGAATTGAATTGAATTGAATTGAATTGAATTGAATTGAATTGAATTGAATTGAATTGAATTGAATTGCATTGGATTGAATTGAAATGAATTGCATTGAATTGAAGTGAACTGAATTGAATTAAATTATAAAAAAAAGAAAAAAAAAATGGTTTCCCATTACATCCCAAGAAGGAATTGGGGAGAGCTTCTCACACCCCAGTGAGCTGTGGGCTTTCTAGTTTTATACTCACTGATTAGGGCCTACAGTTTTACACCGGTTCCGAACGGTATATTGAGAAGCTTTTACTCGTAAGTGTCGCCGTCACTATGCGAGGTGACCGCCGCCGGAGGAAATGTTAGGTGGTCAGAGCAGAGATCGAACTCAGGTTCTCATGGCGCAAACTAATCATTGCACCACCGACGGCCACGAGTTAAATTAAATTATATTGAATTTAATAATGTTATGATATGTCCTTCAGCCTTCTAACGATTGGTGGTAGGATGCCCTACCACCTCGAGCACGGGCGTCTTTTCTCAACCCTGACCACCTTAAGGACACTGAACTATAAAACAACTGTCTTTAAGGTGCATTCGAATTGAATTGAATTGCAGTACATTGAATTGAATTGAATTGAATTGAATTGAATTGAATTGAATTGAATTTAATTGAATCGAATTGAACTGAATTGAATTAATTGTTTAATAGAATTGAATTGAAATGAATAGAATTGAATTGAAGTGAACTAAATTGAATTGAATTGAACTGAACTGAACTGAACTGAACTGAACTGAAATGAACTGAACTGAATTGAATTCCATTGCATTGAATTGAATTGAACTGAATCCAATTGCATTGAATTAAATTGAACTGAATTTAATTGAAGTGAATTAAAGTGAATTGTATTGAATTGAATCGAGAAGAATCAGATTAAATTGAATTAAATCGAATTGAATTCAATTGATCTGAATTGAATTAAATTAAATTGAATTGAACTGAATTGAATTGAGCCAAATTGAATTGAATTTAATTGAATTGTATTGATTTGAAACGAATTAAATCGAATCGAATCGAATTGAATTGAATTGAATTGAATTGAATTGAATTGAATTTAATTGAATTGAATTGAATTGAATTGAATTGAATTGAATTGAATTGAATTGAATTGAATTGAATTGAATTGAATTGAATTTAATTGAATCGAATTGAAGTGAATTGAATTAATTGTTTAATAGAATTGAATTGAAATGAATAGAATTGAATTGAAGTGAACTAAATTGAATTGAATTGAACTGAACTGAACTGAACTGAACTGAAATGAACTGAACTGAATTGAATTCCATTGCATTGAATTGAATTGAATTGAACTGAATCCAACTGCATTGAATTAAATTGAACTGAATTTAATTGAAGTGAATTAAAGTGAATTGTATTGAATTGAATCGAGAAGAATCAGATTAAATTGAATTAAATCGAATTGAATTGAATTGAATTGAATTGAATTGATCTGAATTGAATTAAATTAAATTGAATTGAACTGAATTGAATTGAGTCAAATTGAATTGAATTTAATTGAATTGAATTGATTTGAATTGAATTGAATTGTATTGAATTGAATTGAATTAAATTAAATTAAATTGAATTGAATTGAATTGAATTGAATTGAATTGAATTGAATTGAATTGAATTGAATTGAATTGAATTGAATTGAATTTAATTTAATTTAATTGAATTGAATTGAATTAAATTGAGTTGAATTGAATTGAATTGAATTGAATTGAATTGAATTTAATTGAATTGAATTGAATTGAATTGAATTTAATTGAATCGAATTGATCTGAATTGAATTAATTGTTTAATAGAATTGAATTGAAAGGAATAGAATTGAATTGAAGTGAACTAAATTGAATTGAATTGAACTGAACTGAACTGAAATGAACTGAACTGAATTGAATTCCATTGCATTGAATTGAATTGAATTGAACTGAATCCAATTGCATTAAATTAAATTGAACTGAATTTAATTGAAGTGAATTAAAGTGAATTGTATTGAATTGAATCGAGAAGAATCAGATTAAATTGAATTAAATCGAATTGAATTGAATTGATCTGAATTGAATTAAATTAAATTGAATTGAACTGAATTGAATTGAGTCAAATTGAATTGAATTTAATTGAATTGTATTGATTTGAAACGAATTAAATCGAATCGAATCGAATTGAATTCAATTCAATTCAATTCAGTTCAGTTGAATTGAATTGAATTGAATTGTATTGAATTGAATTGAATTGAATTGAATTGAATTGAATTGAATTGAATTGAATTGAATTGAATTGAATTGAATTGAATTGAATTGAATTGAATTGAATTGAATTGAATTGAATTGAATTGAATTGAATTGAATCGAATTGAATTGATTCGAATTGAATCGAATCGAGCCGAATCGAATTGAATTGAATTGAATCGAATTGAATCGAATGGAATCGAACTGAATCGAATTGAATTGACTTCAATTGAATCGAATTGAATTCAATTGAATTAAATTGAGTTGAAACGATTTGAATCGAATTGAATTGAATTTAACTGAATTGAATTCAACTGAGTTGAATTGAATTGAATTGAATTAAATTGAATTGTATTGAATTGAATAGAATTGAATTGAGTTGAATCGAATTGAATTGAATTTAACTGAATTGAATTGAACTGAGTTGAATTGACTATGATATATTTGAATTGAATTGAATTAAGGATTTAACATTGATTTAGTAATACAGGTTCATCGTATTTTTCCAAGAAAATCCTCCGATATTACTGTTTAATTAATTAAACAACAGCTACATCTCTCACCATCCAGTCAGCCGTATGAGGAAATGCTCATTCGACTTTGAAAGTTCTAATGAAAATTAAGTTCAATGATGACAAAGCTATAATGTGTATTACATTTGTATGAAATACAATATATGTATACTCAGTCCTAAAGAATCAGGATATGGACCCTGGTGCAGCGGAAGGAGGGAGAGTGACTTGGACATACATACATATGTAGCTGAATATTAGATAAGGACGATAAGTGTGGGAATGTATTAATGAACGAGTATTAGAATCGGTATCTTTGGCAATACTAAATATAAGGAGCAACAAGTTGTAAAGGACATTTGACTAAAAGATATATCGCATAAAATTAAACTACTGGGATGCCCAAGACATGTGAGTCTGTGTAGGAATGTTGATATGAACCTACCCAGCAAACCAAATGTTCCGACAAATTCTGATGTCAGAAATTTCTGAACAATTTCGAAGCTTTCACGAAAATTGTTAGATTTTTTTTTTAAAATTCTTTTTTTTATAATTCACTTCTCGGTATTTCTGATGAAACTCTGAATATATTCCGAAGTGGGAACTTATGCTAGTTTTTTCATATTCCTTCATGATATTTACAATTATTCCGATCTGTGTGACTGAATTCGATACGATACGAATTCTGAACGCTTGTGTGGGCGATAGAACTATGCTATGGTATTTATTTCTACTTCATTTTGTCAATTATCGAAGAGCATTTTGAGCATTATTAAGTGAGTGTGAAAAAATAATTAAAATAAAACAATTAAAAACTATTTATTCCGAATTCTTTCACGAATTGTTCCGAATTCTGTCAGCAACTGTTCCGATTTCTTTTAGAAATTTTTCCGCATTCATTCAGAATTCGATACGAATTTTAAAATGTCAATAGAAAGCTGTCTCAGAATTCGTTAAGAAATCGTATTAAAAATCGGTAAAACAATCAAAATTAGAAACTGTACCGAATTCTTTTAGAAATCGTTCCAAATTCTTTTAGAAATTGTTCCGCATTTATTCAGAATTCGTTACTAATTTTCAAATTTTTCTTCAGAATTGCCTACAAAAGTTTATTTCAGAATTCGTTAAGAAATGTTTAAGAAAAATTGGTAAAACAATCAGAATCAGAAACTGTTCTGAATTCTTTTACAAATTGTTCCAAATTCTGTAAGAGATTGTTCCGAATTCTTTAAGGAATTATTCGGAACGAATCTTAAAATTTCCCTTCAGAATTTCCTACAAATTTGTCTCACAATTCCCATCGTAGGTTTTAGGTAGGAATTCGAACGGATTCGAATTCGGAAAATTTGCCAGTATTTCTTTCTAAATTCTTAACGAATTCTGGAAATTTTGTTTGCTGGGTACCAACATAAATGCACATATACACACGCATTACACCCATATTCTACACCCATATTCTACATGTTGCGGACATAGAAATCACTTCGTTGTGTTTCATTCAAGTTTTGTTGTTTGTTTGTCTTCCCATTTAGTATAAATGTGTGTACTACTCACATTACGTTTGTATAAGAGTTCTTAAGCATTTCCATGACATTTCTGACTGAAACTCAGTTGATTCCAACCCCCACTCCCCCTCCTAGACTATAGCGTAGTCAGCTCAACATGGAAAAACAATTAATATTAATGCCATATTGAAAGCATTAGAGTAAAATAACATTTTTACAGCCGATTCCCGATTTTACGAACAATTCATTGTTCACCAAACCATAATTAAGTCAGTCTTACAATCGCCATTTTACAAATACGAAATAATTGAAATGTAGAAATATTTGATCCATAGTAGAAACATCACGTGTGTAGGTTTGATGTCGTGAACATCAATATTCATTAATTATACCCTAATGACCCTACCCATCAAATTTTTGGTATCTAGTCTTCAACCAATGAACATAAATCCACCATAAGATCTGTACTAAAATCAATATTTCGCACGAAAAAGAAATCACCTAGAAAGTAACGACGAATTATTTCCGCGAGTATAGTCCTAAGTTGTTCCCACCACATCTTAGCAAAAGAAAGAAATCATAAATGTTGTCAACTCTGATCCAATTTCTCAAAAGATTTGATTTTTACTATAAAAAAACTTAGTCAGATTTCTGAGGCATTTTAGTTCTTATAACGGATTTTGATCTTTTGATTCCGCTCCTGTAAGGATAAAGTTAATTTTTTAGATCACGGTTCCTTTAGTTCCATCAGTGGCTTTGGAAACAGAAACAAAATAGTTCAAAGTGAAGAAAAAACGTAAACGAGCTATTTGATGCAAGAGTCTACTATGTACGAGGGCTGTCCCAAAACTAATCGACCTAACAAAGAAGACACAAAACCGTTGGGAACATTTTCTTTATTTTTCTACATAATCTTCTTTTAGCTCGATACAATTTTTCCAGCCATATTCAATAGCTTCGATACCCTGTTTATAGTAAGAACTGTCAAAAGCCTTGAAATAGCCATCAACCGCAGACTCCACCTCTTCATTGTTGGAAAATCTTTTACCACCGAGCCATTTTATCTAGTTTGGATATACAAAATAGCCCGAATGAGCAAAATCGGTCGAAGGTGGGTGATGAAGCAATTCGAACTTCAATTCATTAATTGTGGCCATCACAATAGTGGATGTGGGAACTGGAGCATTGTCTTGATGAAACAACACTTTCTATTTTGCCAAATGCGGCCCTTTTTCCACAATTTCATCACTTAAACGCTGCAATAAATTAGCATAGTAATCGCCGTTGATGGTTTTTCCTTTCTGAAGATAATAAATAAAAATTATCGCATGCGCATCTAAAAAAACAGACGTCATGACCTTGCCTGCAGATGGAACCATCTTCGCCTTCTTTGGACAAAATTCTCCCATTCCAGTCCACTGCTTTGACAGTTCCTTTATTTCAGGTGTGAACCCAAATCTCAACCATGGTTATAAATCGACGGGAAAATTGCGCTTTATGGCGGTGAAACATCGCCAAACACTCTACTGAAACATATTCACGACGCTGTTTTTGCTGTATTGAAAGCAAACGCGGCACCCATCTTGCACACAGCTTTCTCATCTTCAAATCTTCGGTCAATATACGATGTATAGGAAATGCCTATCATTTTAGTTATCTCACACACCTTCAGCCGACAATCATCCAATACCATTTTGTGGATTTTCTTAACCATGTCTGGCGTGGACACCTCAATTGGTCGACCATTACGGTGTTGATCTTGGCAGCTCGCACGGCCTGCTATCCCAATATTTTACAGTCGTAAACGAAGGCGCAGACTCCTCCAGAGTAGAATCCAGCTGGGCTTTAATATTGGTACGACTGAGACCTTTCAAACGGAAATATTGAATTACATAACGGTGAGCAATTGTTCCATGTTTACAAATTCCCTGAGATCGTTTACTTTTGATGCCTCAAATAAAAATACTAAACAACGTGGCGCCTTGAAACTTTAAACATATGTTTTTAAGGTTGCCACTTTTCACCAAAATATTATTGGGACGAAGTTCCGCATCGCACGTTGCGGGATGGGGGCTTAATGAAAAAAAATTAAACAACTTTTTTTAACACTATTATGCTTCAACCCAGTACCGGCAATGGTACGCAACGTATAAACGGAGGCAATATCTGATCGCACCATCATTGCGAGTTGTAATTCGAAAATCCGTAAGATTTTTGTATGTACCTACTGAGCCTGATGATGGCAGTGTTAAGGACGAGTTCTTTAGCCAACTGGATTTTGCTGTAAGTTCCTTGTCAATTGTCAATCTACAGGAAGTGATGGGATGACGTTGTCTTGGAACTGTGAGAAATAACAATGTTGATAGGTTCATAGTTTTCTGTACTGGGCATCAGCTTTTTCCGACGGAACGAAATTTCCCCGTCGATATATACACAAGTATACATGCGAATCGCCCGATGGTCAAACTGGCTATATACTTGTCAGCAAGACGTTTCTGGGTTCCTTGCAGGACGTCAAAACTAGACGTAGTGCTGATATGGATAGCGACCACCAAACCTTAGTGCGCAACTTCCGGCTCCGTCCAGCGAATGTCAACGGTATTAGAGGCAAAATCGTAAAGTACAATACAGACCGTCTGCAGGACCCATCCATAGCAATTATGTACGATCAAACTCTACGCTCCAATTTGGCACAGGGCAGAGCAAATTCGTGGTCAGGCAATGTTCGAACGCTGAAGGAAGCCGACTTCGAGGTCC
Organism: Phaonia tiefii; assembly: GCA_963931995.1. Classification (NCBI taxonomy): domain Eukaryota; kingdom Metazoa; phylum Arthropoda; class Insecta; order Diptera; family Muscidae; genus Phaonia; species Phaonia tiefii. Next base: position 143,109,009 of record OZ008369.1, read on the forward strand.
TCGGCGAGAAAATATAAGTGAATAAACCTTGGATTAGTGCAGAAACCTGGACCGAAATTCGAAATTGCAACGACTGCACAATATGCGTTTACGAACAAAGACACCAATCTTGAAGAGGAAGTTAAAATGAGACTATCGGTAATTAGCACGTACAAGCTGAAAATCTGTAGTTTTTTGTTGTTTGGATGCAAATATAACGTGTGTTTGGAGCTTGTCGCAAATGTAATGTACGTGTGTGCAAATACAATGTGTTTGCTATTCAATATTATATGATTGAGACGCAATGATTAATATGTTATAATACAGCGTGATTCAGGAAGTTCCGGACAAATTTCTCCAGCGTATTCCTTGGCTCATTTCATGAAGAAAAGTCCACTAGGACCATGTCCGAAAATGCAAGGGTGCGAAATGGCAGCGGGCTCAAAATTTTCGGATTGGTGGTCGGAGGGTAGTATACCTAAGTTGCTAACTTCTGAGCCAGTGGTCGGATTTTTTTGTTTTTGGGCTTGTTGGAAAGGTCTTTAAGAGGCCTTTCAGAATCAATAAAAATAGAAAAAAGTCAAATCGCCGAGATACCGAGCTTTCGAAATTCACATAACCTCAATTTTCCCAGCCAGATGGCAGGTAACTTATGTTTTGTTTTCTGTTGAAAGATGGCCATATCTGTTACCTTTCCAAAATGACCTAAACGAAGCCCAGAGGTCTTACCGTTCCAAAATTATGACCATTTTACTGAAATGCAAAAATGTTTGTTTTTGTTTTTGGAAGCGAAATAACAGCACACATTTATTTGTTTTTGTAAATTAACACGTTTAAGATTTTATTTTATTGAAATTTTTGGCTGAAGAATCAAACACATAAGGAAAAAAACAATTTGATATTAAAGGAAGTTTTCAATGTGGTTCCCATTTTCTACTAAACACAATTGCAGCCGTTTGCGAACCACATCCGCCACGTTTAGTTCACTCATCTTTTCACGAACTTTCACCGCAGCTTCCTCAATGCGTGCAAGTAACTGCTCACGATTGTGGATCTGCACACACAATCTTTCATGTAGTCCCACAAAAAGAAATCAAGTGGTGTGAGATCTGGAGATCGTGGCGGCCAGGCGATTGGTCCCGCTCGTCCAATCCAACGTCGAGGGAAATTGGTGTTAAGCCAATCCCGCAAAATAAGCCCGTAATGCGCTGGAGCACCATCTTGTTGGTAGAAAACATGATTTCGTACCGCAAGAGGTACTTCCTCTAGGATTTCTGGCATGACTTCTTGCAAAAAAGACAAATAATTTTGCGAATTTAACCTGGGCGGAAGTACTTTTGGCCCAATCAAGGTGTTGTCGATGGTGCCAGCCCAAACGTTGACGGCAAATCGGTGTAGAAATGCTGTTTCTTTCTTGTTGTGGGGATTGTCATGGGCCCATTCGTGCAAATTATGGAAATTAGTTATGCCGTCTCTCGTGAATTGCGCTTCGTCGGTCCACACAATCGAACGTAAAAACATAAATGCGTGTTCATCACGTTGCAACATATCACGGCAAAAGTTGACGCGTAGTGGCAAATCGTTCTTGAACTGGTGTGAAATGGAATGGATGTTTTTTTTCTTTGTGAAGGACGCGCCATACTTTTGATTGTGCCACACCAACTTGGACCGCGATTCGTCTTGTGCTTGTCTTTGGGTTCTCGTCGTCCAAAATTAACTCTTCAACTGCAACGCCGTGTTGTTCATTTCCGGGACGCTCCATTTGTGTAAACAACGTACCTTCACGAAATCGGCGGTGCGTCTCAAAGTGGGATTTCTTCATACAAGCTGCTGCAAAAAATCGAAGGAATCATATTGCCAAATTAGATGAAAAATAATTTTTTCTTAAAATCCGCCCACAACCACGCCTACCTCCCATATAACGTAAAACTAAAAATCGTTGTATTTTCCTTATTTTCATATCTATATTAATAAAAATTACTACCAGTGGTTGGATTTGAGTCCTAAATTATATTAAAATTTTAAGTGCCACGCCCAACGCCCATATAATAATTTTAATTCTTCGCGATTTTCGAAAACACAGATTTAAGCCTTTGTAGTTTGTGATCGATGCCAAGCAGCACTTACATCTATATAAATAACTAAAGCCTAATATGTTAGCTGAACATTTGCAAAAAAAACTAGGGGGCCACGGCTTACCGTTTTTTTTAAATTAACCAATCATTCCAAATAAACGTCAAATTTCTACTATAAAATTATCGAAATTTATTATTTTTTCGGCATTTCTCAGTGCATACTTTTAGGGATATGATATATTAAATACAACCAAAACATAATGTAAATAAGTAAACAAGATTCAGTCGTCTAAACACAAACAACAACAACAAACACAACCAAAGCAAAAGTTCATTCTTCAACTATCATTTATTTAACTACATCATCTAGTTCTAACAGATTTTTATGCGGTTGACGTCTTATACTACTTATATATGGATCAGATGATGCAAGCAGACGATGGAAAACATCAGTATTTGTTGCAGTTCTATTGCACTTTCTAGAAAACATTAATCTATAGTTTCTGTAATCTTTATTGCGTGCTTCTTCTGCTTCCTCGGATAGCATACCAATAGGGAGTACTGCTGCATCAATTATGTCCTCTCCATGTATAAGTACTTTATGCACAGTAACAGGCATAAAGTACCACTTATATTATTGAACAAATATCTCAGCTGTATCCCATGCAAATTTTTGAAACTTCACACTATCAACTTTCTGTCCACATGTTATTATCTGCAGAATGATTCGGAAGCGATCAATACGTACTTGTTATATCAGCAACAAGTGCAGTATTGGAGAAGAAACGCCTTGAGGTATTGCCATTGTTCGAAGAGCCAGATCCTTGTTGTACAGCATCCACTCGCAAACTCATTATTTCCTTAAATGCCGTCTGAATTCGATCCTTGTTCTCTGGTTTTAAAATCTTATTTCTTGTTTCGATCGCAGACCACTTTTGAAAAGGCAAGTTATAAGCTATATGGAGTATACATTCCATAAATTTTATTCGGGCGTGTAATGACGAAATGCCCAAATTACAAGCCTCATTGTCAATACTCTTCACTGAAATTTTGTCCAAATCGTTCATTTCAGAGGGCTTTGCTTTACAAATGTAACATACGGCTGATGAAGCTGTACGTGTTACTATCTGAGCCGGTTTTCCATCTAGCATCGTAAACACTAAATTGTGCGTTACATTGAACTGTTTCCCGAATACTTCAACATTCGTTTCCCCAAAGCAGCAATATCGGATTTAATGTTTTCAACAACGGTTAACACTTTTTCTTTTAGTCTCCTGAGTAAATTCGAAGAAAAGTGGTCGACAATACCTTGTTGATGATGGACTTTTATTGCGCCATTGTTCTTCTTCAGTGTTTGTTTTTAAACTTAAAGGTATCATCGATGCTAATAGCAGACTTCTATCGCATACATCAGGTGGCAAATTCTGATTGTACTCTGCATGACCCGAAGAGCCATCGCAACCCCACTTCGACGTAAGAGTGTAATTTGAATTTGTCATATCATTAACCTTTTCGCGCGAAAAACTTTCAAAGAGACGCTTTGTGGTGTGATCCATCAAACTTTGTAAGCTTATAGACGCTTCCTTTTCTGATACTCGGATTTCATTGGGATAACATTTTTTCTTCTCCTCAGATACCTTTATATAAGGTGGTAAAATATCATGACCCTCTCCTTTCAAAACATTTTTTATTGTTTCGTATTGATGTTTTGTTTACTCTGCATTCAGCAATAACGCTAGCGCAGTAGACGAAGTAATATATGAAAATGATTTAATTTTTGAGTCGGTTACTCCACTTGCCAATGTTAATTGTTGTTGGGTGTACTGGGATGCTAAATCGGCAGCTTTGTACCTTTTACTACGATATTTGCAATCATCGAATTCCTTAACTGGCCTTCCCTTGTTCCTTGAACAACAAGGTTGATCATCAGCAAGTGATACTTCAAATATATCTTAAACAAATTTGTTATGGTTTACAAAGTTCACAATAATTGATTTTTGTTTCGCAACTTACTTTTTAGCCAGACATCATTTTTCTGAAAGAAATACGATTTTATTTTGTGCGATTCCGCCCAGCGTTTACAAAAATTACTAAGAAATCGCTTATGAATGTCTTTTGTTACTATTATGATTTCATTAATCGTAATCACCGAGTTTTATGCTTTTATAAAATCGGTTAATAAATTAACATTATTACCACAATTAATAAGTTCCACACACAATTCACAATATGACACAGAAAATGAACTCATTTCAATAATTACACTACTCAACGAAATGAAAAAAATTTCATGTACTCCGGATGCGATAATTTTTTCTGTGTAGATAACCTTGACATGAGCTCGAAAAACGCAATAAAAAATTTTTTTTTCGTTTGGTTTTTTTTTTTTTAAATTTTAAAAATTTTTTTTGGTTAATATGTTTTTGTATGAAAAATTGTTTCAGCAACTAACAAATCTCGTCAAAATATATACTAAATGGATGGTAGTAGACCCCAAAACATAAATAATGTGCGTCTTCATTCATCGGCTAGCTACAGCGGTCGTAATCGGTTGTTGAATCAGGAATTTTACAAAACTGTACCGAAAATTTACAAGTGAAAGCCCCTTAAAGCATTTTAAAAAAATATTAATTCACAGAGTGCATTTTGTTTTGTATTTTATACGCAATGTGGCAGGTTTTAGAAATCAAACAAGCTACTTTTTAAGAAAATCCATCAATTAATAATGAAGTTGTGAATTTTTTCGCTAAAGCCCTCGAATCTACTTTTTAGTTCGAACATTGCATTTTACCTTTGAAATTATCTCACTAGTTAGTCAACCAAATGAAAAAATGTCATGTACTTCTAATGAAGTATTTTTTTCTGTGTAGATAACCTTCAGATGAGCTTGAAAAATACAACAAAAACTTTGTCTATGGTAAGGTTTTTTCTTTTTTATTACAAAAAAAATTAAAATTTGTTGGGTGACAAAAATATCGTGAATTTTTTCGCTAAAGCCCTCAGAATCTACTTTTTAGTTCGAACATTGCATTTTACCTTTGATATTGTTGTGGGTCTGTTTCTCTTATCAGGAACCAGATATAGTCCCCCATCATAGCTTCGTTCCAAAATCCTTGGTATCGGTGCTCTATTTCTTTCATTTGCTGATGAAAACTCTCGCCATGCTCGTCACTCACATCGCCCAGGTTGTCCGGAAAGAAGTCCAAGTGCGAGTGTAGAAAATGTATCTCAAGCGACATATTTGCTCCAATGTTTTTATAATTTTGGAGTAGTTGTTCGCCGATCTCTCTGTAATTTGAGCTTTTGTTGTTTCCAAGAAATCCGGAAACAATTTGCCGAAATGAGTTCCAAGCTGCAGCTTCATTTGGTGATAAAATGTGCTCAAACTGTTGGTCTTGCAACAACTTTTTAATTTGCGGGCCGTCGAAAACGCCTTCCTTAATCTTTGCCGACGAAAGGTGAGGAAAAATGGTTTTTAAATAGGCGAACGCTTCACCATCTCTGTTGAGAGCTTTCACGAAGTTTTTATGAGTCCGAGCTTTATGTGAAGAGGTGGGAGAAAAACATTTTCCTTTTTTATGAGTGGTGTATATTTCACGTTGTCGCTGCCGGGGATGAAGTTAACTCGTTCTGTCCAACTCCTCCTGGTGTAATGATGTTGACGATCGCGGCTGTCCCAAAGGCAGAGAAAACAACAGTACTTTGTGAATCCACCTTGTAATCCACAAGGATACCGATAACCTTAAGGTCGGCACAAACTTTCCAATCGTACCTCTTATAGTTAAGGCACTTTAGTAGATTGTCCATGACTTCGTATGTTTCCTTGGTGTCAACGGCATGAGCAATTGTAATCGATGGTTTCTTGTTGCCGTTGTGCAGTAAAATTGCTTTAAGGCTCTGCTTGTTGCTGTCGATGAAAAGACGCCACTCTCCTGGATCGTAAGAGTACCCGAGTTCACCAAATAATCCGCGAATGTCCTTACAAAAACAGATGTTGCCTTTTTTGTGTAGTACCTTGCGTATGGTTCATGACGCTTCCTGTAGATTGTTGTCACCACACCAGGAGCCAAGAAACCGAACTGTTTCATGCGCGATGCATGCAACTCTGAATCTTCCTTGGAGAGTTTCAATTCTCTAATCCAATCGTTCAGTTCTGCTTGCGAACATAAGCGTTGACCTCCATGCAATGTATATGTTGACTCGCATTCTGATGTGGTTTCTACTGTCTCCGGATCTGATGTTGGATCTATCGCCTCATTATTAGATGCCCATCTTGAAACGGACGGTTGCGGGTCCACTGGTTCTTCGGAATGGAAAAGTCACTGTTGAAACAGCAGCGTAAGTCCATCGTATATTTTTTCCCACGCCGGTTTTTTTGCTAAGACAGAAGTAGCAATCTGTTACATGGCAAAGCGGTTCTCTCCAAAGCATTGGCATGATGATTCTCGGCTGTCGTCTGAAAGAATTTCAATAATAAGTTATATATGTTCTTGAATTTCGTAATCTACACTTACCTTGAGTCAGCTAGCTGTACGTAGCACCTTGGACATAGAGCACTTGGTGTCCACCGCTCATCTATATTTCAGACCTGTAAATTGAAGCCCTCTTCAAATGAATCTCTCAATTTAGGTGAAAAACAACGCTTGTTTTTTTCAGAAATGTATTCTCCGCATATGTAACAAAAATTACTTGGATTGGTATTGCATTCAAATCTTCCCGAACGTTTGCTCATTTTGAGGTTACTTGCGAAAGTAAGTGATATTTGGCAATGTTCATCCTTAAATACCTAAAATAAAATCAGGCACAACATGTAGTGGTTAAGGTAGTTGCAGAAGTAGCAGAGTGACCAACACAACGCATTGTTGCGTAGTGACATTACTACCTTCCGTTCTTATTTTGTAAACATACCCATGTGCAATATCTATAAGTGATACATACCAGCAAAGGTACGCATACATTGAGCCATCTCTCACTGCGATTGTTGCATTTTTCAAGCTCATCTGAAGGTTATCTACACAGAAAAAAATACTTCATTAGAAGTACATGATATTTTTTCATTTGGTTGACTAGTGAGATAATTTCAAACGTAAAATGCAATGTTCGAACTAAAAAGTAGATTCTGAGGGCTTTAGCGAAAAAATTCACAACTTCATTATTAATTGATGGATTTTCTTAAAAAGTAGCTTGTTTGATTTCTAAAACCTGCCACATTGCGTATAAAATACAAAAAAAAAATTCACTCTGTGAAGTAATATTTTTTTAAAATGCTTTAAAGGGCTTTCACTTGTAAATTTTCGGTAAAATTTTGTAAAATTCCTGATACAACAACCGATTACGACCGCTGTAGCTAGCCGATGAATAAAGACGCACATTATTTATGTTTTGGGGTCTACTACCATCCATTTAGTATATATTTTGGCGAGATTTGTTAGTTGCTGAAACAATTTTTCATACAAAAACAAATTAACCAAAAAAAAATTTTTTAAATTTAAAAAAAAAACCAAACGAAAAAAAAAATTTTATTGCGTTTTTCGAGCTCATGTCAAGGTTATCTACACAGAAAAAATTATGGCATCCGGAGTACATTTTGACTGTTGACTAGTGTTATGTTTCACAATTTTATTACACTTCTGGACTACCAAATTTTATTTACCAAATCATATGTTTTTGTTCTTATTTTGTTATGCTTTTCTTTGGAATTGCTGTCAATCAGTTATTAACAAATTGTTGTTATAATTCATAACTGCAAATACATTAAAAAAGTGTATGCCTAAAAGTAGGCACACTTTTTTTATTACATTTTATTACAAAGTGCGATGTAATACTATTGATTTTTTTTATAAAATTTATACGTTTGTAAAATATTGAGAAAAGTTTGTGGATTTTTTTCGGTAAATTTAAAGAAGATAGTCCCACCTTTAATTTTTTTGCAACCAGAACACAATGATCGATAACGTTCACCTTTTTTTTTGTCCAAGAAAAACTAAAAACACTGACTTTTTGAGTGCCATCAAAAAAAACCTAAATATTTTTTAAAATATTATGGTAATGCAATTACTTTTTTTTTAAATTAATGCTGAAATACTATATTTTTCAAATATACTTACATCATTTAGATACGACAAAAATAAATTATGTTTCCAGCCCATTGAAATGGGATGAAAAACTAAGGCAGTTACTGCAGAATTTTGTTTCGGTCACTTTACCGCGTTATTTTGTACAAAAAAAAAATTTTTATAAAAAATTGTATGATGGATTTCTTTTAATTAAACAATTCTCTACAAAACTGCATCATTACATTTTTGATATTTTACACTCGAAAAAGGGGGTTTTTGCAGCCAAAATCCCACAGTGCGTCTCACTGAATGTTGTTCGGTTTGGTGGTCGTCGATTAAGAAAACGTAATGCATATTCACGCGCAGAAGCTCTTGCATTACCATCGCAGAATCCATACATGTAATAAATGTCTGATAATTCTTCGTTTGAATAAGTTGCCATTTTTACTAATTCAAAACACAACGTACTCGAAACTGTTGCTGCAGCAGAGATTAGCGTAAACTTTTACTTTTTTGTCGTTATTCACTTTTAAAAAACCAGTCAAAAATGAACGGATTAGGTATCATAAATTTTTTTTAAATCTGAGAACCATAGAAAACTCATAATGTGTGGGTGGTTATTTAGAAATTGCCCTAAAAGAAGCCCAGAGATTTTTTTCCTTTGTGTTTGATTTTTTTTAAACGCGTTTTTCTCAATAACTTTCGGCGCAGGGGTCCCTTTTCGTGGAGCAAGTCACTTACGTATGTGTTTGTTCGAGGGGGTCTTTTTTAATGCAGTTTTCGCCGTGTTGGAACGATATTTTTGAATTTTTTGTTTTTTAAATAGAAAGCCAGCAATATTTTAGGCGGCTACCGGGAAATACAGGTATCTACCTAAACTAGAAGTATGTTTAATTAACGCTCAAAAATAAAATATGCCTGGCCAGGACCATGTGTTTGTCCAAGGGTTAAGCCGCTGATTCGATCTATTGTGCGCTCTCAATTTACCCTGCTAAGTCATTATACCCTCACAGGAATTCGGCGCTATGCACAAAGTTCCTCAAAAACGTCCAGTCTGTTCTCATAAGATTGGTTATGTCCGGGTATTGTACTGTCTACATATACTTACTTTTGTCTAATTCCCCCATTCATTGACAATTATCAAAAACGTTTAATTTTCATTGGAAAAATTAATGTGATTTTTTATTTATTTATTTCTTGAATTATCACGTTTTTTTGTTTAATTTTTAAAAATATTTATTTATTTTATTTGTAAAATACAATACAACTTTATGTTATAAATTAAATTATTAATTTAAAATTAGAAACACTATGGTAGTAATTAAATCATTGTTGTTAATCGCATTAAAATTAAGATTAAAAACAAACCAGCAAAAGGAACGAAAAAGTAATATACTTACAAATTATGCAATTATTGTTATAAGAAACAAAAGAAATAAAACTAAAAACAAACATTAATATGAAAAACATTCCTGTATTATTTATTTAGCAAACGAATAAAAGTATAAAGAATGTTTTTAAATATATTATACCGTATGTATATATGTAGTTTATATATCATAAATAACAATTAGAGAGTAATAATTAACTTTTAATGGAAGTTATCAAATAGTTATGATTTGATTTACTTTTATTTGTAATTATAATTATTATTATGTAGTTATGGATATTTCATAAAATGTCTGTGTGATCAAGTGGATTGTTCCGGAAATAATGTTTTATAATAATTAATTAATTTGAAAATGTAGTATTTACTTGGCATAAAATGTAATTAATAGATGAGAGAGAAATGGGTGTGTAAGTGGTGAGATGAGTGGTGAGCAATTGCGAGAATGAGGAATAGTTTGGGTTTAAATTTATTTATAATTTTAATGATTACATAGTTTATTGTGTGTGAAAGTTAATGAATGCCAATGCAATGCAAATATTAAACAATTGATGTTTTGTTTGTTTTATTTATTTATTTATTTAATTATTTATAAATAAGTTTAACTTCTACTGATTAATGATTATTTTGTGTTAGCAATTTCTTTAAGCTTTTATAAAAATATATTTAATTTATGTTTTTGTTTTTTTTTTTCTTCTTCTTTTCATTCTTGTTTATTATGCTAAGCATTTTTATTATAATGTATATTGTTAAATTATTTGTAATTAAGTACATTATTTGGGAGATGTGTTTATTATCTCAATTCTATATTTTAATGATGCATTTATAATGTAATTATTATATTTATATAAGAAATATTTAAATAACAATATTTGTTTTATAGCATTTATAGACAAGTATATTTATAAATATTGTATTGTATGTATTTCATATGTATAGTAAAATTTAAACGGAATTATTTGCTTTAAGTATATTTTTATTTAGAACAAAATTTATGCATAATAAAAAATAATTTTCTATGTTTCTTCTCATGACATTTTTCATATTTTTTATATTTCCAACAAAAAAATAAAACAATCTCGTCATTAACATAAAGGCGTTTTCTTTCCTCTAAGGAAATACTTGAATTATTTTCATGTTTACAAATTAAGCATTATATTTTTGGTTATTTTTATAGTTTTTCTTTTTTACATATAATAAATCTCAAAGGAAATTACATGATACTTGCATCGCCTAGAAAATCCTTTCCTTTCGGTTGCTGGAAATCATTACGGTTTCAGGATGTGCAATGAAAAAATTCCCCATCACGTTGAGTTTCGTGACTTCAGTTTATCGAATTGGTAATAGGTAGTAGTAGATATCCTTCAAAAAAAAAATTTTTTTTTTCAGACAGCATTCCAAACAACTGCTGATGAAGATCTGTGGCTAGATCTGAAATAGCTATACGGTTTGCCAGGAATCGTGAGGATGCATTTGCAAAACATCTTCTTTTTTCTAAAAAAAAAACTATATCTCTATTTATAGAGATATAGATGGTCTTCAGCTTGAACAATAAAATAGAAAAGTACCAATAAAAAGGACGAATAAATAAAAATCATCTCTTCAAAATTGTTAAAACTAACGAAAATTTTACGAATATTTCGGTGGCCGTGTACAAATATTTATCTGATATTATTTCTAATCATATCTTATGTGCCATCGAAAATGGTGTGTTCATTGTTTCGGTTTCAATTTAAAAAGATTTTTTCGGGTAAAATAAACCTATCTGTTTGCCAATAGTAAATTTAATTTGAAATTTGAAAATGCACAGCTTGAATATTATTTGAATTTGCACTCGAATTTAGTTAATTTTTGCCGTTCATTTAGATGTGGAGTTTTAGAAGCAAGCAAATGCATCTTAATTTTAACTTGCAAAGTTTAAAAAATAAATGGTTTCCCATTACATCCCATGAAGGGACCGGGGAGAACTTCTCACAATCAGAGAGCTGTGCGCTTTCCAGTTTTCCAGCAAAGTTTAGTTCACTTTTAATTATAATATATTAATTTGATCCTTGAAATTAATTGCTTTATGTATCCAAGTTATTAACTCTTTTCCGTTTAAATAGATCTGGATATTTTTACCACCTAATGTCACGCAAATAAAGCATTCGTTCGAACTGTCTTGAATTTCAGTGTTTTAATACGGTTTTAAAGCTTGAATTATAACGAAATTTCCAGCTTGAATTCCAACGCACCGTATTATTTATTTCGACTTAAATTAAACTATAATTCAAGTCTTGAATTCAAATGCAATTAAATTCAAACGTTAATTTTACTGGAGAATTTATAATATTCAAGTTGAAATCAACACTTGAAATTGGAAAAAGATTGCTGGAATTCCACTTGAATACAACTTGATTTACAACAAAAATGTTTATTGGGATATTCATTGAAATGTATTGCATTTATATACTCTGATCTGGTATTAGAAATTACGCAATATCAAAAATTGGATACCCGGCTAAAAAAGTGGATACCCCAAAAAAACCTGATATTTGCAGACCTAATTAGAACCGAAGAATGGTTATATGGTTAGTGGATATTTGATCAGAACTCATCTATTGCTGTATATTTCGGTCTAATTGGATTTAATTTGATCTCAAATTTGTCGCGCAAAATTTTAATTGGATATTGCGTGCGATATAATTAGATCTGGTGAGTTATAGGGTTATATCTAGATGTAGGTATAGCATATCTCGTTAGATATAATCAAATATTTGGTTGGATGTAACCGCAACTCGGTCTAGATATAATTATATCTCGCATTGAAACTAATTATATACCACGTTACATCCAATTATATCTAGCTGGGACAAATTTGAGAACAAATTAGATGTAACTGTAATTAAATAGTTATAGATCAGTTCTGATCAAATTTGATCCAAGTAGATGTAACCATTTTTCGGATCTAAAATCTAATTAGGTTGACGAAGATAAGATTTTTTTTTTTTTTTGGATCTAGTCAGATCTAATTAAATCCTGTTGCATTCTACACTTTTTAGACCAGTAATCCGAATTTGAATTTCAACACCACACGCCTGTGTTTTTCTTCTACAACTGTGGAAATTAACATTGCACAGTGGTATGGGAAAATTTTTTCCACTTTGAATTTACTTGCGTTGAAAGTTATTTTTCGTTTTCACCTATAAGTGGCACTGGAACTACACCATTTCCCATTGAAATTTGAAAAAAATCAATTGAAATTTAAAAATTCTATTTGAAATTTGAAATACATCAATTGAAATTTGAAAAACATCAATTGAAATTTAAAAGACATCAATTGAAATTTGAAACACATCAATTGAAATTTGGAATACATCAATTGAAATTTGAAATACATCAATTGAAATTTGAAACACATCAATTGAAATTTACAAGACATCAATTGAAATTTGAAACACATCAATTGAAATTTACAAGACATCAATTGAAATTTAAAATACATCAATTGAAATTTACAAGACATCAATTGAAATTTAAAATACATCAATTGAAATTTAAAATACACCGATTGAAATTTAAAAATATATTACATTAAATCGGTTAATAATTTTTAAATTTCAAGTGACGAATTTTAAATTTCAATTGATGTCTTTCTAATTTCAATTGATGTGTTTCACATTTCAATTGATGTATTTTAAATTTCAATTGAAGTGTTTTAAATTTCAATTGATGTTTTTTAAATTTCAAATTTCAAATAGAATTTTCAAATTTCAATTGATATTTTTCAAAATTAAATTGATATTTATCAAATTTCAATTGGAAATGGTGTAGCCAATATTTCACTTGCTCATGAACTACACAATTTCCAATTGAAGTTTCAAAAAATATCAATTTAATTTTGAAAATTGAAAAATATCAATTGAAATTTAAAAACAGAAATTTGAAAGACATCAACTGAAACTAAACTTTAGCAACTATCATTTTAATTGTGAAAAATATCAAATGATATTTTAAATTGTATTTAAAATTGGAATTTAAAAATCCCATTTGAAATACATCAATTGAAATTGAAAAAGCATCAATTTAAATTTAAAAACATCAATAACACATTAATTGAAATTTAAAGGACATCAATTGAAATTTAAAAGACATCAATTGAGATTTGAAACACATCAATTGAAATCTAAAAGACATCAAGTGAAATCTAACAGACGATCAATTGAAATTTAAAAGACATCAATTGAAATTTAAAAGACATCAATTGAAATTTGAAACACATCAATTGTGATATGAAACACATCATTTGAAATTTAAAAGACATCAATTGAAATTTAAAATTCGACACTTGAAATTTAAAAATTATTAACCGATTTTATGTATTAGATTTTTACATTTCAATTGGTGTCTATTAAATATCAATTGATGTCTTTCATATTACAATTATTGTCTTTCAAATTTCAATTGATGTGTTTTAAATTGCAATTGAATTATTTTAAATTTCAATTGATGTGTTTTAAATTTCATTTGATGAATTTAAAATTTCAATTGATATTTTTTAAAATTCAATTGTTGTAATTTAAATTTTAATTGATGTCTTTTAAATTGATGCTTTTTAATTTTCAATTGATGTATTTTAAATAGAATTTATACATTTTAATATAGGGTTTTCCAATTTGAGTCATATGATTTCTTAAAAAAACACACTAATTGTTAAAGAAATTTAATGTGAAGTACAATCGAAACAATTAAGTTGTGAATAAAATGTCTTTCAAATGGACTCCACATCTTCTTTTGCAGGATCGAAATTAATAAATCCAATTTTCGAGCACTTTTTCCACTAAATCATGTCGTATGCGATGTTCAATATTGACTTGTAAAGCTTGAAGAGAGTCTGGTTTATTGCTAAAGATCAATGACTTCAAATAAGCCCACAAGAAATAGTCTAATGGTGTTAAATCACAACTTCTTGGAGGCCATTCAAGGTCATTTCTCGCAATAATTCGGTTGTTTCACGTGCTGTGTGGCACGAAGCCCCGTCTTGTTGGAACCAGATGTTGTCAAGATCAACTTCAACCAATTTCGGCCATTAAAAATTGGTTATCATCGATCTGCACCGCTCTCCAATGACAGTAACCGTTTTACCCGCTTCATTTCGAAAGAAGTACGGACCGATGATGATGAAAACCCACACCAAAATGTCAATTTAGGTAAATGTTTGAATAATTTATTGATTTTCTTCGCACCACTCTGATGAATGTGAGCCTCATCGGAGAAGATGATTTTCTTAAAAAAATCATTATCGCTTTCAAGTTGTTCCAAGATAAAAAAAACACCACATTCATGACGTTTACGGTAGTCCAAAGGCTTCAGTTCTTGAGTGATAACAATTTTATACGGATCCTTTCCTTTCTCAAAATCCGCCTGGTTATGGTCAGCAATATTTCATTACTTCGAGCGGTTCTTTGTCTTATTCGCACTTGAACATTATGTAAAGAAAATGTAGGCTATGTAGCACAGGTGGACGATAATATGGGATAATATGCGACATAATATGGGAAAAGCGCACGAAAAGTTGCAATTGGAGAAGGATTATCTTGATAACAAAATTGAATAATTTGTAAACGTTGTTCTTGCGTATATCTCTCCATGAGGAAATTGGAAACATTACTGAATACAATGAAAAAAATTACAAATCATGACATACTACAAATGGACCAAACGTCACTTAGAAATCATATCAATCAAATTGGAAAACCCTTTAGATGTATTTCAAATTTCAAATAGAATTTATAAATTTCAAATGATTTTTTTTTTCTCAAATTTTTCAATTGGAAATAGTGTCGTTCAACTAGTTCGCTTCCTGCTGGCAAGATCTAATAATTTTCGATTGTTTTTTTACAATGGCAAGATTATTTTGAGTATTAAGGTGTCGCTTCTAAGATTTTTCGTTATCAGCATTACTTGACAAAATATCGAGATCTTAACTCATAAAAAATCGTATGGGAGGATCGGTTTGATCAATACAACTGCAAGCAGTAAAAGCTGTTTACACAATTTAGTGACATAAAATCAACAATTTAACACATCGATAACCCCAGACTCATCTCTTGAAAAAATATAAGTTTTCGATAAGAATTTAAATGAAATCATTTTACTTTATAACACACTGTCTTTAGCTTAATTCGAATTGACGGTGCTTTTATTTTTATCTGAAGCTTTAAGTCAGATTTTTAGACAGAACATTAAGAATTGACTGTTTTTTTGTCTTGCTCAAGTTCACTAACCGAACAAAAACTGAGCTGTTAGGTCAAAAGGAATTAAAAATTTCTGAAAATAACTCGGATCAAAGACAACGAAAATTGGGAAAGATTATTTTATGTTGTTTTCAGGTTCAGTTATTTCATCATGATATGAGCTACTCAGATGCCAATTGAACTAACTCCACATTTTAAAAACGTTGAGATTTCAATGCTATTAAAAATATGGCATCTCAATCTTGACATATTTACCCATAATACCCTTGTTTATAATCATCAGAATGGAAACGTAGGCATGAAGTATTTTTGGGCCTTGCACACTGGATTTATGTGAGAACACAATAGTTTTTAAATTGTCTCCTCTTTTTAAATCTTCTTCTCTTTATGTTTTGTGTAAGAGTAGTTATATCAATTGGCCTCTGAATTGCTCATATATTGACAAAAGAAAAGTCCAGCTGAATAAATGGATTCTATTAATATTGAAAATTTGAGAAGAGGTTACAATTGACCCACACATTGCTCCTTCAAATCGAATCCAGTTTGGTGAGAAATAATGTAGGATATTTGTTTGCCTTAACCTGCGTTTATTAGTATAAGGATGCAATTATTTTTAATTCTTTCTAATTTTTTTTTTATATTTTTTAATATTTACTTGCAATGGTATTATTTATTTTGGAATGCTCTTAATTAGAAACATATTTATTATACGATTTTCGTTTTGATGATTTTATACATTTTTATTTTTATAAATTATATATTTATAAATTGTTATCATTTCATTCATTTATATTTTTTATACTTCTTCTTCGTTTGTTTTTGGAAATAACTTTTTGTTTTAACAATAAGTTTATGGAGAAAAGGTTTATATTTATTTCTATTTATTTTTATTTTATTTTAAAATTTACAATTTCTTATGTTAAATGCATCAAAAAAAAAACAACATATGTGGGCGGGAGTGGAGGATATTATGTCAAGGATTTCAAATAACAAAAAGAGATAAACGGAATTATTTAATAATAGCTAAAGGATAAAAATTAGATAATCTAAGTAACATTAACATTTGTGGTTATGGCAAAAATAATTTCAGTTTTAATTTTTGTGTAAAGTATTCAGAGAAATGTTTATATTTGTTTAATAAACAGTGAATTCAATTCACTACAGCAAATCAGTTAAAATTCTTAAGATGACTTTTTATATCGCTCATATGTGGGATAAACAAGATTTTATTACAAATAAATATATATATATACTCTTAAAATTAGAAGGGAAATGTTGCGGGATACTTCGCTGCAGTTAAGAGTCTTGCAGAAAATCTTGCATATAGAGAAATTTGATTAGAGATGAAGTATTAATTATATAAGTATTTAGTTAAACAACCCAGTATTGCAGGGAGTATGACTTTTTCAAGCCAAAATGAAATGTCATGTTCCATTGTCTTGTAATATTACAATTAAGAAACCCCATTTGTTTTCAGCAACTCAATTCCTAAAAAGTTTTAGGCATAACTTTTAAAGGGATGATTTGCATTTTCTACGAGTTCTTATTTTAAGATCTAAACGTATCAGCTTAACAATCTGATGATACCATGTGTTACCATACTCAAGCAGATATAGTATAAATATTCGTATATAACCCGATACAATTGCAATCAGTTATACATAATTCTTTTACAAGGTCTGTTTAGATTTGAGCTACGGAATAACACATAATTATCTTTTGTATAGATTTAAAATTGAAATTTAAATTGGAAAAAGTTGAAAATCAAATATTCATTTAAACGAAATTCCATTTAATTTTAAATAATAGTGTTTATTAATAAATTGTATTAAATTTCAATAAAAATCAACACGATTTTTTCAAAAAGTAAATTAAAAGAACGACAAATTTTATATAATTTTTTTGTAATTTAGATATGAAAACATCTTAATTTCATTAGAAAATTTGAAAAGTTATATACCCTTAGTTGAGAGTTGGCTGGTGTCACCACTTCACTTCTCCGACACAATGCGGTGCCTTTACATGTGATTCGTAATTTTAATAATTCGTTGTGTTGCATTGAAAACTAAATATATAATAATTGAAAACTTTAATAAATAAAATTCTAAGATCTTACAAATGAATTTAAATAACACAGTGATAAAATATGAAACGAATAGACTGCCAACCATACTTAAATAAAGCGAAAGGAAAGTAAAACTGTAGATGAGTAAAACGCTCACAGAGTTTTTCAAAATAAATTTTGATGCGTTTTGAAAATGATGTAAAAATTTGATTTTTTTTCTCAGATATTTAGGATCAATAACTCGTAAACGGTTAATGATAGTATCTAACAGGCCACAGCAATATTGTTCCCAAGAGTCTAATAAACAGTTTTTGGGGATAGATTTTGTAGAATAGATCACATCTGGCAAGGGATTTAATGGAATTATTTTGGCAAAATATTTGAATAATTTGCATCTCGATAAATACAGAAAACAATCTCATAAGGATCATAAGGACCAAAATTAAGAAAAATGGGGCTAACCCTGCGTTTACACGAGACAAAACAATTGAGAATATGTATTAGTTGCCGACTTAACTGTCTTCGAAATTTCAGAGACAGTGACGAAAACAACAAGTGTGTGCCCTTGGAAGTGGCACAATTTCACCAGCTTACCACCGGTACCTCCAGTGACACATAGGGGAATTACACTTAATTTTGTTTTTTTATATCTTCCAGGGACGAACGAGTGGAAACAGACAATCTGTTACAACCACAACAACCAGAGTGTTTTATAAAAAAAGACTGTAACACTGTCTCGTGTAAACGTCAAGTAAGATATAGATTTGGATAGTCCGTCATGTGGGTTCATGGTATGATATTTGGAACAATTTAGGTGATGTTTCCGACCCAGGTTCGAAAGTACATACAAAGTAAATACGATACTACTATGTTACATTACAAAAATATTTCAAAATAAACTGATCCAAAGTTAACTTTATAAAATAATATGTACCTAACAGAAGATTTTAGCATGTTTAGATACAGTAAGAACAAACGAACAGTTTTAGCTGGCAAACTGTAAGGAATTAACTGTCAGTTAACATTAACTTTTTGGTTGAAATTGGGCGTACAGCCCTGAGCACACTCCAATCAAAATCGCCTCGTATTTGGAGATTTCGTTTAATCGGACATCTGTTTTTCAATACAATAATCAGCTGTCAATTTACTCGAAATCTCCAAGTGAGAGAATCCTGCAGCAGTGTGAATGCAGTAAACAGTTTCTAGAGATAAATTGCTCAAAACCCCTTATCAGACTTTACTTTTTCTTACTTGCTGTTGGTTGAAAGATACTGTCACCAAGTTATTCGTCAAAAATATAAAACATCTATATTTTTTTGTTGTTGAAGAACTCCTCCAAAATTGTGACCAGCGTTGGTTATTTTGTTTTCTGTTAATGTTTTCTTATGATTTATTTATTGGACTCTTATGCCCAATACTGCTGTTGACTGTAAAATGCTTAACCAAACTGTTTATGAGTTATTTACCGAGATGTAAAAAATATGTTGGAAGACCAATTGCACACCTAACCAAATGTCATTTACTCTAAAAAAAATTGTTCCCAAAACTTGTATTTTACACTTTGCACCAATATTGATGTGGGCTGTTAAATACTATCATCAACCAGTTGGAAGTTACTGACCCGTACTTTTGATTTTATTTTCGAAAAAAAAAATCAAATGTTTACATCATTTTCAAAACGCTGTTAAATTCGCTGTGTCGTTAACATTGCAGGGTTTTACTCATCAATGGTTGCACTTTCATTCGATATTAGCCAAGTCTGTATGGCAGCCTACTCGTCCAATATTATGCCACAGTGTAATAAATGAAAACAATAATAAACATAAACTACATACTTAAAAAATCTTGTAAACATAACTTAAATAAATAAAATACAAAACCATATAACATATGGGCATTTCCACAGAAAATGCCAGCCTATGTCACATCACGTCACCCTCGTTAATTGCTTGTATTTTAGGACCAGGTAGTTCGATTGTTTTGTATTCTTTACTAAATACAGTAAAGCTACAGCTACATACAGCTACTTACATCTATATTTAGTAAAAGAAGAGAAGGCAATCAAACTAACTGGTCCTAAAATATACGCAATTATCAAGGGTGACGTTATGTGACACAACGTCGACCGTTCTGTGGAAATGACCATATACCCTGCTCCTTGATTTCGAACGAAAGCCAGTCACTCGAATTCGATTGAATATTCGTTCCTCTAAGTCAAAATGCTATCTTCGACCGCATATGACAGGACATTGGAAATGGAAAAATTTGCCGTTTTCTTCCATCCACTTAAAATGACAGGATTGTGGAGCCGAGGCAAATTTCTAACGACAACAATATGAACGAAAGCTTTTGTTCGACATCGAGGAACAAGTACATAATGTTTATGGGATCTACAAATTATTATACTTATAAAAAAATATTAAAAAACGAAATAAAACCCGAACATTTCAATCAAATCTGTTAAATTGTGGCCAACATACTCGTATCTATAGGGGGCAAAAGATAATTTTGTCCACAGCATCAAAATTTAATTTTCAAAACTCAAGTAATTAAATTTTCTAATAAACATATCTCCATGTATAACAGTTATGCGAAAACTACATGTATAACACATGTGCGATAAGAAATGTTTAGAAACTTAACTACATTAAGAAACTGCCTTTGGGTATTGGAGTCAATAAGTGCTGGCCGACCAGACTCTTTTCTATATTAAAAATGCCTGTGCGACAGTTTGCTCAGTAATTTATACTTTTTGGCAATTGACTTTAAAACCCAATTATTTCAAACCAACACAGATGATATTATAAGGCTCTGGTAATTACGAAATTAGTGAGTCTAAGCTCAGTGATTGTGTGAAGCTCTCTCCAATCTTCGTCATGATATGTAATGGGAAATCGTCAATGTGCCAACAGATTTGATAATAACAACAAAAGTCTTCTAACCCCCTAACAAAAATCTCGTTTATAGCTTCCTTTAACCAAGATGTTAGAGTTACTTTTCATACATAAACTATTTAAAATTAAATAAAAAAAAAAACTCTACTTTACATTTAACAAATTTGAAATATCCAAACTTCAAAGGTCTTTTGCAATGAAATTTGTCGACATCAATAGAAAATCCCGAATACTCGTACAAATCAAAATTAAACCGCAAAATCACCTTCACCCCATGACATTTTATAATCGTCTATATTGAATAAATCAAATATATCCGATGAGGCTGAACCGAATGTATCATTGACGTTTGTCACATCCCCGGTTCCACCATTCGTAATGATACCGCCTAGACCACCAGCACTGCCTCCAACTACTAACCCACCGCTGCTACTGCCGCTGCTGCTGTTTGTATTGTTGCATATAGACATTTGCTCATGGTACTGTTGCAGCTGGTTGTGGTGATAGTTATGGCCTCCCACTGGGGAGGATGCTGCTAATGTGGAGGAGGATGACGACAAGGATGTTGCTTGAAGACCGCAAGTATTGGATGAATTATTTCCTCCTGTTAATGTGGTTGCTTGTGGACCTGGGGCCGTCGATGCATTAGCAGTGAGGCCAAATGGATGGGGCGGTGTATTGATATTGGAATCCGGTGATAGAGCCGAGAAATTAAAACCACTCAAAGGATTATCGAAGACATCATCACATACGTCCATGGGTGTGTTGGCATCCGTTGTATGGTGATGCTGATGATTTGCGTTATCGTGATGATGATGATGGCTCTGTTGGGCTAAATGCCTTACAAATGAATCGGCATCAAAATCATCCAACACATTGGCGCAGTGGTTAGAAATTGTATTGTTGTTATTCTGTATGGAGTTATGACTTGTATGACCATCCATATGAAGACCACTATGATTTTGCATTATCTCATCTATGGTAGGTTGAAGACTGGGATTCATGTCACGTCTGAGGCCATTTAAAATATTTAATTTCTCATTGGAATGCTGCTGATGATGATCGAGGACTTGTTCCCCTGGCTGGTGCTGGTGATGAGGGGGAGTATTGATATTGTTATTGCTAGGCTTATTGCCATTCCCCAAGGTCGTGTGCTGGGTGGACGTAACATAGTTGTTGCCATTGTCCTCCCCTATGTCCATTTCCAATTGTTGTGACATCAGTTCCAACAACTCAAATTCATCGAAATGATTTAATTTTGCCTCTTCATTGGCATTTGAGCCATGTAGAGTTTGTTGGGGACGTTGTTGGTCCAAACATGTTTTACTTAGCATATCATGATGTGAGGGCGATTGGTTGTGGTTATTGCTGCAATTTCCTCCTGGATTTGCTGATGTGGCCGCCGTCGTCATCACATTGTTTTGTAGACTATGATGATGTTGATGATGCCGTTCCAAGAAAATATCCAATGTCTTGGCTACACTCTCCGCATCGATATGACAGTCAGGTTGTAAGGGTGAGGTCATATCAATGTTTTCAATGAAATTGTTATTAGAGTTCCTGGAGGTCGCAGTAGTGACGGAGATGGAGGCTGGCGAGCCTTGAGTATTTAATTTCTCAGTGCAGGGGTTTGTATAGAAATCAAATAGATCAGCCGCCGAACTACAGTTGTTGTTATTATTGACATTTCCCTTGTTGGTCAGATTTGGATCTGTGCAATCCATAACCATATTATTTTGCAGATTTTGTTTGGAGTCCCTTTCGTTATCTGGCACTACCATGGGTTCTTGTTCCATCTGTAGCTTAACCTTTACATCCTTGGCATTCTCTGATACTGTTTCTTGCTTGATATTCTCCTTTGCGTCCACCATTTCGGTGGTACTGGATGGGAACATGAGACCTTCAGTCAAATCATTCATTAAAGCATTTGTTCCTCCAGGCGTTAGGGGCGTCGACACCGGTGTAATCGGTTCTAAATTATTGTCACCCTGTTTGATAAGGATGTCCAAGACATCTGCCAGTTTTTCTGATTTTACACAAGTTTTCATAGGCTTTTGATCCGCTGGAATGGGGGCCATAGAACTTAGCGTAATTAGGTTGCTGACATTAGGTTCCTCCTTAATTTTTATCATGTTGTTATGTAGCGAGTTAGCGGAAGTGTTGGAATTATTAAGGTGTTGCTGTTTGGCCTTTAGTTGTTTGGTGGCTTCTTCGTATTGGGGTGGTGGTGGTGGTGGCGGAGGTGGTGGCTGGAGATTTTGCGGCTTTATGTCCAGTTGTATTATCTGCTGTTGTGGGTGCAACTGAGGAACTTGTAGCTGCTGCCTCATTTGCATCTTCTGAAGTTGTTGTTGCGTGATTATTGGCTTGATTTCGCTTCCGTCTGATCTTGTGACATTTACGGGTGCCGCTCCTCCCGATGTAATTGGAAATACTATGCTGGGCAAAGAGTTTGTTCTCTGATGACCATTAATCAGCTTCTTGGTGGCAGGAGAGGCGTTAGCCAAACTTATATTGCCTATGGTGTGGGCTGTCATGTGCTGATCATTGAGGCCCACCAAAAAAATTGTTTGATTACCTTCGTTCCATACCAAGCCCAAATTGTTGTGGGTCTTGGTTAAGGGTAATTGGTTTGTTACTATAGTGGCTGTGGTGCCAGTTGATGCGGGTGGCTTCAGCGCGTTGTTCTTGAGCTTGGCATTAGTGAATTTGTCATCAATTTTAGAATTTACAGCCGATGTGGTAAGGGAAGGTCCGGTTGGAATGAGTACAGTTTGTGTCTTTTGTGTTAAGAGGCGCAGATGCGCTTGTCCCTGGGCTTGCGCTTGGGCGTGGGCCAACGCCTGCGCTTGCGCTTGCACTTGAGCCAATACTTGAGCCTGTGCTTGCGCCTGCGCTTGAGCCTGAGCTTGAATCTGTGCTTGTGCCTGAGCTTGGGCTGCCGCCGCTGCAGCAGCAGCCGCCTGTTTTTGTTTTTGAATCTTTGCCTCCAGTTGTTGTTTCACTACCATTTTCTGCGTCATTACGGGAGGGGTGGTAGTGGTTGAAGGCGATGGTGTGTTCACCACATTTGTGGTCGGTTTCTTATTCACTACTAATGGGACTGGCATTACTATCGATTTTGCGGCCGGGGCTGCCTTCACTGCCACCTTTGCAGGTACTACGGCTTCCTTAAGGTGTGGTTGCAACACTGTTAGTGTATGAGGATTGGAAGATGCCGCAGTGTTAGCTGTAGTGGCTATCAAAGTGATCTGTTGAGTGGGCAAAGCGTTCACCACTTGAGCAGAGACAGCGGACTGCTGCTGCTGATAGGGTGAGGCATTCACTTTCTGTTGCACGACATGTGGTTGCTGATGTTGTTGTTTCTTACGAATTTCAAGCAACTCCTGCTGAGAGCGTTGCAATTGTCTTTGCAGTTCATCAATCTTCCTTTGTTGTTCACGTAGCAGCTCCTCGTTGGATAAAATAATCGTCGCTGTCTGAGGTTGTGGTTGCACAACGGTTTGCATTGCCATGGGACGTGGTGAGTCGATCTGTTGCACCACATCCATCTGTTCTTGTTCGAAATGTTGGCGTTCCGGTGTTGAGGTCAACGGAGGACGTGGTGAGTTGTTTTCCGTTTGATCCATAGCATCCGCGCAACTAATGGACTCCGTAGTGCTGGTGACCATGGGCGTGGAGGGAGCATCCAATGGTTCCAATGGCAAATAGGGCTTAAGACGTTCGATTAACTGAGGTTTAGGTCCGGACACTGGCAAATTGCGTTTCTTCAAATGCATTTTCAAATCGCACACCTTCATTTTTTCCAGCTTAGTAATGTCCATCACGGAGGAAGAGGTGGTAGACTCGGCATAGCTAGTAGCAGGACTGGCGGGGATAGAGGAGCTTACCGAGGGCGCTGGTGATGGCAAAGGGGGAGGTCGTGGAGCTGATACGATAGAAAGATTACTTCCACCATTTAGATTGGAATTAACCAATGACGCATGTTGCGGCAGTTGAGTTCCCACATCCTGTGCTACCACCTGCATGGGTGTGGGCATCTGAGTACAAGAATTATTGCCACCAGATGATGGCAATGCCAATGTGGTATTGGCTGTCGATGTAGTTATCGTATTCACCATGTTCGTTGAAGACTTTGCACCTTGGGAACTTGTTGTGGACGTAGAAGTGACTGAGTTACCGCCCGTTGCTGTGGAAGCAGCCGGAATTATTGATTGATTCTTATTTAAGGTCTCCAAGAATTTTAACAAACAATTCTGCTGCTCCAGCATTAATTGATACGAAGTCTCTTCAGTACTGCTTGTGGCCTCAGAGGTAAGTTTATGCGCGGCACTTGGTGGTCCCTTATATTCATGAAATTTTATAGTTCTTGCTTTTGACACAGGTTTTGATTTTGATTTCTTGCGATTTTTATCTTTGCCCGGGGCGTCTGATTTGGCAATCTGCAGAGCAGGTGAGTGAATAACTGGACGTGGTGTAAAGCTCTGCGGTGGAGAAGCAATCGATGATAAAGGACTTAAGGTTGAGGTTGAAGAGCCCAAGGAACATGGTGAAGCGACCATTGGGATGAAATGTGCAGTGTTGGTGCCAGCCACTGATTGACATAGTTCCTCGTATAAATTCGAAGTTTCCTGTTTGACTTTAATGCCGGAATTATTGGGAGCGATGGGCAGAGGCGGAGGCGGAGGAGGTGGTATGTAGTTAGGTTTAGCGGAAGCCAACTTATTCTGCACCACTGGTCCTGAAGATACCACCACTTGGCCACCACTTGTGGGTATAGTCAAGGCAACCGTAACAATGCCCGCGGAGGCAGCCGCTGCCTGCAGAACATCGGTACAGGGTGCAGATGGTGTTGCCGTTTCAATTCCATCTACACGTGGTGGTGTCTGTCGTGTGTCACTTTCCGATGATTGAGAGTCATCTTCAAATGTGACATAGCTATTTGGATGTTGAGGTCTGGTCAGCAGACCCTCACTCGTAGCTTTGAAACTAACTAAACCTTCTTTGACAATCTTCTCGATAGGCTTTTCAGTGTGAAGGATATTTTTCTTGATCAATTCCAAAGGACCGGGACGATGTTGAATTTGCGAATTCAACTGATCCGCCAAGCGAGCCTTCTTAAGCATACGCTGTTTTTCCGCCAAACTTGGATCAATGTGGCACTCATCTTCTTCTAGTATATGAAGACGTTCTAAATCTTCTCGATTTGGGCGCTGTTGAATTTTAGCCTTCAGTAAGTCACTGGTCTTGGCACGCTCCAATTGTTTGCATTGTTCGTGTATAGCGGGAGAAGTTTTCAAGGCTACAAGTGAAACGGAAAATAAAAATAAAAACAACAAATGAAAAAGAAGAATGTGAAAAGAACGTGAGGACAGGAGGTAAATTATTCAAATGCCATTCAAGACATTCGAATTGGTTTTATTTATTTTTACTCAGAAACAAAAGTGAAAAAGCCCTAAAGTATGCTTTGTTTTTACAACGAATCGAAATGTCTTAAAGTATGCTTCCTTTTCCTTTTATTAATAAAAACTCATAGCCTTAAAGTATACCCCAAAATAAAAGAAAACAAACAACATGGAATGACAAAACATAAGCTTCTCCCCACAATAAATTCGTCAACTTTTATGATTTTCTTTCATGCATTTCTTGTCAAATATTCAAATTCGATTTTAAAACTCAAACACCGTTTGAATACAGTAGAAAAAAGAGAATCAGTCCCTCCATAATGGCAACAAAAGACCTCAACGTTTGAACCCAATTTCATGTAGATTACTTTCATTTCCTTTTTGTTGTTAATGTCCCTACCCGCCAATCATCATCGTCGTTTACATGAGAACGCGCAGTTGTCAGTGGCTTTTTATTATTTCAATTTTCTCACTTTAGCCGCGTGTTCGCATAAATTTTCCACGAATTTCATCACATTTCTGCTTTGAATTTTGCATAACTCGATCGCAGTCGAACGTAGAACGAAAGTTCCACACTTGACATATTGATTATTTGAATCTGTCAGGGTTACGTCGTCTAATCATCGTGTTTCGTGATATGGAATATTTTTCCAATATCCAATTTAAAAAGCTGAATAAATGTTTTTACGCAGTGACACATTTTTTTATGATGCTAATCATGAGGACGTACTATATGAGCATGAATGCTTGCAAACAAAATATCCATTTCCCGGGAAAGGAAACAACAACCCTTCTCAAGGGCATTGTCGATTGTTTGTTTGCCGGAACATTGCAAAGACGATATGCTGATGAGGCGAATTTAATTAAATTCAAAAAACTTTTTACATTCATCGATACAATATTCATTCAATCAATCATCAATGTGAACGATTTCGCGGGGAGGGGGGAAGTGATTTCTCACAATATTCATAGTTAGATAAATATAGAAATGGGGAAGGAGGGTGATTAAAAGGATCAGGATATTCAACGAGTATAACTGCAACTAGTCATTGAATTTATTAAATAAGGGCAGCTAACGATAGGTTCCGTGGGTTGAGCGAATACCAAAAATTTGTGTAGACGTTGTTAAGTGTTGTCTACAGACAGATGACGACACAAACGCAGCAGAAAGAAAAATCAGAGAAAAACGCAACACTCGATCATTCTATAGTAGTAAATGGGTCTGGTGAAAATTTATATACTGAATGTTAAGAATAAAGAAGATAACCGAGCAAGGAAACCACAAAAACGAACTGCCATTAAAATAACGTCCAATGCAGACATGATATTATAAATAAAAAAACATAACAATTCTTAATACGTATAATCCTAAAAATATGCAACACAAATTTTTCAATTATTTAAATTTTTTTAATTTATTTCATTTCTTTTATTTATCTCAATGACCAAGAATTTAAGGCCAACTAACTGCTGTATCCGTAGTTCTTCTACTAACACATCATGAGTTTTTTTTTTGATGTTTGGTTTTTCAGTGTTACGGTTTTGCCAGTTCACGCGTGTGTCAAAGTCAAAAATGTTCAGGTTGCTGTGCCATTTCATCATGAATAGACTTACAAACGAACATCGCTTGCAAATCAATGAGTTTTATTACATAAATTCGTGCTCCACGAAAAATTGTACGTCCACTTTATTGTCGTCATAGTCGACCCACCAAACAAGCTATTCAAGCCATTGTGACCAAATTTCGCATCAGTTTCACTGTATTGGACACCAATCCACCTACCCGTATCCGTAGAGTGCGTACCGAGGAGAATATTGCTGCTGTATCAGATAGTGTTAGCAAAGACCGCGATTTGTCCATCCGTCGCCGATCACACCAATTGGATTTGTGTTATTCGACCACCTGGAAGATTTTACGTAAGGACCTTGGCCTACAGCCATACTAAATACAGCTGGTGCAGGAGCTGAAACCAGGCGACCTATCACAACGTCATCTTTTCGGTGAATGGACCTTAGAGAAGACCCAAGAATATGCTGGCTCATTTTTGGCTCAATGGGTACGTCAATAAACAGATTTGCCGAATTTGAACCGAAGATCAGCCATAGGCTGTTCAAGAGAGGCAATGCACCCTGAAAACTGAACTGTTTAGTATGGTATAGGGACGGCGGCATCATTGGACCGTACTTCTTCAAAGACGTTGATGGCCGCAACGTTACGGTCAATAGAGCAAGGTACCGTTCGATGATCATGGACTTTTTTTGCCCAAAATGGGAGAATTTGACTTGTTTGACACGTGGTGTCAACCGGACGGTGCCACATGCCACACTGGACGCGATACCATGAACCAATTGCAAGGCGAGTTCGGTGAGTAATGTCACGTTGTGGCGCTTTCAATTAGTCGCTTCGTTCGTGCAATTTGACCCGACTAGACTATTCTCTTGTGGGAGCACGTGAAGTCTCTCGTCTATAGCGACAAGCCAACGACGATTGATGTATTGGAAGACAACATTACATGTGTCACTGGTGAGATACCGGCCGAAATGCTGCAAAAAGTGTGCCAAAATTGGACTTACAGAATGGTCCTCGTCAAGCGTAGCCATGCCAACATTTGCATAAAATAATCTTCTTCTAATCCGTCGGTGGTGCAATGGGTAGTG
Source organism: Phaonia tiefii (assembly GCA_963931995.1). Classification (NCBI taxonomy): domain Eukaryota; kingdom Metazoa; phylum Arthropoda; class Insecta; order Diptera; family Muscidae; genus Phaonia; species Phaonia tiefii. The sequence continues at coordinate 143,137,764 of OZ008369.1, forward strand.
TGCGCGCCTCTTGTACTTGAGATCCTGGGTTCGATCCCTGCTCTGACCACCCTAAAATTTCTTTCGACGGCGGTCACTTCGCAGAGTGACGGCGACACTATCGAGTATTTAGCCATGAAAATGCTCAAAAATACCGTTCTGTAGGTCCACCACTAAAACTAGAAAGCGCACAGCTCACTGGTTGTGAGAAGCTCTCCCCGACTCCTTCATGGGATGTAATGGGATACCATTTTTTTTTTTTTTTTTAATCTTCAAAAAGACATGGGATATGGCTCTGACCGTGGAGATGGAAAGATTCTGATAGCCACCCTTTTGGGAGTTGCCAGAAAGCAGTCCAAGAGTCCAAGCAGTTCACTACTTCCTTGATAAAATATGTCTAGAGAAATAGCGTTATCGGAACCCTCCCTTAGCTAGCTAACGGAATTTTCAACAGAGACGCTACAAAAGTAAATCGATAGGAACAGCAAACGACGCCATATTTTTTCCCGCTCTTTTGACATTTCTCTTCAGTAAGGTTTGCCATCCATCATGGAAAGATATACGAGCCAACAACGAGTCGAAATTATTAAAATTTACTACCGAAATTTAAAGACAGTGGCCTCAACTTTAAAAGCGCTACGTCCAATTTATGGTCGTCATAATCGTCCTACCAGATCAACAATTGAGCGTCTAGTGGAAAAATTTGAATCCACAGGCACAGTACAAAATGTTCCCGTGCCAGTGAGACAAAGAAGTGCCCGTAGTGTCGAGAATATTGCTGCCGCTGAGGCTTCAGTTCAAGAAAGCCCAAATGTGTCTCTCACACGTCGTTCTCAAGCGTTGGGCATCTCTGTGACGTCGTTGTGGTGAATTTTGTGAAAAGATCTTGGCCTACATCCTTACAAGATCAAATTGACGCAAGAACTGAAGCCGCTTGACCACCATAAGCGTCATATGTTCGTGAATTGGGCTGAGCAACAACTTGAAAATGATTCGGATTTTCATCGGAATATCATCTTCAGCGATGAGGTTCATTTCTGGCTGAATGGCTTCGTCAATAAGCAAAATATGCGTTATTGGTCAGACAGCAATCCACACGTCATCCATGAGTCATCATTGCTTCCCGAAAAAATTACGGTTTGGTGCGGTTTATCGCCCGGCGGCGTCATTGCGCCGTACTTCTTCCGTGATGATCAAGACCGGCACATTACTGTGAATGCGAATCGCTACCTTTCAATAATAACCGAATATTTTTGGCCCCATTTGGAGAACATTGACTTGGAGGACATGTAGGGACGGCGCCACAAGCCACACAGCGATTGCCACAATCAATTTATTGGAAACCAAGTTTGGTGAACTTGTTATCTCACGAAATGGCCCAGTATCGGCCGATTTATGCTTGAAAACCGTCGAAAATTGGGTTCAGCGTCTGGACTTCTGCAAGCGTGCCCGTGGTGGCCATGCAAAAGAAATCAAGTTCTATATATTATGGCATCGAACGTACTTTCACAGGAATAAAGAATTTCATTGGTATCTAACACCGGTTTTATTTTATTTTAAAAAACTTTTGTAGCGCTCTTATTGAAAAACCCTTTACTTATAGAATGAGAAGTCGAAACGAGTGAGCATCCTGATTGGTTATGCAATCACTGATAAGTATTAGGTTATTAGATAGGTGACCCTGCCACTGAAAATCTTCGAACAAGCCGACCTATTCGTTTGTCATTTGAAGGCCGATGCCCCAAAACTACTGGCAAACGCCAGATCAAAAAGAAAATCAATTTTCGACCCACTGCATTCTCGTCGGCGTCTGATTCATAATGGGCGGCCCAAATATAATCATCCTGGCAGTAGGTAAAATGCAAAACCACGGTGGGCTGGGCTTGCCTTCCACCACCGTTATATTTGCAATGAAAATATAAAATGACAATGAGAAACATAAAACCCCCGTATTTGTTGACGACTGTCAGATATCCTCGAGAACTATAACGCTGACATTACTGCTATCCAGGAAATGCGATGGGTTGTACAAGGAAGAATTGTGAAATATACTACAGCTGCCATGGGGAAAAGTATGATTTGATTGCCGATTTGTAGTTGGCAAAAGGCGGCGACATGTGGTCTGAAGGTTCAACCCCGTGAATGAATGTATGGCCAACATTCGCATAAGGGTCAAAAACTTTAACATATCGCCAATTTGTGTAATGCCCCGATGGAAGAAAAAGACGATGGCACCAAGGCCATGTTCGATGAGTGCCTAGAGGAAACCTACGTCCTAGAGGAATACTAAAGTCTACACGCCATCACTTCCAACGGAATGAGACTGTTCGATTTTGCCGCGGCGAAAAACATGGCTATCAGTAGTACGAGATTCCAACATATCCCCTCATCAACAGACGAAGAACCAGACTGATCACCTAGTAATCGAGGAGCTAATATCGATTAGGATCACTACCTGGTTGCAGCAAAGGTTCGTACAAGGTTGAGCAAAGCACAACGTTTTTTGTTGTTTGGATGAAAATATAATGTGTTTACAACTTGTCCCATATATAGTATACTTGTGTCCAAACACATTGTGTTTGCTAGTTTTGTGACCCAAATGTGGGTTTGTTTGTTGAAAACTGCTGGATAACAAAGGAATCAAAAGTAGCAGATCTTCAATTCATGACAATAATGCTTGAAAACATATACATGGTTCCTGCAATACATTGCCGGGCCCGTTTTTTCAGCGTGTAGAAAGTTGGGCATCGGAAAACTGCAATTTCCAGAGATAGCCACGGCCTATGCAGAGAAACTCACTCAGACACTGGCGCAGAACACAGCCCCGCCTCATGATCCTGAAGCGAAGTGGAAGTACATTTCCCTCTCTATGAAAGCTGCTGCAGACAAACAATGGTACGATGAATAGTGTCAAGTGGCAAGTGACAAAATGAACGCTGCACTTAGCCACGAAAGAGCGGTATAAGGAGAAGAGAAGAGAGGAAACCCATTTGTTTAATATGAAAGAATGGTGTGGTGAAAACGCGAAAGTGCGCCAAATTGATTCTTACAGAAGGAAGAATGAGACCCGTAAAACCTACCAAAAAGTACAAACCCAAGCCAATGGAAATGGACCAGGGCCCCTTTTTTGTAGAGATAAGGACGGGAATCTTATTGCAGATGTGCAGAGTATGTTGGGAATATGAACAGATCACTTCGCTGCCTTAAATGTTCCAGGAGCTTTCAATATAGATAGGGGTGTTGAGCACATACTGGGTGATGGCGCCAACTGTCTCCCTCCTAGCCAAAGCTAAGTTAGAACTGCAATATGCCGGCGTAAGAACTATAAAGCCGTGCTGATGGAGTACCGACTGAGCTATTTAAGGCTGGCGGTTATGAGTTGGAAAGGTGCATGCATCAGCTCATATGAAAAATCTGGCTAGTGGATTTCATGCCCGACTATTGGAGTCTTATCATACTGTGCCGTTTCCAAAAAGGTGACCCAAGTATGTGTACAAACTATCGTGGAATAAGCCTTTTATCCAACGCATACAAGGTCCTCTCGAGCCAATTATGCGAAAGACTAAAGCGGTTTGTTGCAGACCTGATCGGACCTTATCTGTGTGGCTTTAAGCCTGAAAATACAACTATCGACCAGATATACATATTAAAACAAATCCACGAAAAACAAATCGACGCCTACCAGCTCTTTGTAGTTTATAAGTATGCTTAGGACAGCCCGATACGGGAAAAACTGTGCCAAGCTATTTAGAATGACACTGACCGCCACGAAATCCTTAGTAAAGATTGGTAAAGATCTCATCGAACCATTTTGTACGAGGCGAGGCCTAGGTGGGTCGACAACCAATCTTGCGATCTCTTCAACATATAAATTGACATAAATTGACTGTCAACACGAATAAAACTATAAGCAGGAAATGCCACATTCTGCTCGCGTATGCTGATGAATTAGAGATCAGTGGGCGAAATTTGCGAGAAGTTACTGCCGTATTTTGGAGAATTGAGAAGGAATCCGGAAAAGTGGGGTTAGCAGTAAATGAGGACAGGTCAAAATTAATGGTTTCGACAAGCAGAACATCCACTCGATTGGAGGTACTGGACGAATTTATTTACCTCGGATGTGCCGTGAACAGAAACAATAACCACAACCTAGAAATCAAACGGAGAATTGTGCTTGCAAACAGGTGTTATTTTGGGCTAAGCAAGCACTTCATAGATAAGACCCTCTCTCGTGAAACGAAGACCAACCCCTTGGTTTATGGGCAGAATCCTGGGTCATATCGCATGCAGATGAAACATCTGCATTCTCGTCGGCGTCTGATTCATAATGGGCGGCCCAAATATAATCATCCTGGCAGTAGGTAAAATGCAAAACCACGGTGGGCTGGGCTTGCCTTCCACCACCGTTATATTTGCAATGAAAATATAAAATGACAATGAGAAACATAAAACCCCCGTATTTGTTGACGACTGTCAGATATCCTCGAGAACTATAACGCTGACATTACTGCTATCCAGGAAATGCGATGGGTTGTACAAGGAAGAATTGTGAAATATACTACAGCTGCCATGGGGAAAAGTATGATTTGATTGCCGATTTGTAGTTGGCAAAAGGCGGCGACATGTGGTCTGAAGGTTCAACCCCGTGAATGAATGTATGGCCAACATTCGCATAAGGGTCAAAAACTTTAACATATCGCCAATTTGTGTAATGCCCCGATGGAAGAAAAAGACGATGGCACCAAGGCCATGTTCGATGAGTGCCTAGAGGAAACCTACGTCCTAGAGGAATACTAAAGTCTACACGCCATCACTTCCAACGGAATGAGACTGTTCGATTTTGCCGCGGCGAAAAACATGGCTATCAGTAGTACGAGATTCCAACATATCCCCTCATCAACAGACGAAGAACCAGACTGATCACCTAGTAATCGAGGAGCTAATATCGATTAGGATCACTACCTGGTTGCAGCAAAGGTTCGTACAAGGTTGAGCAAAGCACAACGTTTTTTGTTGTTTGGATGAAAATATAATGTGTTTACAACTTGTCCCATATATAGTATACTTGTGTCCAAACACATTGTGTTTGCTAGTTTTGTGACCCAAATGTGGGTTTGTTTGTTGAAAACTGCTGGATAACAAAGGAATCAAAAGTAGCAGATCTTCAATTCATGACAATAATGCTTGAAAACATATACATGGTTCCTGCAATACATTGCCGGGCCCGTTTTTTCAGCGTGTAGAAAGTTGGGCATCGGAAAACTGCAATTTCCAGAGATAGCCACGGCCTATGCAGAGAAACTCACTCAGACACTGGCGCAGAACACAGCCCCGCCTCATGATCCTGAAGCGAAGTGGAAGTACATTTCCCTCTCTATGAAAGCTGCTGCAGACAAACAATGGTACGATGAATAGTGTCAAGTGGCAAGTGACAAAATGAACGCTGCACTTAGCCACGAAAGAGCGGTATAAGGAGAAGAGAAGAGAGGAAACCCATTTGTTTAATATGAAAGAATGGTGTGGTGAAAACGCGAAAGTGCGCCAAATTGATTCTTACAGAAGGAAGAATGAGACCCGTAAAACCTACCAAAAAGTACAAACCCAAGCCAATGGAAATGGACCAGGGCCCCTTTTTTGTAGAGATAAGGACGGGAATCTTATTGCAGATGTGCAGAGTATGTTGGGAATATGAACAGATCACTTCGCTGCCTTAAATGTTCCAGGAGCTTTCAATATAGATAGGGGTGTTGAGCACATACTGGGTGATGGCGCCAACTGTCTCCCTCCTAGCCAAAGCTAAGTTAGAACTGCAATATGCCGGCGTAAGAACTATAAAGCCGTGCTGATGGAGTACCGACTGAGCTATTTAAGGCTGGCGGTTATGAGTTGGAAAGGTGCATGCATCAGCTCATATGAAAAATCTGGCTAGTGGATTTCATGCCCGACTATTGGAGTCTTATCATACTGTGCCGTTTCCAAAAAGGTGACCCAAGTATGTGTACAAACTATCGTGGAATAAGCCTTTTATCCAACGCATACAAGGTCCTCTCGAGCCAATTATGCGAAAGACTAAAGCGGTTTGTTGCAGACCTGATCGGACCTTATCTGTGTGGCTTTAAGCCTGAAAATACAACTATCGACCAGATATACATATTAAAACAAATCCACGAAAAACAAATCGACGCCTACCAGCTCTTTGTAGTTTATAAGTATGCTTAGGACAGCCCGATACGGGAAAAACTGTGCCAAGCTATTTAGAATGACACTGACCGCCACGAAATCCTTAGTAAAGATTGGTAAAGATCTCATCGAACCATTTTGTACGAGGCGAGGCCTAGGTGGGTCGACAACCAATCTTGCGATCTCTTCAACATATAAATTGACATAAATTGACTGTCAACACGAATAAAACTATAAGCAGGAAATGCCACATTCTGCTCGCGTATGCTGATGAATTAGAGATCAGTGGGCGAAATTTGCGAGAAGTTACTGCCGTATTTTGGAGAATTGAGAAGGAATCCGGAAAAGTGGGGTTAGCAGTAAATGAGGACAGGTCAAAATTAATGGTTTCGACAAGCAGAACATCCACTCGATTGGAGGTACTGGACGAATTTATTTACCTCGGATGTGCCGTGAACAGAAACAATAACCACAACCTAGAAATCAAACGGAGAATTGTGCTTGCAAACAGGTGTTATTTTGGGCTAAGCAAGCACTTCATAGATAAGACCCTCTCTCGTGAAACGAAGACCAACCCCTTGGTTTATGGGCAGAATCCTGGGTCATATCGCATGCAGATGAAACATCACTGGGAGTTTTCGAGAGTAAAATGCTCCGAAAACGGCGAGTATCGACGAAGGATGAACCACGAGCTGTATAATCTGTATCCCGATATCGACATAGTTACAAAACAAAAACCGTTTCCCATTATATCCCATGAAGGGATTGGGGAGAACTTCTCACAACCAGTGAGCTGTACGCTTTCCAATTTTGCAGTCACTGATATAGTTATGTGTATCAAAATAGCACACTTACGCTGTCAAGGTAACGTCAGTAGAATTGATCACAATGAAGCAGTGCGAAAGGTATTCGAAGGACATCGAAACATTGGACTACCAAGCCTTCGTTGAAAAGCCCAGGTGGAATATTACCTTCGAGAGCTTGTTGTTACCAATTGGAGGAGTAAAAGGCGAAGAGAGAAACATGTTATCCTCATTTTGTAAGACCATTGTCTCCTCTGGGTTATTTAAGATCACCTAAGTAAATAAGAAAAAAGTAACTGGCAGGCGGCAGTGATTTATAAAGGGGTTTTCAACAGAGACGCTACAAAAGTAAATCGATAGGCACAGCAAACGACGCCATATTTTTTCCCGCTCTTTTGACATTTCTCTTCAGTAAGGTTTGCCATTTCATCATGGAAAGATATACGAGCCAACAACGAGTCGAAATTATTAAAATTTACTACCGAAATTTGGAGTCAGTGGCCTCAACTTTAAGAGCGCTACGTCCAATTTCATCATCTTCAGCGATGAGGCTCATTTCTGGCTAAATGGCTTCGTCAATAAGCAAAATATGCGTTACTGGTCAGACAGCAATCCACACGTAATCCATGAGTCATCATTGCATCCCGAAAAAATTACGGTTTGGTGCGGTTTATGGGCCGGCGACGTCATTGGGCCGTACTTCTTCCGTGATGATCAAGACCGGCACATTACTGTGAATGCGAATCGCTACCGTTCAATGATAACCGAATATTTTTGGCCCAATTGCATAATATGAACTTGGAATACATGTGGTTCCAACAGGACGGCGCCACAAGCCACACAGCGAATGCCACAATCAATTTATTGGAAACCAAGTTTGGTGAACGTGTTATCTCACGAAATGGCCCAGTCGATTGGCCGCCTCGGTCGTGCAAATTTGACGCCGTTATATTATTTCCTGTGGGGCTACGTCAAGTCTATGGTCTATGCCAACAAGCCAGCGACGATTGATGAACTTCGTACGAATATCGAACGTGAAATTGCAGCAGTATCGGCCGAATTTCATTGGTATCTAAAACCGGTTTTGTTTTATTTAAAAAAAACTTTTGTAGCGCCCTTATTGAAAAACCCGATAAATCCAAATAAAAATGGCATTCCTTTGTACAAATTTTCTGTATTTTCGTCAATTTTCAAAAACCAAATAGCAAAAACAAACACCCATTATATACTTTCTTAATTTGAACAATGAGATATTGAATGGCCTGTTTTCATAAAAAGAATTCGAACAAAAGAACGAATCGGCCAAACCAAAAACATAAATGTATAGGATTTCATGCGTCGAATGACGAAATTCTTTTATAAATTGGTTGAAGGAACATGGTAAGAATGAATTTACTAAACACATATGTAAGTCATTTGGCCAACATTATTCGTATTGTCTTCGTCTTAATTTTCAGCAATTCTTTCGTTCGTTTGAATTCGTCTCATGAAAACAGGCTCTAAAATAAGTAACATAAATATTGAATAAAATACAATTCAAAACAAAATACGAAACAAATTTAAACAATCAGTATAACATTCAAAAACGAGACCAAAACGGACAGTTTTTGCCCTTTTTATATTAAATAAATTACAATTAATTAATAAACTGGACCTTTGTAATTAAAAATAGAATTCATAAATATGTAATGTGATAACAGTTCCTTATTAAATACAGGACAAAGAGAAACAAAAGTGGAGCTACAATAAATAGGGTTTGCAGCAATAACGTTATTGTTTTATTACCCCAAAATTTCAAACTCACAAATGTTCATGTGTAAACAATACTCGTATTTCGCCCCAGCAAATGCCTCAAGTGTTGTTACGTGTTTGTGGAAACTTTTTAAAAACTTTCCAAATTAAATTATTTGACCTCATTTGTGTGTCTAAAAACTTAAAGCATACTTTAAGGCTTCCTTGTAACTTATGCGTATGAAACACAATAGTTGTTGCACAGCAATGAGGCGCATAATTGTTATACCACTAGCGTGGCGAACTATATGACCACAAGTAGGGAACACTGTGTGTGCGACATGTTATGTTACATGGAGTTATCAGGGATATCAAATACTTACGCGGTATAATCCCTTGTTCGACAAGCTGTGAGTGAGGTCTTCTCACCATTAACTTGACTTTAAGCGCTGCAAGGATAAAGAAAATACAAAATATATGTTATTTCATTAGTTTCAGATTTGCATAGATATTAATACTAGCAGTTAATATAGCAACAATATAATTGAATTAAACATTACATCTATCTCTGCTGTTTATTCACAATTATTATTATGTACATATAAGGTAACTGTGTTCTGGGGAAAAGTAAATCTGTGGTTATGTCAAGATACGAGTATTGTATCTTTGCCTAAGCAGTAACCACATCTCAGACTATAAACCCTATAGAGGAATTTTACTCAACATTTATGGTTTTGTGGATTTGGGTTTATGGTTTCGGTAGGGGCGCTGTCATATAAGTGTCAAGTAAACTTTACCTAAAAGGTGATTCCATTTGTAATGACAAATCTTTAGATTTCAAATATAAGAATCTTTTTAAAAATTAAATAAATTCTCAATTTTAGTTGTCTTTGATCCGAGTAATTTTTAAAGATGAAATTCCTTTTAGGAATTTAATTTTTCTGGTTGGTGAATAATATGTAAATGCCGCTGCTGGGATTCGAACTCATATTCGCTGGACGATCGTTTCGATGTTTGAATTTCAGCAGCGTCTAGTCAGTTAATAGTATTTCTTTTGGTATATTATGGACTTGCTTTATGGCGCAGAATCCTGACTCTTATCGCAAGCAGATGAAACTACTCTATGAGTCTTCGAGAGAAAAATGCTCCGAAAAATGTATAGCCCTATAGTGCACAACGGCGAGTATCCAGCTCGAAGAGTTTACGAAACCGAACTCGAAGGAAGACGAAATATAGGAAGACCAAGACTCCACTGGAGGGATCAGGTTGACAAATCCCTACGTACACTTGTTATTACCAATTGGAGAGATAAATCGCGACCTTAGAAATACAAGGTTCTAACAGACAATTTTTGATAAATTCATCTGCGTATTTCATCGTACGAAAATATGCATGTCCTTTCAATTATTGCTATCGCCATAATTATATGTCTTATCGTTTACGAAATATCTACTACAACAAACTTCTAACTATACATTTTCCTGTAGGAATTTGGTTAATAAAGCAGATTTAAGCTGTATTTTCTCAAAATTTACTGGGTGCACTTAGAACCTTGTTGTTCTAAGGTCGGGAAATCAAAAGATCGAACTGGTTGGCTAATTATGTTATCTTCGTTTTGTAAGGTCCCTGACCCTCCGGGCATGTTCGAGATCGGATAAGTAAGTAAGTATATAATGGCTTTATTAGACATAACAAATATTCCATTTGTTTATGATGGAATACTATTTCATTTATGTGTCTACCGCGACTGGTGTCGTAGTAGTTCATCCTGTTAGTAAAATTCTCCAAGACTTTGATGACGGTTTCTGCTTCCATCTCACGAATAAACAAAACAAAAAGGGTTTCCCATTACATCCCATGAAGGGATTAGGGAGAGCTCCTCACGAATGGCTCGGACAATATTAGCCTTAATGGTGTGGATCGTTTCTGGATTATTCGCAAACTGTCACTCTCTGTGGATGCATTGGCTAACCGACAATGAAGTGCAGGTTTTCCGATACTCAGATGAGGCAAATTTGTTTGTTGACATAGCCGCCGAGATGAAAATGCGCGTAGTCAGAGGATATGATTTTTCGCCCAAATTCGACGTACGATTGGTGCTTTGTAAGGCCCATATTTACCAACATTGTTCATGTGTAAATCGACTCATTTTGGTCCACGCAGGAATGATACTGACTGATAGTCAATATTTCGAACAGTAAAAATCTACGAGGGCGGATCAATAAGTCCGTGACTTTTCGAACTTCCCTCATAGTTATATGAAATGCAACACTGCACCCAACAAGTACCACCTGGTAGTAGACTACTGTCAAATTTTGAGCAAGTTCCTTCATTTGCGTTTAACATACAACCTCGTGCATTTTTTTTTAAATGGAAAAAAGTGAATTTCGAGTTCTCATTTAACATTATTTTTTGCGAAAAAAAACCGTCAATCAATCCAAGGAAAAGCTTGATAAATACTATGGGGACTCTGCACCATCGATTTCAATGGTAAAAAAAAGTGGTTTACTGACTTTCGATGTGGTCGCACAAGTACAAATGACGCTGAACATTCTGGATGGCCAGTTGAGGTCAATACACATTAGGGTGGACCTTGTGTCGATATTTTGGTAGATGAGGTCTCTATTCCGTGCCTTTTTGAAAAAAAATGACAATGCCGAAAAAAAAAATTAAAAAAAAAAAACATTACGGGTTGCGCACGAGCCGAGAAAAAGGTCCACTTTGCCAAAATTAGGGGGGAAATTGCCATAGGTCATCAGGGGTCACCCGTAGGGGGGAAGAATGTATGGCCGACCCCCATTAACTTTTTACCGCCAACATTTTCCCCCAAGACACCCACCCCCTATCTCCACCCCTTAGGGGGGGTCACCATACAAAAATGGAGGTTGCTCAGTATTTTCGAAAAACACCATAGGTCATCAGGGGTCACCCCTAGGGGGCAAAATATATGACCGACCCCCATTAACTTTTCATCCCCAACATCTTTTCCGAACAAACTTACCCTCTATCTCCACTCCTTGAGGGACTCCCCATACAAAAATACTGAAAATCTATGTATTTACAGTTGCACAATATCGAGATTTTTTTGATTTTTTTACAGAAATTCCACCAATATTCAAGAGTGGTCATTGTTTGGAAAGTCTTGAAAAATTTGAAACGCACACGTGCTGAATCAGGTACATAGGCACCCTTAGCAGATGCCCCCATTCATCAGTACCTGGCAGTAAAATATTGCAAAATACGTAGTAGTTATAAATAGCAGTTCATTCATCGATTGTTGTCATTCAACAAGTGCCGACGACCGCGAAAAGTAAATTGATTTTTCTCCCGTTTTTTTAAAGTTAAGATGACAACACGACTTAGATCGCGCGACGATATTTTTTTGATTGGTTATCCAAGCATGAATATTACGGGGAACAAATTACCGTCGAAGAAGCAAGTGCTAAGAATGCATTTCTTCAACATTCGCAAACGAAACATGTCGAAGAAAAATAGTGCGGTTATAGTCGCGGACGCAGTGATGATTTTTTGGCGCCAAGCAGCTATTCCGACGAAAGCCAGAGGAGATGTTACAAGAAAAATAGCTGCGCTGCACGATGAGTGGGATGCTTTAAGAAAGTCATCTCACAGAAAGACTGAGTCCACTAGAGAAAAAGAGAATACGTTTTCTAATAGCTTGGATAATCTTTTCGACATCGCACACGCCAACGCCCTTGAGAAAATGACAAATACCGAAGACATTGAGTTTCTGCTAAAGCAAAGAGAAGATGGCCGGCCAGGAACTATGGGAGGTGTGGACGCTACTGATACTCGAACGAGGAAAAGAAAAGCTGAGCGCGAAGAACAAGAAGAGTTGCGACGCAAACGTGCAACGGAATCTAGAGATCGGTTCGCTAAAGGCGGTAAGCTATTTCGCGCTTTGTGTGTTCGTCCAATGTTTATATTCAAATGAAATTCGTTCAATTGCAGTGGTTAAATTTTCAAGCAGTGATTCAAGCGATGATAATGGGAGACAGGACGAAAACTTCCCGGCAGAAGCTGGCCCGTCAAATGTTGGTGACAGAAGAGTGTTTTACTGAACGAGTCCTATCAGCTTTGGACAAGTGCAAAGTGACTGACCGAGACGCGGTCGGCATTATGATAGCGGCGGCAGAAGCATTTGGACGCGATCCTCAACAATACACAATAAACCGTACGTCGCTTCGGAGATGTCGGCGTTCAAATCGAGAGAACATGCTGAGTTATGTGAAAGACAATCCAGAAGTAAGATCGCATAGATTTATTTGCTCTCATTCAGAATTTTTATTCTTCAACGCGTTTCATTCATCTCCAGCTTGTCGCAGCTAAATCCTTCGTAGTCCATTGGGATGGCAAAATGCTTTTGGATTTTGTGGGTACAAAGAAGGTAGACCGTCTACCGGTAATTGTCTCGTACGGAGAAAAAGAACAACTTCTTGGAGTTCCCAAAGTAGAAGATGGGAAAGGAAAAGGCCGGAGAATAGCACATGCCGTTTATCAACTGTTGGCATCTTGGCATATGACACATCGAATACAAGGACTTTCTTTCGACACGACATCAACGAACAGTGGCCCATTCTCCGGAGCCGCAGTTGCTCTTGAGCGGCTGTTGGAGAGAGAAATCTTATATTTACCTTGCAGACATCACGTATACGAACTGGTGCTAAGGGAAGTTTTTGAGACAAAAATGGGAAAGACCAGTGCACCAGGCGTTCCTTGCTTTGACCGTTTCAAACAGGAATGGGACGCTGTAAAGGTTAAACCATTCCATTCTGGCTTGATAGACGATCAAGTCGTCAGAAAAATTCCTGTGGCAATGCAAGTCGGCATAAAGAAGTTTTGCTTAGATCAATTGAAGGAGAAACACCCTCGCGATGACTACAAAGAAATGCTGCAATTAATTCTTTTGTTTCTGGGTGAAAAACTTGAGAATTACCATTTCCGACCTCCAGGACCCGTTTCCCATGCTCGATGGATGGCAAAAGCCATTTGCAGCCTCAAGATGTTTTTGTTTCGGAGAACTTTTCACTTATCTGTATGTGAATTGAATGGTATTCGACACGTTTGTATTTTTGTGGTGCGACTTTACGTCAAGGCATGGTTTGGTTCTTCTCGAGCAGCTGAGGCGCCGAATCAAGATTGGAAGTTTTTGAAGGACATCGTCGAGTACAAGTCCGTTGACCAGGATTTATCTCGGGTAATGATAAAGAAATTTATCGGTCACCTATGGTATCTCGCCGATGAGCACATAGCCCTTGCCTTTTTCGATGACAAGGTTTCAAATGAGTTGAAGGCCAAAATGGCCCAAGCATTGCTAGAAAATGAGAATGACGAAGGTGAAGAAGATGAAGAAGACGAAAAAGGTGAAGAAGATGAAGAAGACGAAGAAGGTGAAGAAGATGAAGAAGACGAAGAAGGTGAAGAAGATGAAGAAGACGACCCGGTTCCCCCAGCTCCTCGCGTCGTAATCAAAAGCACCAGCGTTAAAAAAATCGAGGTGAAATTCAAAGATGTGAATGAGGAATTCTTGGCTAAAGACTTGAGCAACTTCGTCTCTCATAATACCAAAAATTTATTTGTACGACTTGGAATATCGCAAGATTTCATTCTTGCAAATCCAGCAACCCGGAAATCTCGCGCAGACTATCAAGAAGGTCGTAGAATTGTAAATAACTTGCGCGTTGTGAACGACACTGCCGAAAGAGGAGTAAAAATGATACAAGATTATAATAGAATATTGTGTCAAGGCGAAGAAGAGAAACAGTATTTACTACATGTTATCGATTCTTACCGCAAGAAATACCCATCAGCGAACAAAAATATGTTAATTTGACTATATTATATTAAGAGTGCTTAGTAGTACTACTCAATTACAGCTTCTTTTATTTTTGTATGGGGAGTCCCTCAAGGAGTGGAGATAGAGGGTAAGTTTGTTCGGAAAAGATGTTGGGGATGAAAAGTTAATGGGGGTCGGTCATATATTTTGCCCCCCTAGGGGTGACCCCTGATGACCTATGGTGTTTTTCGAAAATACTGAGCAACCTCCATTTTTGTATGGTGACCCCCCTAAGGGGAGGAGATAGGGGGTGGGTGTCTTGGGGGAAAATGTTGGCGGTAAAAAGTTAATGGGGGTCGGCCACACATTCTTCCCCCCTACGGGTGACCCCTGATGACCTATGGCAATTTCCCCCCTAATTTTGGCAAAGTGGACCTTTTTCTCGGCTCGTGCGCAACCCCTAATGTTTTTTTTTTTTAATTTTTTTTTTCGGCATTGTCATTTTTTTTCAAAAAGGCACGGAATAGAGACCTCATCTACCAAAATATCGCAAAAATGTCATTTCAAGGTCCACCTTAATACACATGTCGAAAAAATCCATGATATTGTGTTGGCCGATCGAAGAGTAAAAGTGCGTGAGATTCTTGATGCCATAGGCATTTCATATGGCTGTGTGGTTTCGATTTTTAATGACCAGTTTGGTTTAAGAAAGCTGTCTCCAATATGGGTGCCGCGTTCGCTCACAATTGACCATAAACGTAATCGTGTGACAACCTCAAAGGCTTGTTTGAAGTTGTTTAAACGCAATTCGAAGGAGTTTTTGCGGCGTTTTGTAACTGTGGATGAAACATGGATCATGGATCTAAACAATGGGTTTCTCCGGGTGAACCGGCTCCGAAAAATGCCAAGGTTAGTTTGTCGGCCAATAAGGTGATGGCAACAGTTTTTTGGAATGCACGCCGGATAATCCACATCGATTACCTTCAAAAGGCAAAAACAATAAACGGCGAATATTATGCCAACTTATTGGACCGATTTAACGAGGATTTAAAAACAAAAACGACCCCATATGGCCAAGAATAAAGTTCTTTTTCATCAAGATAATGCACGGGTGCACACGTGTGTAGTCTCAATGGTAAAATTCCTTGAATTAGGCTACGAATTGGTACCTCATCCGCCATATTCTCCGGATTTAGCCCCCAGTGACTATTTCCTATTTCCAAACCTAAAGAAATGGCTCGGTGGAAAGACATTTAGCTCCAACGATGAAATTATTGGTCAAACAAATGCCTATTTTATGGGACTCGAAAAATCCTATGTTTTGTAAGGGATACCAAAAATTGGCGAAACGTTGGACTAAGTGTATTGAGCTAAAACGAGATTATATTGAAAAATATTTTTTTTTGCAAAAGAGAAAACTGTGTTTTATTCAAAAAGTCACGGACATATTAATCCGCTCTCGTATCTGTGTTGAGACACCTCGAAAACATGTTTTTTGAAGGCTTCAACAGCTGCTTCGGGCGTTGAAAAACGTTGACCACGGATTTTCTTCTTGATGTGAGGCAATAAAAAGAAGGCATTGGGTGCAAAATCAGGGCTGTACGGCGAATGACCCATCAATTGGACATGTTGAGTGCTCAAATAGCCCATTGTTTCGGCTGATGTGTGAGCGCTCGCATTGTCCTGATGCAAAATGATCCCTCTTCTCTTGGTGATTTTCCTTATTTGTTCGCCTGTGACGATGTTATACACTGCATTTGAGCTACCGCGGTTATATATTTTCTCTTTTTTGAGCATTCGTCAAATTATGTGGGATCCAAGCCTTTTCACGGCCATATGAACATGCAATATCTTCTTGATGCTAGTTATACTAATGCCCAAGGAAGCCTCAATCTAACGGTATGTCACATGTCGGGTTTGCTTTATCATTTCCCGCACAGCATCGATGTGTTTCGGCAAAACGACCAAAGTTGGGCGACCTTCACGAAATTCACCCTGGAGCCGGTCCGAGACTGAACTCCTGGTAGAAGCGAATTGTAGTGGATTTTGATGGTGCTTCATCAGCAAAAATCGTCTCTCTCTTGTCTCAATAATTCACGCCGAAAACGTAAAAAAAATCACCGCACGAACATTTTTACGGGTTAATTACATTTTTTGACCGAGATGAATTTTTCAACAAATAACAATACTCGTAAGTGAAATCGTTCTATGTCAAACTTTCTAATGGAGGTTCCAGTTTGCATCTGGCAACACTAGTATTGCCAGGACTCGAAATATAAATGGCAATCCTCGTATTGATTGATAAAGAAATCCTATATAATTTAAATCAATTGAGTCCCATGCATCTTTTTTTGCGTCTTCTAATGACTCTTTTGCTTCAAATTGATTCCTGTCTTCGTACACGCCAGCCCCAGACATTTTCCATTATATTTAGATCGGGTGAATATGGAGGCCAATGCAAAAGATCCACATTTTGTTCATGAATCCAATGTTTTACAGCTCTGGCAGTATGATTGAAGTCTTATCTTGATGGAAAGTTCATACTGCGGAAAAAGGGCTTCTAAGATCCTCTTGTACTATGCTTACTTACTTAGGTGGGCTTAATCAACCCAGAGGGGCCAAGGGCGTCACAAAATGAGGATAACCTGTTCCTCCAACCGGTTCCATCTTCAGTTTTTCTCTTCCACACGCTTCCAACAACATATTGCAGGAACCATGTACATGTTTGCATTGTTTCCGTGAAATGAAGATCTGCAGCTTTTTTCTTTAGTGTCCGTCACGTTTCTGTTTTCAGCAGTTTCCAACAAAAAAAAACACACATTTAGGTCACAAATACAAATATTGTAACCTATTAATCATTGTGTTCCAAACGTGTTATACTGAATAGCAAACACAATGTGTTTGAGTACAAATATAATATATTTGCAAGAAGCTACAAACACGTTATATTTTCACCCAAACAAAAAAAAAACACAAATTGTTCAGCGTGCAGTTGGTAAGCCAAGCACTCGCAGGCAATATTCCACCTGGTCTTTCCAGCCAAGTCTTGGTCATCCTATTTTACGATGTCCTAGCCAGCATCAACGCGCTATTTAGATACGCATAACTACGTCGTTGTGGGGATACAGATTATACAGCTCGTGGGTCATCCGTCGTTGATACTTGCCGTTTTCTATTATAGGGCCATATATTTTTCGGAGCGTTTTTCTCTCGAAGTTTCCCAGGGATGTTTCATCAGCATGCGTATCGCCACCCAGGATTCTGCGTCTTAAAGCACGAGAGGCTGATATAATTGGATCTTCGATTCCCGAAATAATGTCTTATCTCTGAAGTACTTGCTTTGCCCGAAATAACACCTGCTTGCAAGCATAATTCTCCGTGTATTTTCTAGGATGATGTTAGTGCTTCTGTTCACGGCAGATCCGAGATAATTAAATTCGTCCACTGCCTCGAAATTATAACGGTTATCACCGTTCACCTTTTCATCCAGTCGTGTGCATGTTCTGCTAGTCGAAACTACTAAATTGTCCTCGTTAAACCCACTTTTATGAATTCCTTCTCAATTCTCGAAAATACTTCAGTAACTTCTCGCAGATTTCTTCCAAAGATGTCTAAATCATCAGCATACGCGAGCAGCATGTAACTTTTGTTGGTGATAGTTTTATTCGTGTTGACTGCAGTTTTTCTCACGATAATCCCAATTAATACGTTGAAGAGATCGCATGAAAGAATGTCGCTCTGCCTGAGGCCTCGCATCGTACTAAATGCTTTGGTGAGATCTTCACCTATCATTACTGAGAATTTCGTGTCATACTACAAAGGCGAGCCAGGTTTGTAGGAATGCCAAGCTCCGACTTGGCTTGGTACAGATTTCCCCGTATCGGACTAACGAAGTCTGCCTTATAATCTAACGGGTTTTTCAATAAGAGCGCTACAAAAGTTTTTTTAAATAAAACAAAACCGGTTCTAGATACCAATGAAATTCTTTATTCCTGTACGTTCGATGCCATTATGTATGGAACTCGATTTCTTTTGCATGGCCACCACGGGCACGCTTGCAGAAGTCCAGACGCTAAACCCAATTTTCGACGGTTTTCAAGCATAAATAGGCCGATACTGCTGCAATTTCACGTTCGATATTCGTACGAAGTTCATCAATCGTCGCTGGCTTGTTGGCATAGACCATAGACTTGACGTAGCCCCACAGGAAATAATCTAACGGCGTCAAATCGCACGACCGAGGCGGCCAATCGACTGGGCCATTTCGTGAGATAACACGTTCACCAAACTTGGTTTCCAATAAATTGATTGTGGCATTCGCTGTGTGGCGTCGTCCTATTGGAACCACATGTACTCCAAGTCCATATTATCCAATTGGGGCCAAAAATATTCGGTTATCATTGAACGGTAGCGATTCGCATTCACAGTAATGTGCCGGTCTTGATCATCACGGAAGAAGTACGGCCCAATGACGCCGCCGGCCCATAAACCGCACCAAACCGTAATTTTTTCGGGATGCAATGATGACTCATGGATTACGTGTGGATTGCTGTCTGACCAATAACGCATATTTTGCTTATTGACGAAGCCATTCAGCCAGAAATGAGCCTCATCGCTGAAGACCATAAATTGGACGTAGCGCTCCTGCCACTGACTCTAAATTTCGGTAGTAAATTTTAATAATTTCGACTCGTTGTTGGCTCGTATATCTTTCCATGATGAAATGGAAAACCTTACTGAAGAGAAATGTCAAAAGAACGGGAAAAAATATGGCGTCGTTTGCTGTCCCTATCGATTTACTTTTGTAGCGTCTCTGTTGAAAACCCCTTTGCAATACGATCTAGTAATATGATGATCCTGTAATTTTTACGGTTTCAAAATACAAATCGATAATGTCGTAGTAGGAGATGGCACCCCATACCATAACTCCTCCTTCTCTGATGTGTCGTCACTGCAAACATTGTTGTCTTTTGTTACATTTTTTCTCGTCTTTGGACAATTTGTCTAACCATTTCATTGTATCCTTGGCGAAGTGGAGGCGTTGAGCTTTCCGCTTCCCATTAAGAGTCAGCTTTTTTTGCAACTTCCGCCGAGAAGTAAATGGACATGACTTCAAAATACGAGGTACTGTACAAACACTCCCGTTAACTCCACTTCCGGTGCGAATTTTTGCGGCCGACGTGGAAGTATTGTAGGGAAGGCTGCAAATTTGGGCGCCCTTTTAATGCGCCCTTTCATGTTTGTCTTTCCATATTTCTCGATGTTATTCAAATAGTTGTATATAAATGTTTTTCCTCTCTTGTTTGTTTTCTGATACTTGAAGTACATTTATTTAGTCCTTTGAATTTCAAAAGTAACATTTGCTCCTTTTCTGAGGTGTTAGAGCTTTTGCGCGTCCCAAGTGTGTTGAACTTTAGTACAAAATTGTTTTGATAATTTTCATACATTACAATCAATAATCATGGTCTACTGGATCAATATAAAATAATTCCGTATTCAAGTGCTGCATTCAAAACCCATTAATTTATTGCATGTAAATTGAAAAAAAAAACAATTTTTAACAAAAAAAAATATTGTTCTAATTTGAATTTTGTTTTTTAAATTTAAATACTCGTAGTACGATTATTGACTTTATTCGTAATGAATTTCGTAATTCTCCTATATCCAGTTTAAATGATTTTTACGTTCAAAGTTGGACAAAGTTTGAAAATTCCGTATTTAAGTGATTCGCAGTGTAAACACGAACTATTCCACACCCCACAATCCATAGCAATGCTGTGTTATTTTTTTTTTGTTTTCGAACTGCACGAGTTTAATTTCCATCACCCTAAAAATTCTTACGGCTAACGTAATAACAGTCATGTCCTTTTAAATCATCCTTTAAAGCAATTAGTACAAGTGATGTAGAAAATGTGAAACTTTTGCCACAAAGGATGACAAACACATACACACAAAACTTTTCACAAGTTTTATTTAATTTTATATGAGTGTAATCACTTTTTCAACAAAACAATGAAAATCCTTTTTTTTCCTTCTTTTAATCTTTTCTTGACTGGCGTTGAAATTTAACTTTTCATATTTCACACATTTGTTGGATTAAGCAAATAAACTTTCTTTCTTTAAAACATTTTTCTGTTGTTGTTGTGAAAATTGTGAATTTAATTAACACATCCATCCAGAAAGTAGTCCTTACGAACATGCGACAGACATGTCAGAACAAAATTTTCCACAGGGGCAACTTCGATTTAAAATTTAAAAAGATGACAGACCGTTCTTAGACGTTAGACGAAACATCTAACGTTTTGAGAGGAAACATCTGACTAACTTTTTCAAATGATCCTAGTTGACAGTGGCAAAATATTGTGCATTCCATGCTTACTGCTAAAAGAATTGTACTTGAGACCCAAGGACCTCCTAAAAATTAGTGATGGCATTAGATACTTGAACTGGGCTGTGAATATGGCAACGCCTCAATCTGTTGCAATGAAGCGATAGAAGAATTATGTCCCTATCCCTTTGACGACCACAGTAAAATATGTTTGTCCAATGATTTTTGTCACATATTTTTGCCTGGTAAGACACCCAAGTGTATAATTTCCTACTGAGCACCGTACCGGTGTCCCACAAGCTGATGTCCTCGAAAATTAAATCTGCCACGATAAAAAACATGTATTTGCGTTTTTGTAGTTGGTTAAAAATGGTTACGTTACCCTTTCGTAACGGAAAATTAGACGCCGTCTATCATCTGAGTAACGCTGTTTAATTCACAACACTTTAACTAACCTGTGTTCAACGAGTGGCTAAGAAGCGAACGAATACATGCTAACTTTTGATTAATATTAACTTCTGATTACTAACTTTTGATTACTACACGCTGAAAAATAACAGCCCCAGCACTATATTGCAGGAACCATGTACATGTTTGCACGCATCGCTTTCGAAAATTGAAGATCTGCAGTTTTTTGTTTCTTTATGGCGACAGCAGTGTTTTCAGCAGTATTCAACAAAGAAAACCACATTTGGGTCACAAATACGTACATTATAACCTATTAATCATTGTGTCCCAACCATGTTTTATTGAATAGCAAACACAATGTGTTTGGACACAAGTATACTATATTTGCGACAAGCTACAAACACGTTATACTTGCATCCAAACAAAAAGAAAAGATAAATGTTTCAGCTTGTAACTTTTGATTACTAACAACAAACATGACTATCAGGGTTGCGTTTCACTAAAACAGACATGTTCATATTAGAGTTAGACAGTAGTTATTAAACAGCTATGAATCAGCTATAAGCCTCAAAATCATTATAGTTAGACAGTTGATATACGGTGCGTACATCCAGTGACTAACTTTTCATTATGAATACTGGGGCTAGTTTCTATGTTCAGCTCACTAAGTGGACGTATGTCCAACATCCACATCACCGACGGAGGATAAAGACGATGAGACCAAGGACATGCTCTATGAGCGCCTAAAAGAAATCTATGACCGCTGATTAGGCTATGACATTGAGATTGTTCAAAGAGATCACTGATACGCCTCAGGTTTATTAGGTGACCCTGCCACTGAAGCTCATATTTTGTCCTCAGAATACGGACGATCCAACATATCGCCGGATAGAAAGCGAAGGAAGAAAAATCCAGGTTCGACATATTCCATCGTGGTAAGCATCTCTAGGTGCAATCCTATGAGTGAATGTATAGCCAAAATCCGCATAAGAGCGGAAAATTTTTATATTTCTCTCATTTGTGTGTATACACCGACAGAAGAGAAAGATGATGACATATTCTATGAGTGCCCAGAGGAGACGTATGACCGCTGCCCTGGCCATGACATTAAGATTGTACTAGTAGATTTTAATGCTAAAGTAAGCAGGGAGAGTGTGTTTCATCCAACTATTGACAATTTCAGTCTACATACTGACAGTTCCGACAACGGTATGAGACTGATTGACTTTGCCGCGGCAAAAAACATGGTCATTAGTGGTACAAGATTCCAGGATAAAGAACGAATAACTAAATTGATCACGTGGTAATTAATGGAAGGCACTCAAACAGTGTAATGGACGTACGATTGATAAGAGGAGCTAACATCGATTCTGATCACTACCTGGTAGCAACAAAGGTTCGCACAAGATTAAGTAGATCGAAAATCGTACGAAACCAGGCGCAGAGAAAGCTAGACATCGGAATGCTGCAATTACCAGAGATAGCCGCAGCATACTCAAGGAAGCTCTCGCAACTTTTGATACAGAACCCACCCCCTCCCTATGATGATCCCGAAGCGCAGTGGAAACCCATTTTCGACTCCACAAAAACTGCCGCAACAACCATAATTGTTTTCGAAAAAGCGCTTCGCAACAAACCATGGTACGATGAACAGGGTCGCATATCAAATGATGAAATGAACATTTGGACGTATGGCAATGCTTCAGTCAATTGTAACGCGAGCTGAGCGGTATAGGGAAAAACGAAAGGAGGTAAACCGTATCTCTACGCATAAGAAACGGCAGTGGAGAAAGCCCGAGAATGGCAAAATTGAGACATAAAGAAGCAATAACGAAGCCCGAAAATTCTACCAAGAAGTCAAGAACAGAATAAATGGACATGGTTCAGGGCACCCATTCTGTAAAGGCAAGGACCGAAATCTCATCACATATGCACAGAGCATGTTGGGAATATAGAGAGGTCAATATCCGCGCTACTGGTACTTGAGATATCCAATTAAAATTTGGACGACGACGTCGATTGCCTCCTCCTAGCCAAGACGAGGTCAGAACAGCTATTGCCCGGCGGCTTAAGAACAACAAAGCCGCAGGAGCAGATAGATTACCGGCGGAGCTATTTAAGGCTGGCGGCGATGAGCTGATAAGGTCTATGTATCAGCTCATTAGCAAAATTTGGTTAGATGAATGCATGCCAGGCGATTGGAGTGTACTATGTCCCATATTTAAAAAAGGTGACCCAAGTCTCTGTGATAACTACCGTGGTATAAGCCTTTCATCCATAGCATGCAAGGTTCTATCAAGTATAATGTGCGAAAGACTAAGACCAATTATCGCTGACCTGATTGGACCATGCCAGTGTGGCTTTAGGTCTGGAAAATCAACAACTGACCAGATTTTCATGGTACGCCAAATCCCCTGCATATGGCCCACGAAAACCAAATCGAAACATATCATATATTTGTCGATTATAAGGCGGCCTTCGATAGTCCGATCCGGGAAAAACTCTATGAAGCAATGTCTGAGCTTGGTATTAATGCAAAACTCATACGCCTTTACAGGATGACCTTGACGAACACCAAATCCGCAGTAAAAGTTGGTAAGGATCTTACCGAACCTTTCGAAACTAAGCAAGGTCTCAGGAAAGGCGACACCCTATCGTGCGATCTCTTTAACATCTTAATGGAGATCGTTATGAGAAAAGCTGCAGTCAACATGACTAAAGCCATCAACAGCTAAAGTTACATGCTGTTCGCGTATGCTGATGCGCTGATATCATTGATTCATCATGGCTGATGATATAGATATCATTGGACGCAGAGTTGGAGAAGTTACTGCATTGTTTTTGAGAATTGAGAAGGAGTCAGGAAAAGTGGGTCTGACGGTAAATGAGGACAAGACAAAATTAATGGCTTCAACGAACAGGGCCTCCACGCGATTAGACCAAAGCGTGACCGTTGATAACCGTTATAATTTCGAGGTGGTGGACGAATTTATATACCTCGGATCTGCCGTAAACAAAAACAACAACGTCAGCCTTGAGATCAAGCGGAGAATTGTACTTGCGTATAGATGTTATTTTGGGCTAAGCAAGCACTTTAGAGATAAAGCCCTCTCTCGAGTAACAAAAATCCAACTATACCAGACTCTCATACAACCTATCTTGCTTTATGGCGCAGAATCATGGGTCTTATCGCAAGCAGACGATACATCTGAAGGAGTCTTCGAGAGTAAAATACTCCGAAAAATGTATGGTCCTATAGTGCACAACGGCGACTATCGGCGACGCATGAATCATGAGCTGTATGAGCTTTATCCTGATATTGACATAGTTAGGCGGATCAAAATAACGCGTTTGCGCTGGCTATGCCATGTCAGTAGAATGGATGAAGACGAACCAGCACGAAGGGTTTTCGAAACCGAACTCGAAGGAAGACGAGAAATAGGAAGGCCATGACTCCGCTGGAGGGATAAAGTTGACGAAGCCCTGCGTTAACTTGGTATTACCAACTGGAGAGATAAGGCAAAAGATCGAACAGGTTGGCGATATATGTTATCTCCGATTTGTAAGGTCTCGGACCCTCCGGGGTTGTTCAAGACCGGATAAGTAAGTAAGAAACATTTACATGGATTTATCGACTGAAATACAAATTTCTTACACGTTCGTAATTTTCCTGTGATTTTTTTGTTTTCGAAAGTTAAAAATCAAACGCAAAACTAAATCACCCGTTGCGTATGAGTGCTGGTGAATTGAATGTGGCCTGAAAAATATTCATCATACGCCTAAGTAAACATAAAACAAAAGAATTTTATTTCAATTAAAACTTTTTTCCGCTTGTGCATAATTAAAAGCATGAGATGGGCAACAACAACAAAATTACATTATTGGTGACAGCATTTTAATCCTTTACATGGAATGATAATAATACTCATAATCCCTACAATTATTGTTATTGAAACTCAGAGAGGATAAGGAAAATCGATTGTGTATTAATTATAACCCAGCAAAGTTGATCACACACAAAAGAAATTTTGACGCGATTAAGATTGCGTTCACACAATTTTTAATTAACAGAGCTTTTTTGTGTATTCTGTCTCAGGGAAATCAACCAGAGTTGCCCAATTAGATGATATACACATACTTTCCCATTGCATTCCATGAAATGATAGGGGTGAGAGCGTCTCACAAGCAGTGCGATATGGCTTTTAATAATAGACTCACTTCTCAGAACATACAGTTTCACACCGAATCCGAACTTTGAAATAATCCCAAATGAAATATAACGTACAAAGGTGTATAAGGTTACGCACGCTAACCATTGAATTACCGGCGTACGTGGTGCGATATCGATTTCCATCGGCCAAAATTCAATATTTTTTAATCTAGTAAACATGTTAATGTTGTGTAAAAATCCGATTGTAGGTAAAGAGTCAGGGACTGTATGCGGATAATAAGACTAAAAATCGGATAATTGGATGTATTTTAGAAAATATTCCAAAGTTGACTACTTATCTTACGAGGCGGATCAATAAGTCCGTGACTTTTCGAACTTCCCTCGTAGTTATGTGAACTGCAATACTGCTCCCATCATGTACCACCTGTTCATAGACTACTGTCAAATTTTTACCAACTTCCGTCATTTACTTTACGTTGAACAGCTGTTCAAAATATACAACAATTTCGAGTGCTCATTAAACATTATTTTTTGCGAAAAAAAAAACCGTTAATCAAACCAAGGAAAAGCTTGAAAAATACTATAGGGACTCTGTACCATCGATTTTAATGGCAAAAAATTAGTTTACTGACTTTCGTTGCGGTCGCGCAAGAACAACTGATGCTGAACGTTCTGGACATGCAATTGAGGTCAATACACCCGAAAATGTCAAAAAAATCCACGAGATGGTGTTGGCCGATCGAAGAGTAAAAGTGAGTGAGATTGTTGATGCCATAGGCATTTCATATGGCAGTGTGGTTTCGATTTTAAATGATCAGTTGGGTTTAAGAAAGCTGTCTCCAATATGGGTGCCGCGTTCGCTCACAATTGACCATAAACGTAATCGTGTGACAACCTCAAAGGCTTGTTTGGAGTTGTTTAAACGCAATTCGAAGGAGTTTTTGTGGCGTTTCCGGAGACGAAGCAGCAGTCTAAGCAATGGGTTTCTCCGGGTGAACCGGCTCCGAAGAAGGCCAAGGTAAGTTTGTCGGCCAGTAAGGTGATGGCAACAGTTTTTTGGGATGCACGTGGGATAATCCACATCGATTACCATAAAAAGGGAAAAACAATAAACGGCGAATATTATGCCAACTTATTGGACCGATTTAACGAGGATTTAAAAACAAAAACGACCCCATATGGCCAAGAAAAAAGTTATTTTTCATCAAGATAATGCACGGGTGCACACGTGGGTAGTCTCAATGGCAAAATTCCATGAACTCGGCTACGAATTGGTACCTCGTCCGCCATATTCTCAGGATTTAGCCCCCAGTGATTATTTCCTATTTCCAAACCTAAAGAAATGGATCGGTGGAAAGAGATTTAGCTCCAACGATGAAATTATTGGTCAAACAAATGCCTATTTTATGGGACTCGAAAAATCCTATTTTTTTTGAGAAACGTTGGACTAAGTGTATTGACCTAAAAGGAGGTTATGTTGAAAAATAAACTAATTTTTTTTTGTAAAAGAGAAAACTGTGTTTCATTCAAAAAGTCATGGACTTATTGATCCGCCCTCTATTTTTAGATTTAAAGGGAAATATGAAATATGTATGGTTCTTAAACAAATTTTGAAGTATTTCTTAATAAGGCGTACAAAAAGTTTGAATTTTTTTCATATTACAGGTTTCCCTTTTATCGAATATTGGAAATCGAAAACAAAAATATTTTTATTTTCGACTTTACTGAACTGTATCTCAAACAGTTTTAGAGATATGTTACTCAAATAAAAAGACGACGACTATCTTTTGTTAATAGCTATTATAGTTTGGTTGTTGTAAATATTTCAAAATATATCGTTTTTGAAAAATATTTTGAGATTGGATCAAGATAAGTTTTGTGGGTGCGAAGCTTTCAATGAATATAATACACACTTGGTAAGGTTGATGTGTTCCCCAATTTCCTAGGGTAACTTTTAACTGCACCAAATAGAATCCTCAGAATATATTATCCAGGGTATATATTCCTAAGGTAACTTTTACCTGCACCAAATAGAATCCTCAGAATATATTATCCATTTAACGAATAAAGTCACATTTTTTTGTCCCAAAACGTGAATAACAAATTTTTTTTGGCCGACTTTAGAAAAGTATGTACGCAGCTAAAAAGGCGATAGTATTCGCTTTCTAATTTTGGTATATTTTTTACTGATCGTAGTTCATGTGCCTGAGTTATGTCCGAAACATCTCATTATTTTACATTATACATTTTAGCATATAAATCGAATTACTGCGGGTGAATTGCATACAGGTGGTACTGAAATTCATCAAAGAGCAAACATTAACGTTTTTATACCTGTATACTAATAAAATTCTGTTCAATAACAGCCGTGTACGAATTTTATAATCAGTGAGCTGAATTTTATTGGTATTCAGGCATAAAACCATTATAATAATGCAACTATGTTCGGCAGGAAAAATGCATTAGCAACCATTTTAACAACAATTTTGACGTGACTAGGACATTACACATGACATAATTTTATGGCACGCTAAACTATATTCTATTGTCACACCTGATTGCAATATATTCGCATGCAATAACTTGTTTGGGTTTTTGCTGCCCGTTATCCTAGTTGCAAAACAAATAAAGATACAGTTTATAACTGAATGATTGCAACTGGCAACACGGTTTTTCATCCAGAACTGCCACTTACCAATCTTTTCAGGTGGCCACAAACAACCCAAAACGGTTAGAAGCCATACAAAATGAAGATAACAAATTTCTCCAACCGGGTCGATCGTTAGCTGTTCTGTTCCCGTTGCTAACACCAAACTATCGCAGGCATTCTGCCACCTGTTTTTAACAGCGGAGGCATGGTCGCCCTACTTTTCATTCGAGTATGTATCCGAATACATTTCGCTCATCCCTAAACATTCTATTGAAATGGCCTAACTAGCGTAATCGAGTTAATAATCGACACTAATAATATACATATGGTTGAAGTGAATGTTAGGTAAGTTTCACTGAAATTAGGCTGCCAAATTTGAAATAGAAGTTCGTCAAATTTTATATTTCTTTACACATTGCAACACACATAACAACGTTATTAAAGATGTTTGTACTGATTTCCCGCTTTCGTGATACAAAATTGGAAAAAAGTTACAAAATAAGGGACTCACATTTCAACCGGGAATTCCCTAATCGGCACAAATACATATTTCTTACAGGGCCCCCCCTACTATGTAATTCGATTCGAAAATTAAAACTATTCGAAAGTTCTTTCCGATCCGTATTTTAAATGGTACCATGTACAACTTTCGGATTGAACAAAAAGTGTTAGCAATACTTTCGGAAAATGTTTTATTTTTGGTTGGCAACATTTTATGCCAAAATTATTTTTGGTTTGTTAATGTTCATAAATAATTTTTAGAAATTTTCTAGATAAAGTAAATTAGGGATACTGGTATTAATTATTTCATTGGAAGGGTAAGGAAAAAGATTACAATTTCATAATATTCACATTTACAAAAGAATGCACTCAACGACATAACCACATTCCCTACATTCAAAATACATTTAGTGAGTGAAAAGTAAGTGGAAAAATCATGGTAATTCCCCACTATGCATGTACATTAGGGTGTACTGAAAAAGTTTTTTTTTGGAATTTCAAATGTGAGGGGGGTCTCAAACGACGCATATTAAAGAGGTGATTACGGGATCGTCAAACTTTTTTTTTATACGAGGGTACTTATAGTCCCATATCGGCCGTTGAAGTTTCGATTCCTAGTACATTTTCGAAAAAAAATAAATTATTTTTTTGTGGACAATATGGAGCTAAAACGACGTGTTTATCATGATTATATAGAAAAAATATTTTAAAAATGTTGACAGAGCTTTTTTTTCACGACGTCATTTAGAAATCTCTATCATGAATATTTTGTCTTCCTCACTTTTCTGTATTTTACATAAATATTCCATCAACTACATAAAATACATATAATTTCTAGGTGATTTTGCGAAACGGAAAGACAAACCTGCGAATCAAATGAATTTTTTTGAAAAATTTGCTATTTGATGGAATATTTATGAAAAATACAGCAAATTGGGGAAGACCGCGATATGCATGATATAGATTCATAACGACGTCGTGAAAAAAAAAATGCTCTGTCAAAATTTTGAAAATATTTTTTTCTACATAAAGGGGTTTTCAACAGAGACGCTACAAAAGGAAATCGATAGGGACAGCAAACGACGCCATATTTTTCCCCGCTCTTTTGACATTTATCTTCAGTAAGGTTTGCCATTTCATCATGGAAAGATATACGAGCCAACAACGAGTCGAAATTATTAAAATTTACTACCGAAATTTGGAGTCAGTGGCCTCAACTTTAAGAGGCCTCAACGATCAGCGATGAGGCTCATTTCTGGCTGAATGGCTTCGTCAATAAGCAAAATATGCGTTATTGGTCAGACAGCAATCCACACGTAATCCCTGAGTCATCATTGCATCCCGAAAAAATTACGGTTTGGTGCGGTTTATGGGCCGGCGGAGTCGTTGGGCCGTACTTCTTCCGTGATGATCAAGACCGGCACATTACTGTGAATGCGAATCGCTACCGTTCAATGATAACCGAATACTTTTGGCCCCAATTGGATAATATGGACTTGGAGGACATGTGGTTCCAACAGGACGGCGCCACAAGCCACACAGCGAATGCCACAATCAATTTATTGGAAACCAAGTTTAGTGAACGTGTTATCTCACGAAATGGCCCAGTCGATTGGCCGCCACGGTCGTGCGATTTCACGCCGTTAGATTATTTCCTGTGGGGCTACGTCAAGTCTATGGTCTATGCCAACAAGCCTGCGACGATTGATGAACTTCGTACGAATATCGAACGTGAAATTGCAGCAGTATCGGCCGATTTATGCTTGAAAACCGTCGAAAATTGGGTTCAACGTCTGGACTTCTGCAAGCGTGCCCGTGGTGGCCATGCAAAAGAAATCGAGTTCCATACCTAATGGCATCGAACGTACTTTCACAGGAATAAAGAATTTCATTGGTATCTAGAACCGGTTTTGTTTTATTTACTTTTGTAGCTCTCTTATTGAAAACCCCTTTATGTACATCATGACACGTCGTTTGAGCCCCATATTGTCCAAAAATGTACTAGGAATCGAGCTCAAGCTGGAGTTAAAGCGAGTAAGTCATCAGTACTCAGAGTAATTACGAGCTGTGAGTATCTGAAACACCTGAAATTACAAAAAAAGTCGCCACTTAATGCTCCTCGTAAGGAAAAGCGGCTTCAATTCGCAAGAGACTACATGGTATGGGATGTGCAGCCAAGAGGTCATGTAAATGACTGGAGAAACGTTGTATTTACGGATGAGAAGAAGTTTAATTTGGATGGGCCTGATGGCGACAACTATTATTTCCATGATCTGAGCAAAGAAAAGCGTTTTTTGAACCTACATTACAGGCGGTGTTATGGTGTGGGGTGCTATTATGTACTATGGCACCATCGATCTTGAATTTCATAGTGCAAAAATGACTGGTGCAAGCTATAAAACGTTATTGGAATCGGCTTTTCCGAAGTTCAGTGAACTGTTTGGTCCCATAGCTTGGACAACGAGAGAGTAGTAAAGGAGTTCATTGCAAGCCAAAATTTTAATATTCTTGACTGGCCACCCTATTCGCCAGATCTAAACATTATCGAAAATGTCTGGGGTTGTTTATCTCGTAAGGTCTATGAAGGAGGTAGACAATTTGATGACAATCAGTCACTAATTCAGGTCAGTAGGGATGCTTGGAATCAAATTTCGTTGGATTACATAAATTCTCTTTATCTCTCAATGAAAACCCGTATATTTAAAGTTATTAAAAACAAAGGTGGTTGTAATAAATAAAGTCAAATAAATTTAAAAAACAAGAAAAACTGTTTTTCATTAAAATCAGTTAAAGTGCCTTTATTCAAGTGAACCAAAGAAATAGAAAATTTTTTGACTTTTTTTATAAATTGCTCAAAAAAGTTCTTTAGTTAAGAAACCACTATTGTCATGATTTTTTTTATATCTCAAGATGTCCAGGTTCCATTTCCATTTTAAAATTCTGCAATCGGTTACAAATTGCAAAAGATACAGGCTGCTGAATATGGAATTTTTAGTGCCTTTAAATAAGTGAACCGGACTGTATATAGAAATACATATCACTGTGTTTAATTTTTTAAGTCATGGCAAAATAACCATATACGGACACCACTACGTGATAAAAGACTAAAAAAAAAAAGACCCGTGTTTCCCAATTTTTCCCAAAGTCATGCACTTTTTTTTTTATGGGCTGCCAAAGATTTGGAGCCTTGGTATCATTTTCGTAAAAATGTGATAATTTTCTCAGGCTCATATCTTGCAAACCGTTCAGAATTTCGATTTACTCTCTGAGGCATAAAGTTCTTGTCATAAAGAAAAAAAATTGCGAACATATAAAGTCAAAAAAACTTCACCTTCCAGATCAAAATCGCAAAAAACTTAAAAAAATTCGATTTTTGTTTACCTTTTTTCCCGTGTTCAGGTCCATAGGTAGCAAACCGTTCAAAATTCAAGGAAACAATCAACTACAAAAATTTACCTAAGATCTCAATAAACAAATTTCTAGAACATATAAACTTCCTGGGAATTATTCTTAACACCGTTTTTTAATTTCATTTTTGAATTCACTAGTTAAAAGATTCTTTTCCTTCTGAAAACTTGTAGATGTTTTTTTTCTGGTTTGATGACCGCAAACGTAGCAAAATAAATCAATATTTTGACACTGCATATTGAAATTGTCAGTTGCCAATGTTGTGTGCGAATTATACTGTAGCACTTTCACTTTTTTTACTTTCACTTTCACTTTATAACTTTCACCGCTGAGCTCTCGTTGACGTCGCGCTGTGTAATGCCTCGATGTGAGCGTCGTGTCGCTTTTATATTGTGTGCTGCGTCCCTTGTTGCGTGTGCTGAGCTTACTGCATTGCCTGTGCTGCTGCTGTCGGTGCATGAGCGCGTGATACCTAAGCGCTACCTAAACGGTGTTAACCCTTGGACAAACACATGGTTCTGGCCAGGCATATTTCATTTTTTGCTACCTATGGACCTGAACAGGAGAAAAAGGTAAAAAAAATTAAATTAAAAAATTTTCGGCAAATTTTTCACTTTTGCGTGCTACCTAAACAGTGTTAAGGATCATCTCTAGGAAGTTTATATGTTCTAGAAATTTGTTTATTGAGATCTTAGGTAAATTTTTGTAGTTGATTGTTGCCTTGAATTTTGAACGGTTTGCTACCTATGGACCTGAACACGGGAAAAAAGGTAAAAAAAAAATCGAATTTTTTTAAGTTTTTTGCGATTTTGATCTGGAAGGTGAAGTTTTTTTGATTTTATATGTTCGCAATTTTTGTTCTTTATGACAAGAGCTACAAGCCTCAGAGAGTAAATCGAAATTCTGAACGGTTTGCAAGATATGAGCCTGAGAAAATGATCACATTTTTACGAAAATGATACCGAGGCCCCAAATCTTTGGCGGCCCATAAAAAAAAAAGTGCATGACTTTGGGAAAAATTGGGAGACACGGGTCTTTTTTTTTTAGTCTTTTATCACGTAGTGGTGTCCGTATATGGTTATTTTTTTTCGTGTTGCACTGTGTATTTTAAAAATTTTGACAGAGCATTTATGTTTTCACGACGTCATATTGATCTCTATCATGCCTATTTTGCCTTCCTCACTTTGCTGTATTTTACATAGCTATTCCATCAACTATATAAAATACATATATTTGTAGGTGATTTTGCGAAACGGAAAGACAAACCTGTTTATCAAATGAAATTTTTTGAAAAACTAGCTATTTGATGGAATATTTATGAAAAATACAGCAAATTGGGGAAGACAAAATATGCATGATAAAGATTCAAAATGTCGTCGTGAAAAAAAATGCTCTGCCAAAATTTTGAAAATATTGTTTTCTATATATGTTCATAATGACACGTCGTTCGAGCCCCATATTGTCCAAAAAAATTTACTAGGAATCGAAACTTCAACGGCCGGTAGGGGACTAAAAGTACCCTCGAAAAAAAAAAGTGTTTGACGTTTCCGTAATCACCTCTTCATTACGCGTCGTTTGAGACCCCATCAAAAAAAAAAAAATTTTCAGTACACCCTAATGTGCTTACGTTTTATTGTCGTTATATGTATATAAAGACTCTAACTCACGAAGGCTCTAATAAAAGAAGGAAGAGACAGTGGCACAAATTCAGTGTACAAATTTCAAAATAAGTACATATTAAAAAGGACACCCGGTTGGAACGAAGTTCCTTTCGCTATATATTATGTACTAGTTAGTTCCATCACGCCTAAGGCGCCTGTTGAAAAATACTATAATTTAAATGGATCTTTAAGAAAATATACTTTTTGTAAAATGATAAACTTTTTTTATTTTTTGAATGCATTTTTAAAAAAAAAAGTATATTTTTAGGTCCCTTTTGTAAAAATATGTATTATATTTTCCCTAAAAGTTCCTTGCTTTGATGAGAGGTACTTCTTTTATTAAAAGCTAAACTTTCTATGTTAGAAAAATCCTAAGAGTATGAATTTTTTTTTACAAAGAAATGCTTTTTTTTAAGAACAGATACTTTTTAAAGAAGTTGTACCTTTGTTAGGATAAAGTTTGGTTTTTAAGAAAATTTATTTATTTTCAGGAAGGATACGTATCTTAAGAAAAGAAAAAGGTATTATTTTATTTTTAAGAAAGGGTACTTTTAAGAAAAGGAATTTTTTAAAAAAAAGTATTTTTTGTAAGAGATGTTTTTTTTTTCTCAAGAAAAGTTACTTTGTTTTCCAAAAAATTTACTCTTTAAAGAAAAGGTTGTTTTTTAAGAAAAGGCAATTTGTTGTAAGATAATGTACTATTTTAAGAAAAGGTACTTATTTAAAAAATTACTTTTTTTAAGAAAATGTACTTTTTGTAGGTAAATTTACTTTTTTAAGCAAAGGCACTTCTTTAAGATAAGGTATTTTGTTAAGTAAAGGTACTCTGTTTAAGAATATGAATAGGTATTTTTTTTTTTTAAATTTACTTTTTCCAAGAAAACGCACTTATTTAAGAAAATGTTATTTTTCAAACTTCTTTCACTTTGGCTCTTTATTCGGTTCAAACTACAATATGTAATAAACAGGCTTCACCTAGAAAATTTCCCTTTAAACAAGAAATAACGCCCAATATGTTAGTCTAGACACAAACCAAACCAAAAGTACGAGTGTAAGAGTAAGTGTGCTTCCAAATATAATTCCATGCTCAGGGTTGTACTTCATGGATTTGCCAGTCTTGCACTTTGGCTTTTCTAAATTTACTTATTATTGGGTTCAAAACTACAATATGTAATAAAGAGGCTCCACCTAGAAAACTTCCCTTTAAACCAAACCAAAGTACCCAATATAGTTGATGATATTTTTTCATGTAGCCCCCGTCCCGCAACGTGCGATAAGGAACTTCGTTCCAATATTTTTCTTTAATAAAGACATTAATGCTAATGCATTAATGATTAGTAATAGGAAATTTATATGTCATCTTATTTAGTGCACGAATTCCTTAGAATCGCTGTTTTCCGAAGTATAAGTATAGCGATAATTTGGTCACGGGAGAAAGTTGGAAATTACCCTGTAACATTCAATAAACAAAAAAACATGTACCTCAGATACATTTTTTAAAATACGTTTAGCCATAAAAATAAACAATAATGTTTTACTTGTTGTGCATAAAAATTCCTTAATTAATAATATGAAATTTGTCAATATTTTATTTTTTATCAAAATAAAATAAATTTTTTCTTGCCGCTATCTCAAGAGCAACTGAATAAGAATGCCAAAAATCGAGTTCAATTCTGTTCGAAAATCGAGACAGATGGTTCAATTTTTCCGAAAATCGAAACTAGAATCCGATTTTCGGATATCGCTCATTTGAATTCGAGATCCACGGTACCAAAATTCCGATTCCGGTAAATTGTTCTTTCGAAACGAGTTACGTAGTTAGGGCCCAAGGTTTGAAAATTATCTTTCTGTCGGAAATTTAAGGTCAAACGCTTAACAATCGCCTGGCATGAGACCTAGAAACGAATGATGTTCATACACACCCACACATCGCTGTACACTGGTTATGGGCTTTATTTGGGTCACATTTGTTGGTGTTGTTTGTCTCTTTAATTTGTAATCTAGTCTACAAAGTTTCCATGATCTAATTTTCTTAAAAATACGAACAAATTAAAGGTTTACTATAAACTTTTTGTTTACATTCGATCTAAGGTAAAGAAATTGTTGTTTTGTTCTTTTTTAATGGCAATAAATTACAATTTGTGTCCCGTCCTATCCGACACTCGTTTGTTGGAAGGTGGTGGTTGGTAATGTCGGTGTAAAAATCAAATAGAAAAATTAATTACTCCAACATTTGCCAAACCAACAGCTCCAATGTAGGTCGTAAATATGCGAAAGATATGAGAAATTGAGAGAAACATTCGCATGCAGTCAGGCATCATACAACGGGTAATAGTTTTGTCAGCTGTAGTCATCAAGGCATCCAACCACCATCAGTATGAGACTGACGCAACCTGATGGATTTCGTTTTTAATTTTATTTTCTATTTTAGTGGCGGACAGCTTTATTTGGCTTGACAGCATCATCGCAATTCTTTTATTGGATATGTTTTATGCGATGTAAACAAAATAGCTGAGGTGACTAACAAATTAATTCATGTAAAAATTATTATACTCGCTGTAATTAACAATAAAGATATTTGTTTACATTAAACAATTTTGCATTTAATTTTATCTGTTTTGACCACCAACAGCAGCACAGCAGGCGGTTGAAAAACAGCCTACCAACACAATAGAAGCAAACTGCCATGTACAATGCAGGCGTATGGTGTTAACACAAAAACCATAACATAATTTTAGGCGCTAAAACAATTATTCATAGTCATAGAGTAATGACGTATAGAGTAGCCGATTCTCTCAGTAAATTGATGACATTTGGTGTGTTGCAGATGGGCAGTTGGATATTGGTAAGTATTGCTTTAATAATACCAGATAGAGGCAATAGCTATATACTAACAATAAACTCCAGCCAAAATGTCCAAAATACTTTTAAATTTCACAGTTTTTCATCAAAACGACATGAACAATGTAAATCAAAAAATTTTGCAATTCCACCTGGTGTAAGTCAGTTTACGTTCAATAACTCTCTATCTCACCGACCGCACCACGAATAGTGTGAAAGGAAATTTGAGATGAGAAGAATGGGAGCTCTATATGACATTAGTCTATGTGCATTGAATGAGTGAGTATTCAATTCAATATGTTCAATACCCACCATCTTAAACCCCCAGTGGGAAAAGTCATGGGTAAGAAGGCCTTCTAAAAGGCCTTACTTTGGAATCTCTAGGCATGCCAGTTCCATTCTCTACTCTTTACCAATTAACATAGCGTGACATTGTCATGCAAGGGCTTTCAAGCGCGATACACAAAAGAAGACCTGGTACCATGGTTGTAAATGAAGGCATATTACAATGCCTGGAAGACGAGGTAAATTGTCTTTTAATTGATTTTTTCTCCCATTTTCTTATCTCAATTACGTACGCGAAACACAACCATTTTAAATAAAGTCTTTCATTCAACTAAACACGTGGTCTGGCTTCATTTATTTAGTCTGCATCTCCCTCTCAACTCTTTGATTTTCTTATAACGATTCATGTAAAGTATTTTTTTCTGTTAGCATTTAGACTCATCAACACATCCTACACCATTTCTACTCATATTTAGAGACCTCGAGCAGGCCTGCATAAAGAAGTGAAGTTACATGTCTATAAGCTCATTTAGAACCGGAAGAGAATCACTGGAAGCAGACCGAATGGTAGTAGCGCTTTGGGAAGGTGTGTGGGATCTTTTAGAATTGAAAGCGGAGACCTTCTGGAAGGGGGTTATTTTTGCAGGCCTCGGACTTTTCCCCGCTGGGCGACTAGGCATTTTCAAAATATACCTGCAAATATGCCTTCTAAGGCAGGTTGTTGATAGTCAACTAATCGTTGTCCTAGCAGGTATACATAAAGGTATTCTTTAATATGATTTTCAATTTTAGTATCTGCTTCAGGTCATAGAAATGAAAAAATCAATTAGTGTTTGAACTCACGGGCGATGTGTTAACATCTGTTTGTTACACGGTACCTGTTCGATTTCTATGAATATTCGTACATTAGTAAATGTTATATTGGAAAACAAAAAAAGAATAGTTTTTGTTTTTAAGGCTCTTTTGCTATTGCATTTTCTTTTTTCTTACATCTGCTTTAACATTAGATGTAATATTGTTAAATAAATAAAGCAATATTTAGCTCACTGAAATAATTGTTTTTGTTTTGTCATAAACAGACCGACGACGACCTGCTTGTGTGACTGTTGGCGTACAACTGAATAAAAAGCAACCATAAACAGAGCGACAACAAAAAGGATTGAATAGTATAGACAACTTATTGCACTCTTTTTTTAGCTCTCATGCAGAGAGTCTGAGTAAAAGAGCATAAACGAGTCTAATTCTCTTTATAGAATATTTCAATATAAATGCACCATTTCGACAATGTTATTACATAAAACAATACAAAAAGGCTAAATCTTTCAAGAGGCATCAATGTTTCACATCAAAATTATGAATGGACCAAGTTATGACAAAAAGAGAGTAATACGTTTTGAATCAGTTGCCAGATGTCGCCAGTGATTTTGAGTCATACAATTCGTTCCATTAGTTCTCTATACTATTCACTACTCTTTGGCGATGACGACCTGCTGGTTTGTTCGCTGCCGCTACATCAATACCATCAAACTTATTTTTAGGCAGAGACTATTATTGTACAACAACCACGTATGTGGTGCTAACGCTGTGTGTTGTTTGCATGTGTTCACTTTAGATGTTAACACATTAAAAAAATATTACATTACAAAGTTTAAAGAAAAGGATCACGAAGAACTTAGGGCGTCAATGAATTGTCTCCATCGATTTCGGCCTCTAACAAGTGATTTGTTTGGAGCCATGATAGTCGAGCTTATTTGTGTTCATTTACTTCCATGTATTTGGTGGTCTTCCTGTTCTTCGATACCCTTGCGGGTTCCATTCAAATGTCGCTCTACACGCTGAAAAATTTACCTCCTTTTGTTGTTTGGATGCAAATATAACGTGCTTGTAGCTTGTCGCAAATATAGTATACTTGTGTCCAAACGCAATGTGTTTGCTATTCAATATAACATGTTTGGGACACAATGATTAATTGGTTATAATATATGTATTTGTGACCCAAATTGTGGCTTTGTTTGTTGAAAACTGGAAAAACGTGACAGACAACAAAAAAAAACAAAACGCAGCGGATCTTCAATTCACAAAAACAATGATTGCAAACATGTACATAGTTCCTGCAATATGTTGCTGGGGTCGTTTTTTTTCAGCATGTTATCACCTAAACGTCAACTAATAATAATAAATAATAACTAATAAACTAATTAATAAAAACTAATAATAATAAAATACATAAAGCAATATTTAGCTCACTGAAATAATTGTTTTTTGTCATAAACAGACCGACGGCAAAAGTATTGAATAGTATAGAGAACTTATTGCACTCTTTTCCGCTCTCATGTAGAGAATCTGAGTAAAAGAGCATAAACGACTCTTATTCTCTTTGTAGAAAATTTCAATATAAATGCACCATCTCGACAATGTTATTACATAAAACAATACAAAAAGCATAAATATTTCACAAGGCATCAATGTTTCACACTAAAATTATGAATGAGCAAGAAGGTATGACAAAAAGAGAGTAATACGTTTTGAATCAGTCGTCA
Organism: Phaonia tiefii; assembly: GCA_963931995.1. NCBI lineage: Eukaryota > Metazoa > Arthropoda > Insecta > Diptera > Muscidae > Phaonia > Phaonia tiefii. Next base: position 143,177,044 of record OZ008369.1, read on the forward strand.
GATGTCGCCAGTGCTTTTGAGTCATACAATTCGTTCCATGAGTTCTCTATACTATTCAATACTCGTTGGCGACGACGACCTGCTTGTTTGTTCGCTGCCGCTACATGAATACCATTATACTTATTTTTAGGCAGAGACTATTGTTGTACAACAACCAGATATGTGATGCTAACGCTGTGTGTTGTTTGCATGTGTTCACTTTGATAGATTGCACTACCAACCTCCATATGCGACCAACCCTAATCTCGCAAATTTACTGAGAGAAGTGCTTACTCTAGGTGTCTTTACTCTATTCATTTGTTTGTATAGTATGTAAATATTTATATGTTATCCAAAAATTATTAATCACTATTCAAATTTATAGATTCATCAGAATTTCTGATTATTCGATTAACTGATTAAACACGATATCGATTAATCACATTTTTAATAAATCGATTAATCGAACATTCCTCATTTTTTTGTAAGGTTTTAAAAATTACAGTCATTTAAATACTGCCCCCGCAGTATCAATTTCATATTTATATACATATTGCTCATTTGCGACAAGACCGTTATACTCGTAACCCCAAAAAAACATAGTTTCGAGTAAAGCGACTTTCAAAGTTTCAAGTTGCATAGGATTTTATGCAAAATGGTAGTTCAAAAATTGACTCAGGCCGAACTTAAAAACAATTTTGATATGTGAATCAATTTATTTGGAAGAACTAGACCAGGAGAATATTTTATATTATTCACTTCAAAAAAGAAACATTTTGAGTTATGACGCTCTAGACGCAAATGAGCAATATATATTTTATTTTGCAAAACGATTTGGCTACCGATGCTAGACGCCACATTTCAGTAAAGCGCTATTGATTTTAGATAAAATTGTTTTCAATACTTATAAATTCTGTTTTTCTAGATCGATGCTCTTTAAGGTTAGGTCAACTTTCTTAAGCCCTCCAATTTAGTTGGAGTCAGCATTCCTACCTAAGGCGGATGTTATGTCTTGCACGATGTTGTTGGATATATTGAGTGAAAATTGTTTTTATTTTATATTTGAATCCAAACAAAAACAAAAAGACAGATTTTCAGTGGAAACGTTTCTTGACTCTTGAGCCACGGTATGTCGGTTTTAGTCAACGCTTCTGGTAAATAATTTTTTGTTTATTATAATGTTAACGAATGTTAACGAATGTTAATTGCAAACAATGAAATTCCTCTACAAATGAAGTTATTGTATCTGGGATTCACTTTGGGTGTAAGGAAATTTTGTGGTTTCTTTAGAATAATTTACATGGTGTAGAGTATAAAAATAAATAAACGATGTAGATTATGAAAACAAATCATTTTGACTCTGCATGCCTGAATTGTTCTCTATAAAAGTGACGAACAATTTTTGAAATATTTTGAACACGTTGTGGCATTTGTTCGGCAGCGACGTAAGTAATACGAATATATAACTTTGACTTCCATAGAAAAATTTGTCACCATTTTAATATTAAATTGTAGTAGAACAGTTGATTGATAGTTTTATAATTCGCGAAATAGATAATAGGCGTGTTTTAGTTACACCCTTACTTATATTATCACTTATTTTGTATGGAGAGCTAAACGATATTAATCAGCATTTGAAGTTGCCGCTTCCTTTTCAGATCTACGAGGCTCTAAAGATGCCGGTCTGAAGAAATTTCGAAAAACAGTGTTGGATATAGTCATTGTCAGCACAAAGAAAAGAGGTAGAATATAAACATTTGCAAGAATAACTAGTAGTCATGCGTTAGAACAAGACAAATATATATATTTCCGGTTTAAACAGACACAAAGTTGCCAGTATGAAAAAAGCAGAAAATTAATGTTGAGCATCGTTATTCTGAATTCATAGAAAAGGAGAAGAGTAAACACATATGCAAAACTAACTACAAACCATGCGTTAGAGCAAGACGGATATATATATTAGAATAAATTAGCGATAGTTTAGCGTTTTAGAGTTACTAGCAAACAAGCGATAATCGCTAGCTTGTAAAGAAAACACGCTTGATATTTCATCCATAGCGAATACAAACCGCCGATATATTATTTAGTTGAAAGTTATTTGAAGCTGAATTAGTATGTATTATTCCTGCACAATATCGTCAGGGGTGCTATGATTAGTGTGCACGGCTCCTGTACATGAGAACGTGGTCTGCTTTGGCCACCTAACATTTCATTCGTCGACGGTCACCCCGCCTAGTGGCGGCGAAACTATCCACTAGGAGAGACATACGTATATAATTAGACATGAAAAGGCTTCTCAAGACACAGTTTGAAATCGGTGTAAAACTATAGGTTTCAGTCAGTGGGAGTAAGAATTGAAAGCGCGGAGCTCTCCCCTATCCCTTCATGAGATGTAATGGGCAATGCCCATTGGGTACACATGGTGGAAATTAATTATATGACAATTATAATTTGTAGTTTCATTTGAATTATCTCTACAAATGCAAACTGATAAAAGCTTAAATACCATTGGCAATTGTGCTCATTTTCAAAGCATTTCCTTAATATCTGGCAGTTTTAGGTTTTAAATACTTTATATGCACAGGTTTATGAATTTCGAAGTACTACGAGGCAACACCAATCAAAGCCACAAACCTTTACATATAAAATATTTTAATACCAGAATTGCCAGCAGTCAAAAAAATCAAAATCATTAAAAGCATTCCCAGAGTTCATTACAATTGGTATCCGATTCCACAACCACCTTCTTTTGCAGGAGCAAATGGAAATCAAAGATTATAGAAATACCCCAGATGGTGAAATATAAGTGGCGGTTTTGAAAGTCAAGGGAAATTTTCTAGATGGCGCCGGAATGATGGAAATGGTTAAATTCCCTGGAAGGAGCCAATGGCGCCGGAATGATGGAAATGGTTAAATTCCCTGGAAACGAAAATAATTGGAAAAATTAGTTACCAATGCTTTTGTGACTTCTGTACTGCCAAAAAATAACAATATGCGTTTATTTTTAGTTAATGTATGAGAAGTATGTGTTTCTATTAGCTATATTATATTGTCAAATTCAAACAATAGACTCGAAATAAAAATAATTTTTGAGTGCTTTTTCGTCGTATCCGTGTGAAAAATGGTCGCACATTATATTATCAAATAAAAGCCACAAACCTCTATATATAAAATATTTAAAAACAGAATTTCCAGCAGTCAAAAAAATTCAAAATAACACTGGTTTACAGCCAAAAAATACCAAGAACGCCACATGCCCAGAAAAGTTAATTGGGACCTCCTGAACACGAAAAACGCTGTATTTTTTTCTAAGTACAGTTTTTTAGATAACGGTACTTTTGTGTTTTTCCAACATTTACAACACATTTACCAGCATTTTAAGCGTAATTTGAACAAAATCGGATGAAAGATAACGTTTTTATTAAGGATTTTGTGGAACGACAATATTTTCATTTTCATTGCTCACACACTATATTCGGCGTTAATTCAAAAAATTGCAATTAAAATGACGAGCGACTTGAACTTTGAGGTGTCCTAACTCAGCCATTTCTTATCAGATATATAGACGGAAAGGGCATTCAATTACCTTTCCAAGGATATGCCATTTATCTCGATTGGACTTTTCGGTTGGGCTCCACAAGGGTTTGAGTGGGACCACAAACCGAAAAACACAAAAGTAGCGTTATCTAGAAAACAGTACTTAGAAAAAAATACAGCCTTTTGGTGTTCAGGAGGTCCCAATTAACTTATCTAGGCATGTGGTATTTTTCCAAAGTTATAATTTGTAAAGCAGTATAATTAAAAGCATTCCCATAAGTCATTACAGTTGGCATCTGATTCCACAACCACCTGCTTACGACAGAGCAAATGAAATTTGAACATTTTTTAATTTTCATTGCGAGTAATGGTAATTCTTGTGCATTTGAATTATATTAAGTAATTCAAATTTAAATCCAATACAAATTAAAAAATGCCCACACTGGTAATGGGAAACTATCTATTTTTTAGAGAAATCGAAAAACTCCTGGCATTTTAACAACTAAGGATCATTATCGCTAACAGTCAATATTTTTAAATTTCCTACAAACTGACAGCTAAAACCTTTACTTAGCTTAAGTAACTCAATCGGGGCGATAATGTAGGCGTTGGCAATTTGTAAATGCATTCTTATGGAAGAAGGAAACGACCCGGTGTTGGTCGTCGTTTCTAGCATAGGCCACACAAATTAGAATTATTTTTATTTCTCTGGCGTCAAGATGGCACAATGTTGCCAGCTTAATACAAAAATTGGTATGTCTTGAAAAACGTTTATTTATTTGTCTGACAATTAAAATGAAATATTCTCCACTTGCATGAGTTAATGAGCAAACATCGAGAAGTAAACAAAATTGGGAAATTTTGACGCCAATTGATGCCACCGTTATCGCCCAGATTGTGGTTATAGACCAAATGATACTGTTCTATGTCCGAGAAACCTAATCCACCAAGGTTCTCACATGACTTTGCAACAATTTAATCAATTAAAGTTTTAAAGAGTTTTTTCTTTTTAAATCCAGTTTCTTTTCATATTTATCATTTTCAATAGAAGTCGGTAGTTTTCTCCGTTTCTTCCTTTGGCTCGACACTGAACAACAAAACACATCGTAAAGTGTGTGGATGGTTATTGTGCTTTTGGCAAGGTCTCTCTCTCTCTCTCTCTCCCACCCTCTCTCCGAAGGTATGTGGTATGTGTGCAACACCTCCTAATTCAAAAACAAACCTAAACTGTTAAAGGTCCTTGTAAGAGTAGTCCTGTTTGTTGCCTATTTACAACAAGTAGTATATATTGTTGTCATTTTTTTTTGTTTTCCTCCTTCATATCTCTTTCTATGTAGTGGATTCCGTCGTCTTTAGCTCATAATGCCATTGTTTATCTTGGAATGAAGAACAATAATGAACCAACACACACACCCTCATACACATTTTTAAAGCACACATGTCTATACCCAGCAACGGAAATGCTGAAACATTTACAAAATAGATCACATACAGGCCTTCGTTACTCCTTCTCGATTAATATCAATTCGATACACATTCTCATTTCGCTTCGTAAAGGATACGATTCTAAAAGATCCGATATACATTCAAAATGCTTGTACTTAAGCACCCAGCAAAAAAAGAGTATACCAAGAAGTAGAATTTGCACCACAACTACTTGGTAAGATGTAGTGCTACTTTAGGTGCAGAAGTACTTCTTTTAATATGACGTTGTCCAACGCAGCACTACTTGACTGTTTGGAAGAGCAGTTTATGCTAACATTTTTCTGCTACATTTCGTCCGCAAACGAGCAACCAAAACTATTATTTCAACAATTTTTAAATTTCTTGTCATTTGAATCTTGGCAATAAGTTATAACTTTAAGCTACAACTTTAGGTCTTAACTTTTTAACCTTTTATATAACTAATTATTTTATTAATTGACCTGCTATTAGTACTCCAAATGCTTCTGTCGACGGGTGAAAAAGAAAGGAAATGAAAAGCAATTTGAAAGAAAGTAAATACAAATTAAAAACAAGTAATATATTTAGGCATCTTTGCCCTTCTCCACTATCCCTTTAGCTCTTTACTAAATTTGCATCATAATGGATGTGATGCAAAAGTAGATTTTTCGGATTTGTTTTTGATCAGAATCAAAATTGCATTAAATATGCGCATAATGTTGCAGAAGATGTACAAAAATAATAACTTCTACTAGAACTACTTCATTTTATTTTTGCTGGGCAGGCCTGTTGCCTGGCCTACGGTAAAATGGATACTCATAGACATGCATACAAATCTCCATTCTTTAAGAAGGCCAGTTGCCTGACCTGCTTGTAAAAGACAGAATAGATGTTCATAGGCATGCACACTCTTCTCTTCTATAAACAGCCCCTTTGGCAGGCCTGGTAGTGGCAGCCAGACTGGATGATCATAGGTATGCAAATTTCCCATATTTAAGCAGGGCAGCTAAAGAAATACAAAGAAGGCGCTGTTGTTCACGAAACACTTCCCTTCTCCAAACAGAACCTTTGGCAGAATGGATGCTCATATGCATTCACATTTCCCTTCTTTATGAAGGCCTGTTAAATCAAAGCGAAACAGACGCTATTGTTCATGACAGTCTGTCTATTCACTTGTCAGCAATTTGTCATTGCAAAATCATAAAATTCAGAAGCCGGAGAATATGTAAAACGCCAGACTGTAAGTACGTAGGCCAGACTGTAAGTACGTTTAAAAAAAAACGTTGGTAATATTAAGATAATAATTTAGTTAGTTGACTGCATAAAAATATCTGAACATTATAAATATGCAAATAATTCGCATTTATTAATTATTTTTGCTTAAGTCTTTCTAAAAATTTGGTTTCGCAGGCCCCCTAGCAGGCCTTGATTGCAGTCTTCTTAGGACACCTTAAGTTAGAAGGCCTACCGGAAGACCAGCAAGGGAATGCCTTCTATGACGCTTTTTCTCTGCAGGCCAGCTAGAAGTCCTGCCTAGAGGGAAGTAAAGGCATATTCTTAACACAGGGGTTTCGAAATCAAGATTGCATTTATAGGGCTGACCTGCTGACAGCGTTGGCAGGCCTGCTTGAAGGCATTCAAAGTCCCTCATTTTACTGCTGGGTATGTATTTGTTCGACATGTGTATGTGTGATTCTTTATATTTTTCCTTTTTTATCTTCTACATTCATTGTTGTTTGTTTTCAAGTTATACTTGTTAGTTTAATAGCGTCATTGAGTGTAAAATGAGCTGTCATCGCACTCATGTCATTATTTATTGTGTCACACTTTGATCTTTTAATTTTCCCTTTTGCCGGTTACAAAAAAAAAACAAAGCGGAATAATGTTAAATAAGGAAAATAACTAAATGTAATTGAATGTCATTTTGCATTGGAGGAAACGGAAAAATTGTGACACTTTATGGGAAAAGTTATTACGGGTCGACTTGGGTTCATGAGTGCATTGATTGAATCGAACTTCAAATCGAATTTAATTGCACTTAATTGTACAATGCTTGCACGTAACAGAGACGATCCAGATATATTACTCCGGACATAAATTTAATATATATTAAATATATTTATATTAATTATAAATATTTATATTAAATATATATGTATTAATATATTTAATCTCAATTAACCGTGCATGGGCAAAATCTTGTCTTTAAACAAATAAATAAATATTTTTCCATTACATTCCTTGAATGGATACGGGAGAGCTTGTCACAATCACTGAGCTAGGTGCTTTCCAGTTTTTCACTCATTTATTGGGACCTACACTTTCTCACTGGTTCCGAACGGTTTTTTTAGAAACCATTACATGGCTTATTACTCGATAGTGTCACCGTCACTAAGCGAGGTGGACGTCGTCGAAAGAAGTGTAAGGTGGTCAGAGCAGGGATCGAATCCACGTTCTCTCGCACAATACCACAAAACAAAAAAATCTGGTATTTAGACATTATTAACTAAATAGTTGACAGGAATATAGACTATAAACAAAAACGATGAACTTGTTGTCAAAATTTCTCTGCACTCAAATGCCAACAAACACAACGAGTGACACCCTAGTCATTCTCTGTGCTCTCTCTTACTCTCTTCATTGAATATTTCAATATGCGAGCAGCTTTTTGATAGTGTTATTGTATATAACTATACAAATTCCAACCATGTTGAAGTACAATTACATAAACTATTCAAAAAGTATGAAATAATCAAGATATGACGCGTGAGAGAAATGCCTTTGAGTGAATTTCTAGCTCTTTTTGGTTCTCTTTTACCAGGGTTGCCAAATTGCGCACATCTTCTGGTCGTCTAATTCTAGATCGTCTTTGCTATAAATTCAAATCCAAAGCTCGTTACGTTACGTTACGTGATGTCCGTAACGTTAATGCCTTGTTAGATTTTGTCAATCAATGTTAACTTAAATAACATTTGAAATCATTGAAAAAACTATGTAAGACCAGAAGCGGATACCTAATTGATGCGTCTCTGAAACCCAGACCGGGTTGTTTGACATCATAATGAACACTTGTGTGACCGATTAAAATGATGCCAAAACTTGTCAAGAATCCGAGATACGTAATATGCATTATTGGAATAAGCGCATTTCTTCAAATTGAAAACAGATCTGCCTCAACTACATTTTGCTTTCATATTGCTACGAGAAATGCTTGACATGTTTGGAATAACTAACATGTATTCCAAAATATCCTTAGAATGTTCACAAATATCTGTGGTGGATATTGTACCTAAAATGTGATGTAGACAAAGATGATAGAAATATCATAGATGGTGTATTCTATTACACTGTGTGTAATTTTTTAAGTCATGGAAATATAACCATATACGGACACCACTATGTGATAAAATACCCAAAAAAAAAGACCCGTGTCTCCCAGTTTTGCCCATAGTCATGCACTTTTTTTATGGGCGCCCAAAGATTTGGGGCCTCAGTGTCATTTTTGCAAAAAAGTGATCATTTTGTCAGGCTCATATCTTGACCAGAAGCTCAGCGGCATTGTTAAGCCGGGAAATTGTAGATCTAACTTCGCTTTGACTAGGAGGGCAGTAGTCGACGCCATCGTCCTATATGTATTGAAATATCCAGGGACAAGTAAAGCAGAGAAGTGATCTCTCCATATTCCCAATATACGAGTACTCTGCATATTCACGACAAGATTCCCGTCCTTATCTCTACACGCAAAGAAAAAACTCGTTCCTCCAAATCTCAGATAACTGAAGTTCGTTTGGGGACTGTAGTTGGGGGAAACGAACTTCTGTTAAGGCAAATATGTCATTTCGTTTGGGAGAACCGAAAAATGTTTGCAAAAAACGATTTCTGAAAAATATAAGTTGAAAAAAAAACGTTTGCAAGGAACGAAAAACGGTTCCGCCAACTGTTGTTTCAGTTACAGCAACCGAGTTCTAGTTACTCCAAAAAAAAGAAACGTTTGCGAGAACTGAAGAACGTAAACGAGTTGTGAAAAAATAGAGCTGAAAAACTTTTGCGAGAAACGAAACGAAAACTGTTCTTTCGGTTACAACAACCGAGTTGTAGTTACTCTAAACTAAGAAAAGTTTGCGAGAATTGAAAGTCTTTTACAGTAAACGAGTTATGAAAAACTAGAGCTGAAAAAACGTTTGCGAGAAACATTATTTGTGCATGAAAACTTTTCTTTACGGCTTCCATAAGCTCTTTGTTGTATAAATTTCTAAGTTTTATGATTTTGGTTTTACCCATAAAGTTTGTTTCCAAAAAGTTGGAATTTTTGTCTATTTATTCACTGTCTACTTCCACGCCTGTCTCGCGTTGCATTCAAATACCAACTAAAAGCGCAGCAAACTACAACGCGTCAATCCAAGATATATTGACAAGGTAGAAGCATTAGAGTGTGTGATCACTTTTATGTATATGCGTGAGTGTGTATGCCAAACGAGTGGATAAGACTGTGTATACAATCGACAGAATGATCGTAATCTGTGCTCTCATTAGAAAAATGGCTAATTTCAGTTATCGCAAACGTTTTTTAAATTTGCGGCAAATGTAATATTGTACGCGTTTGATGCAAACGAAAAATTGTTTGCAACAACATGATACACATTTGCGATATACGAGTTTATTTGGGAGAACTACATGAATGGTTGCGATTAATAAATTAATACAAATCAATCACAGTATTGTTGAGGCAACCGAGCAATAAACTTTTTTTTTCTTTGCGTGTATATAAGAGGACGATGGCCGTTGCTTTTACTTTGTGCTTTTCAGAAGGATTTACGGCCTCATTCTTCCTTCTGAAAGATTTAATTTGCTCACTCTCGCGCTTACCGTTCTTTCCTCTTCTTAAATAAACGGGTTTACTTATATCCCCTTCCGATGAAAACTGACTGAAGCATTGCCATACGTGCCACGTTGTTTTCATCACTTGCCATGCGACGCTCTCCATCGTACCATGGTTTGTCTTTAAGCGGTTTTTCATAACCAAGTACGGTCAGTGCAGCAGTTTCGATAGAGTGGAAAATGTTCTCCACTGCTCTCCAGGATCATGAAGCGGAGGTGTGTTCCTCGCCAGTATCTGAGTGAGCTTCTCTAGAAAGGCCGTGGTTATCTCTGGTAACGGCAGCTTTCCAATGTCCAGCTTTCAATATATCTGGTTTCATACGACTTTCGTTCTGCTTATACTTGTGCGATTTTTTGCTGCAGAGATCCGAGTCGATATTAGCTCCTCGAATCACACGTACGTCCATAACAATAGCAATCTGGAACTGAGATATCATTTTCCGGCAAACAGTTTTTAGACTGATTGTAGATGGCAAAAAAAATTATACTAGTATTTTCGGGGTTAACAGTTTTAAAACTGGATTGAAAATAATGAAATTCGAAATGTAAGAACCAATATAGCGACGAAAATCTCTGAAAGGTGTCCGATCCGTGAATAGATTTGTATGGAGATTAGTTTGAATCCCTGAATCGATTTCGATACTTTAAATTCGATACTTTCGATACTTTAAATTCTAAAGGGGCCCTTAGACCTGTCGATAAGTTGCAGGACTTCAAGTTGACATCAACTTCAATTTTTTCTAATCAACTTTGATTTTGCCTTACGTGCTCAAGCAAGTTGAGGCAACTTCATATTCTTGTCAGACGTCGAAATGAAAGGTGATGAGCGCGCTACGAAAATATCAGAATTTTTAATATTATATTCTTTTAATATTATATTCTTTGAATATCATATTCTTTGAATATTATATCATGAACATCATTTATTAAGTTTATAATTTTTCGTTAATTTTTGGTTAATGTATGAGAAATTCATACTACACGCTTACAAGTCATGAACATTTTTCTAATTGAAAAATGGTTAGTTTTTGTTGGAAATAATAGACAATTCAGTTCAACACACACTCACTGGCATGACTAGTTTCGAACTCCGTGAGTTGTTCATCATATGCCTAACTACTGTGCCTGAATTGATACCATCGGTTGATCATCAATCGTATATACACAAACTCAATTCTGCAATTCACATGTGCGAATTAGTATCGATCGAAGATCCCTAAGTATCAACATCACTGAAATGCCTATAATTCAAACAACAAGAACAGACAGAATTTTTCCACCATGTTCTTCTTTTCCTCATGCGTTCTCGCATTGTTGGTGAGTGAGGTGAGTTTTAATCTATTTATTATTTATTTTGTGGTTTATTTATTTGGATTTTGCCGATAATGTTGCCTCATATACGTTTGTTTCTCTTCGAAATGCGTATGAAAGTTGCTGCAATTTCCCCTTAAAAAACCCCGTTTCCCATTACATCCTATGAAGGGATTGGATAGAGCTTCTCACAACCAGTGAGCTGTGCGCTTTCTAATTTGTCACTCACTGATTGGGACCTACAGTTTAACACCGTTTCCGAACGGTATTTTGAAAATCTTTTTCATGGCTAAGTACTCGATAGTGTCGCCATCACTAAGCGAGGTGGCCGTCGTCGAAGGAAATGTAAGGTGGTCAGAGCGGGGGTCGAACTTAAGTTCTTATGCACTAGAGCCACACACACACACTAGCCATTGTACCACCGACGGCCACTGCTACTTCTCCTTACTGATGGATAAGTTGACATCAACTTCAAAAAATAAAAATCGCTTTGATTTTACCTAAACTAGATTGTTCACACCACCAACTTCATCTTACACCATGGATAAGTTGATGTCAACTTCAAGTTGCTGCAATTTATCGACAGGTCTAAGGGCCCCTTTAGGCAAGCTTAAATTACTTTTCGGACTCTGTGCAAAAGCTTTAATTGTAGTGATAACAAAAAAAAAATACAAGACGGAAAATATATAAATTATTCCAACTTTTTTTGGGCAACCCTGGGCATTTTTGCATTATGTTTTTTTTTTACGACAACACAAAAAAAATATGTATTGAATAATAAAATGTATTCACGGAAATGCCTGCAGTAACTTCATTTATGAAAATTTAAGAATTTTAAATTTTATTACTTCAATCTACATACACTGGAAGAAAATCGTTACATCAAAACGATGATAAATGTTAATCAATTGTTCTTCATTGAATTGATGAGAAATTCCGTCAAATTAATAAAATGGTTGTTCAGTTTGAAGATTGTGCGTTTCTTCACCTCTTTCAGCTTCATTGAATTGAAGATCTTTTTTTACAACTATCTTCATCATTGGAGTTTAGAAGTAATTAATGGGATCGATTCAAAACATGGACGTAATATTGAAAAAATAAAGAGAAAAAGAAAAACGCTAGTAGAAAATTGAAAATAAATACATAATAGCAAATAGTAGTGCAATGAACAGAAGACAATATCCACGCTATGAGCATTTTCTGTGATCTCTTATACCCTGTTCTTGTGAATTTTTACAATGAAACCCAAAGAGTGTAGCTACACATTAGCAAACAATACATCAATATGAAGACCAATTTACATCAAATGGAAAAACTTACATCAAATTGATGACAACCTTACATCTAATAAATGACAAATGTACAACAAATTCACATCAAAATGGTGAAAAATGTATTTCAACTTGATGCGAAACTTACATCAAATTGAAGAAAAAATTACATTAACTTGATGTAAAGTTTTCGTTGAATTAACATAAACTATTGATGAAACATTGATGAAAGTTTGATGAAATGTTCTTCATCACTTCAATGAAGTGTGTCGTAGGTTGCAAAATGAGGAACTGTGTCATCAAATTGATGAAGGAATTCATAAATTTGATGAAGTCCTTTCTTTCAGTGTACTGATATATCCAAAGTACTCTATCGGTACAAGGTATATTGGACGAAAATCATGTTGTGGATTTATCTTCATTTATGACCGATTTTGTTAGTTTTACATGGTGCTATATGAGAGTTCATCTGGTGCGATTTAGTCGGGAGGTGCGTATGGTTTAAATGATTCACCCATTATATCATTTGCATTATCGGAATAAATTGGTTTATGCTTCACATTAAAACAGAAATAACTGCCCCAGTCATAAGTTTGCTGGCAATGTTTGAAGCAACAGCACAAACATATTTATAATTGCAAGTTAATTAACTCTTTGGGTTATCGTTTATCTCGCATCTTATTGTTGTTATAACCCACGAAAATCCAGACAATCGCAGACATCACCTTCTTAACTACATTCTTATCAAATAATTTCATCAATTGTGTTGCCACAAAACGGTACAACCGCACTCGGTATTTGGTATCTCATATCGTATCGTTTTGAATCGAAACGGGAATGTTTATCATTCGTATTTGTTGTTTTACCAAATTACACGTTTCGCATGAGACGAGGAAAAGACAGGGCGGCGCGGTAGCATTTGTGGTATGAATTTCAGTTAAAGTGACGCCATTTTGGCCAAAATTGTTATCACTTTGATTGCGAACACAGTTGATGGGAGAACAAGTGCGGAGGGAGGGTGGGAACAACGAACGGATGTTAAAATAAACAAATAAAATGAAAATGAACGTAATAGCAACAGCAACGCACACAAACAAGCGCGCACAATCATTAAAACGTAGACAATAAATACCACAGATGTATGTGTGTATACAAAGTGTGAATATTAGAATGGCTCAGATTTTGTCTTTCCTGGCGACGTAATTGTTGGATACGCAATGCAGGACTCAGACAGATAAGGTCATACATAGCGAACTCTTCTACAGAAGGCTCCTTGCCAAGGTATTGATTTTTACGTGGTTTTATCGATCACATTGGGAATCCCTAAACGTTGCGAAATAAGAATTTTTCTCATACATTACAATTCAAAACTACACGCAAAGAAAACACTCGTTCCTCCCAAACGAAATCTCAGACAATTGAAGTTCGTTTGGGGACTGTAGTTGGGAGAAACGAACTTCTGTTTAGCCATACATGTCATTTCGGAGAACCGAAAAATGTTTGGTGTAAACGAGTTATGGAAAATATAAACTGAAAAAACGTTTGTGAGAAACGAAAAACGGTTCCGCCAACTTTTGTTTCGGTTAGTTACTCCAAAATAAAAAAAAAACGTTTACGAGAACTGAAAAACGTTTGCAGTAAACGAGTTGTAAAATATTAGAGCTGAAAAGACGTTTGCAAGTTTGTTTAAAAAAAGATTTTTCACTGTCTAGCAAACGAGTTATGAAAAATATAAGCTGAAAAAAACGTTTGCGAGAAACGAAAACGATTCCGCCAACTTTTGTTTCGGTTACAGGAACAGAGCTCTAGTTACTCCAAAATAAAAAAAATGTTTGCGGGAACTGAAAAACGTTTGCAGTAAATGAGTTATGAAAAATTAGAGCGTGTGCGAGAAACATTACTTGTGCATTAAAACTTTCATTTATGGTTTCCATAAGCTCTTTTTTGTTTAAATTTCCAACTTTTATGATTTTGGTTTTACCCATAAAATTTGTTTTGAAAAAAGATTTTTCACTGTCTACTTACACGTCTGTCTCGCCTTGCATTCAAATAACAACTAAAAGCGCAGCAAACTACAACTCGTCAATTGTCCATCCAAGATATGTTGACAAGGTAGAAGCATTAGAATGTGTGATCACTTTTATGTGTATGCGTGAGTGTCTATGCCAAACGAGTGGGTAAGACTGTGTATACAGTCGACAGAATGAGAGAATCTTCGTAATCTGTGCTCTCATTAGAAAAATGGCTAATTTCAGTTATCGCAAACGTTTTTTTAAATTTGCGGCAAATGTAATTTTGTATGCGTTTGATGCAAACGAGAAATTGTTTGCAACAACATGATACACATTTGCGATATACGAGTTTATTTGGGAGAACTACATGAATTGTTGCGATTAATAAATTAATACAAACCAATCAAAGTAGGTTGCGGCAACCGAGCAATAAACGTTTTTTTTTCTTCCGTGTAGCAAAAATAGGGTCATTACCAAAAAATAGGATAAAGACAGATTAGATTCCTGAGATGCAAAATAATATGAGGGGTGCCATTTATAGTTATATGTGGCCTAGGCAAAGTTTAGTGTTGCCAAGTGGCATCACTGGCAACACCATTGGAAAGTGCGGCATTTTTCAGCTTAACGGTACTCAAAATGTGTTGAGTTGAGAACATTATTTCTGGTTTTATGTTAGTGACTCGAAAAATGCATCTCAGTCAAAAACTGGTATTAACTCGTGAAAATTTTCATGCGTTAATTTTTGGGCCGATTTTCGCCTTAGGAAGCATTTCATGTAGTTCGTCCAAGATCGGCTGTTGTGACAGAAAACATCGATACTTTACGTGAACTGGGCAACATTGGGCATATCTTCCACTCCCATACATTCAATACTGCTTGAACATTTGACTGTAAAAATTGTGCTCGCGGTTGATAACGAATAATTACTCAATCCCTTAAAAAAAAGGCTGTTGTCCAGTGCCACGACTAAATTTAGTCACTACAATTGAAATTCAGTTGAAGCAAAATTCAGTCGTTCACACACAAAAGAAAATATTATCAATTCCCTTATTTCAAAGCCAATGTTACTGCGTAATTACAGGTGTGAATGGTTCATATTCTACCCACATTACATCTTAGCCACATGAGAAAAAAATCAAAAACGGGCCCTCATATAACGGTAGTAGTAATTTTGTCAATAATAATGGAGGAAAATTTACACACACGAGTACATTCAGAGAACTAATGGTTTGAAAAGTGATTGTAGCAACCGTAAAATCGGCTGTGCCACCTACTTTTAATAGAGGTTGTCACGACTGAATTTAGTCCCCACAACTGAAATTCGGTTGTAGCAACTTCGTGTCATAATGGATTCGGTTGTGACATCTGAATCTTCAACTAAATTCGTTGTCAACTAAATTTTCAATAGTTTCGAATTTGGTACCAATTTCGGTTGTAGCAACTGAATATGGCATGAATTCAAGAAAAAACAACCGAATTTAGCATCAATTCGGGTGCAACTATACCTGCCTTAAGTCGGTTGCAACGACCGAATTGGTATCAGTTCGGTTGCTGTAACCGAATTTCTCATAAATCCTGTTGGGACAACCGAATTCGTTTTCAATTCGGCTTCGACAACATAATTCTATATACTTATTTCAAACCTGACGTTTATAATTTTAAAATCAAAAAATCTTAAACAATCGGTTGTGGCCACCTCTAATTCGGCTGTGATAACCTCTAATTCTGCTGCGACAACTTCTATTTCAGCTGTAATAACCTTTAGATCGGATGTGACAATTTCTAATTCGGTTGTGACCACCTCTAATTGGGATGTGACAACCTCTAATTCGGTTGTGACCACATTTAATTCGGATGTGAATAAATAAATAAATGGTTTCCCATTACATCCCATGAAGGGACAGGGGAGAGCTTCTCACAAGCACTGAGCTGTGCGCTTTTTCAGTTTTTACTCACTGATTGGGACCTACAGTTTTACACCGATTTCGAACGGAATTTTTGGGAAACTTTTTCATAGCTAACTACTCGATAGTGTCGCCGTCACTATGCGAGGTGACCGCCGCCGAAATAAATTTAGGGTGGTCAGAGCAGGCTTCGAACCCAGGATCTCATGTACAAGAGGCGCGCACACTAACCATTGCACCACCGATGGCCACATGTGACAACCTCTAAGTCGACTTGATAACCCCTAATTCGGCTGTAGTTACCTCTAGTTCGGATGAGCCATCTTCTAATTCGGTTGTGACCAGATTCGTGGGAGACAACCTAAAATTCGACTGTGCCAACCTCTAATGCGGTTAACGCAACCTCTAATTCGGCTGTAATGACCTCTAGGGTGGTTGTGACAACCTCTAATGCGATTGATGCCATCTCTGATTCGACTGCCTCAACCGAATTTTTCGGCGAGTGTATACAAATTATAAACTAGTAGCACTCATTCACTAGACACACATACGCTAAGCAAAAGTGTACGTCTTCTTCAACATCCCACCAACATTGTATGGTTTGTTAATGAAAACATTTTACGTGTAGTGTATTGGCCGACATGTGTACGTAATAATCCGCAGCTAAATGCCGGTCATTGTAAACATTATTACCAATGTAAACGATTACGTGATATTCAT
Source organism: Phaonia tiefii (assembly GCA_963931995.1). Classification (NCBI taxonomy): domain Eukaryota; kingdom Metazoa; phylum Arthropoda; class Insecta; order Diptera; family Muscidae; genus Phaonia; species Phaonia tiefii. The sequence continues at coordinate 143,194,099 of OZ008369.1, forward strand.
CAGGACATGTGGAAATTTGGAGACCCCATAAGAAGCAAATATCTAGTGAATATGGGAAGATTCGAATTTAAAAGGGGAAAAAACTATATGGGCAAAAATTTAAATATTTTTAGTTTTTAACAAATTTCTAACAACTCATAGATCTTTATAAATATCTTTCACTGTTCTCAAGGGTGGCAAAAGTTAAAACGGTTTAAGTTGAAAATTAAAAAAAAAATCTGTCAAAAATTTTTGTTTCATTTTTGGATATACTGAGATACACGGAATGATATATTTGTTTAATGTAGATTAAAAAAATTAGAAGATGTCTATAAAATTAGAAAAATACTCAAATGTACCATCATATGTCGAAACGATTTATCAAATTTTAAGAAAAAAATCTACTCCTTTATTGAAATATTCAATGAAAAGAGTAAGGGAGACACTTTATTTCTCTCCTACATTATCTACAAAATGTGGCCGCCGGTGGTGCAAGGGGTAGTGTGCGCGACTCTTGTACTTGAGATCCTGGGTTCGATCCCTGCTCTGACCACCTTAAATTGACGGCGACACTATCGAGTATATAGCCATGATAAAGCTTCTCAAAATACCGTTCGGAATCGGTGTAAAATTGTAGGTCCCAATCAGTGAGTGAAAACTGGAAAGCGCACAGCTCAGTGATTGTGAGAAGTTCTCCCCGGTCCCTTCATGGGATGTAATGGGAAACCATTTATTTATTTTTATTCATTATCTACAATCCACTTAAGAGTTCTTTGTGTTCTGCAATTGGAGGATCCAGTCAACCCCGTCTGGGACGAGACTACGACCGAACCTGGGACTGTTCGTAAATGCATCACTGATCTGTATCAGACAAAGAGGATGAATAAAGGCAGAGAAGAAAAAGTGCGCAATTTGGCAACTCTCGTAGAAGAGAGTCAAAAAGTCGACGCGATTCACTCAAACTCATTTCTCTCTCGCGTCATAACTTGATTATTTCAGTCTTTTTACATACTTTATGTATTTTTATTTAGACATGGTTGGAATTTCTGTAGTTGAATATCATCATTAAAAAAACTGTTCGTGTATTGAAATATTCAACGAAAAAAGTAATAGAGAGAGCAGAGACCAATGGTTTTCTTTGTTGGCATTCCACTCCGTGAGTAAATTTTCTTCTCTACCGTAGTTGTTTTAGATCCTCGTTATGTTTAAAGTTGTTATTTCCTTTAAGGCTATAAGAGATCATGTTTTCTCCTTTCTTCAGCATCTTTGCATCTGATGCGCAGCACATTCGTAAATGCAAAATCTGTCGTCAAATTGACAGCTAATATATATTTGACGCTGGTTGCATCGGACAAAATTACGCGTATATCCAGCCATAGAGCAGCGTACTACAGCAACTCGAACTCGATACAATTGCCGCCTAGCTCGATGACCACAGGAGAACGCAAAACGGCTAATGGAAACTCTTATCGATTATTCTATGATAGAGTAGTGCACACTAGCTATTGCACCACCGACGTACCGATTTTATTTTAGCCACTAGTACTCCCGATCTTGGAAAATAGTGCTATCAGTTTTTCTTCGAATTGCCATAGTCATACAAATTTTAAAATTATTCGTTTATTTAATATTTTTCAGGGTAGTTTTAAAATCCAGGTCATGACTTCCGCCGCTGAGTGGTTCAAACTAAAAAGATTGAACATTTACATACACAAGGAAAAAATAATCAGAATAAATAATCTTGAATAAATTTGTAAATAATCAGAGAAATTAAAAACATATCTACAAAATGTAAAAACCCGCAATGAATACCGCCAATGTTCTTAAAATCGAATGCGGATCTGTTTCGTCCCGAACCGGGTTCGAACTTGTTACGAGTCCGTAAAAATATATAAAAGCGAATCAGTGAAATTGAGATTTGGTGGCTCCGGTTCGAATACGTTACGGGTCTGTAAAAACATAGAAAAATGCATCCGTGCAATTTCGATTTGGCGAATCCATTTCGAACCCGTTACGAGTCCTTAAAATCATAGAAAAGTGAATCGGTAAAAATATAGAAAAGTGAAATTGCGATTTGGCGAATCAGTATCGACCCCGTTACGACTCCGTAAAAACTTAAACTGGCGAATTAGTGAAATTTCGATTTGAAAAATTCGTTTCGGACCCGTTATGAGTCCATAAAGACATAAAAAGGCGAATCAGTAAAATTGCGATTTGGCGAACCTGTTTACAACCCGGTACGACTCGTACGTAAAAACATAGAAAACTGAATCAGAAAAATTTCGATTTGGCGACTCCGATTAGAGCCCGTTACGAGTCCGTAAAAACATAAAAAGTCGAATGAGTGAAATTTCGATTTGAAAAATTCGTTTCGAACCCGTTAAGACATAGAAAAGTGAATCAGTAAAGTTGCGATTTGGCGAATCCACTTCGAATCCGTTACAAGTCCGTAAAAACATAAAAAGGAGATTCAGTAAAATTTCAATTTGAAAAATTCGCTTCGAACCCGTTACGAGTTCGTAAAAACATAAAATGCGAAATGCGAGTTTGGGGAAACAAATTTGAAATTGCAAACATCTCGTGAAGGAACCAAGCTCTTACTGCGGTCAACGCATGCCCAAGTCCACGCCCCTCCTCCCCTCACTACTATTGGGCGTCAGATATTTTTACCTAAAAAATGTAATGTCGAATATGGATATCTGAGTTGCTAAAACCAAAAAAAAAAATTTTAAAAATTGGCTGACAACGAAAATTAGAACGAATCCGTTTCGAATCCGCAAAAAAATTATAAAAGTGAAATTTTAGTTGCAAAAAAAACCAACCCGAAACGGATTCGAAAGAAGTAGAAAAAACGGTCTGGCATTTCGAGAGGAATTTCATATGCAAACGGATTCGTTATGTTTCCGTAACTGATGTCCATTTTGTACAAAATGTACGCAGAAGCGAGTCCGTCTTGAATTCCTAAACAGAATCTTATGGCACACTGGTTTAGTCCTATTTTTATTTTGGCGTTTTTACCTATTTCAGAGACGTTTGCAAGATGTCGGATATGAAAAAAAATTAATTAATTACAAATAGACATTTGTCAAGAGTTTTACTTAGATTTTTACTTCAAAAATCGCCAAATATGAAGATGCGCTAGAATACAAAAATTACATTGAAACTTGGAAACAGAACAGCCAATCGCAAAATAATGTAGTTCTTGACCTCTGACAGAGGCATCTACTAATACATGGCTGCAACAGAGCACCAACAGTTATGTTTTTGTTTGAAATCGCTAAAATGTAGATGTCGCTAAAATATAGACGTCGGTAAAATACAAATATGTTTATAACGTGAGAACGAAGCATTTGTTTCCCATAGCAAAATTAGAAAAATAAATAATTAAAAGTCTAATATTTCAAACAGTGTTGTCTCTCATGAGGATGAGGTCTAGCATAGAGCAATAGATAAAAGTCTGCCTCCCTATTAGGTAATTCTATTAGGTAATTTCATCAAGTTCGAGTTGCTGTTGTATATTTCTCTTTGGTTGGACATAAAACGGACAGATATAAAAGGTAATGCGTATTTTCGTTCGATGCAACCAATGTAAAACAGAATTTATCTGTCACTAGCAGCAATCAAACACTATTTAAACCATTGATCAATAGATAAGAGTCGCCATCCCTCTCTTTAAGGTCTCTCTTTGATGACGAGGTAGTTGGTAATTTTATTGAGTTGGAGTTGCTATTGTTTGTTACCCACTGGCATAAAATCGACAGAAATAAAAGGGCATGCGTATTTTAGTTCGATGCAAACAATATAAAACAGAAGTTATCTGTCACTAGCAGCAATCACACACTATTTAAACCATTGATCAATAGATAAGAGTCGCCATCCCTCTCTTTAAGGTCTCTCTTTGATGACGAGGTAGTTGGTAATTTTATTGAGTTGGAGTTACTATTGTTTGTTACCCACTGGCATAAAATCGACAGAAATAAAAGGGCATGCGTATTTTAGTTCGATGCAAACAATATAAAACAGAAGTTATCTGTCACTAGCAGCAATCACACACTATTTAAACCATTGATCAATAGATAAGAGTCGCCATCCCTCTCTTTAAGGTCTCTCTTTGATGACGAGTTAGTTGGTAATTTTATTGAGTTGGAGTTGCTATTGTTTGTTACCCCCTGGCATAAAATGGACAGAAATAGAAGGGAATGCGTATTTTAGTTCGATGCAACCAATATAAAACAGAATTTAGCTGCCACTAGCATCAATCAAAGACTATTTAAACCATAGAACAATAGATAAGAATCGCCATCCGTCTCTTTAAGTTATCTCTTTGACGATGAGGTAGTAGGTCATTTTATCGAGTTGCAGTTGCTATTGTTGGTTACCCACTGGCATAAAATCGACAGAAATAAAAGGGAATGCGTATTTTAGTTCGATGCAACCAATATAAAACAGAATTTAGCTGCCACTAGCATCAATCAAAGCCTATTTAAACCATAGAACAATAGATAAGAATCGCCATCCGTCTCTTTAAGTTATCTCTTTGACGACGAGGTAGTAGGTCATTTTATCGAGTTGCAGTTGCTATTGTTTGTTACCCATGGTCATAAAACCGACAGAGATAAAATGGAATGAGCATTTTCGTTCGATGCAACCAACTTGAAACATAATTTAGACGTCATTAGTATCAATTAAACACTATTTAAACTTTGTTTATCGCTCTTTCACCTATCAACTCTGTTTTCTATCAATTTTCAACGTCATAGTCGATCAACTGTGGCATTGATATCCCGTGAATCTACTAGCGCATATCCAATCAAAGCCATCACAAGTCTTTAAATCTATTGCATTCGTGTTTCCACATTGCATACAAAATGCAAATATAGGACATCCAATAGTCAACCTCCATACATGCAGTATTTACGCGGTCATTGTGAGTCATCTGATCATTAAACGCAATAAATACAAATGACTGTTTCATAATATTCCAACAATTGAAATCGACCAATATGCACGTGCCATCGTAATATGTGGACAGTAATATCCGAACGGCGATACATAAATCCCGCCAAACCATCCAACCACCCACCCATCCGTCTATTATTACTCGCACAAATTCCATCTATATATGCAAATTTCATTGCATACAAACAGGATGGTTATCGAAGAAGTCTATTGTATGCATGGCAGGAATAACGACAGCGTATTAACTGTACGGAATTATGTTTGCGTATGACTTCTCCCGCTTTTATTGAGCGCAGTGTGTACGATAAACAGCGAATCGTAAATGTAAACAAGATTCTTTGACGCAGTACTCGCACAATCAATACGAGTATCCATTGAAAAGACCACGGTCATTTCATCCATGTCGTACACTTGCCGGGTGTTCAATAATCCCCTCAAGAATCCAATGTTCTTAAAATGGAGTATTATTATTTAACAATGGATACACTTAGAGGAAAGGGGACATGAAAAGCAAAACTCTTATCAGGATATTAAAACAAAATAAAAGATACATTTGTACAAATGTAATGACTTCTACATATACCCTCCCACTCGTGGTTTCTTCACTGGACAATCGCACAAGGCAGAAGTTACTCGTACTCGTATATGCAATAAAAGTCAGCCATAAGATGCTATCATCGGCTCATTGGCAGTGGTAGTTGATGATGATGATGATGATGATGATGATGATGATGATGATGATGATGATGATGATGATGATGATGATGATGATGATGATAATGATATTGATGACGATACTGATGGTTATTGTGATGATGGTTGTGTTCAGAATGACGTTTGACCATGATAATGGTCGGTGTTTAATGAAGTGTTGAAAGGGCAAAACCACTCATCCTTCTCGTATAATAAACTTTTAATATCATAATAATTTGCATGATTATTTTTATTGCCAGTAATGTAACATGAGTGTCCCTACACTTAATAAATTATTAATTTATTATGTAGTTAGTGGTGATTGCAGAATAATTTTTCTGCTTGCCACTTGTCACTTATTGAGGAATAACATTTTGGAATATTTACTGCGATTCATTTAACACATGACTGCTCGATTGATTTGTTAATCGCTTCATAAATATGCACAATCTTCAAAAACAAAATAAATTTGAAAGAAACTTTAAAATCAAATTCTGAAAAATAAACTATCAAATTTAAAAATCAAAATAAAATTCGCATACTTATGTATGTACGAGCATTTAGGGATCATTGTAACTTGACGTCATAGTCCGTCTGCAAATGTTTATGTAAAAATACAACAACTTGTCACAAAATAAGCGTGGCCGTCGGTGATGCAATGGCTAGTGTGCGCGGCTCTTGTGCATGAGAACGGGGGTTCGATCCCTGCTCTGACCACCTCACATTTCCTTCGACGACGAGGGCCACCACGCTTAGTTCGCCATCACATCATATCGAGTACTTAACCATGAAAAATTTCTTCTCAAAATACCGTTCGGAACGAGTATAAAAATGTTAGATCCCAATCAGTGAGTGAAAAATTAGAAATCGCACAGCTCACTGGTTGTGAGAAGCTCTCCCTAATCCCTTCATGGGATGTAATGCGGAACGGGTTTCTTTTAATCACAAAATAGGGTAACAGATAAGAGTTTCCACCAGCTGTTTTACGTCTCTAGCGGTCACCGATTTCGTCGAAAATTTCATCGAGTTCGAGTTGCTGTTATATCTTACTCTATGGTTGGACATAAAACGAACAGAAATAAAAGAGAATGCATAGTTCCGTGCGATCCAACGAGCTCAAACATAACTTAGCTGGCATTAATATCAATCTAACCATAAATCAATCTATAAGACGCGCAACCCATTGCTTTACGCACTCTCGAGGACGACGAGGTAGTAGCTCACTTCGTCCAGTTCGACTTGCTGTTGTATGTTATTCTTTGGTTGGACATAAAGCGGTCAGAAGTAAAAGGGAATGCGTATTTTCGTTCGATGCAACCAACATGAAACATAATTTACTTGTCATTAGTATCAATCGAACACTATTGAAACTTAGTTTGGTGCATGGTTTGATACTGGTTGCTTATCGCTCCCTCACCTATATATCGTACATACTCTGTTTTCTATCAATTTCCTTCTGCGCAGTCGATCAGCAGTGTCATGGATACCCCTAACACTGTTTATACTTTGTTTGCTTCTACTTGTGGCCATCAGTGGTACAAAGCGGCAATTGCACATGACAACGTAGATTCGATTCCTACTCTGACCACCTTATATCTCTTTCGACGGCACTCACCTCCCTTAGTGACGGGAGCACTACAGAGTATATAAGTATAGCCGTGAAAAAGATTCTCCAAAATACCATTCGGAACCAGTGTAAAACTCTAGATCACAGTTTGTGAGTCTAAACATAGAAAGTCCACAGCTCACTGGTTGTGAGAAGCCCTCTGCAATCCCATCCATTATTTATTTTCTTTTCTTTTTTGCTTCTAGTTGCTTATGCCTTATTTTTCTACCCACTCTGTTCTCTATCAAATTCCAACTACCATTTCAATCAGCTGTGGCGTGAATACTCCCTAAATAGTTACGAGTTTCCATCAGCTGTTTTACGTTATCTTGCGATCACCGTGGTAGTTGGAGTTTTGACGAAGTTCAACTTGCTGTTTGAAGTTGGACATAAAAGGAACACGAATAAAAGATAATGCGTACTTTCGTTCGATGCAACAGGCGTCAAACATAATTTAGTTGTCATTAGTATCAATCAAACACTATATAAACTTAGTTTACTTCCAGTTGCTTATCCTTCATTCTCCTATCCACTTTGTTCCCTTATCAAATTCCAACTACAATTGCGATCAGCAGTGTCATGGATACTGCCTGCTAGGGATGGACAGAATCGAAGATCCGGTTCTGCAGAACCGGTTCTTCACAAGAACCGACCGGACCGGTGCATACAAGAACCGATTAACCGAAAACGGTTTCAAATAAACCGAAAGACGGGTCCAAATGAACCGAAAGACGTCTACAAAAGAACCTACAACGGTTCCCAAATGTATCGAAAAACGATTTTAAAAGAAATTAAAAACGGTTTGCAAAGAACCGTAATACGGGTTCAAAATAACAGAACTTGCTTCCAAAGGAAACAAAAGTGTGAACTTTTTAGGGTATGCAAATGTGTATTTTTATCAAATTTTATATTCTTATAAAAAGATATTACACTTAAGCCTATTTGGAACAGCAATTTGCTGAGAACCGGAACCGGTTCAAATACCCGTTCTTCTCGGAACCGGACTCGCCAGAACCGGTGCTCCAAATACGCGGAACCGGACATCACTACTGCCTGCACAGATACCGAGTTTCCATTAGCTGTTTTACGTTCCCTTACGATCACCGTGGTAGTTGGAGGTCTGATGAAGTTCGACTCGCTGTTGGAAATTGAACATAAAAGGAACAGAAATGAAAGAAAATTCGTATTTTCGTTCGATGCTACCAGCGTCAAACATAATTTAGTTGTCATTAGTACACGCTGAAAAAACTTATTTTTTTTTGCTTGAAATCATATATAACGTGTTTGTAGCTTGATGCAAACATAGTATACTTGTGTCCAAACACATTTTTGTTTGCTTTTCAATATTTCATGTGGGAGATACAGTGATTAATATGTTATAATAGTTGTTTTTATGTCCCAAATGGATTGGTTTATTGAAAACTGCTGAAAACAAAAACGTCACAGACAAAGAAACAAAAAATTACCTGATCTTCAATTCATGAAAACAATGCTTGCACGTAAGTATGTAGATGTTCCAAACATGAACATGGTTCCTGTAATATATTGCTGGGCTCATTTTTTGCCAGCGTGTGTCAATCAAACACTATTTAAATTCAGTCTACTTCGAGTTGCTTCTCGTCCATTCTTCCATCCACTCCAAATCTCAGACTACCATTTCGATTAGCTGTGGAATGGAGACCCCCTGATCACACTCACTGGCAACCATAAATACAGAGAAACCATAGAGCCTCTGCCGACAGTGTGTCATACTAGGGGGTATCCATACCACAGCAACCAGAGGCAAACCATGCAGCAAACTAAGATGGAATAGTGTTTAATTGATACTAACGAACGATAAATTATGTTTTATGTTGGTTGCAACGAACGAAAATGCGCATTCTCTTTTATTTCTGCCAGTCCTATCTCCAACCAAGGAGTAATTTACAACCGCAACTTAAACTTGATGGAGACTATTATATATTGCTCTATGATCACACTAGGGCATGACAGAGCTTACCGCAACCATATACAAAAACCCGTTAGAACAGATACGAGATTATTATTTAACCCGATTGTTTCAACTACAATCGTAGTTGTATTCGAACATTGCAATCAACGTTAACGTACTTAAATTCAAATCAACTTCCTTCTCGTCATTTGCCGTCTCACACTTAGTTGTATTGACTATTAGTTGTCACAAACCAAATAATATTAACTACGCCATAGTTGGGGGAAATTAAACCACAATTTAAGCCCCTGGTGGAAGATGGTGTTAACTCACTTTTTTCAAAAACAATATTTTCCTTCTTTTAGTGTTTCCATGGTATTTGATGTTGTTTTAGATAAGAAAAAAGTCAACATCTGATATTTAAATTTTTTAAATTTAATTACAAAATTTTTTTTTAAAATTTTTTTTTTAAATCAGATACCATGGAAACATTGAAAGAAGGACAATATTGTTTTTGAAAAGAGTAAGTTAACACATTCTTCCACCAGGGGCTTCAATTGCAAATTTATTATCAAATACATACGATTTTAATGTATTCAAATTCGAAACAAATTCTAAAATTTAGAGATTTTAAAAAAATGTTTTATTTAAAAATCTTATTGGGTTAGAAGCTCTAATTTTAAACTTTTTGTGGGCATCGAAATAGCAATATGTATTCTCAACCATCTAACAAATTCATCGATTTCATAAATATTTCAAAGACTTTTTTTCAATTAAAAATAATAGAAATATGATCCGGAATCTGATTATGAATTGAAAAACATATCAAGATCAGAAGAGATCGAATAAGTATACAAAAACTGAAATTAAAATCTTCTTAGATTTAAAAATCTAATTTATATTTTTATTATCTATATTCTTAATCTCTCATTCAAAATTGAAAATTATATTAAGAGCACAACAACCGGTTAACAGTTTTCTCGGTTTTTTCGTTTTGGGGTTTTGGGCACTGCATTTACTTCTATGTTACTTCTCCACATCTAAACAAATAATCACTTCCGCCCCTACGTTAAAGGATGGGTGTGGGAGAAAATGTTTGAATCCAATTCTCAATTCCGTTGGCTTTACGTATGAATTGGATTTTTTCTAACTGAGAGTCCGTTTAATGCGAGTTTCGAAACTTTGTGATAAAGATCTACAATTTTACTTTAAAATATGAAGTTGTCATGTTCAGCTATAACAGTTAATTGTTCCCCAAAGATTACAGGTCTCTAGTTTTAAAGTTTTTTTCTGATCCTATTGCCTGATATTTTGAAGAAATCGAAAAATATCTTTTACCACTATCTTGGTAGCACATTTGAGTGACCTACATAGATGGAACCATCCCATACATTTCATAATAGGAATATATCTCATACTTATTTTATTCAAGGAAGAGGTATACGAATTGAAACTAAAAGTAAATTTTCAAATTTCACCTAACTTCAAGATCTTTGAGGCACCTGTTAACGTTTGATGTTGGGTTTGAAATTTTGGACGTAGAACATTTCGAGAGGGTACTACTATCAACATTACCCATGTAACCACTTTACATTTTTATCGATTTAATATCGAATTTAACAATTTCATCGTGTTTAGTCTTGCTGCCAATAAATTAAACGCGTAATTATTATACTGAATATCCTATTAATCCTTTAATTTTCTACTTTGGAATAAACTCGATACATGAACTCTCCCCCACATCATGCACATGAAGCAACAATATTTGTAGATCCGCTTATAAACATTTGCCAAGATTTGTGGTTTTTGGTAAGCAAAAGTTTCGGGCATTACTCAAGCCCTTTGGTTAGTATCCGGTAGTTAACAAACAAACAAAAACAAATGCCACAATGAATTGCACAAATATAAAATGAACGGAAGTTGAACCCTTGTAAAAAGAAAATGTTGTGTCCTTGCAAAAACTATAAAGCAAAAATATCCAACCTCAGAGTTGTGGTCGTACAGGATGCTGGCACGTCCATGGATTCTATAAACTTGAATGTATCGCACAAATAAAAGAAGAACTAATAGGATAGTTTTGGCAAAGGAAGATGATGTCTTGCAATGTTTATATTACCCAAATGTTGTCGGTTGGTCTTATAATATGAAGTAGTAATTTTTGTGGTTACCAAAGACTCGAAGAAATAACTCAAGCATAATCTTGGGGAAGATATAGTCATAGTCTTTTAATTTCAGCCCACTCAAATATAGAAGCAACTTTATTTGTTCCTGAAATTCAAAGCAGCCATTATAAAAATAAAATAAACCGTTTCCCATTACATTCCATTAAGGGTCTGGGAAGAGGTTCTTACAATCAGTGAGCTGTGATCTTAATAGTTCTACCCTCATTGAATTGGACTCAGAGTTTTGCACAGATTCTGAACGGCTTTTTCATAAGTTTTTCACGCCTAATTACTCGATAGTGTCTCCGCCACTAAGCGAGGCAACCGTCGGCGAAAGAAATGTAAAGTGGTCAGATCTGGGACCGGACCCACGTTCTCTTATACAAGAGCGTAAAAATAGAAAGCGTATAGCTCAATGATTGTGATAGCTCGACAAGATGAGAGATAAGATAAGATAAGATAAGATAAGATAAGATAAGATAAGATAAGATAAGATAAGATAAGATAAGATAAGATAAGATAAGATAAGATAAGATAAGATAAGATAAGATAAGATAAGATAAGATAAGATAAGATAAGATAAGATAAGATAAGATAAGATAAGATAAGATAAGATAAGATAAGATAAGATAAGATAAGATAAGATAAGATATGATATGATAAGATAAGATAAGATAAGATAAGATAAGATAAGATAAGATAAGATAAGATAAGATAAGATAAGATAAGATAAGATAAGATAAGATAAGATAAGATAAGATAAGATAAGATAAGATAAGATAAGATAAGATAAGATAAGATAAGATAAGATAAGATAAGATAAGATAAGATAAGATAAGATAAGATAAGATAAGATAAGATAAGATAAGATAAGATAAGATAAGATAAGATAAGATAAGATAAGATAAGATAAGATAAGATAAGATAAGATAAGATAAGATAAGATAAGATAAGATAAGATAAGATAAGATAAGATAAGATAAGATAACATAAGACAAGATAAGATAACATAAGATAAGAAAGAAATGACAACAAAAAGTTATCATAGACAAATTTTGTTATCATTTCTTGCGAATGAAAATGTATCAACGAGAGACTCACATGGTAACTTCATTAAAATTATTTTATGTTATGAAATAATACGTATCTCTAAATTTGAAGGATAGATTTTTATCTCCGGTTGAGAACAAAATTGGAATTAAATGTTATAAATATTGATCATGGTACAATTATCTATCAAGTATAGTCGTTTAAAGACGTGATGACATTTTTTCCATGTCATTTTTCGTTTCACTTGTCAAAATCATTTGTATTATACTTTTTTGTTTTCTTTTATTGTTGGTATATATTTGTGTAGAGTTTGATAACTGAAGCGAATGAACAAAAATAAAATGTCTGTTGTTGCTGCTTACAACTCCAACAACATCTGCTGCTACCATGTATTTGTTGGCACTGGGTAAAAACGTGTTGCCGTATCGCATTTTTTTTTCACCCCTTGCAGCAAATGTTGCCACGTTTCGTAGTATTAAGTGTGGATCGTTTTATTTGGAAAGTCGTAAGTGGGATAGCTTAATGGAATAAAAAACAGCCTTATAATGTAAATAAAGAATAAAAGAAAGTTCTTTGCAAATTTTATTAAACATTATTTACCGGAAATTTCCAATTAATCCTATAAAGTTATTCGTACATTTCGACAATACTTTGAAAACTTTCATAAAAATTATACGAATTTTCGAAATATACAGGCAGTTCCAAATACAAGTAATTTTTAAAAAATGAATGAACTGTACATAAATTCTTTTGGTATATTACGGTTGTATTACACTGAACAAATTAAATTCATAAAAGTTCAATTTAGCTGTTCATAAACTTTGGTTCATTAATATACTGAACAAATTCCATAAAGTTATGAATAGTTCTGCAAATTTACTGAATCTGTTCATAACAATATAATGAGCAATTCATTGAAAAATTTCATAAACCTGTTTAATTTTCCATAAACTTTTTAACACAAATACAAAATTCTTTTTTAGAGGTTTCCTGTTTTTGGATATTGTTTCGATCATTTGCGTAATAAAGAATTCTCATTACATTTAGAGTTGTCTTTCAATATAGCTTGATCATTGTTTCAATAGCATCATTCCAAGCAACCACTGATGAGGAATTGTGGCTAGATCCTAAGTCTTTTTATAAAATATTAACTACAGAAAAACTTAATTCTATTAGTGAATACTTCATAAAGTTTATCAACGTTTTCATAACATGAAATCCGAGGAATAATTTCATTAAAATTATGAACAGTTTCATTATTACTAATGTAAGTTTCCATGAAAAAGGCACCAATGAAAATTTTCATTTAATACATGAATGTTTTCATTAAGATTCGTAGATAATTTCATAGATGTTTTTTTCTGCCTAATGAATAGTTTTAAAGTGAGATTTTAACGAATTTATTCGTCGGTTGCCTTTTCATGAAAAAGTTCATTATGAAGATGTACTTTTTCATTGAAACTATATACCTTTTACTTTGAGTGAAGAAACAACAAATATTCCCATTATTTATGACACCCGATTTCATACAAGTGGCTGCCTCGGTTGGCTTCGCAGTAGCTCATATTCCAGATAAGATAATCCAGATAAGATAAATCCATATGACAAGACTTTGTCGACGGTTTCTCACGAATGGCTCGAACGAGTGTGGATCGTTTCTGGATTATTCCCATAGCATCGGTCTGTAACGACAGCAAACCAGAGAAAGTCTTAAGGGGTCAAATCGCAGCTCCGAGGTGGCTAATTGTCATCGTCAAGACGGCTGAGAATACGATTACTGAACTTAATGCGCAAAAGATCGATTGTTGGATGAACTGTATGACATGGTGTGCCTTCCTGCTTAAACCAAAGATTATCCAAGTATATATATCCTCCATTTCAGCCCATAAAAGTTCGTAATCATGCGTTTCCAACAGCACTTTGGAAAAAAATTTGCTAATGATTTCACCACTCCAAAATCTACACCAAACTGTCACTTTCTGTGAATACATTAGCTTCTCGACAATCACGTGCGGGTTTTCCGATCCAAAGTTGCAGCAATTTGGTTTGTTGACATAAGCCCCGAGATGGAAATGGGCCTTGTCGGAAAATATGATTTTTCGGCCAAATTCTATATCCGATTGGAGTTTGCAATATTTCCAATATTTCCTAACGTTGCTCAAGCGTAATACGACGGATTTTGATCCGCGTAGGTATGAGCAGTGGGAGCAGAGAGAGAGTGAAAAAACCGAAATGTGCAGGATGAATGGTGAATCCCGAAAGTTTTTTCAGAGGGTAAGAAGTTTGAATAACGGGCCTAATAATGGGCTGCCCACCTGCAAGGATGAGAATGGGAATCTGGTGGCTGAGAAGCAGTGGGTGCTCAAAATGTGGAGAGACCACAGCACTACTCCACTCAGATTCTTCCACTGAAGATCAGGAGGTAATGATAGTGGAAGATAGTATAGGAGAATTTTGCTTGCAAATAGATGCTATTTTGGGCTCAGCAAGCAGTTTAGGAACAACGCCCTCTAACGACAGATAAAAGTCCAACTATATCAGATTCTCATTTTACCTGTCTTGACATATGGCTCCGAAACTTGGGGCATATCGCAAGCAGATGAAAAACACCTGGGAGCATTCGAGAGAAAAATTCTCCGTAAAATATATGATCCTGTTAGAGAAAACGGCGATTACCGACGTCGCTGGAACCAAGAGCTATATAAATTATATTCTGACGTGGACATAGCTAGGCGAATCAAATTGGTCAATTTCGTTGGCTATGATGAACCAGCGCGAAAGGTTTTCGATAGCGTACCCAATGGAAGTAGGAAAAGAGGACGACCAAGACTCCGCTGGAAAGACCAGGCAGAAGAATCCCTCCGTATCCTTGGTGTTGCCAACTGGCGAGAAAAGGGGAAGGATAGAGCCAGTTGGAAGAATATGTTGAAATTTGCTTAATTTGTTTGTTTAATTAATATGTGGAAGACGTCTGACCTCATGAGGTTGTAAATTAGTCAATAAAAGTAAAGGTATGATACGGACTGGTAGTCAATATTTCGAGTAGAAAAAATCTATCAGTGTCAAAATAACATATGATTTAAAAAGATATCGTACCTGTATTTGGACCATCCGTTATTTATAAAATAGTTTAATAAATAATCTTCATTGATTGAATAGAAATTGTTCATCATCTGTATCTTGTTTTTGATTGCCAGCCTTATTTGTTGAGTAATTGCGAAAATCAGAGTAATAATTCTCATTGTATTTAGAGTTTATGTTCCAAATAATACAATGATGTTTTAAGTAGCACGACTCAAATAAATAACCATTGGTGAAATGTGATGTGATGTAAAATAGCTATACAGTTTGCAGGAATTACAAAGATGCGTTCGAATTCTTCAGAATGTTTCATAAAAACTATGAAAATCTTTCATAGACATGATTCGAAGATTTCATACATTTCTTTTCATAGAATCTGTGAATGTATTTCATAAATGTTATGAAATAATTTTACAGAATTCGTTGCATATAATCTATGAAAATATTTAATAGATTCTATAAAATGTTTGTGTGGTTGCAAATTACTGAACAAATTCGTAGAATATTTGAAGGATTTCATGTTTCAGTGTAAGGAAATCGAAACCTAAACAAACACCTTCAGGTACGATCTTTTTCCTCGAGTCATTTTTTTTTGTTCACCAGCAACCAACTCTTTTTCGTAACGTTGCAGAACATATACATACATATATTCTATATTCTATACCTTATTTTCAGGGTTTTGTATATGGCGAAAAGGAATGCAGGTTTTCCTTTAGCATTTTCTCTAATTGCAAAATTTTTTGTAAGGAATCTTAATAAGAAGGATAAAAGAAAAAGTTTGATTTTTCTATTTATGCCCCAATGGATATGTAATATCTCCGCAGGAGCGGAAGGAAGGACGCCAGCAAGGAAGCGAAATTGTTGAATATGTTGGTTAGCATGTAAAAATAGGAAGGAGTCTTGTGTGTCCTAATGTGTCATGCGTTTGTTTGATAGTTTGTCTGATATGAAATAAAAACGAAACGATAATGATGTTGTTGACTAGATAAATAAAACACAGCCTAGTTAGTACTCAGAAAGTTTAAGAAGATTTAGGTTTTTTTTTGTTCTAACAAGGTGGATATTTTATAAATTTAATTGCGTATAAAACTTTGTAGAGAAATACACAAAATTTAATATTTTCTATACAAAGTTATACGGATGTTGTAGCATTATAGAGATAACAAAGCATATATCAAAATTGATTGCTGTACAAACACTCGGTTCCTATACATTTAACAAAAAAAAATCACCAATCAAAAGAATCATTAAGCGGATTAATTTTATCCTTGCAGGAAGCAATTGCATATTTCACAGATTTCCCAAGATTTTCCACAAAAACTTAAATTAAAGTAAACGGAAATTTATATGTGCCTGCATATAATAAAGCTGATGTTGTGGAAAACTACTTCGGCTGCTCTTTTTCGTACAAAATAAGTCAAATCATATAAAGGGTGTCTCAGTAAGATTGCACTTTTTAAATTTAGTGTCATTTTTTTTGTGCAAGTGGCAACTCTGAAATTTGGCAGCTGTCACATATGTTTATTCCGATTATTAAAAATTGATTGCTTTAAGAAAGAAGAACGCGTTATAATTGTGAAAATTTGGAAAGTTATGCTGAGACCGCTCGCAAACTTCGAAGAATTTTCAGTCGAGAAAGTGCGTAATGTCTCAACCATTCGAAGAGTGGTCAAAAATTGTAAGAAACTGGGTCGGTTATGGACGTTAAGACTGCTGGGCGTCAATGTACCGGTCGGTCTTTTGAAAACTTTGTGCGTGAGAGAATCGGTTTGTTGCAGCAACGATTTCCAGAACAAATTATCTCAAGAAATTCTGATTTCAACTGGCCACCAAGATTATGCGATTTGATGCGGTGCGATTTCTTTCTTTGGGCTTTAGTGAAATCTTTGGATTATACGAATAAACCAGAAACAATTCCTGAGCTCAAATCCGAGATCCAAAAAGTCATGGAAAATTTCATGAAAAGAGAAATTAATGGCCTGTCATCAGAGCCGTGGGGGCCAATTGACGAATATTTTATTCCATGATTAATCGGAACATGTCTTCCTTACAATCCAATAAAAAAATCACAACTATTCCAAAAAATACGTGTTATTATTTTAAAATGAAAAAGTGTATTCTTACTGAGACACCAGGTTATAACCTGACCAATTGGTTGTGACCAAAAAGCGGGGAACAATGAGTAAAAAATACTACATTTTTGGTTTTAAATAAAAAATAATTAAAAATACACATATTTAGTTAAAATAAGACTAAATAAAGGGTGGTCCAAATGCTGGCATCTATTTAAATCATATAATATTTTGACACGTGTAGAATTTTTTTTTTTCGAAATATTGACTATCCGTCATACCTCCGAGGACCAAAATTGCAAATTTCAAACGGACAACGATCTTGTCCGACGAGGCGGATTTTGATCTCGGCGGCTATGTCAATAAACAAAACTGCCGCAATTGAGGATCGGAATATCCGCAGATCATTTTCGAGAAGCCAATGAATCCAAAAGTGACAGTTTGGAGTGGAAGCATCTTTGACTCAGTTTTTTTTCGAAAATACTGCTGCAAACACCATTTCAGCCATCGGCAGATACTAAAGAGCCATTGTTACGGACTGTCTATGGGCTGAAATTAAGGATATGAACTTGGACAATCCTTGGTTTCAGCAGGATGGCGCGCCATGTCGCGCACCTTATCAAACAATCGATCTTTGGCGCACTAAGTTCGGTAATCGCCGCCTTGGCGATGCCAACTGGCTGCCTCGGAACTGCAAGTTGACCCCTTTAGACGTTTTCTTGTGGAGTGCCGTTAACCTTTTGCCCACCATACATTTTCGAGCCAAGTGATTTATTTTGTGTGATTATTTTCGTGATCTATGACATAATAATAACATTTGTTTATTGACTATTTTACAACCTCATGAGGTCAGATGTCTTACACATATTAATTAAACAAACAAATTAAACAAATTTCAACATATTCTTCCAACTGGCTCTATCCTTCGCCTTTTCTCGCCAGTTGGTAACACCAATGATACGGAGGGATTCTTCTGCACGAAGCTTGGTCGTCCTCGAAAACCTTTCGCGCTGGTTCATCTTCATCCATTCTGATAACATTGCCTAGCCAACGAAATTGACCAATTTGATTCACCTAGCTATGTCCACGTCAGAATATAATTTATATAGCTCTTGGTTCCAACGACGTCGGTACTCGCCGTTTTCCCTAACAGGACCATATATATTTGACGGAAAATTTTTCTCTAGAATACTCGCAGGTGTTATTCATCCGCTTGCGATTTGACCCAAGTTTCGGAGCCATATGTCAAGACAGGTAAAATGAGAGTCTGATATAGCTGGACTTTTGTCCGTCGAGAGAGGGCTTTGTTCCTAAACTGCTTGCTGAGCCCAAAATAACATCTATTTGCAAGCACAATTCTCCTATCTATCTCCAGGCTGACGGTGTTGTCCATGTTCACGGCGGATCCAAGGTAGACAAATTCATCAACCACTTCAAATTCAAATCGGTTGTTGACGTTCAAGTGCGAACCAAGTCGAGAGGTTTCTCTAGTCGTTGACCCCATAAATTTTGTCTTGCTCTCATTAACAGCAATAACCACCTTTGCTGACTCTTTTTGGATTCTTGAAAATACTGCAGTAACCTCTCGCAAATTTCGCCCAATGATGTCTCTGTTGTCGGCATACGCCAGCAACAAATGGCGTTTCGTGTTAATGGTTTTGTTCATATTTACTGCAGCCTTTCTCATTATTATCTCCAATAAGATGTAGAAGAGATTGCACGGAAATGTGTCGCCTTGTCGAAGTCCTCGCTTGATACAGAATGGTTCAGTGAGGTTTTTCCCCACTTTCACAGCTGATTTGGAGTTGGTCAGGGTCATTCTACAGAGGCGGATCAGTTTCCCCGGAATTCCAAGTTCAGACATAGCTTCGTACAGTTCTCCCCCTATGGGGCTAACGAAAGCAGCTTCGTAATCGACAAAAAGGTGGTATGTATCGATTTGCTTTTCGTGGGTCTTTTGCAGGATTTGGCGTAGCGTGAATATTTGGTCAGTCGTGGACTTGCCTGGTTTAAAAAAAAACTTATAAGGTCCAATCCAATAATTTTGAAGTTCGTACGTTGAAGTTCCACCTAAAATTTTTTACAAGTTAAGGTATGGATTCACAACGTTTCCCCTACGTGCGCCTGTTTCGTCGCCTATTTCTTCGACCCTTTGTAGTACGACCACATTTTGACCCATTTTTGATCTGTTCACTTGAATTTTCGAGTGACGAGTATTCTAAATAGAGCAAGGTTCCACAAAAGTGGAGTTAGGTCCTCTTCTTCAGGTGTGCCTCTGTTGGCATACCTAGTAGAGGTCGATGAGCCGCCTGGTGACTAGTTCGTATACACGCTGAAACAAAACGCCCCCAGTAACATATTTCAGGAACCATGTACATGTTTGCAATCATTTTTTCATGAATTGAATTTAAATCCTGATGTATGTTTGTTTATTTGTTGTCTGTCACGTCGTCTTTTCAGCTGTGTAACATATTAATCTTTGTGTGTGTGTTTGGACACAAGTATACTATATTTGCATCCAAACAACAAAAAATATAGATTTTTCACCGTGTATATGCGGATATCGTTGTTATTTGTAAATTATGAATATGTAGATGATGTCAAATATTGTGTATCAACAAACATCTTAGAAAATTATGACGATTGTAATTTTTTGTTTTTTTTTTTATTTAATCCCAGCGGATGTCACTACTATTTTTAAAAAATAAAATGCTCCAGTTGTATCTGAGGAAGGGCACGCGGATTTCAATATTATTTTGTTTCTTTTTTGTGAAGATAGTATTATGTATATAAAAAATTTTAAAAAACAAATCAACGCGGATATTATTATTCGAGATGCCGATATTATCATGGGTGTCTATTAAAATATATTGTTTAGCCACATCAATGCGGATATCAGTGTTTTGTTTCCGAATATTTAGATGTTTTCTATAATATATGAAATATTTTTTACTTACATTCTTTATTCTTGTCCATTTGTGGCTGCAGGGGGCTGGAGTCGACAATGGCTTTTGGTGGTGATTGTCGGGGATCAAAAAAATCTGAATTTGTGCCATCATCACTGCTGCTGATGCCTTCCAGAAATGATGCATTTAAATGTTGTTCGCCTGCAAGCAATGAAAGTACACACAATACCCAACCGCACATTAGTGATTATCATGGTAATGCCATCAATCATCATCACCACTGCTGTAGTGATGTGGACTGACTCAGACTAAGGCCATTCAATTGATGGACTGACTATCTGTACTTACCGTCTGACATATCGTCGTAGGCTTCCTGCAGCAGTATGACGTCTTGAAATGTGTGCTCGAATGCGCTTTTGCCACTCAGATGGGAAGCTGTCAATAGGCCGTTGCACGATGAATCCGAAATTATTTCAAAGGTCGTCGTGGAGCCGGGCGATGAGAATGTTGCAAGTAATGAACCACCACTAAGACTGTGCAATGATGGTGATTTTGGAATAACGCGTGTAATTGTTGTCGCTCCCACTGCCGAAGGAATCTGCGTTGCCAGGGGACAGATGGCGGCGTTAGCGGTGTTGGGGGCTGTGGTGCTAGTTACCACCACTGGCAAGGATTTGTCAACAGAGGAGGCGTCGGTGGCAGGAGATGTTGTCGTAATGATGTTGGATTTATTGTTATGTAGTGTCTTTACATGCGATTTGGTTGGAAAGTCAAAGTTCGAAGATTTCGTCGATGAGGCTGATGACGAGCTCGACGACGACAACGACGACGGTGACGACAACGAAGAGGATGATGAGGAGGACGAAGAAGAAGAGGAGGAGGACGATGACGAGTAGGTGGATTTGTTGGTAAGCAAGATGGGTGGTATCGAGTTGGTGGCTGTCGTTTTGCTGACGACAATCTTACTGTCACCTCCTGCCGAGTGTTGTGATGACTTTTTCGATGAGATCGTTGAATGTGAATTACCCGAACAATTTGAGGTAACACTTGACGCTGGCGATGCTGACGAAGATGAGGCGTTGTTGTTGTGGTTGTGGTTGTGATTATGGTGATGGCTATGGCTATGGATATTGTTGCTGTGGTGTTGTAAGAGGTTCGTGGCAGCAGCACCGTTTAACTGATGCAAATGGAGTGTATTTTGGTTACTTAGAAAGTTATGCGTTGCCGCCGTTGAATTCAAATAACCGGCGGTCGTATCAATCGTAATCGGCGTCACACAAATCGTGTTATTCAGCAGATTGATCTCGTTGTGGGCGGTGGCGCTGATAGTGACGCCGTTGAGGTTCCCGTTCAGGCAATGAGTTTTGATTAAACTATTCTTGATGTTGTTGGTGTTATTGTTGGCGGTGGTTGCGGTAATGGCGATGCTGTTTTTATTGTAATTATTAGTTAAAACAGTTCGGTTAGCGACTGTGGTTGTCAGCAGATTTGAGCTGCTGCTAACAAAAGTAGTATTAGCGACAGCGGCGGCGGCGGCAGCAGAAGTTGTTGTATGTTGAAACCAATTGGGGAAACTGCCCTTAAGCGTATCAATAAGATCCTGATCGAGCGTTAAACGCCACGATGCAGGGCCGTCTACGCCGTGCGTAGACTCTGTAATTAAAAAGAAGAAAAAACAAATTAAATCTAAGAAATTATTAAACTTTTCAGCACAAAGGATATCTTAGTGTTTAAGAAATAAAACAAAAAAGTTGTTGAGGTTTTGTACAGAAAAACATATAAAACTTTGAGTGGCCTTAACTGAAATATGCGGATGTCAATATTACAGGTTAGAAATTACAAAATATTGATCTGCATGTCTTAAAGCAGCTCAAGCTGTAGAGCTTCCCAGAGAAGAATATGCGACTCGATTATGGACATAACCAAGCTGAAAAACAACGACCCTGTAACATACTGCAGGAACCATGTATATATTTGCAAGCATTGTTTGCATGGAGTGACGACCTGCTGCTTTTTTGGTTCTTTGTTGTCTATCAGTCAGTCCGCAGATTTCAACAAACAAAACCACATTTGGGCCACAAAAACATATATTACAACCTACTAATCATTGTGTCTCCATCATGTAATATTGAGTAGCAACCACAATGTGTTTGGACGCAAGTATACTATGTTTGCGAAAAGCTACAAACACGTTATATTTGCATCCAAACCATATAAAAGAAGGAATTTTCAGCGGGCAGAGAGCGAATAATATGCGGATGTTTAAGATTTATAAAAATTTTAATTCAATCGATATTATTTTCAATAAAAACTCAATGCAATGAAAATAACGAGGCTGTCAAGGTTCTTGATGGGGTTCTGTAGTAGGAAAAGAGTTATGTGGGCGTCTATTTTTCCCCAAGGAATTTATGCGGATATTGTTATATCCTGAGAAATGTTTGCGGATTGTAATGTGACGAAACTAATCATCCATACTAAACTACTTTAGTTTATGAACACATAAGATATTCGTAAGACACATACCTATGGTGCTCTTGAATCGGTGATTGCTGAAACCACACGAGTCCATTTTGTTAAATGAATTTTATACTGCTTTCACATTCTAAAGGGCTACTTGTTAAAAATGCCAAAGTACATCGTGCAATAACTAAAATTAGTGTAGAAACAGCATTAATTAGAGTGAGTTTTCCTTCTGATTTTCCAAAAATTTTAAATTATTGACTCATGTTGTTTCTGCAATCAGCGATTTATTTGTACACACACTTAACAACCCCGCCCACAAATAGACCGTCCGCAGTATACTTGCCAACCCGAGTCAATGGAAGACGAGAACATAGTGGTTATTGGCAAAAGTCGAGTTCCGATGTAGACCATTTTATACACGCTGAAAAACAACGACCACTTTAACATAATGCAGGAACCATGTATATGTTTGGAACATCGTTTTCATGAATTGAAGAACTCGACGTTTTTTGTTTCTTTTGTTGTCTGTCACGTTTTTTGTTTTCAGCAGTTTTCACCAAACAAAGTCATATTCGGGATACAAAAACATATATTATAACATATTAATCGTTGTGTATCTATCATATTGAATATCAAACATAATGTGTTTGCATACAAGTATACTATATTTGCGACAAGCGACAAACACGTTATATTTGCATCCAAATAACAAAATACACATTTTTCAACATCACCCTGACAATTCTCATTTAGGTTATAGTAGTTACTGCATAAGTTGTCAACACTTATTTAAAGTAGTCGACGGTTATCGCTCCGAAACGAAGTTGATTGCCAAGTTATGGAAAGTATACCCGATCTCAAAAGTTCTTCTAAGAATTGATCCGAATAGTTATTTTATAAAGTTTATGAAGGCTTTCCTCCTCGTGGGTTCTGCACCCTTGATTGTACGAAGACTTTATCCCTCGTGGGTTCTGCACCTTGGATTGTACGAAGACTTTACCCTTCGTTAATTCTGCACCGTTGATTGTATGAAGGCTTTACTATTCGTGGACACTACACCTTTGATTGTATGAAAGTTTTTTTCCTCGTGGGCTGTGCACCCTTGTTTTTGCGAAGTCTGTGCCCCTCACGGTTTCTGAATCTTTCTTTGTATGAAGGCTTTACACTTGAACCTTTGATTTGTACGAAAGCTTTCCTCCTCGTGGGATCTGTATCTTTGTTTGTACGAAGGCTCTACTCCTTGTGAACTCTGCATCTTTGATTGTACATAGACTTTACTTTATTTTCAACTTTGATTGAGCGAAGGCTTTACCCTTCGTGGTTTCTGCACCTTTGTTTATACGAAAGTTGTATTCCTCATAGGAGCTAAATCTTTGTTTGTTCGGAGGCTTTCGTCCTCGTGGCCACTGCTGCTTTGTTTATAGGAAGGCTTTATCCATCGTGGGATCTGCCCCTTTGGTTGTACGACGTCTTTGTTCCTCGTGAGATCTGCACTTGCGTTGGCACTAAGTATTTAACCCTCTTGGTATCTAGACCTTTGCTTGTTTATTTCCTTATTTCTACCAAGGCATTGTTTCCTTGTCCAGCAAAACCCGCCGATTGGCGACATCAAACCGAAAATATATGACCCACAACATTTATTTGAAATCACCGATTCAGTAACCCGAATCCTTTCAGCACCTTTTATTCAAATGGATTACATACTTCAAATGTTTACAGTTTGACCTATAGTCGATTCCTTATTCATCGCCACCGAAACAGTAACCCGAGTCCATTCACTACCGATTATATTCGCTTACTTTAAAGATATCCAAATGTCGAAGTTCACATAGAAGCAGCCAATTTCCAGTCTTCGGCCATTATATGCCACCACCTCACCGGTAGCCCAAGGCTGATGTTAATTGCCAACTATCATTGTTTAAGTGAGAACCAGCCGAATTCCGAAGTCAATGCAGAAGTAGACGTCCTTAATTGCCAACTATCATTGTTTAAGTCAGAACCAGCCGAATTCCGAAGTCAATGCAGAAGTAGACGTCCCAATGTTCACTATGGATTGAATTCACTTAATTTAGAGCTATTGAAATGCAGAAGTTCATGTAGAAGCAGACAATTTCCAGTCTTTGGTCATAATATACCACAACCCAAGGCTAGGCTCTATCGGCAACTGTCGTTGTTTACGTCTATACCAACCGATTGCCAAAGTAAATGCAGAAGCACACGTCACAATGCCGTATGACACTATTTATCACCACCGCACCTGCCACTCTGACCTGTTCACCGATACCGTCTAATTCCCGTTCGTTCCAGGCCAGCCAACGTTCGAGCAAACACCGATACTGTTTATCGACCCATGGAAGGTAACTTGTATTGTTTGCGTCAAAAAGAAATATATTTCCTTTGGGAATCAAACTAAATAAAGAAGGTCTCTATATTGCCCTAGTCGTGAAGAAGTGCACGGTGTCAATTCGTAAGGTTATGTGGATCGTTACGACGACCCTGTAGACGACTGAGACAACGTCAGCCGAAGATAAGCCATGCGGATGTGTATTTCTTCCAAAGAAAGTTGCATGGATGACATTAGTTTGTGAAGAAAGTCATGTGGAAGTCCAACTTTTTAGAAGAAAGTTATGCGGATAACATTGGATTCTGAAGAAATTTGTATGGATGTCAATATTTTCAGAAGAAAGTTATGCGGATGTCTATATTTGCTGCAGATAGATATGAGGCTATCATTATATTTCGACCAAAGTTATGCGGATGTCCGAGTTTCCTTTACAATTCACCGCGGATGTCATTATGTTTATTAATACAATGCGGATGTTACGACATTTCAGAACACCATTGATATAATTTATAATTCAAGTCCAAATTTGAACAAAAAGTTTTGAAAAGGCCAGAAGTCGGCAAATTTTGGTTCCATAGGGTTAGATGTGAGCTAATGTGAATTTATATGCGGATATCATTATTTCATTTATAAAGGCGGATTTCATAATTTTTTTTCGAAGAGCAATGCAGATCGAATTACAATTAGAGAAAGATACGCGGATGTCATTGTTTTCTTAAGGTTTCTTAAAAACCTATACGTAAATAAAGTACTTGAGCTATGCGCATGGTTATAATGCGTGAAAATGGTTTGCGGATGCCATGATTTTCTTACGATACTTATGCGGATGTGAGAAATTGCTTTAATATGCAAAGTATATATTTTAAGTGTAGAACGCGGGTGTCATTATTGTCTGATAATATCTTATTTAAAATTCATTCTTTTAGGCAACAATAAAAATTATGTCTTTTAGGCAATATCAAAAATTATGTCTGGAGATGGAATGAAGTTTTTGCAAATGTTTTCTTGTCTGTTTTGCTTGAGACATTTTACGAACAGTTGCACAGTAGTTGACAATTTTCCATTCAAGTTAACTTTGATTTGAATTTAGTTTGATGAATTATTCAATAGCATCATTTCAAACAACCGCTGATGAAGATCTGTGGCTAGATCGGAAATAGCTATACGGTTTGCCAGAAATCATAGGAATGCATTTGCAAAACTCTTTTTTGAAAACTAATATAGTTCCTGAAACTCCACTTGCATGCCTGCCTAGGTTGTTGGCAGCTCCAGCACTAAGATCGGATGCGATGGTCTAATGAAACACCCATCTTAAATTTCAGTCGTTACAGAAATGTTGAAAGTTATGCGGATGTCATTATTTTCTTTAAAAAAAAACCATGCTGATTGGTATCACCCATAAATTGTCATGCGGTTGTCACAATTATATGCGGATGCCACCATTTTCTTAAGGATTATGTGCGGATGTCATTAGTTTCCTAACAAAGTTATGCGGATGTCAGAAATTTATTTAGAATTATGTGCGGATGTCATTAGTTTCCTAACAAAGTTATGCGGATGTCAGAAATTTATTTAGAATTATGTGTGGATGTAATTATTTTCTTAAGAAAATTATAGAGTTGCCAGAACTTTTTTTACAATTATGTGCGGATGTTATTATATTCTAAAGAAAATTATGCGGATGTCAGAACATCATATTTAATATGTATATCACTAGATTCTCCCAAATTCAATGCGGATGTTACCATTTACTTACTTATAGTGTTCCCTGATGCAAATTGGAATTTTCGTTGGAAAGTTGGACATTTTTTAGCATAAACATACATACATAGGACGTTTTCACTTACGAGCACTATTTGTTGTTTACGAAAAATTCATCTCGGCTAAGAAATGGAATTATCCCGTGAAATTTTTCGTGCGATGATTTCTTACGAGTTTCGGCGTGGATTATTGAGACAAGAGTGTCTCAATCAACTTGTTTCGACTTTTGGTGATGAAGCACCATCAAAAACCCCTGCAAATCGCTGGTATCAAGATTTCAGTCTCGTACGCCCGTTCGCTCCAGGATGAATTTCGTGAAGGTCGTCCAAAATCGGTTGTTCTGCCACAAAACATCGATGCACTGCGTGCACTGATAATGCAAGATCGTCATGTGACATATCGTGAGATAGAGGCTTCCTTGCACTTTAATTCCACTTCAATACATTCGATTTTGCATGAACATTAGGGTGGAAAAAAGATTTGTTCGCGTTGGATCCCACATAATTTGACAATCGCCCAAAAAAAGGCTCGTGTCAATTGGTTTAAGGAAATGATTAAAAAGTTCGATCGCGGTGCTTCAAAAGACGTTTATAACATCATGACAGGTGACGAAATCATAGGTATATGCGTATGAGCCGGAAAAAACAGTATTCGACCGTGTAGGACGAGCTAAATCCAGTAAAAGTCGTTCGTGGAAGAAGCACAGCGAAGGAAATGGTCGCCTGTTTCTTCGTCCGAATGGGTCATGTGGCCACTGTTCCGCTTGAGTAACGTAGGAAGGGCCATTCTGAGTGGTGCACGACCATTTGTTTGCCGGAAGTCTTCGGAGAAATTCGTAAAACCAACCGCCAATGACGGATCTTTCTCCATCATGGCAATGCGAGCTCTCAAACATCTCGTGAAACAGGTGAATTTTTCAGCAGTCAAAACATCGAATTGATGACATCGTCCATACAGTCCTGATTTGCCACCCAATGACTTCTTCTTGTCCCCAAATGTCGAAGGTAAACTGCGTGGTCAACGATTTACGAGCGCCGAAGAAGCAGTTGAATCATTCAAAAACCATGTTTTGGAGGGGTCTCTAGAGGAATGGAAAAACTGCTATGACAAATGGTTTGAACGAATGCAAAAGTGTACTGATCATCAAAGGAATAATTAGGAAAAACAATAAAACCACTTTCATTTAAAAATGTTTGCTTTTATTTGCTATTCCCGAAATATAAATAGTAACACTCGTGTCTCATGGGTTTCTTAAAAAATCAATGCGGATATCTTTCAGTTATAGAGAATGCAATGTCATTATTCTCTAAATAATGCGGATGTCAATCTATATTAATGAGAGGAATGCGGATGTCATTATCTTGTTTAAACGTTAGGCAGATATATTTAACATGTTAAGCTAGTAGCTTACCTAATGTTGTCCACATTGTTGACCATATTTTGAACTGAATTGGAAATTGCTGGCGCTTGTTCCTCCAGGTATACAACATAAGGTTTCACCCTATAGTTATACACTTGTGTGACACTGTAGCATTTTCTGTTGGGTACCCAGCCACAAGCGTTTACGCGGCGTTTGGGTATAAATTAAATAATTATTTGCCACTAAGCGCAATAGTAGCAGTTCAAATGAGACGTAAAGGTGTTGAAATCGAATTATTAAAATAATCATGATATCGCGCGGCCGGCCACCAACATTATAGATATACGGGGGCCAAAAACACATTCACTGAAACGTAAACAAGTTCGACACATGTGAACGTGAATAAAAATAATCCCAGCAACAACATATGTCGGACGACAAATACATCAAATAATGCAAAAAAAAAAAGAAATACATCTATCTACAATATGCGGGTATTGACGGGGGAGGAAATCCCCCCCAAATACGCAGAAACTCAACTATTTCAAGTAGACAAATCTTTAGGATTAACGAATTTAAAATATCGTATCTCTCGGAAAAAGAAATTGGATTAGTTGGCACAAACGAATTTTGAGAAAACGCTATAGATAACAACCCCATTACCTCAAGACCCCCAGAACCACCTAGCATAGATAGAAACACCCTGACATAAATACGTACGACGCAGTATATGTAAGATATACGAGGGTGGTTAAAATATATTCTACGAAATAAAGGAATTAAATAGAAATTTGCTTAAAATGATTCAACGAAATTTACCTTAAATAATAGGAAACATTAATTGGTCTCTGTCATTTTAGCGGAAAACGTTATATAAAATACAAAACAAAATAAATGGTTTCCCATTGCATCCCATAAAGGAACGCACCAGTGAGTGGTGCGTTGCTACACGCTGAAAAATAACGGCCTCTCCAAAATACTCTCCCAAACATATTCTGCAGGAACCATGTATGTGTTTGGAACACACTTCAAACATTCATATGTTTGCAAGTCCCAAACTAACTTGTATTTAAATGCAAACAGTATCATGTTTACTGGAAAACATGTATGCTTTTACGTGGAAACATATGCGTTCTTCATCCCAAACATCCATATACTTACGTGGAAGCATATGCGAATTTCCTCCTAAATATAATAGTATTTAGAAACGAATTATTCTTCGATTTCAATATATGTGACTTGCTCCACGAAAAGGGACCTCTGCGCCGAAAAGAAGTTATTGAGAAAAACGCGTTTAAAAAAAGCGCTTCGTTTTTCCGCTACAGAAGAACCACCAAAAACGCGTGTTAGGAGTAAAAAAGAGTAAAATTTTGATGTTTTTGTAATTTTGTACCTTTGATATTGAACTTTTTTTAAATTTCAAATATTTTAATATATTTATATTTATTTATATCACATTTTTCAATTTTTTCATTAATTATGTTCATCTTTACAGGTGATTTGTAAAAAAACTAAAAGATATATAAACTTGCGGTTTGCGGCATTTGAAAGAGCGTTTTTTTCCTATAAGAATCACTCAAAAAGTAAAAGGGCGCAGAGGTCCCTTTTCGTGGAGCAGGTCACATATATGTATTATTTATTATAATTAATTTAAACAATATAAATCAATATTTATAAATAAGTAATACAAAAAATTAATAGATTTAAAACGGCCCTTTTACATTTATTTGCTTTGAATTTATTATTTGTCTTTTTTCATGTGGCCGTCGGTGGTGCAATGGTAGTGTGCGCGGATCTTGTGCATGAGGACGTGCACTCTACTCTGACCACTTTAAAATTTCTTTCGACGGCGGTCACCTCTCTTAGTGACGGCGACACTATCGAGTATTTAGCCATGAAAAAGCTTCTCAAAATACCGTTCGGAACCGATGTAAAACTGTAGGTCGCAATCAGTGAGTGTAAAACTAGAACGCGCACAGCTCACTGGTTGTGAGAAGCTCTCCCTAATCCCCTCGTGGGATGTAACGGAAACCATTCTCTTTTTTCATGAAATGAAAATGTGGTACTCTTTTGCTTCTCCTTTCTTTGATGTTTCTCATGTTTTCAGAAGGTTTCTGCTATGCGTTGGTTATCACTATGCGTTGGTACACAAACAAGCTAGTTATATACAAATCAAGTTCATGCAAGCCAAACGTGGATTAATTACTTGTGATTTTTTTATTACACTTATTTCACAAATGGTCCGCCGTTCGGATTGTCTCATTAAAGGCTCGGACAGACAAAGGGCTTCACGTTTTGGCCGCTTTGGTAGCACACATCCATATATACAAAACACATACACCAACATCAAAGTAACATCATAAACCATTTAACCGTCCGAGCCTTCGTTTATTCTTTTCACTGATCAAGCGCTTTTGATATCCTCTGTCCGATGAACCATTGACGACTGAATATATGAAACTAAAACGCAAGACAGCAGGCAATATAAGAAACACTGACTTCATCTGGGATTTACACGCAAATTCATGAATATTTCACTGACTGAGAGAATAATGCAAAACTACAGAAACACACTTACAAGATAGACTCTCTCATTGTCACTCTTTTATTCTCTTGCTCTCGAGAGAGCATAGACAGTGCAACAAACACAGCTGTATTTGTATCACAAATATAAATATATGTGGGCCAAAAACACATATATTATAACATATTAATCATTGTGTCTCAAACATGTAATATTTAATAGCAAACACAACGTGTTTGGTCACAAGTATATTATATTTGCGACAAGCTCCAAACACACTTTATATTTGCAGCCAAACAACAAAAAATACAGATTTTTCAGTGTGTACTAACTGATTGGAACCTACAGTTTTACACCGGTTCCGGACGGTATTTTGAGAAGCTTTTTCATGGCTAAATACTGGAAAGTGTCGCCTTCACTATTCGAGGTGACCGCCGCCGAAAGAAATTTAAGGTGGTCAGAGCAGGGATCGAACCCAGGATCTCATATACAAGAGTCACGCACACTAACCATTGCACCACCGATGGCAACATAAAATATATATAGAAGGGAATTTTAGTCAAACTAAGATTGTCCGTACCCAGTGTGCCATATAAATCCATTTCGAATTAAATTCGTCGAACATTTTGTCCTAAACGGAAATCAACCCCGAAAATCAAAAATTTTTTAACGATAAAAAATTCGCAAATTTTGGGTAAAAATTTTATGAATTTTGACAATTTAACTACCGAATTTTATCGTTAAAAAGTTACAGAATTCCGGTGCAGTTACGGAAAGATAACGCATCCGATTGCGTATGAAATTCCTCTCGAAAAGGTGGTTCGTTTTTTCTACTTTTTCGGATCCGTCTAAAACTCGCAAAGGACGTCATATTCGAATCCGTTTCGTATTGGTAGTTTTTAAATAAAGTGGATTCACGAATAATTCGATTTTATAAAATTTTTCGAATTCGGTCTAATTTTCGCTGGCAGCCTGTTTTGTTGTAGATTTTGTATTTTAGCACCTTGGATACGAATCTGCGAGATTACATTTTTTATGCAAAAATATCTGCCACCAAAAGGTAGGGGTGGGTAGACCTATACGCCGCCGCCACCGTTTTTTGAAATTTCCTAAGAATTGAACACTGCACAGCAGCAGTCGGGTCGATTTCCTAATAATTTGGAATAGCGGCCGCCGCCAGGTTAGCCGAACAAGCCGCCGCCGCCGGTTTTCCCACGGACCAAGCCGCCGAAGCAGAAACAATCGGCGTAAACCTCTAGAGTGGTGGGGTCGAGGGTCGTTCATTCCTTGACTGAAATACAAGCTTCGATCCCTTACGAGATGTTTGTAATTTCAAATTTGTTTCCCCAAACTCGCATTTCAGTTTTTCATGATTTTACGGACTCGTAACGGGTTCGAAGCGGATCCGCTAAATCTCAATTTAACTGATGCGCTTCTTACGTTTTTCCGGACTCGTATCGGGTTCGAAACGGATCCGCTATATCGAAATTTCACTGATTCACTTGTCTATGTTTTTACGGACTCGTAACGGGTTCGAAACGAATCCGCAAAATCGAAATTTCACTGATGCAATTGTCTATGTTCTTACGGACTCGTTACCGGTTCGACAACTCACATACCGCTTTATTATGCTTTTACTGACTCGTAACGGGGTCGAAATGCATTCGTATCCGTTGTTGTGCACATTGAGATTATGAAAATGCGAATTTAGAAGTAATTGGGAATTTGTATGCTCATAGCATACATGAATTTTTTTAATTTGCATTGGATTTTAATTTTCATTACTTTATCTAATGCAAATGCAAAAGAATTATCATTGTTCGTAATGGCAATTAAAAAATTTTGAATTTGCAATTGCTCAGGCAATGCAAGTGCAGGTTGTGGAATCGGATGCCAATTGTAATGACATATGGCACTGCTTTTAATTGTGTAGAATTTGTGTGAATGCTGGCAATAAAACACAATTGGTTTGTGGCTTTGATAGGTATTGCCTCATACCACTTTCAGATTCATAAACCTGTACTGTATAAAATATTTGAAAACCAAAAGTGCCAGATATGAAGGAACGTAAGTACAATTGCCAATGGTATTGAAATTTTTTTGAATTTGCATTTCGAAAGGTAATTAAAATTAAGCCAGAAATTATAATTGTCATATAATTATTTTGCCCCATGTCTGGTTCACAGCATGCCTTAATGAATTACCCTCGTATACACATATAACTCACACGTATAAAATCTTAATCACTTTCGCGTTTCACAATCGAGAAGAAGCAGAAAAACAAACAGACATACATATTTACTTTGACAATATTTTTAAGGTTAAAATAGAAATACACATTTGTTGCAAATGTATGTGTGAGTATACACTAGTTCGTCGGAATTGTGCCACAAGAATCAACAAAGATTTAATTCTCCATGAAATGCCAGCTTAAATCTATTTTAGTCCTTTAGAACGAACAATTTTTATGTACAATTCATTAAGAAACACGAAAATGTATGTAAGTATTTTCGATATGGAGAAAATTGTATAAAGCACACAAAGACAAATTCCATTATGACCAAACGAAATCTCAGATAAATTGAATTCATTTCGAGAATGAAATTTCTGCAACTCAACATTTGATGGGTTACAAATATAAAAGCGTTTGTGCTAGGTAAAAAAAATGTTACAACAAACGATCTATGGAAACACAAAAAATCTAAAAAAAGAAAAGCTGTTTACGAGAAACGAAAAATCATTCCAGTAGCTGCAATTTCGTTTACGGCAAACGAATTTAGTAACAGCAAACTAACCAACACTAACACTTCCAAGAACAGATAATTTTTTTTTGCTGCAAACTGCTTTTTCGTTTAACGTCAACGAATAATATTTCAGTGAACAGGATTTATTTTGGACAAAAATGTATTGGACAAAGAAGTATTGGGTGATTCATTTATAGGTACTTTTCTTAAAAATATAAACAATATAACAAAATTTGATTTTATCATGTAATCTTTATTGTCATCCAAAGAACCATTTGTTGAAGAGTACTTCTTTTAAATAATGGCCGCTACTACAGCTAACATGGTCCATATTGACGTTACACAGAAAAAAAGACGACTGTAAAATTTTAGCAAAAAAAATTGGTACGCGAAAAATCTCAGCACTCAATTACATTTTTCATTGATATACTGACAAATTCGATAAAATTCATAAGAAATACACCAATATTTAACGAAGTAAATACGATACGAACAACCACATAACTTCAGATAGAGATAATTTTGTACAGGCAGTCGGTAGCGTAACGGGCTAGACGTTGCCCGAAACGACGCTGTATCACAAACATCGTAACGATCTTCCAGTGGATGTGAATTCAAATCCTACCGCGGCTGTTTCATTTTTATTAAATAAACAAAATTTCTAAAAATACTTCGGATCGAACACAAAACGAAAACTGAGATACAATTTACTTTGTAAAAATGTCAAATTCTTCATCGAATAAAAACGAAAATATTTTTGATAAATAACGTAAAAATATTTTCGTAGATGGTTGAAATTTTGCATCGATTGAAAAATAATATTTTTCCAATAAACAACATACAAATGTTGTAGCTGATATGTGATTTTTTTTTATCACAGGATTTTCAATTAATATTTTGTTTGAATTTTCGAATTTTTTTTCTGTGCACAAATGTCGATGACGCGTTCGAAAACTTCCAGTGATATTTGGCAAATAAAAAAAAAATATAAAAACTTGTTTCCCATGGCATACCATGAATGAATTGAGAACCAGTGAAGTCTGCGCTTTCTAGTTTTACACTCCCTGATTGGGACCTACAGTTTCACACCAGTTTCGAACGGTATTTTGAGAAGTTTTGTAATGGCTAAGTACTCGATAGTGTCGGCATCACTAAGTGAGGTGACCGTCGTCGAAAGAAATATAAGATGGTCAGAGTAGGGATTTAACCCACGTTCTCATGTAAAGGGTGTTTTTTTAAGTGCAACAGAAATTGAAATTGTAAAAACTAACACTAAATTAAATTTTAATATAAAAAATTGTTTTATTTGAAAGATAATGGCATTAACATTTGAAAATGATTTGAGGCAAATATCCACCACGGCTGGTCATGACAAAGCGCATTTTGGACATCCAATTTTGGGTAATTTTTTCGAGCATTGCTGGCCGCATGTCACGGATAACACAAACGATTGAGGCCTCCAAGGAGTTAATTGTTGTTGTTTTTTCAGAATAAACTAGTGACTTCACGTAGACCCACAGCAATTAATCAACAAATGTAAAATCCAGGGTTCGTATTTCGTGGGTAAGGAGTTACCCTGGGTTACCCATCGAAAAAATAATACAAATTTTACCTCTAAAGGAGGCTTTAACCAATGCGTGTCTCCAATATGGCATCACTTTTTTTTTTAAATCGCTAAAAATAAAATTTTTCAAACAAAAAATCGCTAAAACGCCCTCTTGTTTATTTCTTGGAAACGGAGCGTCCAATCAAAAAATATCCAAATTTTCCTGGTTTCTAAGGGGTTTTCATAAAGTGGTCCAATTCGTATGGAAGAATTTTTTTTCGAAAAATCGCCAAAATAAGAAAATTGCTAAAATAAAAAAGTAACTATAAATTGTAAAAAGTGATGCGGTATTGGAGATGGCCATATTGGTTAAAGCCTCCTCTGAAGGTAAAACTTTTATTATTTTTTTCGATTGGACAACACGTTTTCGAGTTATAGCCACTTTTTTGTTTTTAGCGATTTTATAATTTTGGCGATTTTTGGAAACAAAATTCTTCAATACGAATTGGACCACTGTATGAAAACCCCTAGATATCCGCAAAAATTGGTTAGTTTTTCGATTGGACGCTCCGTTTCCGAGATATAGAGATTTTTCCTAATTTTTGGATATTTTCGATCAAATATGGGGATGGGTTACCCTGGCTAACCCATTACCCATCGTCGTGGGTAGCTACCCATTATTTTCCCCATTTCCCTGGGTGTAATGGGTAATCGTGATGGGTAATTCTTCATTTTAGTGGGTAAACGTTCAGTACACATTAACCACGTCGATGTGTATGGGTTACACATGGGGGGTAAGTAAATACGAACTCTGGTAAAATCGCACAACGTTGGAGTACAACTGACAGGTCAATTTTTTGAAATCATCTTATCGCCAAATTTTAATTTCAATAAATCAATGGTTGCGGTCGCCGTATGGCAGTAGCGCCATCCTGTTGAAACCACATCTTGCCCGGAGCAATGACATCCATATTTTCAAACCAAAAATCATTGATCAGAGTGCGGCAACGATCTCCATTGACCGTAACGAGAGTTCCGGCTTCATTTTTGAAGAAATAAATTCCGATGTAAACCACACCAAACGGTGAATTTTTCTGGATGTAATGGAGTCTGTAGGGTCTGTTGTGGATTGGTCTCACTCCATATGCCGCAATTTTACCACAAAACATCGGGTCAGTTTCCAACTGCTCTAGAGCCCAATAGACGAAATAACGACGCATATGATGGTCTCGTAGCTTAAATTACTGCATCATTTGCAACATATACGGGTGTAGGCCTAGATCTTTGGCAACATTGTCCACTACATGGACGGACAGAGCCCAAATTCCTGCAAGCGACGCCGAATCAATCAATTTAGATCTTCCTCCACATTTTCGTTTGCAGTGGCGATATTCTCTTCAGTTCGCATATTCCATCGACGTTTTGGTGTTATTGCATCATTTAGACAGAGTATGTGATATGGTATCTATCCACAGTTCGACGGATGGCTTTCTCAGATGGACGATTATTGGCGAATACAAGGGAGGATCAATAAGTCCGTGACTTTTCATACTCCCCTCGTAGTTATTTGAAATGCAACACTGCGCCCATCAAGTACCACCTGTTAATAGACTACTGTCAAATTTTGAGCAAGTTCCGTCATTTACTTTGCGTTTACAACCTCGAACATTTTTTTCAAAATGGAAAAAAGTGAATTTCGTGTCCTCAATAAACATTATTTTTTGCGAAAAAAAAAACCGTCAATCAAACCAAGGAAAAGCTTGATAAATACTATGGGGACTCTGCACCATCGATTCCAATGGTAAAAAAGTGGTTTACTGACTTCGTTGTGGTCGCACAAGTACAAATGACGCTGAATGTTCTGGACGGCCAATTGAGGTCAATACACCCGAAAAATCCACGATATGATGTTGGCCGATCGAAGAGTAAAAGTGCGTCAAATTGTTGATGGCATAGGCAATTCATATGGCAGTGTGGTTTCGATTTTAAATGATCAGTTGGGTTTAAGAAAGCTCTCTGCAAGATGGGTGCCGCGTTTGCTCTCAATTGAACATAAACGTACGGGTGCACACGTGTGTAGTCTCAATGGCAAAATTCCACGAATTGGGCTACGAATTGGTACCTCATCCGCCACATTCTCCGGATTTAGCCCCCAATGACTATTTTCTATTTCCCAACCTAAAGAAATGGCTCGGTGGAAAGAGATTTAGCTCCAACGATGAAATTATTGATCAAACAAATGCCTATTTTATGGACCTAGAAAAATCCTATTTTTTGGAAGGGATACAAAGATTGGAGCAACGTTGGACTAAGTGTATTGAGCTAAAAGGAGATTATGTTGAAAAATAATTTTTTTTTGGAACAAATCTGTGTTTCATTCAAAAAGTCACAGACTTATTGATCCGCCCTCGTAGATGGCTGATTTTCGAAGTAAATTTGGATACATTGGTAGGGATGTGCAAGCGTGAATCTATTTAATTAGATAAATTGATATTATTATTTCAATTGGAAATCAGATGAATTGATTCGGATATCAAAATTATTTTTAAGTTCGGCCTGAGAGTATTTTTAAACTAGCATTTTACATACAATCCAATAGAACTTGAAAATCGCTTTACTCGAAATTAACTATGATTTTTGAGTTATGACGGTCTTGTCGCAAATGAGCGATTTTATAACATATTAAGCATTGTGTCCCCATCATGTAATATTAACTAGCAAACACAATGTGTTTGGACACAATTATACTATATTTGCGGCAAGCTACAAGCACGTTATGTTTGCATCCAAACAGCAAAAAAAATAGGACAGATATTTCAGCATGTACGTCTATACAAGTATAATAATCGGCTGATTAAAATTGTGTTACTTTTGCCAGTAATAATTTTATGACAGATCAAACTGTCAAACTATTGTGGTATTGTTGTACAACAATTTTGGTATTTAATCATGGAAAGTGTTAGACCGGCCTTTCTAAGTCGGTGGATAATTTATAAGCTTGAAGAGTATACACTATTTCCGACCAAAATTATGTTCAACGTTGAGGCCGATTACTGGTTTAATAGCTACGTCAATTTGCAAAATTGTCATATTTGGTCTGAAATCAACCAAAAGAGTTTCAAGCGCTGTCATTACATCTATACAAAATAAAGGTTTATAAGCCGTTGGAACCATTGGTCCATATTTGCTGAAAAAATTAGGTCAGCCGAAATGTAACTTAATTTAATTAAAAAATTTTAATTACCACCCTGACAAAATTACTTCTTGCATGAATTTTGGAACATACTTCATATGACTGTCTCTCTCTGGGCAATACTCTGGGCATTACCAGGTTCGAACCCAAGTTCTCAAGTACAATAGTCGCACACCCTTATTGCAGCCACTACTTTTTTAATGATTTCAAATATTTGTCTCTAAATATTGAAAAACCTTATTATATCCTCATTTGTGCCAAATGTCAATTGTTGAAATGGTTCCCAAATACATATTTGAGATGCTGTCTGCGTGTCCGTATGACTTGGCCAACAATCAACATCTGTTGTCAATGATGCATTAAAGGCGCCAAATTATTGCCAAACAAAGTGTGATATAATCCCACAATTAAGAATATTTCAAACATTTAAGAAAACACAATAGATAAATTTAGTATTCACTTCCTTATTTACTGCGTACGATGCGATAAAATGATATCGCGCCACATTGAGACAAATTTTTCGGGTACCGGTCACATTTCTAAATATGTCAAAATCTAAATTGTTTAACAATAAATATGAATAACAATTAAACGATATTTCTTATATCAAAATGCTATGAAATGCCACTCTAGCCAAACAAAATTTAATTTTAAAATAAATTGAGTTACCCTGATATTGAAAAAAATGCTTTCTCATTACATGCCATGAAGGGATTGGCGAGAGCGTCTCACAGCCAGAGACCTGTGCGCTTTCTACTTTCAACACTGACTGATTGGGACCTATAGTATCACACCGGTTCCGAATGGTATTTTGCGAAGCTTTTTCATGGCTTAATACTCGATAGTGTCGCCGTCACTAAGCGAGGTGAC
The DNA here is from genome assembly GCA_963931995.1 of Phaonia tiefii. Lineage (NCBI taxonomy): Eukaryota > Metazoa > Arthropoda > Insecta > Diptera > Muscidae > Phaonia > Phaonia tiefii. The sequence goes on from OZ008369.1 coordinate 143,233,342, forward strand.
TGGTGAAAGAAATGTGATGGTCAGTCCACGGATCGAACACAAATTCTCCTGTACAAAAGCCGCGCACACTAACCATTGCACCACCGATGGCCACCTAGATATTGACATACGGGAAAAATTTTTATCGATTGTATGAAGCGAAATTTATGAAAATCATTCGTAGTAAAAAACTTATTACTCCTGCAAACCGTGTAGATACGAGGCCGGATCAATAAGTCCGTGACTTTTTGAATGAAACATAGTTTTTGGTTTGTAAAAAAATTTAAATTTTCAACATAATCTCCTTTGAGCTCAATACGCTTAGTCCAACGTTTCTCCAATTTTTGTATCCCTTCCAAAAAAATAGGATTTTTCGAGGTTCATAAAATATGCATTTGTTTGATCAATAATTTCATCGTTGGAGCTAAATCCCTTTCCACCGAGCCATTTCTTTAGGTTTGGAAATAGTAAAAAAATTGTCGTAGCCCAAATTACGGAATTTTGCCATTGAGACTACACACGTGTGCACCCGTGCATTATATTGATGAAAAATACCTTTTTTTCTTTGCCATATGGGGTCGTTTCTTTTAAATCCTCGTTAAATCGGTCCAATAAGTTGGCTATTTCAGATCAAGTCACAGTTCCCCATGATCGATTCTTCTACATATTGCTTTTAAAAAAATGCATTATGCATTATGTCACGAAAACTGGAATATAGAGGAATCGTTTCTATTTCCGTATCTTATGTTTATGTGTCATCATTATTTCCGATTCAATTGTATACTAAAGAATTCGCATTGCATTTGGAGTTTGTGTTGTATATAGTACCAAGAACTTGTTAATACGTTATACGATTTTAATGGTACCATAATAACAATCCATTCTAATTTTGTGGCCATTTCACAAAAGCCTTCAAAGATGTTATGAACAGATTTCATAGAATCCATGAAAATGTTTCATAGATGTTATTAACAAATGTCAATCAAATTTTACTTAAAAAAATAAATAAAAAATTTTGAAAAGTAATTACAGTCTTCGTCTCTCTCTCTATCTCGACCGAGAATCTAAGCGAACGAAAAGCAGTCACTCACATTCGATCCAAATTGGGTTCCTCTAAGTCGACATTTTCGTTCGCCTGACTCTATGATTGTTCCCAACACATTAGAAATAGAGAAACCACAATTTGTACTGAAAAGTTTTGAAAAATCGTATGTTTCATTCGACTTGAACTGACAAGATTGTGAAACCCATAGAGTAATGACGTATAGAGTAGCCAGCTCTCTCAGTAAATTGGTGAGATTTGGTGTGCTGCAGATGGGCGGTTGGATGTTGGAAAGTATAGCTTTAATAATACCAGATAGATGAAATAATTCGAGGTGGTGGACGAATTTATACACCTCGGATCTGCCGTAAACAAAAACAACAACATCAGCCTTGAGATCAAGCGGAGAACTCGAAGGAAGACGAAAAATAGGAGGATCAAGACTCCGCTGAAGGGACCAGGTTGACGAATCCCTGCGTACACTTGGTATTGCCAACTGGAGAGATAAGGCAAAAGATCGAAATGGTTGGCGAAATATTTTATCTTCGTTTTGTAAGATCGAGACTGAGACCGGATAAGTAAGAGGAAATGGCTCAAATCAACCAACAAGAAAACAGCAAAGGCATTTCGTTTTGTGCGTCAACATTTTTGTGTAAATACACCACAAATATATATTAAAAGATAACAAAAAAACTCCAAAGTACTATTAAATTTCACAGATTTTCATCAAAACGACATGAAAAATTTAAGTCAAGAATTTTTGTAATTCCACCTGGTGTAAGTCAATTTACGTCAAATAACTCTCTATCGCACCGATCGCACCACAAATAGTATGAAAGGAAATGTCAGATGAGAAGAATGGCAACTCTATATGACATTACTCTATGGTGAAAGCCAAGCTATTATTTCTTTTGGTTTCAATGTTTGTTTGCTTTTTAAAATTTGCATCTTATTATCTTTCGTGCACCGTCTACACGATGAAAAAATGGTCCCAGCAACATATAGCAGCAACCATGTTTCTGTTTGGAACATCCATATGTTTATGGATGTATTGTTTTCATGAATTGGAGATTTCCTGTTTTTTTGTTTCCTTCTTATCTGTCGCGTTATGTTTTTCCGCAGTTTTCAACAAGCAAAGCAACATTTGGATCACAAAAATATATATAAAATATACAACCTATTAATCATTCTGTCTCCAACACATAATAGTGAATAGCAAACACAATATGTTTGGACACAAGTATACTATATTATTTGCGGCAAGCTACAAACACGTTATATTTGTACCCACACAACAAATAAATACGGACATTTCAGATAGAGTAAAATAGAGTAACGCAAACTTTTATTAAAAATCACATCAGCTGCTCCTTGCAAGACCAATATGACGAAACATTAATCAACATTTACGAACAAAAGTGAGAAGCTAAAATTAATGAAGTAAATTCTAGTGAAATACGATATTTTTATTTTCAGCTTTAGTCCCTTGGAAGTTCTTTAACTTAAATACCAGGGTGGCCATGTATATTTCTGGCCTGAGGAATTTAAAGAGATGCATTTTTCGAGTCACTGAAAAAAAAAGTTGCATGAGGTGTCAGGGGACACCCGGTTGGAACGAAGTTATTTTCCCTATATATTATGTACTAGTTAGTTCCAAAACGCCTAAGGCGCCTGTTGAAAAATACTATAATTTAAATGGAATTTTAAGAAAGATACTTTTTGTAAAATGATAAACTTTTTTTAAGAATATTTTTTTTTCTTGGAAGTATTTTTAAAGAAGTATATTTTTAGGTTCTTTTTGTAAGAATAATTTTCCCGAAAATGGCCTTTCTTTAATGAGAGGTATTTCTTTTAAAATTTTTGATAAGAAGTAGTTTCTGTAAGAAAAAGCCTAAGGAATGACTTTTTTTTACAAAGAAGTACTTTTTTAAGAGCAAGTACGTTTTACTTATTTTCAGAAAGGCTACTTATCTCAAGAAGAGTTATTTTATTTGTAAGATAAGGTACTCTTAAGAAAAGGAATTTTTGTAAGAAAAGGGTTTTTTTAAGAAGGTATTTTTTGAGAAGAAAAAGTTTTTTTTAAGAAATGAAAATTTATTTTAGAATTGGTCCTGTTTTCATGAACAGGTATAATTTTAAGAGTAGAATAGTTATTTTGTTTTACATAAACGGTACTCATTAAAGAAAAGGTAGTTTTTTAAGAACAGCAATTTGTTGTAAGATAATATACTTTTTTAAGAAATTACGTTTTGTAAGAACATTTGCGTTTTTAAGCAAATGTAGTTCTTTAAGATAGGTATTTTTTAAGAAAAGGTGCTCTGTTTAAGAATATGAATAGGTAATTGTTTTGAGAAAATTTCATTCTTTTAAGAAAACGCACTTATTTAAAAAAAATTATTTTTTAAACTTCTTTCACTTTGGCTTTTCTAAATTTACTTTTTATTCTGTTCAAAGCTACAATATGTAATAAACGGGCTCCACCTAGAGAACTTCTCATTAAACAAGAAATTTCTCCCCATATGTTAGTCTAGACACAAACCAAACCAAAAGTAAGAGCGTAAGAGTAAGTGTGCTGCCAACTGTAATTCCAATTCCGTATTTCATGGATTTACCAGTTTGTACTTTGCCTTTTCTAAATTTACTTTTTATTGGGTTCAAAACTACAATATGTAATAACCAGGCTCCACCTATAAAAATTCCCTTTAAACCAAACCAAAAGTACCCAATATAGTTGATAATAATGGGTTGTAATAAAGTAGTTAAAAAAAAAGTTGTTTAAAATTTTTTCATTTAGCCCCCATCCTACAATGTGCGATAGGGTACTTCGTTCCAAAAACAGAAATAATGCTCGCGCGTCAACACTTCCTAAGTACGGTTAAGACAGAAACTCTAATACTTTCCAGTGGTGTTGCCAGGTGCAAATCTGTCACCAGTATTACAGTTTTTAACCTATCTGTACTCAGAAAGTATTGAAGCGCCAGTATTATTTCTGCATGCACCTCAGTCCAAAAATGCAATAAGCTCGTGAACATTTTCATATGATTACAACTTTCGACGTGGATTATCAAGTTATCTCTTTTATATGCCAGTGGTTATTAAATCTGCATATGCCAGTGGTGCACCATCCTAGAGTACAGTGAAAGACTGGTATAACAAATTTAATTGGGGCCGGCGTTCAGTTCAGGACGCATTTTGTGCGGGTCCTCCAAGATCGGTTGTTGTGCTAGAAAACATCGATGCTTTGAGTGGACTGGTATTGCAAGATTTTCATTCAAAATTTCGTAAAATATACAATACATTCAATACTGCATGAAAATTTGGCAGTAACTTAAAGGTGCTCGCGTTGGATACCCCCATAATTTGCCAATCGCTCAAAAAAAAAATCTCATGAGATTGGTGCAAAGAAATCTTGAAAAAAAAATTAATGGCGGTGATTCAAAAGATGTCAATAAGATCACGATAGGCCACGTATCATGAATCTACGTATATGATACTGAGACTGAACAGCAGTCAACTGTATGGGTCTTCCACGACGAGCAAAATCAAACAAAATATGTGCGCGGACGAGCAATTTTAAAGCAAATGGTGACCTGCTTCTTCGACATAGCTGGTCATGTTGTAACAGTTTCGTTAGTGCACTGTAGGGTGTTCAATTCTGCATGGTACACGCTGAAAAATCTTTCTTTTTTTGGTATTTGGATGCAAACAGAACGTGTTTATAGCTTGGCGCCAATATAGTCTACTTGTGCCCAAACACATTGTGTTTGCTACTCAATATTACATGTTTGAGGCACATTTATTTATAGGTTATAATATATGCATTTGTGACTCGAATGGGGCTTTGTTTCTTAGAAACTACTGAAAACATAAACGTAGCAGACAACAAAGAAACAAAAAATCACCAGATCTTCAATTCATGAAAACAATGCTTGCAAACATGTACGTGTTTCCTGCAATGTGTTACTGGGGCCGTTTTTTTTTCAGCGTGTGCATATTTTGTTTACCAGAAGGTATTGGTGAACTAAGAAAAACGAACCCCCATAGAAGAATCATTCTCCAACACGATAATGTTAGCCCTCACACATCGGCTCAAGCAAATGCGAATTTGACCAGCAACAACATTGATTTGATGGGTCATCCGACATCCAGCACTCATTTGGCACCTAATGATTTATTCCTGCACATTAAAAACAAATTGCTTGGTCAAAGGTTTGGGACGCCTGAAGAAGCGCTTGACGCGTGCAAAACGCCTTCAGAGTGGCAAAAGTACTTCGAAAATTAGTTCAATTTATACAAAAGTGTATTGATCTAATGGAGAATATTTTGATAAACGATAAAATCAATTTCTATCATCAATATTTGTGTTTTCATTAGTAGACCATAATTACTAGACCATGAATGCAGCAACCCCCGTATCCTAATAAAAATCTATAACTCTACTACAAAACACTTTGTCGTATCCCTCGCCGGAAATAACTAATGGAGTTACGCCACACGTATAACCACCCCAAAACACTAAGGCTTTTCCAGGGAACTATGAGCAGCTATAATGTTTACCTACGAAGTTTTAAGCCTACACATGAAACATTTCTCAATCTCAGTAATAACATAATGGAATCAAATATCCTCGCCACATAAAGGCCCCTATGCCAGCACATGGCGCATCAGGACTCTCGATAAACAACTTGTAACATCAACATACACCAACGAATTGGGTTGCCCTTCATTTGTTCACTATAACTTGGCGCAGAAGATTAATAATAATATTGCTTTTAAGCAAAATATCTTCATGTCTTTGTGATTTGTTAGCATTTTATGGAAGACTTGACTCCAATCCATTTGAAATTGGTAATAGACCATGACAACGAAATGATAACTGACATGATATTCATAACACATGAATGTACAAATGGATTTGTGTGAAAACAATCAGTTGCAAATTTGATTTATAGACTGAATGAAAACAATCTCATTACGAAGACTAAGATCGTGGTTGACATCTAAATTAATTTGTCATCAACCCCAATTTTTATTTTGCAAATTTCGAGAAAGAAATGTCGAGATACACATTTCGAGAAACCTATGATGCAACATTTAGCAATGTTGCATCAACATAGAACAAACTCAACATCCGTTAGTTTGTGGCAACAGCAACAAATTTTAAACTGTTCAAATTGCAATAGTGCAACAAAGAAGAAAAACAATTTAATCATTTAGTTGGCAATTTTGCACAAATAGATGATCATTGGAATAGTAGCAGAGTGTACGAATGTGAGCAAAATAAAACGCATTACAATCAATAGGTAAAATGTTCTTCTAAGCTTTACACTGCTGGGCATATATGTATATGAAAATTATACATATAACTTATACGCACAGTAAAACGTAAAAATAAGTTATTTTCTTAACCCATAGAGAGGGGCCTTAGAATGTCAGCAAATTGCCGGAATATAAAAAAAAACCAATTTTATTTACATAATTGAAAGCTAACATCTTTCTATGATCAGAATTGCCTCTAACAGTCTTAAAAAAAATTTTAAATAAAATAAAACTCATACGCTTCGAGTTAGACTAAGGGGCGTATAATGTATATTTTTTCGGTCAGATTGGAAACGGATTTACAACAAAATTGTCCAACTTATCTATTACATCTCATGTTGATAAACATTGATGGTGATAAACATTGGTGGATCAAGTAAAATTTGGAATTCAATTTCGCTTTAAAAAAATACTAATAGACATTCTGTCAACATTAGGATTTTATTGGTAAGGCCCCCACGTCATGGGCATTTATGAGTGAAATACCACATCGTTCAAATGGCTTCCCCGATCTAAACAATTTTTCAGTACATTTCGATTGTTAGGGCCTCTATCTCGTGAAGGAAAGCGTTGATTTCGTGTTTTAAAGCCTCAATGGTTGTTTGCGTAACACTTATCTTTAACGGGCCCCCAGAAATAATGGTATAATGGGCTCAATTAGCAGCTTTGAAACGGTCTATGGACTTCCGAGTTTCGGCTGATTATGCGGGTTTCGAACACAGTTCGCACATGTAACGTCGGTTATGTGACACGTAACGCTGTCCAGTTGAAACCATACATGCCAACCACCACATCATAAATGTCAACGCGGTCATCTGCTTGGAAATAACGGGTGGTTCAAATTCCAAACTTTACACGTCCCATCTTGTACATACCGTGAGAGATGCTACAGGCTGTCAATGTGTAACTGGCTACGCAATAGCTTGTTCTGTATCTAACTGATGAACTGATGAACTTGACAAAACACTACCAATAAATTTTGTGAACATAATAGTGATGCGAAAAACTTCGAATACATTCTCATTTGGAAGCAGAAGAAGGGCAGAAAACCGACAATAAACATGAACGATAGCTGACAAATTGCAAGTCTGGGAGTTGTTTTGAAATACGGGCGGATCAATAAGTCCGTGACTTTTTGAATGAAACATAGTTTTTTTTTGCAAAAATAAAAATGTATTTTTCAACATAATCTCCGTTTAGCTCAATACACTTAGTCCAACGTTTCTCCAATTTTTGTATCCTTTCCAAAAATAGGATTTTTCGAGGTCCATAAAATAGGCATTTGTTTGATCAATAATTTCATCGTTGGAGCTAAATCTCTTTCTACCGAGCCATTTCTTTACGTTTGGAAATAGGAAATAGTCACTGGGGGCTAAATCCGGAGAATATGGCGGATGAGGTACCAATTCGTAGCCCAATGAAACAACTCCAAACAATCCTTTGAAGTTGTTACACGATTACGTTTATGGTCAATTGTGAGGGAACTTTCGGGTGTATTGACCTCAAGTGGCCGTCGGTGGTCCAATGGCTAGTGTGCGCGGCTCTTGTACATGAGAACATGGGTTCGATCCCTGCTCAGACCACCTCACATTTCTTTCGACGACGGTCACCTCGCTTAGTGATGGCGACACTATCGACTACTTAGCCATGAAAATGCTTCTCAAAATACAGTTCGGAACCGGTGTAAAACTGTAGGTCCCAATAAAGTGAGTGCAAAACTAGAAAGCGCACATCTCACTGATTGTGAGAAGCTCTCCCCAATCCCTTCATGGGATGTTATGGGACACAATTTTTTATTCTTTTTTTATTGACCTCAATTGGCCGTCCAGAACGTTCAGCCTCATTTGTACTTGTGTGACCACAACGAAAGTCAGTAAACCACTTTTTTACCATTGAAATCGATGGTGCAGAGTCCCCATAGTATTTATCAAGCTTTTCCTTGGTTTGATTGACGGTTTTTTTTTCGCAAAAAATAATGGAAATTCACTTTTTCCATTTAAAAAAAATGCACGAGGTTGTCTGTTAAACGCAAAGTAAATGACGTAAGTTGCTCAAAATTTGACAGTAGTCGATTAACAGGTGGTACTTGATGGGAGCAGTGTTGCATTTCATATAACTACGAGGGAAGTTCGAAAAGTCACGGACTAATTGATCCGCCCTCTATAAGTGATCCCGTCTATTATTTGCCAGTCAATTTTGAAGTGATCCAAGGAATAGATGAGCATCTCTCATGGTATGTATAAGTAAAAGATGGGCAGTGTAAAGTTTGGAATTTGAACCACCCGTTTTGAGTCTTCAACTCAAACTGTAAGAAATAAATTCGATCAAAATCGAGTGCCATCAATGCAGTTTGTGGATTAGTTTGTGAAGCGAGAGCGTTCTGAGGAAAATATTGCTGCTGTAGCTGAAAGTGTTCTCGAATAGCCATCAACATCAACCCACCACCGTTCCCAGCAATTGGACATTTCTCGCACTTCTTTGCGCACAATTTTGCATAAAGGCCTCGATATGAAGACTTGTAAAGTCCAATTAGTCCAAGAACTTTCCACCTTGCAAACAGTATGCTGTTCTGTCTAGAAATTCCTTTTAATCCTCTAATGGTTAAGAGTGCCTTGAGGCACTCTCCACAAAAGTCATACTGATGGAAAATGTAAAGACTTTTTAGTAAGGAAGCTTTTTTTTACAGTTGCTAACAGATGTAGCAAAATATTTGTAAAAACTTTTCATGCTCTTAGAAGCTCAAGGCACTATTAAGCATTAAAGGGTTAAAAGGCATTTCTAGGCAGAACAGCATACTGTTTGACAGGTGTATAAAATACAGCACAACATTTTTGCTAAAACAACAAACGTGGTTGCTCGAAAAATATATGGTCCTACATTAGGGAACGGTGACCGTCGGTGGTGAATGGTAGTATGCGCGGCTCTTGTACATAAGGACGTGGGTTCGATTCCTGCGCTGATCATCTTGCATGTATTTCGACTGCGGTCACCTATTTAGCCATGTATGAACCATGAGCTGTATAAACTGTTTTCCTACATTTGTGTTGATTCATAAATTTGTAAGTTTGTCATCAGGTTGAAGTAAATTTTCCACAATTTTTTTTGTAAATTGTTCATCAATTTGCTGTACATTTATCGTCAATTAGATGGAAGGTTGCCATTAATTTGATGTAAGTTTGTCATCAATTTAATGGAAATTTGCTATCGTTTTGATGTAGATTGATGCTTAATAACAGTTTAGTGTGAGAATTGCAAAAGTGCGGTCAGTTGTTATTTACGATAAAAAAATCATAAATTTTAGAAAAAAATAATAATTTTCGCAACGATGGAAGACGAACGGTAAAAAAAAACAAAGCAAACAAAAAATGATATTTTGTAACTTTATTTTTATGTTGTTTGCTTTATAATACTTAAATTTAGTGCAATGAAAAACCAAATATCGCTTTTGTTAGCTTTTTATTCACTAAAATTTACTGTTCTTTATAAAGGACAGTGGCAAAATAGCCTACCATTTTCATTCGATTTTTATGCAAAACAGATATATGCGCAAACCGTTAACTCTGAACCAAATATTGGAAGAGATAGACAATTTGAGCAGCGAGATCAACTGGACGAAATTTACATATTGCCACCAGAAAATTGCAATAACGACGGTACAGATGAAGATAGTGGTGATGAAAATAATGTGGGTTTGTACAACTTGCCAGGTGCACAATTGCGGTCAGCAGCTGCTGTGAATAATGTATACGATGAAGACTGTGACAGCGAAGATGACATATGCTTAGCGGACTTAGCTAAACGAATAAAAACAACCAACCGCATTGTCAAGCCGTCTGAACCAAAGAAATATTCTTGGGAAAAGAGAGATATTAAACCGTCTTTAACTATTTGGACGGAAGTTTCAGGTTGTAAAATTGAACTCTCTCCCGAAGCTTTTTTATGCTTCTTTGACAATGAAATCGTGGATCTATTCGTGAAATATACAAATAAATACGCAACAGATCATAACCGCGGAGGTAATGTACATGGTGATGAGATGCGTTGTTTCTTCGAAATTTTGCTGTTGAGTGGCTACGTTATTGTTCCCAGGCGGGAAATGTATTGGGAAAGTTCAACACATGTTCACCATGAACTCGTTTCAAGCGCCATGAGAAGAAGCCGTATTCGTTTTATTACGCAAAACATCCATTGCTGTGATAATCAAAACTTACAGCAAAACGACAAGTTTGCAAAACTTCGTCCACTTTTCGACATACTTGGAAGAAACTTCATTGAATTCACGCAAATTGAAGAACATCAACCATAGATGAATCCATGGTGCCGTATTATGGAAACCATGGTACCAAGCAATTTATCCGGGGAAAGCCAATTAGATGGGGATATAAAATATGGATGGCGACGAACCGACTCGGATATATAGAATGGTTCCAGTCATATCAAGGAAAAGGAAGGAAAATCTTCACGAAAGTTTCAGGCACCTTGGCTTAGGCGCAAGCGTAAACTAGATGGCAGGATATTCCATTTGATATTTATTTTGACAACTTTTTTACTTCCACCAAATTACTGGAGGAACTAAAATCCAGAAAATTGAAAGGAACTGGAACAATCCGGGAAAATCGACTTGGAAAGGCATTTCCTTTACGGAAAGGACGCGAGCTAAAATCAAAGAGTAGAGGATTCTATGACTCAACTCAATTGTTGTTGTGAAGTGGGTTGATAACAGTATAGTGACTCTAACCTCCAACAATAATGTGGTTTTCCCAACTATAACAGCCAAAAGATATGCACAAGCCGAGAAGAAGAAAATAATCGTTCATCAGCCAAATTTAATCAAAAAATATAATGACAACATGGGTGGAGTTGATAGAGGTGACCAAAACATGGGATTGTATAGAACTAGTATTCGCGGGAAAAAAATGGTATTTTCCGCTTATTAGCCACTGTCTAGACATGTCGGTGCAAAATGGTTGACACATTTACCGTAATAGTGGCGGAAAACTGGATGGTCTTGCCTTTCGACGACAAATCGCAACAGGTCTTTTAGAAACTTTCAAAAAGCCATCATCAACAGCTGCACTAAGACATGGCACAACCTTTCATTCGCATTCCCGACTTGATGGGAGAGATCATATAATTATATATAAAGAACGCCAAAATGCCACAAAAAAGCTAATTTTTGTTGTTCAAAATGTAACGTGACATTGCACCCAAAAGAATGCTTTATGTTATACCACACTAAAAAATAATTTTGAAATCCATATTACTTTGTTTATTACCTTTTTTTGATGTATAATATAGTCTTTGTAATGATTTGAAGTAATATCAGTTGTGTTAATAAAATCAATGTTAAACAACCACTAGTAGTTTGTTTTGCCACCGTCCTTTTAAAAGATCAGCATTTTCCGGGAAAACGGTGAAAAATTCGAAGAAAAGTCAGTAACATAAATCTCAAAAAAAATCACTTTTTCCAAAAAAAAAAATCGGCGCCAAGTGGGTTAATGTGAAGCCGAACTCTTTGTCCTCATTGTAAAAAAAAAAAATAACAAGAACAGGATATAAGACCACATAGAAAATGCTCATAGCGTGGATATAGTTTTCTTTTTATTGCACTATTTTCTATTATGTATTTATTTTCAATTTTCTACTAGTTTTTCTCTTCCTTTCTTATTCTTTCACTATTACGTCCAAATTTGGAATCGATCCCAGTAATTATTTCTAAAGTCCAATGATGTAAAAAAGATAATCAATTCAATGAAGCTAAAAAAGGTGAAGAAACGTACAATCGTCAAACTGAAAAATCTTTTCACCGAGCTGAGGAAATTTGTCATCAATTCAATGAGAAGCAAGTGATGAAAATTTATCGTTAATTTGATGTAAACATTTTCTTTCAGTGTACCAGAATCCGTTGTCAGAACCTTGTTATTTTTTTTGTGTCCCACAGTGTAATGAATTGCGATGCGAACACCGGGTACGCTGACGGGCCTGGCAATTTCAATATATAAAGATAATTGCAGTTCATCACTTTCCGGATGTTTCAATTACTACATAATCTCCCGTATTACACCGGAAACTGTTTCTATAAAATTTGTTTTTCATGACTAAAACTAATGAAATTTTAAGACATCACTTGTGCACGTTGTTTGAATGTTTCATGTATACACTTAGCCAACAAAGTTTGTTATATACATATGTACATATTATATGGCATGGCTAACATTTAGGTATTTGTGATATAGGCCACTGATGCCACCAACAAGTCAGTAAGTCATATACCTTCCTAGCTACCTAGTATCTGCTACAATATGTGCAATCCCCAAACAAAATAATCCATTCAGGGAGAAATTCTTTGAATTGTTTTCAACGTTCCTTCCTGTCTTTTGTGTTGGTTGCCTTTCGCTTCAGTTGAAAATTAAAATCTGAGTGACATTCACTTGTCAGTGGCACAAAATGCGGCCGGCTACTTGGTCAATTGTCCGCCCGTCCGTCCGTTGGATGTTTATAGATTTTTTTGCTTTAATTTTTGTGAAAATTAATTCCCTGATTACAAAAAAACACACACACACACACACAATTTCAATTTCTTTACAGAATGTAATTTACGCGTGGTGCAACAATTTGAACAAATCTGTTGGATTTTGGCGTAGTTGTAAAGTCATTTAACAGCGAAAGGCTCGATTTATTTAAACAAAATTATAAATTTTTTATTTTGCTGGTTATTTTTGTCTTTGACATGTCGCACGTTTTAACAGCACAAATGTTGAAATATCTATTCTTCAACAAAAAACACAAAAAGAAATCAAGCAGAAAACAAATGGCGACATTAAATGCTAAATAGAAATCTCGTTTCTATTTTCAAACTGATCACAAGAATAACAACAACTAAATTTAACAATAAACTAAATTAAAATTAAAACACAAACAATTTTAAAACAGCAACAGAGACACTACCACAGATTTCGCTCGCTCTATACGATTTTACCCGACTAGAGTAGATATAATTAAGTAAATTTCAAAGATCTTATGAGGCATGGCATGACATAAGATGGCGCGCCGCATCTTTCTGCAACCACAGCCACATCTTGTGATCCCCACTCCGACATCCTTTGCATCACTGTAGTTGGTGTTTCCCATTGTAAACATTTTTTGTGCGTTGTATCTCTTATTGTGTGTACATGTGTTTAGGTTTTGGCTTTATTGCAACTGCTTTATTGCAATTATTCAACAACAAATAAAATTGCATTTATTAAAGACAAATCGGTTACAGGGTGAGAAATATGAATTAACAACAAAATATAAATAAAGCCTGCAAAAAATTCGATGATGTTGCTTTAAAAACATTATGATAATATAAAGTAATCATGGATTTTAATGAAAGCGCTGAATAAATCGTTGATTGGGTTCATGGAGTCGTATAATAGTTTTATATTAATTCAATGTTAATCATACGCACGATAGGCACAAAACAATCACGCCCTTATGGCCAGTTTCACAGTTAAAAATTCTGCGAGTTTGAAACTCGCCCTTAGTCATACTAACAGTTCTATTCTCGACCGAGTGACAAGCGTATTTATCGTGACAGTAAATACATTTGTGACAAGATCTTCAATTTGCTATTCTAGATGTCAAATGAAAGCTCTTTTTGTTTTAGTTGACAATGATAGTTATAACGTTCTCAATAGCACATGACAATGAAAATATTGTGTAAATAAAAAGCAGAAAATTAGGAAAGTGGCTATATCTCGCAAACAGAGTGTCAAAATGAAAAATTAGCCAATTTATAAAGGTTTCCAAGGGTTTTAGAAACGTTAGTACAATGCATATGCTAAAAAGATTTGGCGATTTTGGAAAAAAAATTACGATGTGAATTGAACCAACTTTTCTAAAACCCTTGGAAGCACGGAAAATTGGTTAATTTGTAGTTTGGACCCTCCGTTTAAAGAATATTTGTATGTAGTAATTTTTCTAATTTAAAATAAGTATGGATGGGATTTCCATGCAATCCATGTTTTTTCTCAAAAGTCTAAAAGTAATTACACTAATTATCTATATGAATCACACAATTTGTAGAAAAATCACATTGACTTGATGCACATTTTTGAAATTTTTATGATAAATGGTTTATTTTCTCTAAATGCATATTTTTTTGCATATTTAAAAAAAAAAAACTATATTTATGTATAACAAAATTATGCAAAATTGTCAGTCTTCGGGAGAGGCTCAAACTGACGCCAAGAAATTAGTCGAAGATACTAGACAATGAGAAATTTAAAAATTCATGAATGGCGGACCCATGGAACCCACTTGGTACAAAAAAATGATTGCCAGGACAATGTGCTGGTTTTATGTATCTAGTTTTTTGTAGAAGGCCCCAAAATAAGCCCAAAAAATTATACAATAATTTTTGGCAACTCGATGAGTTACCGGGTCAAACGTCGGCTTCGTTTCCGATTCACAAGACCCCCAATATCGTGGAAAATTAGGGTTATTTGAGTGCCCAAACGACGCAACACAAAACACAAGACATCAACAAATTTGCGGAACGAATGCCTTTCATTTCAGTAACCACAGTTGCCTGTTTTTCGCCGCGCTTAAATGGACCCGTATTTTCGACGCTGCAAGCCTCATATATCCGACTGATAAAAAAATAATTTTTCGTGCTCTTTATTTTCCTCTAATTTCATTTTTCTACCAAGTTGTAAGCTCCGTCGTAGGATGGCAATTAAACGTTATTGACAACGTATTGCTGAAGTTTCAATGTGATGATTTTGTTGTTGCCTTGAGTAATAACAAATGTTAAAAAAAATATTTATAAATGCATTTATTTTAAATTTTAGGCAAATTTTGATCTTTTACGAGCATGTCTTAGGCGCATATTGCTCAACAATAACCGCATGAAAATCGCATCCCTAGTAATAAGTATTTGTTAGGCAAAGGTATTGCCAGATTGAAAAATTATATATCTTAAATGTTTTCAATAAACACAAAAGCTCTTCAAAATTTAGTTTTCAGTTTTGGTAACAATGATATTATTTTTAAAACAAAAAAGCTTTATAGCCTGTTCAGCGAACATTTTTGTTTAAGCAGACGTGCGATTGCTACCCAGGCGATCAAGTTTATATTTGAGTTTTTGTTCCATTTTCGTCCGGGAGTGAAAGCTCATTTTACTAGCTGCGCTTATGTCAAAGTACATTGTTGCCAATGTGTTATTCTTGTTGATTTTAAAAGCTCTCTCTATTGGAAAATACCAAAATTTAGCAAACTGCAGGCAACACTGCTCTATCAGCTGTTTAATTGGAAACAGCTGATTGCAGACAAAATAAAATAAACAAACAAGAAATTGCAAGAAGAAAAGTGGGAAAAATTAAAGTTAGTGAAGTGAGATAATTAAAGTGTTTTTAAAATGATTGCATCCGTGGCATTTGGGTTTTCTGTGTTGACCAGAAAAGCAGAGAGAACATGTAGCGAATTTTTTGTTAGAAATATCCATATTAAACAACAATTTTAATTAATTTTCTTGTAAATGCGTAAACACATTTGTAAACAAACTAAACGATTGAAATTTTCTGATTGTCTAATCTGACTTTTTGTTTCGTTCGTATTTGATTTCGCTGAACCAAATGTTTTAAGCAAAACGAAAGCTCTTTTCGTTTCACTCAAAACAAAGCGTACAAAAACCAAAAGATATCTTCGCTAGTCATTTGGCGTACGGCTTATGATCAAAAATTAAGTTACAAAAACAGGCTATTAATCTTGTCACAGCAATTCCAGAATAGGTAATTGAAATGCCAGTGACAAGAATTCAATGACAATAAACACATAAATATGACTTTTGTCATGAATTCGAGAATAGCACTGTATGCTACTATTCATATACATATCGGGAATAGCAAATAATAACAAATACTTTTAAATGAAACTGGCTTTATTGTTTTTCAAAATATTCCCTTTTCATGATCAATACACTGTTGCATTCGTTCAAACCATTTGTCATAAATGTTTTTCCATTCCTCTTGAGAAACCTCCAACACATGGTTTTTGAACGCTTCAACTGCTTCTTCGGCGCTCGTAAATCGTTGACCACGCATTTTACCTTTGATATTCGGGAACAAGAAGACGCCATTGGGTGCCAAATCAGGAATGAACGGAAGATGAGTCATCAATTCGATGTTTTGACTGCTCAAAAATTCACCTGTTTGACGAGATGTGTGAGAGCTCGCATTGTCATGATTGATAATGATTCGTCTTTGGCGGTTGGTTTTACGAGTTTCTCCGAAGACTTCCGGCAAACAAATGGTGGTGTGCCACTCAGAATTGACCGTTCTACGTTGCTCAAGAGGAACAGTGGCCACATGATCCATTCGGCCGAAGAAATAGGCGACCATTTGCTTCGCGGTTCTTCTTCCTTGACACACATTTTGTTGGATTTATCTCGCCTTGAAAGACCCACACGGTCGATTGCTGTTTTGTTTCCGGCGCATACGCATATATCCATGATTCGTCACCTGTCACGATTTTATACACGTCTTTTGAAGTACCACGATCGAACTTTCTAATCATTTCCTTACATCAATTGACACGAGTTTTTTTTTGAGCGATTGTCCAAGTCTTTTTACTTTTTCTTTTTTTTTAAATGTTCATGCAAAATCGAATGTATTGAAGTGGAACTAATGTGCAAGGATGCCTCTATCTCACGATATGTCACATGACGATCTTGCAATATCAGTTCACGCACTGCATAGATGTGTTTGTGGCAGAACAACCGATTTTGGACGACCTTCACGAAATTCGTCCTGGATCGAACGGCGTCCGAGACTGAACTGTGGGTACCTGCGATTTATAGTGGTTTTTGATGGTGCTGCATCACCAAAAGTCGAAACAAGTTGATTGAGACACTCCTGTCTCGATAATCCAGGCCGGAAATTGTAAAAAAAATCATCGCACGTAAATGTTAACGGGTTAATTCCATTTTTTGACCGAGATGAATTTTTCGTAAATACAAAAAATAGTGCTCGTAAGTGAAAACATTCTATGTAGTATGTCTATGCTCAGAAATGTCAAACTTTCCAATGGAAGTTCCAGTGTGCGTCTGGGAACACTAGTGTTGCGAGTTCCCGAAATATAAATAGCAACCCTCATATGAGAGGTTTCAGAGATGATTTATCATACAAAAATCATCTCTTAAACCTCTCAGAACTTTTTATAAGTAAGCACGTCAGTCTTTAATATTGTGTTGGCTTGTAAGTAACTTCAGTTTTCTCATATAGATGGTGCTATTTTCATTTTTGAACTGCTGTTGATCAGCTGACTAAATTCTTTGTTATACAGTTACACAGCTGACATTTCAAGCTTAAATTTGTGATATGGCACATTATTTTCAGTGTTCAGTTTTCATTTAAATCGTGTTGTGAAAATGGATGATCAAAAAGAGCATATTGTCATAGTCAGTTCCTTCTCTTCCGAAACACACCAGGATATTTGTGAGGTGTATGGTTTGGATGCTTTAAAAAACCGCACATGCCAAAGCTCATTCAAAAAATTTCGTTCTGGAAATTTCACAGCCACAAATGGCCACAGAAGCGGTAGGCCAACTGAGGTTCATGAGAATGAAATCATAGCCGTTATCGTATCTGACCGACACATTTCTGTTTGAGAAGTTGCAGACAAACGGAGTCGCACACGACTATTGAAAACCATTTGAAACGGTTTGGACATGTTAAAAAGCTTGATATTTGGGTACCGCACGAGCTTAAAGAAATCCAGTTTTAAAAGCGGATAAGCACTTGAGATTTATTGCTCAAACGCAAAAAAAATATCTATTTCGAAACGCAGTCACTGGAGATAAAAAAAAATAGATTCTTTACAAAAAGGCCAGCCGAAAGAGATCCTGGTCCGAGCACAATAAACGCGCTCAAACTTCATCAAATGCTGAAGTGCAACAAAAAAAAGGTTGTGTTGTCCATTTGGTGGGATTTTAAGGGAGTAATTTATTTTGAACTGGTTCCAAACCATAAATTCTGGCGTCTATTGTAAATTGGTAAATTGCAATGGCGTGGTTTACCATCACGACAACTCTAGGACTCACATCTTTCTTTGCAGACTCGGCAAAAATTATTGGAGTTTGGATGGATGCCACATCCACCTTATGGTCCTAATCTGGCACCTTTGGATTTTCATTTATTACGGAGTCTGCATAACTTTTCAAACGGAACCCGAGTTGTTCGAGTATATAAGTATTTGCGGGACGGCCCAGTTATTCTATGCATCTGAGGTCAAAAATTTGCCTGAACGATGGCAGAAGGTTATTGAACAGAATGGGGCACCTACAATATAAATTAAAATTAATTATTTGAATAAAATAATTGAAAATTACATTAAACAAAAAACCGGGAATTACATTCTTGTCAACCCAATGTGATCACGGTGTCGTATGATCTTTATTTTTATTTTTTGTATTATTTCTGTACTAGGTACTCATACGTACGTATGGGAAGGGAGTTTCATAAAGCAAATTAAATGGTGGCTTTTTTTAAACAGCCACTGCTCTGGAGCTACAGTTTCTCACCGATTTTCACGACTTTCAGAAGCTTCGAGAAATTTAAAACTTAAAACTATAGCAATATGCGAACTTCATTCAGGGTTGTCCTTCATCATAAATAGTTGAAATATCGTGACGTATACGTATTAAAAATTATTTTTCCAGAAATTAATACAACTATATTTATAGCAGATCGGTGAGTTCAAAACAGTAAAATAAACAATATACACAAAAAGATAAACTGTTAAAGTTACTGAAATTTTCACACTAAAATTTACATATGTGCATAATAGGTCGTACTGAAACATATTTTTTAGAGGCGGTATCTAAAGATGCGTATTGAAGAACTGATTAAGTAGGAATCAAAGCTTTTGCTGAATTTTACGACCTTGGGGACATACGCTGGAAAAAAAACTGAATATGCAGTTTTGTTTGACTTGAGCTCCTGCGTCGGGAACAAGTTGTCCGAAAGCGGGAAATTGCCCATAAGGCGCAAAAACGGGCCCCTGAACTTACAGGTAAGTGTTGGTACTCAAATGAAAGGAAATCGTCTTGCGATTTCATTGGTGCCATTACTTTTTACATCCGATGCCAAATTCGACTTAAGATACAGAGGGAATTTCAACCCCCTGCCAGCGACTAGATGGAATATAAATTTATCGATTTTCAAACACGTCTAGCACACGGTACGAGCAACGTAGAGTGGAACCAATACCACCAACGAAATCGTTCCTTTGATTTGAGTACCCATACATGCATATTTGTAAAAGAAAAAAATTTCGATAAATTTTGTGGGTATTGAAATATAGAAAAACAGGCATATCTCGACTCACAGGCATCGGATGTGAAAAATAATGGCACCAATGAAATCGTAAGACCAATAAGATCAGGGACCTGTTTTTTGGGCCTTAGGGGCAATTTTCCCCTTTCGGACCACTTGTACTGCATTCTGAGAACAATTCAAAAGAGGATGCCATTTTTTGTTTTTTCCAACGCGTGTTCCAAAGGACGTAACATTTTGCCAAACCTTTTTTATACGAGGTTACGTTTAGTCCACTACCGACCGTGAAAGTTTCGATTCCCCCGCAATTGCAATAACAAAAAACGTGGTTTTCAGTACACTCTAATGCATAACTTATGATAACTACAGTTCATGAATACATTATAGACTCGTCTTGCTGTGGAGTCGGGGTCAAATGCCTCTTTTGACGAAAAGTTAAACGAATGTCGTTCCATTTAAATTCTGTGTAAGAACGTTGGCTTCCTATGGCAGCCTTGAAAAATACAAAAATACGAATTGCTGCCAAATTAACGGATTCTAAAATAGATATTTTTGCAAGGAGTTATTTTACCTAGGTGACTATCTACAACCGGTCCTTTTGACATTGAAATAAGTACAAGATTTCCAAACAAATATTTTTACAATTTGTCTAAAAACACAAAAATTGTTTTCGGATTTGTTCCTTGAAATATGTGCAACCGAAAGAATTTCAACCAATCTCTCCAATGAAATATCATGTTCTATGGCATTTCTATTCCGTAGAATCATTTGTGTTCCGCTTACTGATTACACAGGTTACAATTTCGACTAGATATCCTTGACGTCCTCAAATATTCGTCCCAGCACCAATTGAAGAAGCACTACACTTTTTGCTGGGAAAATTAGGTTTATTTTCGAGTCTGTAGGAGATACATAAACTATTGGTTAAATGACATAATGCATGAAAATTTCTCGGAGGGATTACAGCTTGAAACTTGGGTGTGACGCTAAAAACTAATCTGTGACACAACGCATGAAAATGTCTCGAAGGGATTAGAGAGTGACGGTAAAAAATGATGTTGGTGGCAGCACGTGTTGACCACCCTTATAATGATAACACACCACAACATAATTTTGAAACATATTTGAATTGTGACAATGTGTTCGTATATTTTTAGACAAAATACAAAACAAAATATTACAAGCGGCGAGCAGATTTGTGGCTGAGGCTTATTCGTAATATACAACGTGATTGTCATTCGATAGTCATATATTTTGGTGAATTTCCATCTGGCTTCCATGGCTATGCAAACATTTGCCTTTACCACCGTGTCGTATACATATGTATATAATATTTATGGGATTCCCAACAATCATACGCCACAGGGTCCCTCTGAATTAATATACATCATACGCTATTGGAAAATATGTATTTTTTTACAATTAACCCCTATAAGACACTTTCGGAACCCATTTTAATTGTCTCAATTTATGCTGTAATTTTCAGTCAATACTCTTTTAACAAATTCTAAAATAAGATAATACCAAAAATTCGTTGCAACGTCGGTGGTGTAATGGTTAGTGTGCGCGCATCTTGTACAGGAGATCCTGGGTTCGATCCCTGCTCCGACCACCTTAAAATTTCTTTCGACGACGGTCACCTCGCTTAGTGACGGCGACACTATCGAGTACATAGCCATGAAAAAGCTTCTCAAAATACCGTTCGGAACCGGTGTAAAACTGTAGGTCCCAATCAGTGAGTATAAAACTATAAAGCTCACAGGTCACTGGTTGTGAGAAGCTCTCCCCAATTCCTTCATGGGATGTAATGGGAAACCATTTATTTTTTTTATTTTAGATGAAAAACGAATGCTATACTAATCTTAAATTTTGTAGGAGACGGAGAGGCTTGTCGCGGAATCTTGTTCGTGATATATAACGTTATTGTCATTCGATGGAATTATATTTTGATGAATTTCCATATGGATTCCATGGCTATGAAAATATTCGCCGTTACCCCCGCGGTATATACATGTACAATATTTATGGAATTCCTAATAATCATACGTGGCAGGGTCCCTCTGAATTAATATGCATCAGACGCTTATGCAAAATGTCAGCTTTTTATAATTAACACAATTTTGAATATGAGTATTTTAATAGTCACAATTTATTCTGTAATCTCTAGGCAATACTCTTAACAAATTCTAAAATAGGACAATATATAAAAATGGTGTTATTTACACGAAAAACTAATCCTAAATTTAATCTTAAATTCTGTAGGAGGCGGACAGACATGTGGAAGAGTCTAATTCGTGATATATAACGTGATTTCCATTCGATAGACTTCTATTTTGGTGAATTTATATAGAGATTACATGGCAATGTAAACATTTTCCACTACCACCGTGGCAGATAGATTTGAGAGACGTTTGTTGTATGATAAATTGTCTCTCATATCTCTCATAACTTTTTAAGTATAAGGCCGATGATATTTATGGAACAAGCATACGTCACAGGGTCCGTCTGAATTAATATGCATCATTCGCTTACGAAAAATATATATTTTTATTATTAACCCTATAACACACTTATGAAACATATTTTAACTGTCAGAATTTTTTCTGTAATTGCCATTCAATACTTGGAAAAAAATCCTGAAATAAGGTAACATAAAAATTGTGTTAGTTACTCGAAAAACTAATCACTGGACTTCTTTCCTAAATTATGTAGAAGACGGAGCGAGTATTGTTCGCCGAGGCTTATTCGTGATATATAACGTGATTGCCGTACGATAGACTTCTATGTTGATGATTTCCTCGACATCGCCTAAAAGCACCCTGTGATTCATATGGATTCCTTGGGAATTTCGCCCTTGCCACCCTGTTGCTTAGAAATAATAAAATTTACGCTAAATTGACAAATACTAACATTCTACCGCAAATCACACATATCATGTGCATTCTGTACGTTGAGACACAATATAAGTGCAGGTACCTGCAACCGCAAGCGGACACACGGATGCCATATATTCGCCCTCGACGCGAGAGAAACATTTTGATTCATTAAAGTTCAGTTTTATGTTGTTGCCACAAATTTTAATTATAAGTTTTCTCTCGATTTACAATGTGATTTATGTACAACACAATCGGCACGCCAGGAGAGCACACAACGACGGCACCACCACTAACGCCGTCGTTAGACCCAGCTGCCGGACACAACTAGATGTTTTGTAGGTGTTGGCTGGGATGTATGAGTGGGGGCCATATGTGAGTGGAGTGCAAACGATCGACTGAGTGAGATACCCAAGCCATTGTGGGTGTAATGAATGCTGCCGCAATATATCTGTGAATCATTTGTTGTGAGACTTAGCAACCAATTTGTTGTGCTTTTTTCCGCATCTCCGAGTGGGATAACATCTGTTTTTGTGTCAGTGTGACAGTGGTTGATGCCATTGTAGCCTTTTAAGTGAGAGAAGTATAAAAGAGCGACGCTTTTATGGCCTATACACGAGCGCAACATGTTTGTGACATTAACAATTTGATGTTACTTTGGATAACAATAGATGGTCCTAGATTTATTGACATTAAAAATAATACACTAGTAATTCAATTTAAATTTTTTTTTTATTGTTAAATGATATTTAAATTCATTTGTGTTTATAGTTTCCAGAATACAGATAAAGTGTAGAGAAGCGATTTAAAAAACAAATGATGTTGAACTTAATACATTCATCAGAGCGTATGAGAATTAGCGATAGAATTTATATTATACATACATATATACATTTCACTAAGCGTATAATAGATGTTGACATAATTAATATTACGTATACGTATACGCCATTTGTGGCCGTCGGTGGTGCAATGGATAGTGTGCGCTGCTCTTGTGCATGAGATCCTGGATTCGAACCCTGCCCTGACCACACCTTAAAATTTCTTTCGGCGGCGGTCACCTCGCATACTGATGGCGACACTATCGAGTACTTAGTCATGAAAATGCTTCTCAAAATACCGTTCGGAACCGGTGTAAAACTGTAGGTCCCAATCAGTGAGTGAAAACTGGAAAGCGCACAGCTCAGTGATTGTGAGAAGTTTCTCCCCTGTCCCTTCATGGGATGTAATGGGAAACCATTTATTTTTTATACGCCCTTAAGGATTTTATTTTTTATTTTATCCTTAATTGTGCATCTCTGAATCTGCAATTTAATACAATCCAAAAGTTTGTCAATTTTTAAAGACATACTCTGGCAACGAACACGTAACATACCTATAGAATGGAATATATGTATAAGAAAATGGACTTGGACTTGAAAATGGCCGTAAACTTAGGCGGCCAACATCAGACATAGCTAGAGCTGCATTTGAATGGAGCCCGCAAGGGGGTCGACGACCAAAATGACCACCAAATACATGGAAGCGTTGACTGAAAAAGTAATATAAGCTAATTCGACCATCATGAAAAAAAATTAAATCACTTGCCAAAGACAGAATTCGATGAATCGAATTCGTTGGCGATCTAAGTTCTTTGTGAATCTGTTCACAAAGAAATGATCTAGTCAATGTGTTGATAAAACTTGCTAAAATCACAGATATCTTTTATGACTCAAAAAATACAAGATATCAACAAAATGTATGACGGCTTTGCTCACAGTATAGAGAAAATGCAATTTCATAAGATTTCAAATGATTTTCGGAAACGGGTTTCGACAATACACAGTAAAGTCACCAACAATTCGGCGCTGTGATAAATGAAATGAAAAGTATAACGCCACCTCACTAACAGCATAAGCAAATCAATTAAGACAAACTTCATTGTCCTTGCAGACATAATTGTCCAATAAGAAAAACGACAATTTTCAAATTGAAATTCAAAACGGTTCATCCATGCCAATACGATTACTAGAAACAGTATCATGTATATATCTCCCATCTATTATTTGTTGTGAAGCTGATATCTAAGAGATTACGAAAAAGGTTAACTGTGTGAATAAAATTATCCATTTGATGAATCGAGATTAGTTTTGTCTCTGGCATTTAGTATAGATATCAGAGGACATGTGTGAGCAAAAACTTGGACTGAGAGCTAAACTCCGGACTGAAAATCCTAGGACTGAAACAAATCTTTTCAACAGACTGACTCCCACTTCATATGCTAAACTTCAGGGCCAGAGCACATATTAAAGTTCAAGGCCAGAGCTTAAGACTACAGACGCATTAGGCAAATCTAGACACTTTTAAATCAAACGCAATATCAATACTAATTTGTTTGAACGGTCTATCCCTTTTATACTATATCGCACCCCAACTACAAACGAGTTATAACTCAAAAAACTCAAATTTAAATTTTTTCCTTAACACAAATAACCAAGTAACTTTTTATATCCGCTGTAAAAAATATGTTGTCATTTCTTCCCCTTCGTAAAAAAAAACCGTATGAAAATATCTACAATTGAGAATTATCATACATGTTTTATCTTAAATTTTGAGTTATTATTCTTTTGTCCTTTGTGTGCATTATATACCGTACGAATATTGTAGAAGCTGCAAGCATAACTGTTCACAATGGTGCAATCAACTATTGCGTATAAGTTATACGAAATCAGTGTAATTTAGCTTTCTAGTTCAGCCACTGTGACGTATGATAACTATCAATTATACAGATATTGCTTATACCGCAACGAAGTAAACTTTATAATATTTTATAATCAAATATTTAATCTCAGAAGATTCCATTTGAAACAACTTCATGAGTACCACGTTAATACCTGGAATTAATTATAACATCACTCTACTGACATTGGGGCTTTTGATGAAAGAACTTCTCGACTAATTGCCCAAAGTTAATGAAATTTCAATGATACATCCTTTGCCTTCGTTTCCACAAGAAATCAGCTGATAGATGGCTTTATTTAATTGCAATTGTTATAGTTTGCATTGGATTAATACAAACAATTAGTAATTTTCTTATCAAATATTCCAATTATTTACAATATTTGAAATAAAATTGATTTTAATTCAATAAAACCAAATACCAACATCCATTAATGTAACATTTACTGAAGAAAACACTTATTAGGGTGTCCCTTATAATGTTGCATGCACCGAAACATACATTCATTATTGTGTTTTTATTTTAGTGTTTTCTAAAATATCCTTGCAGCAAATCCTGTTAATCTCAACATTTGCAAATTTATTTTTACAAAATTTAAATTAAACTAACACTCTAACATACATGTATGCTTGCATGCATAATCGAGTATCTCCTTAATTGCATGTTGTATGAATGTAGAACAAATTAGTTGGAAGGACAAAATAGATAAGACTTATTCAGACGAACACTGATAAATTAATATCCCAGCAGGAAGAAGTAAGGCCTGTAGAAGGCCTTTATTCTCTAGACTTAAAACCACCTGTTGCATTTAAAAGGAAAACTCAAAGTAAAATTAGCCGCCGGTGGTGCAATGGTTAGTGTGCGCGCCTCTTGTACATAAGTTCGAACCCTGCTCTGGCCATCTTAAATTTCTTTCGGCGGCGGACACCACGCATATTGGCGGCGACACTATCGAGTATTTAGCCATGAAAAAGCTTCGTAAAATACCATTCGGAACCGGCGTAAAACTGTAGGTCCCAATCAGTGAGTGAAAACTAGAAAGCGTACAGCTCAGTGATTGTGAGAAGCTCTCCCCTGTCCCTTCAAGGGATGTAATAGGAAACCGTTTATTTTTTTTAAATTGGAGATCTGGGCCTTTATGAAATTTCCATTACTTTTTGAACTTCCCTCGTAGTTAATTAAAAACCTGCACTGCTTTTCTTAACTACTATCTGTTAATCGACTACCGGAAAATGTTAAGCTAGCTGCGTCATTTAGTTTGTGTTCTACAGCCATGGAAAGCATTCAACCTCGTGAATTTCGACGAAAATGTAAAAAATGTGAAACTCATTTGATCATCAAGCATTAGAGTTTGCGTAAAACATAAATCACCAAAACCAAGGAAAGGCTAGACAGATACTATGGGGACTCTGGACCAGTAATTTGAATAGATAAAGAGTGGTTTACTGACGCCAAAATCCCACGTCGGCCAAAAGAGATCGTCCATTAAATCCATAGAATGATATTGGACGATCGGAGAATGAAAGTACGTGAGATGGCTAAGGCTACCTACATCTAAACTGCGAGGGTACATCAAATTTTACATAAATATTTGGGCATGAAAAAGCTATCCGCGTGATGGGTGCCGCGATTACTCACACTCGACCATAAGCGAACCTATGTAACCAATGCAAAGGAGTGTTTTTTTATTGTTTGGGAGCAAATATAACGTGTTTGTAGACTGTCACAAATATAGTACACTTGTGTTCAAACACCATGTGTTTGCTATTGAATACTTCATGTTTGAGGCACAATGATAAATTGGCTATAATATATGTTTTTGAGACCCAAATGTGGTTATCTTTATTGAAAACAGCTAGAAACAATCACGAGACAGAAAACAAAGAAACAAAAAAGCAGCATATCTTCAACCCATGAAAACAATACATGCAAACATGTACATGTTTCTTACAATATGTTGCTGGTTCGGTTTTTTTTCATCATAGTCGCCGTTCAAAAATCCATAAATTTGGCTATCAATAGCGAACTGGTCTGAGTTTCTATGTCCACACCCGACGAAATGGTTCGCCGTGAGCCATCGAGATTTGGGTAACCGAAAAACAACAAGCTTAGTTTGCAAACCTTGAGAAACCTTTTATTTGGAAGGAATACAAAAATTGGAAACACGATGGACTAAATGTATCGAGCTAAAAGGATACTACGTTGAGAACTAATCCGTTGTTGGCCAAAAAAATATATATTTTATTAAAATGTCACGCAGTTATCAAACTGTCCACATGTGATTCAAAATACACTACGACGTCAAAAAACCTGGATGTAAATGCAAAAATTTAGTATAGAGTCAAGCTTGTATAATGAGCTTAGTTGATCCAATAACGGTACAGAAAAATATAAAGCGGTTGATTGCGGATTGCTAACATTCGTGTGTTGGCAACTTTAGCTGACAGCAGGAAGTTCTGCCGAAATAAATCCATGTTTACTCAATCACGTACCAGGACTTATACAGGCCCCCGTTCCACTCACAAAGATTGTAAAGTACAGTTACTGTTTGTGTGATGTTCGTCTGTAAAATTGTACTTTACTAATGTAGAATATGAAAATGTAACATGTAATAAATGAAGTGCTTTCGAAATGTAAATACACGTAAATACATTTGTAGGTTTTATTTGCACTTAAGAGTGCGAGTGTATGAGTCTGTGTGTTTATGTATTTCAGGAAGAAGGCGGTGGATATGCGTGTGCAAACAAACTGTTGATGTATGGGTGGTAAATGTATTATGGGTGTCGAATTTATGCCCAATTTGAAGGACTCCAATTCCGGAAATAACAAATAGCCAAACATTCTCTCATACTCTAACACAAACTTATTTCTGTATTTGTGTCCATTTAAAGGGATTTGAATCAATGCGACTAAGTCTAACATAGAAGTTGAAATATTTATACACAAGTGTATGTGTAAATATTTACAGAGTTACATTAATGTTTTGGAACATAATAAAATGTTATAAACACTTTTGTATTGTAGGCCTAAAAGCAAGTTTGAGATCAAATATATATTGCATCATTAAGCTTTACAATCGTCGCAAATCCAAATACATATTTAAATAGTAGTACTTATGCGTATAAGGCAAAGGCAGTACTATTTAATTGTCAAACAAGTATACGTCAAAGTGGCGAAGTACCAAGACTTTATGACAACTAATAGTTAAAAAAATATATATAAATAATTTCCCATTGCATCCATGGGAGAGCGTGTCACAGTCAATGCGCTGTACGCTGTCAATTTTTTACACTCAATGACTAAGAAATACATTTGTACCCTGGTTCCAAAAGGCATTTTGAGAAGCTTGTAGTCGCCGTCACTTAGCGTGATAACCCCGTCGAAATAAACGTAAGATGGTCAAAGCAGATATCGACGCCACGTTCTCATGTATAAGAGCCCTAATCATTAAGTATTCGCAAAATATTAAGAATTAAAATTCCCATTTCAGACACTAAAACCAACGTCACACTACGAGGGTTGCCATATATATTTCGGGTCCTGGCAATACTAGTGTTGCCAGATGCAAAGGAAAGCATTGACAATTCTAGCATAAACATACATAGAACGGTTTCACTAGCGAGCACTATTTGTTGTATTTACAGTGTGGTGAAAAATTCACCCCGGTTAAAATATGGAATTATCCCGCGAAAGTTTTCGCGCGATGAGTTTTTACGATTTCCGGCGTGGATTATCAAGGCAGGAATGTCTCAATCAACTTGTTTCGACTTTGGTGATGAAGCACTATAAAAATCCACTGTAAATCGCTGGTACCAAGAGTTCAGTCTCGAACACCGTTCGCTCCAGGATGAATTACGTGAAGGTCGTCCAACTTCGGTCGTTTTGCCGAAAACCATCGATGCTGTGCGTGAACTGATAGAACAAGACCGACATGTGACATACCGTGAGATTGAGGCATCCTCGGGCATTAGTATGACAAGCATCAATAATATATTGCATGTTCATTTGGCTGTGAAAAAGATTTGTTCTCTTCAGTTCCCACATAATTTTATGAATGCTCAAAAAAGGCTCGTGTCGATTGGAGCAAAGAAATGTTGAAAAAATACTCCCGCGGTAGCTCAAATGCAGTGTATAACATCGTCATAGGTGACGAATTATGGATCTATGCATATGAGCCAGAAACAAAACAGCAATTGACCGTAAGGGTCTTTCAAGACGAGCTAAATCCAACAAAATTTGTTCGTAGAAAAGGAACATCGAAGCAAATGATCAGGTTTTTTTTTCGGATAGGTCATGTGGCCACAGTGACTTTAGTGGAATGTAGGACGGTCAATTCTGAGTGGTATACCACCATCTATTTGCCAACAGTATTCGAAGAAATAAGGAAAAACAACAAGAGAATAAGGATAATTGTATTCAGGGCAATGCCATCTCTCACACATTTGGCACCCAATGACTTCTTTTTTCTGCGTGGTCAATGTTTTTCGACGCCCGAAGCAGCTGTTGAAGCGTTCAAAAACCATGTTTTGGAGGTGTCTCAATCGGAGTGAAAAAAGTGCTTCGAAAATTGGTTTCAGCGCATGCAAAATTGTATTGGCCTTCACGGAGAATATTTTGAAAAACAATAAACCCATTTCCAATGATAAATGATTGGTTTTTTATTGCTGCTTTTTATAAATAGCAACTCTCTATTACACTAACGAAAAAAAATATTACTTATACGTCTAGGGGAAATTTATTTCACATGTGGCATATTTTTACAATTTCAAGCTTTATTTAAAATTCACAGATGTTATCGTCAACAATTCTACCTTGTGATGTCCTATTGTATACATATATCCTTCCATCCTGTACAAAATATATAATTTATGTACACAAGTTAAGAATCCCTTGTAGCCATAGCAACAAGAAATACTGGTTCACACATAAGGTTAAACTAATATTGGGGAAATTCATTACAACCAAAACTGTTAAGGAAATTACCGAAACAAAACAAACATGAGATGAAGACATTTGTACAAATATACAAACATAAATATTCCTACATTTTCAAGGTTGAAGAAGACCACTATAACTGCAGATGTGAACTTCGGTGCGGTAAGAAGCATGGGGGGTGTGGAACAGTGGTAGATGACAAATTATACACCCATTTGGGAATGAAAATTTATGTTTACCTATCTATCTACTCATCGGTCTAATTGTGCATGTGCGAAAACATCCGGAAGCTATAAACTTTTGAGCCTTTCCATAATGCTATGCGGCGTTTGCATACGGGTTAGAATGAGGCTAGATAGAATGTACAACTAATGTTGCCTCTACTTTAACATGATGTCGTAATCTATGTCCGGTTATAATTATATTTGCAATGATAATATGCATTGAAAATGTGCAGAGATGGGTATTTATTATTATTTTTTATCTGTTGCAGGAATTTAATTAATTCTGTACAAATTAATTATTATAAATAATCATAAATTAAGTGAAAAAAATTTTGGTATTTTAACTTAAACAGATTTTCTAACTGTGCTAGTGCAAATTATAACTGGGTGAATAAAAATTTTAATAAAACCAACAAATTGGAAAATAACATTTTTAGCATATAAGTTGTTTCGAGATTTTCACATTAATCACAGGCAATAAAATTAAAATAACGATCTCGAAATCAATATAGCGTTTGTCATTATGGTCCCACAAACAATGATATAAGTGCTGCTAATTGATCAATCCACAGTAGCGTATGAGTGTAATTATATAAATTAATATTACGTATACGTTTGAAAGTATAACTAACAAACCATTTCACTTCGCTAAGCTAACATTTAAAGATCCATTAACTGAGTACTACAATCAGCTCTATAAAAACGTCCAGTTGTGGCTAACATTGGCTGAAGCACCTCAATGGAATATTCTAATACCGAAAACAATAAATATAACTTATACGTCAAGTAGCTATAACCCATTTTGACCCGCGTTGTAAAAAATTGTTTAATTTTTTATTGAAGATTATTTTTCTATGGTCATTAGGGTCCGCTGAACTCAAATCCGTTGTCAGAATATCACAATCTCATATAGTTTCACCTATATCGGCTGTTCGAGAAGTCGAAAAATTGCCATTTGAAGAACCCCAAATTTTTTCCGACCGTATGCATCTGGCACTTCAATAAAAACTTACATGTAGCTTTTTTCGAAAGTAATATATTTTTGAAAAAATAATTTTTTTAAAGTGTCTTATTTTCCTTTTAGAAATTTGGTCTAAATATAAGATTTTGTCAAACCCATAAAGGGGAGCGTAATTATTCGTTGAACGCCAACACAGTTTCCTATAGCACTGCATCATTGCGTTTTGTATCGCGAATACATCGTCATAGAAACAGCCATAAAATGGCTGTTTGAAAACTCGAACAGCGGTTCAAAATGGGTTAAAGCGGTTCAAATGGGTCTTTATTTATGTTTATTCAATAGTATTGAGAAGAGAAAACCCGACATCCAACATATCGCACTTGTAGTAGAAGTTTACTTTTAATTGTAAAGACCAGTATGGTTTCATTTGAAAATTATAAAATCTTGTTTGGATTTACTTGGGTAATCTAGATTATAAATTACAAAATCATATTGATGCTGCATAGAAATCATGTACCTGGATTTACATTTAAGTTTTTTTTTTAATAGTAGTATTAATGTGAATAATTAAAAATACTAATACTTATACGTCCCAACTAAGAACAACGACAATTCGCTTTAATTTAAATCCTTCAAATGAAAAAGGTTTATCTCTTAAATAAGACACTTTATACAAAACCTCGAAGTCAACTCACGTGAATCAACAGTCAATTGAATACAGCTTTAACAGGATTCGCAGCTTATTAGTCGCAGTGATCGATGTGTCAGCATTACTGGTATCAAACCCGACATTTATGCTGTCCAGAAATCTCGCACCACGACTTCTATTTGATCGGTTATAGGACACCTAGCAGTATGAATGTTATTAATAAAAAATAATAATTCTTATACGTCCAACTAAGAAAAACAAGTTACTAGACTTCGCTTTAATTGATTGAAATGAAACATATTGATTCCTTAAATAAATACGACATCTTATACAAGACCTTTCAGGTAACTCATGTGGAACACACACAGCTTTGAACACAGCTTTGACAGAATTCGAAGCATATTAGTATTTCACCATTATGATCGTTGTGTCACCATTACTGGTTTCAAATGCGGTATTGATTCTGCCTTGTTTAATAACTATCATCGGTTATATGACACGTAGCAGTATGAAGGCTAATAATTGAAAAATAATAATACTTATACGTTCCATTTAAGAAAAACGAGTTACGAGATTTCAATTTAAATTGTAACCTTCATTTGGAAAAGATCGATCCCTTAAATTAATAAGACACGTTACACACGACCTCGAAGTTAACTAATGCGGATCAACAGTCAATTGAACACAGCTTTGACAGGATTCTCAGAGTATTAGTATTTCAGCATTATGTTCGTTGTGTCACCATTACTGATATCAAATCCTATATTGATGCTGCCCACAAATCTTGTACCATGATTTACATTTAAGTTTCTTATTATCTAACATCGGCTATAGGACACCTAACAGTATGAATGTTAATAATTAAAAAATAATAATACTTATACGTCCCATCTAAGAAAAACGAGTTACGAGATTACGCTTTAATTTGTAACCTTAATATGAAAAAGATCGATCCCATAAATAAATAAGACACTTTATACAAGACCTTTCAGTTAACTCATGTGGGTCGACAGTCACAACTTTGGCAGAATTCGCAGTTTATTAGTCTATCATCATTATGTTCGTTGGGTCAGCATTACCGATATCAAATAAGATTTTGTTATCATTGCTGTCTTTTAAAACATACAATTATGATTATCCAAATATGGTATAGACTATCTAAAGCAATACATTAATCAATTATGATGATTTGGCCAATTCTGAGATTTGTTTAATTTGTTTCTATTTTTTAGGCTATTTTGGTCCGTTTTGTATTTAATGCAAGTAAAAATACTTCATTAATTTCCTCAAAACTTTGACAGGATTAGCAGCTCATTAGAACTTCACTATGATTTCCCTTTTGGCGGCAGTCTTTATTTTAAGTACGAGTGTATTATGGTTATATAAACATTGATAACCACCTCATATTGATTTCACCTTTCATTTCATCCGACGTCCGCCTCCTAGCTTAAAGACGGCGACTCTATCGGGCAATTAGTCAAGAAAAAGCTTATCTTAAAAACTAAATCGTTTGTAACAGAAAGCGCACAACTGACTGATTGTTTGTTCTATTTTTTATAAATATGGTCTAGGTCAGCTAAATAAATATATTCAATGATCAGAACGCTTTGGATTTACAATTTAGTCCACTATTCTTCCGTCTGGCGTCATTCCCGATATCAAGTACGAATCATGTTACCACGATTGACTTTGCAGACAAAAAAAATTTAAAATATTACTTAAATCTACTGAAGAAATATATGTAATAGCCAGTCTCACCACGGCCGCTTTTTTCAGGATATTTTGTAGTGTTATCCTTTGGCGTATGATTGTTTTTAAATATAATATAATAAATTTTATAATATATTTAAATATAATATAATAATTTTTAAATATAATTAAATATAATATCTTCTATGTAATATATGAATGTTTCGCAAAATACTGTTTCAATTATTTTCTTGGTGTTAAAAATATATCAAGGGATATATTTCCTTTGATACCGACAACAGGATACAAAAAATTCTCGTTTAATGGTTTTACTAAAATCATGTAAATTAATATTACTTATCCGTCAAAAATTACCCTTTACTAAAACTTAAATTGCATGTAGCCGAAGGGTGACACAAATGAAAAACAATCGGTTTTATTACAAACAATTGAGATTATTAATTAACTTTCGACATTCAAATTTTCTGTCAAATACAATATTTACTGCTTAATTGCTTTCTTCTCATCATAAAATTCTTTCCAATTTTAATTGTTGTGTTTAAGGATAAAGAAAATTCTTATCACACATATAGTACATATATCAAAAATATTTGAAATTTCAAAATTCTATTATGAAATATTTCACATTATTATTTGCACTGTCACATTTGAAATGCATATCCAATAACCTTGTGTTATTTTCGTATTGTTATTATTGGGCATTTTTTGCCAATTCTTTTTCGGTAATATATGTGGGATTTTAATGACGGATAGAATTTCTACATTTTCTCTAAATGAATGTACTAATGAGTGTTGTCGCTACGGAATAAAATAACTCAACAAGACGCTTTACGGAATAGTATAGAATTTAGCATTTAAGTTTTTAAGAATATTAAATATATTGTTTTTTAAATACTAAGAAACAAATTTTATTTTGGAGACAGTATTAAAAGATAGTAGTTAGTTTTGTAACTGACACCGTTTGACAGCGAATATTTGATAGAGCTGTTGGTTTTTTAGTGTAATATCGTCAACTGGCCTGCAAAATGCACTTGGTGTAATTTTTCTAATTTTTGTTTAACTGTACCATCATGAAGTTATTTTAGTCAAGCATAAACCCAGAACGCCTTTTCCCCATATCTACTTTGGTAAAGAAGTTTGCAGTAATAGCAAGTCTAAGTGGTCGAACAAATGGTGTAAGAAAATTTTTTGTTGTTCTGCTGTCCGAAATGGCGATAAAAAGACTTGTAGCCCCACCACGCATAAGTTTATTAAATAATCCAAGTCCTGTTACAAGTTACAACTCAACACTGCATATTTTTCTACTTTTAACAACAAATCCACCTTGACGTAAGATGTTTATAAAATAATTAATATAACTTCCGTCATAGATATCTTAAACAGAGCGTGGGTCAAAATCCAACAGGTAACTATTCAAGGAAATGCTTGTAAGTCATAATTTAATGTCACAAATTGTTGTTATATTCTTTACTTTCAATAACATTGACACCTAGACGTATGATTATTATAAATTACGTAATAGTTTTCCATGTAACTAGAATTGTTACACAAATGCAATTACAGGCAATTGTGATGTGGGCTACTGCAATCTGTAATAATCTGCATTCTTTGAATAAATTCTGACATGTGCAATTGCACCATTTTATCCTAGTATCTTTTTCACAATCAATCTGTAATATGTGACAATTTTTATAAAATGGAATTTACTTTAAAATAAATTATTACGATCCACCGGATTGATATAAATTGTAGGTTTCGAATTAAATTTGCAAATTTGGGCATGTTTATCCATTGCATGATCTTGCCGACAACCCGTTTAAACCCCAGACTGACCACAAACTAACAAATGTCGTGATCGCCTCAACCTCTGCTTCAAACACACTTGTGATCAGGATGGCATTAGTGTCGTTCAACATAAAGAGTCCTAATCCGATTCTTCCATCAGTCCTACATCCATCAGCATAGCAATGGAATCCTCGCTCGCCATCAACTAAGAGACCCTCCGCCCATGACTCTCTCCATGGTAGAGTTTTATAGCAATTTATAGTTTTATAGCAATGAAATATGATAATATTTCTAATACGTCGTAGGCCTTCTATGTATTTGAATGCTTCACAAAATACGGTTGCAATTATGCTCTTGGTCTTAAAAATATATCAAGGGAAACATTCCCTTTGATACAGGCAACAGGGTACAACAATTCTCATTTATTGGTTTTACTAAAATTAATATTACTTATCCGTCACAAAATACCCTTTACTAAATCTTAAATTGTATGCCTAAAGCCGAAGGGTGACCTCCGCACATGACGCTTTCCATGGTTTAGTTTTATAGCAATTTACCATTTTCTCTGTAATGCGGTCGAATGTATGTTCCGTTGATGAGGATTCCCGTCAGTATGGTGAGTCTGTTTACGATCCTCTCGGATCCATTCTCCTATTGCCTGTAGTCGATTCGTCATCAAGGCAGTCATGTACTTAATGGAGTTTAATGAATATATGCCGTGGTCGATATGGTCCTTAGCGCCCCATTGACATCCTGACAGGTCCATGCCACGATCCTAATGCATATGTCAATGTAGCACTTATTCTCCATTACCGTTCACAAGATACAGATGCGTAAGTTCGTTTAGAACCAGTGTGACATCTTGGAGCCTAAAGCTCTTCTGCACATTGCCCAATATACATGAGCCTTTTCCAATCTGCTTCTAGGTGGTCTTTTAGAAACAATCTCCGATCCGTATTCGTCCCCATTTGGCAACTTAATACTCTTTCCAAGGAAGCTTGGTTCCAGGTAAGCGTCTGTCTTAGTCCACCTCGTAAATACACATATTTCCGTTTCAACAGGGATTGCATTCTGTTGACCAGGATATTTCAAGTGCCATTGGGGATGTTCTGCAATATATCTGTGCCGAAAAGGAAAAACGACTTATGTACATTTCCAACTTTTTTAGATGAACAACTTTAGGGGGTGTTTTCCATGAGATTATCTGAAATTTAATTAGATATGTAAACAATATATGGTGCATGACTTCCTGATTCAAAGTCAAATTAAACAAAAACTAGATCTGGAGGTAATTGAGACCCCAGTGGTAATCGTAGTGCCCTTAATCAATATTTTCCTAAGTGCACTTAAGACGTTTTTCCTTTTTGACACAGATATTCAGATGTTTACCCCTGGCAAGTATCGTCACATTAACTACTTATGTATGTGACCCAGAGAAGTGATGAAAGATCCCCACCTTATGGTATTCAATGGCAAACCTTGACGTTTAAAGTCTTCAAACTAGTCTAAGGACTGGACTAGCGTGTTTGTTTTCACATTGTTAAAAGCGCCACCACAAAAACAATAGCCAGGACGAACATTTCGTCTATAAATATCTTTTCCACACAGTGGGCAACTTCGTGTAATGAGATTTCCACTCACTTCTCCGAGACCTTAAAAGTGTTGTCCTAGCTTCTTATTACAAAACTTCAAAATTATAACTTAGGCCTAATTATACTTATACATATTTGACGATAATCGTCTAAACGATATCGATATTTCAATAATACTTGGGTATAATTACATATGTAAAAAACGATATCGAACAAATTGTCGTTTTGTCGGTAGTGAAGTTTTATGAACGCATATATTTTAAATGGTAGACGAACTGTTCTCATCGGCATATTAGAATCGTTTCGACGATTATCGTCGTACACAATTTAAGCCCCTGGGACATAGACCATTTAAACTGCATGCGATCATAAAACTTCACTACCAACAAAATAATTATAATATCTTTTCTTACAAAATCAGCGCCCGAGCTGTGTTTTTGTTGTTTTTTTTTTTCAATCCTATGACTATGACTAACATGGGCGTATGATTAATATTTAATTAATAAATAATACTCATACGCTGTATAACATTTAATAAAATGTAAGCTTGCTGGAATTTATAATTAAAAGTAATTTATTATTTATTAATCGGGAAATAACGTTGTATCAGATTTCTGCTCTAATGTTGCCTGAAGTCCTTTATGTGGGGCAATTTTCCCCAAATTATAATACAAAAAATTAATATTACTTATACGTCATGTATTTGTAACAGATTTTTTTTGTGATAGTCAGATTTAACAGGATCTCGACTACAAATTGCTTCACTAATTGAGTGAGAAATTTGTGAAATGGTTAATCCTTCTTTCAATTATAATTTCCTATGGAAAAGTTTTGGCAGGCTATAAACCTATTCTACAGAAAATTGACCCGGGCCAACTTCCGCAGCATGCAAACAAAACGTAGAGTAAGAGACAACCAAAATATAAAAATACAACGTTTACCATTTACGAGGTGGCATTATTTTTTGATTAGTTGTACACAAAAACTTTTCAATTGCCAAGAAAATCAGCAGGCGAAAACAGTGGCCAAATGTTTATGTTTTAGCCACGTTATTGCAGCAACATTTATACACGTCGACACATTCAAAAGGAGCAGTTGGGGAAAAAGCAAATTCCGAAGACACCCCCTCATTGCATAATTCACTAGTATTAGAACACGGACGTGTATGTTTGTTTATACCATGATGATGATGATGATGATGACAATGAGGAATCTCTCGTGTTGTGATTTGCAACATTTCGTAAATATATAATATAATATGACCGTTTTTGCTACAAAATTTTGCAAACAATGCTATTGAAATAGAGACTTGTCAATCATCGCTTGTTTCACATGTAGTAGTTTTTCTAGAGACGATATCATTCAAAATTCATCTCGAAATGTAGACAAATATTCAATTTACATTAAACACAGGGCCACATTTTGTTAACGAAATATTCAATGTCGTTACTGTACCTTCGTCTATAGCTGGGTCCTCGATTTCAAGACCAAGCAAAACTACGATACTGATTTAAATTTCTCCTATAAAACTTGTTATTTTCGAATTGTACGGAATTAGACGGCTTTTAAACGGTCGCTCACTGTCTGTTATTTTGAAATGTATTTGGGGATATAAGCGGGTATAATACAATATTACTAGATTATTTGCAATAAAATTATGAAAATATTTTGGCGTAGAATAAAAAGGTTGTTTACGCATAAGGGTCGGGAAATATGCAAAAGTGATTGGCATTTTTTTTTTGAATTTTCGGAGATAATTATCGATATTAAAGCCACATCATTGTTTAACTTAGAGGGGCTGTTCAAGGTATCTCAAGGATATTGCATGACAAGATCTGAGTTTCTGTTTATTTTTGATAAAATCTCGATTTGAATTTTGGGATTGGGATAGATTTTGGGAAGCAGCTCTTCCGTCTTCTTTCGTCCGTCTTCCTTCCAAAATAACACTAAATTTTTATTTGTAATATCTCAGGCTTTTGGGGTAAGCACATTTATTCCATTCAACACAGACTGGGCGTTTCCAGGCTTGCTGAACCATTACTTTCAAATGTGTTTCCATTTTAGGCCCGTGTCCATTTTTCCACTGTCGTAAGTCGATAACTCTTAAAAGAGTTGATATTTGTAATTCGGGTTATTATGTTTGATAGTCCTAGTCCCTATCTTTCATTAGTAGTGTAATTTCTAAATATCGAGCCATTAACTCGTCTGTTATTACTAGTTAAAGACTCATAGCCCCTTTATCCCCAGTTTGCAATGGATAAAATATACCAAATTTCGATCTATTCTAATGCCTTTGCTGTAAATTTCACAGTCAAATACATTGACAGAGTCCCTAACTGTGTTTTAAATAAATGCAATGTTGCCATATTTGGTAGTGAGTCTCTTAACGATATGGCAGCTCTGAACTATTGTGTACCATTTTCGTAGTACAAATACAGTACAGTTTTCAATTTCATTATTGCCCAAAATAGAAAATAATAACAAAAATGTGGCAACATTTCAAATTGTTTAACGCATTTACAGATTCAGGAAATTTAGAAAATTACAGAGTTATTTAAAAACAGGTACAGTTGCGGTCAAAATAATACTAGAGTTGCTACTCAATACGAATAAGGTGTCACATTTTTGTCTTTTATTTCCCTCTAGAAAATATTTTTTATTTGGTTAATATAGAACACAAAAAGGACAACAAGTTTACATTTGTCTCGTAAATTTAAAGTGCTCCAATTAAGTGGTTTTGATCCAGCTAAAATAATATTTGGACATTGTATTGACTTTATTAAAAATCCAGCCAGAGAACTAATTGTTTGAAAAGAGGCTGAATCAACCGTAATTTCGGCTGTTACCACCGAATTGCGGTTGCCACAACCGAATTGGGGTATCCCCACAACTGAAACTTGGTTGACGCAATCTCGTTTCATACTTAATTAGGTTGTGGCAACTGAATCTTCAATTATATTCGTTGTGTCAACTAAATTTTCTAAAATTTCGTTTGGAACAACCGAATTTGGAAGTAATTCGGTTGCAACAAGCCAAATTGGAACCAAATTCAACGGCAGCAACCGAATGTGTCATCAATTCAGGTTCAATAAACGAATGTGGCATCTACTTGTTTGCAACTACCGAATTTCGTATCAATTCGGTGGCAATAACCGAAATTGACCTGAAGTCGGTTGCAACGACCGAATTTGGCGTCAATTCGGTTGCTGTAATCGAATTGCTCGTGAATTTTGTTGGTTCAGCCTAATTTATTTTCAATTCGGTTACCACAACATAATTCTATGTAGTTCAAATCTGAGGTTTAATTTTCTTTAACAAATACAGGGGGTTTCAATAGGGACATAACAATATTGTATTTTAATACGAACGCACTCTTGAATTTTTTTTATGGTGAAGTTCACGAACGAGCAACGGTTAGAAACTATTAAAAAATAATACCAAAATTCTCAGTCGGTGGTCTCAACTTTAAGTGTGAAGAAAATAATGAATTTCATCGCGAAATCATCATCAGCGATGAAGCTCATTTCTAGCTAAATGGATATGTCAACAAGCAAAATATGAGATTTTGGTCAGCATCAAACCCACATGTGCTTCAAGAGACTACAATTCACACACAAAAAGTTAGAGGATCTCAGAAACAATATCGAACGCGAAATTTCCCACGTTCCCGTCGGTATGTGTGGAAGAGTGGTGGAAAATTGGCTACAAAGACTGAATCGCTTCAACCATGCTCGTGGTGATCATATGAACAAAATAGAATTTCATAATTAAATTTAATATGTTAACAACACCTGGAATAAATTTCAGCCCGATATCTCAATTATTCTGTGATTTATTTAAATACAACGTTGATATGTCCCTATTGAAAATCTATATTGTATAATTGCTAGAGTCGTGCGCGATAGCAAGAGTTTGTTGTATATTTGACGTTTTGTGTTAAAACTTTCCAGATTTTACAGTCACTGCTTGGGACATTGCTCAACACCCTCATCTATAATGAAGCCTTCTGGAACAAGTAAAGCGTGGAAGTGATCTCTCCATATTCCCAATATACTCTGCATACTCATATTCCCAACATTCCCCTCCTTACCTCTACAAAATGAGGGCTCTGATCCACGGCCATTGGTTTGGCTTTGTACTCTTCGGTAGAATTTACGGGGCTCATTCTTCCCTCTGTAAAATTCAATTTGCTCACTCTCACGCTTTCTTCATAACCGTTTTTATTTTCTTATTAAACAAACGGGTTCCCTCACTTCTCTTCTCCTTGTACAGCTCTGTTGCGGCACACGTTGCAACTGACTGAAGCACTGCCATACGTGCAGCGGTCTTTTCGCCACTTGCCATGCGACACTCTTCATCGTACTACCGTTTGTCTTCAAGCGGTTTTTCAGAACCTAGTACTGTCTCTGCAGCAGTTTTCATAGAGTGGGCAATGTACTTCCACTGCGCTTCAGGATCATGAGTCGGTGGTGCATTCTGCGCCAGCATCTGAGTGAGCTTCTCTGCATAGGCCGCAACTTTCGCTGGTAATTGCAGCTTTCCGATGCCCAGTTTTCTACACGCTGAAAAGAACGGCCCCAGCAACATATTGCAGGAACCATTTATGTGTTAGCTTGTTTGTGATTTGTTGTCATGAATTGAAGATCTGCAGCTTTTTGATCCTTTATTACCTTTCACGTTTTTGTTTTTAGCACCTTTCAACAAACAAAGCCACATTTAGGTCACAAAAACATATGTTGTAACCCATTAATTATTCTGCCTCCAACACGTAATAGTGAATAGCAATCACAATATGTTTGGACACAAGTATACAATATTTGCAACCAGCTACAAACACGTTATATTCTCCTTCAAACATGTCTGGTTTCGTACGACTTTCTCTCTTTTTAACCTTTTACGAACCTTGGCTGCAGCCAGGTTGTGATCCGAATCGATATTAGCTCCTCGAATTACACGTACATCCATTATACTAGTATTGTGCCTTCCATCAATTAGCAGGTGATCAATCTGGTTCTTCGTCTGTTGATCAGGGGATATCCAAGTAGCCTTTCGTACTACTGACAACCATGTTTTTGACGTGGCAAAATCTAAAAGTGTCCAAGAACAATTACACCCTGTCAAAGTCACCGTGTGGTGTGCAGTTATGTCGGAAAAGGTTGACTGGACCGTATTTTTTTGAAGAAGCCGACGGCAACGCTATTGCGGTGAGCGGCAAGCGCTATATAGCCATGCTGCCTCCAATTTTCTCACCGAAAGTTGACAATCGGGCTTTGGAGGACAATTGGGTACAATTGGCATAATGCTCCTGATACTGTTGGTATTTTGAAAGATGCCTTCCCAGCACGCCTAATCTCGCGTTTCATTATTTTGGCTTGGGCAGTCACATCTTCCGATTTGACTGTCACGGACTTCTGCCTCTGGGGATACTTGAAATCGTTGGTGTACGTGAACAATTCCCTCACCTTGGAGGAGTTAAAGTACTACATTCGAGCCGAAATTGACGACGTGACACCACAAATGCTGCTGTGGGCAGTTAAGCAAAATGTAATTAACAGATCCCAAATTTGTATCAACGCCGACGGCGGCCATTTGTCGGCAATAATTTTCCACAATTAATTTAAACAAAAATTATAAGTGCGAAAATAAAGGGTGTCTCAGTAAGAATGCACTTTTTCATTTTAAAATAAAACCACGTATTTTATGAGATAGTTGTGATTATTTTTATTGGATGGCAAAGAACACATGTTCCGATTAAGTATGGAATAAAATATCCGCCCACGGCTCTAATGACAGGCCATTACTCCTTTCATGAAATTTTCCTTGCCATTTTCTCAGAGATGTGGCTGTATCTTGTTGGATCTCGGATTTGAGCTCAATTGTCTCTGGATTATTCTCATAAGCCCGAGATTTCACAAAACCCAAAAAAAATACATCGCACCGCGTCAAATCGCATGATCTTGGTGGCCAGTTGACATCAGAATTTCTTGAGATACTTTGTTCTGGAAATCATTGCCGCAATAATTCGATTGTTTCATGCGTGGTGTGGCAGGTGAGGCCGTCTTTGCTGAAACCACATGTCGTCCAGATCCATGCCGTCCAGTTGAGGCCACAAGAACTCCGGTATCATGTTCCTGTAAGGAATGCCTTTCAAAGTCACTGAAATTTTGGCCTCCTCCTCAAAAAAGTAAGGC
This sequence comes from Phaonia tiefii, assembly GCA_963931995.1. Taxonomy (NCBI): domain Eukaryota; kingdom Metazoa; phylum Arthropoda; class Insecta; order Diptera; family Muscidae; genus Phaonia; species Phaonia tiefii. The sequence goes on from OZ008369.1 coordinate 143,276,637, forward strand.
CCAATCACGCCGTCTGACCAAAATCCGCAACAAACAGTTGCACGTTATGGGTGCATGGATTGCATGAGGATTTTCTGAGCCCCAAATTCGATAATTCTGCGTATTCAAGAAGCCTTTCAGATGGAAATGCGCTACATCGGAGAATAGGTTTTTTTTTTGAAAAATTGTCTTTGTCTTCACTTTGCTCCATTACGCTGGTTCGAACTCATAAGGAAGCTGAATTTTATACGCATGAAGACGGAGATCTTTTGTCAAAATTCGCTACGTAGTGCTTCGTGAAATTTGAAGCTGTTGAGAACGATGCCGAATTGATGTTTTCGGGTTTTCAGCAGCAGCAATGTTTCAAGAGAACGACTGGTGCTTTGACGCACAGGAGTCTTTCTGTCCATAACCGACCCAGTCTCTTCAAATGTTTTCACCACTCTTCGAATGGTAGACACATTAGGTGCATTTCCTCGACTGAAAATACAGAAGTTTGCGAGCGATCTCAGCATAACTTTCCAAAATGCGTTGTTCTCGCATGGCGCTCCATTTTTAATAATCGGAATATAAATATGTGACAGCTGCTTAAATTCAGAGTTGCCACCTGCACACAAAAAAATACACTAAATTAAAAAAGTCCAATCTCACCCTTTATAATCAGCTAAAATCCAAACGAGTTTTCACTTTAAACAAACGATATAGCGAAAGAAAATCAACCAAAAATAACCACCCTGTGGTTAAGTTACAGACTTGCAATTTTGGCTACCGAGGATGTAAATTGTTCACATTTAAACTTTTTATATTGGTATCAAAAGTTGTTGACTGCAATCTTAAACCGAGGTCCACTGTGCACTGATACAGACCAAAATTAAACTCGCAAACAAAATTTAATTTTTCAATAAGCTCCTTGATTTAAATTTACTAACAACGGGTTTCAATGCACATATAGATCTCTGCATAGGAAATATCTCTATATATGGCAAAAGAATAGAAAACAATTGCACTGTCTGGTCTTCAAATATAAGCAAATAACAAGGCTGGCGTTACGTGACAAAAAGTCGTATTTTCTGTGGAAATACCCGTATCTTTAAGCAATATTTCATTCCCCAAGCCATTTGCACTCCTGGTTAGGTAATGCACTTAAAGGTAAGGAACATATTTAACCATATATTTGCACTGAATAAGTCAGGAGCCAGTAGGTAGACGCAAAGAAAAAACTCGTTCCTCCCAAACGAAATCTCAGATAACTGAAGTTCGTTTGGGGACTGTAGTTGGAAGAAACGAACTTCTGTTATACCATACTTGTAATTTCGTTCCTCCCAAACGAAATCTCAGATAACTGAAGTTCGTTTGGGGACTGTAGTTGCAAGAAACGAACTCCTGTTAATCCATACTTGTAATTTCGTTCCTCCCAAACGAAATCTCAGATAACTGAAGTTCGTTTGGGGACTGTAGTTGGAAGAAACGGACTTCTATTAATCCATACTTGTACTTTCGTTTGGGAGAACCGAAAAATTTTTGCAGCAAACGAGTTAAGAAAAATATATTTAAAAAAGCAACGTTTGCGAGAAACGAAAAACGGTTTCGCCAACTGTTCCTTCGGTTACAGCAACCGAGTTGTAGTTGATCGAAACTAAAAAAACGTTTGCAATAAACGAGTTTTGAAAAAACGTTTGCGAGAAACGAAAAACGGTTCCACCAACTGTTCTTTCGATTACAGCAACCGAGTTGCAATTAAAACTTTTATTTATGACTTCCAAGATATATTGTCCATCCAAGATATATTGGCAAGGTAGAAGCATTATATAGGGAATTCACAAGGTGTACTAAGGTTGTAGGTTGTAAGAAAATATGAGACCTCCAGTATCACATATGTGAATATCCTGTCGTAAATGCATATAGTACTACAATCTAAGACGTATTAAAGAAGGTGGTGGCACTAGATCAAAGTGTAGTTATATCAAGTGGAAGCATTAGGCGTTGTTGTAATTGTAGGCAAACACAACAGACATTTGGTTTTTATTTCGTACCGACGTTGTGTCGAACTCCGCATGTATGTATACCAACAATAAAAGTAAACAAGCATGTACTAAAACAAAATACACATGAATTTTACATTTACTAGGTACAACGTCATGAAAATACTGAAATCAGCTGTGCTAATGCCTCCACTTGATATAAATTATAGAAAAGACATAAATTATGTTAATTCATGATTCTTTTTATTATTTTCTTTTCAAAATTTCACACATTTGCATATAATAATATTAATAAGGAACATTTCGACTTTATGTCTTGCCGTATCAAAAATTTTATGGAGAAGGGGGTAGAACACACGATTTTCAGCACAAAATGGTAAATACAAAAGTTGGGGGAAATCCCTATTTTAGGAGTTATGGGCCTCCAAAGTCCGTATAACGGGGGACTTTTGTCGCATGATTTTTTTTTGTCGGACGATTATTTTGTATTTCGAGTCGTCCGGCCGGGACCAGGTAGAGAAATACCTGTTCCTGTTCCTTAAAACTGTTTTCGATAATTTTTCGAAATTTGAACGTCCGATATTTCGATAACAAAGCGAGTTATCGAACATTTTCATTTAATTTGATTTGTTTATTTTGCCTTATATTATCCTAAAACGCTGTCAGACAATTTCCTTTCGACTTTTTTTTATACATAGTAGCCCCCCTTATAACCGAACTTTGGAGGCCCATAATTCCTAATATAGAATTTTACCCATACTTTTTTATCTTACATTTTCAGCCTAATATTATATCTGCTACCCCACCGGTGAATCGGTTTTCAGTTTTGATTACTGTAATTGTGAGGTGAATATACCCTGTAGGAAGTCTGGGGACAAGTGTCTCCATGTCACCACTTTTGTCAACTATTATGGTGACAACTTGTCTACAAATATTTGTCTGGCTTTGATGTCTAGAGAAATTTATGACAAATGGACGTCAATGCTTCTTCTTCTTTTTCATTGTTTCGCTTTGTTAGGTTGCGAGAAGACATGGTGTCGCGTAAATATAGTTGGAAAATAATTTAAAAAGAAAAAGTGAGTTTTAAAAGACTGATAAAATTTTTTTAAACGTAATTTAGCTAATAAATATGATTTTAATTTTTTAGTTTTACGTATTTTTATTTGGTAAAAAAATCACAATTATGGACTACTGATTCACTGGTTCCAATGTCTCCATATGGTTCCAAAAGTACCACCTAGTCAGTAATTCTTGTGTCAGTAGTTCATTCTCAATGACAAGCACATGTTAAATGTCAATAGAATTTTACATTGCCTGGGGTATATTTGGTCAGTAGTACTGGTGACACAGCCAATAGTAAGTCAGTACTGTTTCACTATAGACATTTCCTACAGGGTAAACAAACTCCATCAGCTGTGTTGGTGCAACCACATTCTTCACTACGGATTGCTACAATGGTATCAGCTGATCGCTTAGTACACCGCAAAAACATATCAGCCAAAGTTGTACTATCGTACAACACTTTTGTATGAAAAAATCTACTATGGTTGTACAACTGTTGTAGAACTTTAGCACATACGACGTATACAACAGTTAGGACACTCTTGTGAACACCCTAATAGCGTGTGATTACTTTTATGTGTATGCGTGAGTGAGTATGCCAAACGAGTGGATACGACTGTGTATATGGTCGACAGAATGAGAGAAATTTACGTTCTTCGTAATCTGTGCTCTCATTAGAAAAATGGCTAATTTCAGTTGTCGCAAACGTTTTTTAAATTTGCGGCAAATGTAATTTCGTACGCGTTTGATTTCGGACAACTACATGAACGATTGCGATTAATAGATTAATGCAAATCAATCAAAGTATTGTTTCGGCAATCGAGCAATAAACGTTTTTATTCTTAGCGTGTAAGTTTAGCACCTCCCATTGAGCCAACTGACTATACTAGGATTAAAGGAACGTCGGTAACTGATCAGTTTACTTTGCCGTTGCTCGTAAAGGTAAGACACACAATTTACTATATTTCCACAATATATTACTAGGAATGGAAACACAGAATTTTCACAAAATGTTAAATTATATTATAAATAATGACAGTCTATACACGAAAATGCAATCTGATAACGCAGCAAGTGCAACTCATTAACAACGTAGAAAAACCAAAATACATGCATAATGAAGAGTAAATTACATGTAAACAGGTAAACTTACGTACATAATGTATGAAATGTAAACAAAGTACACAACACAAAACAAATCACCTGTGTAAAATTGCACTAAAATATACATATGTATAAAATTGTTTAAACAAAAAATGTTGCATGCAGCCATATCTACAATTTTCCCGCATAATTACAAAATAACATTATTTTGCGCCACACATAATAATGCACCAACATCACTCACTCGCTCACAGGATATTCAATATCAATTTTGAACAGTTTCATTTTATTAGATTCGTGAAATTTATTATAAACATTTGACTTGATACAATTTTATTAAATTCATACTCATTATAAACAACAATTTAATGAATTAATTAATCTTCTTTAGTACATACAAAAAAAAAAAAACAATTAAATATTTTATAATGATCCACGCTATCATCATCATCAATCAAACCGTACGCACTGAATTTCAATTAAGAATACGAGCACCGCAAAACCCAATACAGGACTTGAAATGAAATCAATGACTGGTGGTTACCATGTATTCACTTCAATTAAAGAGAATCGAGCAAGGCAAAAATTTAAAATGAGTTTTTTGTCTCTCCCCAGAACTAATTAGACGCAACCATTGTGCTGGACGGCAACCGTAGGTGGCAAAAATGTGAGTATTAAGCGAATGGATGTGTTGATATCTCTCGAAAGTAACACATACCAAGAGGTCTTAAATGGGTTTCTTAGACGGTCCTATTAACCTTTAAGAATTTGCGAAAATTATGATGGAAAAACACAGCACAGAAAAAAGAATTGTTCAATTTAATTTTGAAAGTCAGCATTCGATTATTCAGACACAAAGATCATATCGAAATTTGCTTTATGTTCGAAATGCACCTAACGCTCCAACAATTTACCGATTGTTTCAGCGTTGTGGGCAACAACAGGCTGTCTGTGATCTTCTGCGTGCTGGAAGACGTCGTGAATTGCTCGGGAGCACACAAGTATTGAAGAAAATCCCCAAACTTGCACCAGGCGACGTTCTGTCTTTGCTAAGAATTTTACAAAAGTTACACCTTTTCCCATATAAGCTTCACATGGTTCACGAGTTAAAACCAAATGATCCCCTAATGCACATTCAATACAGTCGGCGTTTCCCGGAATTGTGGATAGAAATCAATGAGTTTATTCACAAACTCATAATGAGCTAGGAGGCCGATTTTCGTCTCAATAGCCACGTGAATAAACGAAAATGCAGTATATGGGGCACCCAAAATCTAAAAATAATCCTTGAACATCAAATACACAGAACGAACTGTGGTGGATTAACTTCAGAAAGGATCATTGGACCATAATTTTCAAAACGGTTAACGTGAATGACAGTCAATACCGGACAATGACTGAAAATGTTTTAAGGCCAGAGTTAGAGAATCTCGTTAGAAGATCTGCGGCAGTCCTGGGCAGATGTTGAATACACGAATACCGATGGCAGGAACTTGACTGACTGTCCGATTAGACATTGATCCCAATGACTACTGGACTATTATCCCTCATCCAGTTGTTCACTTCTCGAATAGCCAAAATTTCAACCTTATACAGACTACAGTGCTTACGTAATTCCCTACAGTAATAGTGTAGCCTACCTCATAGTCGAACAATCCGTATAAAATTTCAATTATCAATATTTACCAGGAACTCCTTTGTTCAAGGTATGAGAGTATGGTATTTCAGAACGGGTAGTGGTTCCACTTTCGAGTAGTTGAGAAATGTAGGAATGTTGGATATTTTCTTCACGCCATTCGCCACACCATTTCACGGTAGGTATTTTATACCTTCGGTTAAAAAAACCAGCTCGGTCTTGACGGGGTTTACAACTAAACCATCTTCATCCGCCCATATGCCCAAACTCTGTAATCTACCTTGCACATCGAAAGAAAATCTTTACATCAAATCGATGATAGATGTTCATCAATTGTTCTTAATTGAAGTGATGACAAATTTCATCACTTCAATGAAAATGTTCTTCAATTTGAAAATTGTGCGTTTTTTCAACATTTTCAACTTCATTGAATTGATGATTTTTTTGCAGCAATCTTCATCATTGGGATTTGGAAGCATTTAGTGGGGTCGATTCAAAATGTGGACGTAGTATTGAACAAATAAAGGAAAGAAGAAAAAAAGTGAAATTTTGAAATTAAAAAAAATTTAAAATAAATACATAATAAGAAATAGTGGAATGGACAGACAATATTATCCACGCCATAAGCATTTTTTATGTGATCTTGTACGCTGTTCTTGTGGAGTTTTTACGATGAAAATTAGGCTAAATAGTTTGGCTACTCCTTAACAAACAATTTACATCAAAATGATCTCAAATTTACATCAAATTGATGACAAACTTAAATCAAAATTTATGACAACTTTACACCTAATTGACGAAAAATTTACAGCAAATTGATGAACAATTTACATCAAATTAGTGAAAATTTACTTCAACGTGATGACACACTTACATCAAATAAAGGAAAAATTTACATCAACTTGATGCAACATTGTCGTTGAATCAACGTAAACTATTGATGAAATATGGATGAAAGATTGATGAAATGTTCTTCATCAATTCAATGAAATGTACGAACGATGACATACTATAGGCCTGACGTATTTAGGACTAGTGTGCGAGGCCTTTCTCGCTTTGGGAATAAACACTACATTTGTATCCCTCCATCCTCTACACTGAAAGAGAATATTGACATCAAATCGATGATACATGTTCATCAATTGCTTTGCAATGTCATCAACTCAATGAAAATGTACTTCAGCTTGAAGATTGTGCGTTTCTTCACCTCTTTCAGCTTCATTGAATTGATGATTCTTTTTTATATCAATCTTCATCATTGGACTTTAGAAATAATTAGTGGAATCGATTCAAAATATGGACGTATGATTGAAAAAATAAAGATAAAAGAACAAAGCTAGTAGAAAATTTTAAATAAATGCATAATAGAAAATAGTGTAATGGGCAGAACACAATATCCACGCTATGAGCATTTTCATATCCTGTTTTTGCGAATTTCTTACAATGAAAAATATTCCAAAGAGTTTGGCTACACATTAGCAAACAATTTATATCCAAATGACCAATACATATACAACAAATTGATGACAAATTTACATCAAATTGATGACAGCCTTACATCTAATTGACGAAAAATGTACAGAAATTTACATAATAATGGTGAAAATTTACTTCAACTTGATGACAAACTTACATCAAATTGAGGAAAATTTACATCAACTTGATGTAACATTGTCGTTGCATCAACGTAAACTATTGATGAAAGATTGATGAAATGGCTTTCATCAATTCAATAAAATGTGTCGTAGATTGGAAAATGGGGAAATTCCTTCATCAATTTGATGAAACTTTTTATTTTAGTATAGGAACGTACCTGAAGTTTATACACGCGATGTAGTAGAACTTATCACCCAGGGGATCAATAGATCAGACCTGAAGTTACGCTGGTGATACCGTGTCGGGCCCGAGAGACTTAAAGGGCTTGAAGCTATCGATAGCCCATTTAAGCACGGTAATAATTTCAATGGTACATTCTGAATTATGTTGACCTGCCGTGACCTCCTCGGTCAGCGAGTTGCCAGGGAAATTGTTGCCCATAAGGAGATAGAGTGAGTCACCACTACATGTGGTGATCGTAATACCTGACGCGAGTATTTCCATTATTCTCGACGGATTTATGATTTACACAAAGGCAACTACGAGTTTCTTTTGAGCCGTCTGATTGCATTCTTATATCGTCTTAGCTCAACAATATTATTATCCCAGTCCTGCTTATCTCTGTGTCCGTCGGTGGTGCAATGGTTAGTGTGCTCAGCTCTTGCACATGAGAACGTGGGTTCGATCCCTGCTCTGACTATTTCTTTCGACAATGGTCACCTCGTTTAGTGATGGCGACACTATCGAGTACTGAGCCATGAATACTCTAAAAATCCGCTCGGAACCGGTGTAAAACTGTAGGTCCCAATCAGTGAATATAAAAACTAGAATGCGCACAGCTCACTGATTGTGAGAATCTCTCCCCAATCTCTTCATGGGATGTAATGGGAATCGATTGTTAAATCTCTCGAAGACTTCCTTATATCCGTAAGTGCTCCATTCCACCAGGTAGGCATCTTCTTCCCCCTTGGCTTCGTTCTTGGGCAAGGGATTTGTAGAGACTTGTTGAGGGATTGTGTGGTCCTGTCCGCTACATTATCTACGTCATTTACTCCATAGATGTTACAGATCCCAAACAACTTTTACAGGTCTTTCCATAGAGGGGCAAGTCAGTCTTCCTCACATTGCGACGAAGGTATTCAGTCTGGGTCATATTGCAGTCCAGCTGGAATTCAATGTATTTATGATCAGAGAGAGAAATGAAGTTAACATTTTCAGATGTCATATTTTCACATTTTAGTGTGAAGATTTTCCGATTTACAAAATATTTTGGATATACGAGTATAAAAACTGTCCATTATATTTTACGTTTTTTCACTAAAACGCAAATTGTGTTTAAAGAATTTTCATTTTCAGACATTCATTTTCTTCAAAGGTGTCTCTACAATCATTTTGTATTCAAAAATTCGAAATAAACGCATTAAAACAATTTGTAATTAGAAACCAAAAACTATGCCAAGGTTAATAAGTGTGCAAACTCTAACGTAAACAATATTCAACATAATTAATCACAACACCTTCAGAAATACAACACACAAGATCTGCCAAGGCGGAAATGCGAGTATAAACAATGCCCCCCTCCAATACCCCTGCTGGGTGCTGGTAGACACAATATCATTTAGGAGAACAAAAATATTGTTTTCAAATTGCAATTTGGGTATAATATAAATTAGCAAATAATTAGTTTTTAATTATAAATAAAATAGTTGTTGTTTTGATTCGAAATCCTATGATAATGATAATGAAATAAACAGTTTATATTCCCGGGGGTCTGAGACTTGAAAACTAAATTTTTTGTAGCAACATCTGTAGTAAAGTTAAGCGGTGATAGCTTATATTGCTGCTCCAATCGCTTACCATAAAGCAAAAGAGTAAGACAAAGATGTTGTCAGTCAGTACACGATAACTTTATAATAATATAATCTTAATTTTAAAAGCCGAGTTAAGCAGAAGTGTGATATTTAACCCATGTCCCCATAAAGTAGAACCGTCGAGTAACTATTGCCCCGGACAAATAAGTTTTGTAGAAGTCTTATTGCGGCTTCTGTAGAAGTCTTATTGCGGCTTCTGTAGAAGTCTTATTGCGGCTTCAACAGTTATAGTTTCCCTTAAGTTTTACCTGAATGGACTGAATGATAAAAAAAAAGTTAAGATCCTGTAGGCATCTATATATATAAAAATGGATGTATGTATGTATGTGTGTATGTTACGACTGGACCCGAAAACGGTTGAACCGATTTTGATGAAATTTTCAGACAATATTCAGAATCATTTAGCGGGTGACATAGGCAATACAATCAGGGTGAAAGTGGGCGGTGCCACGCCCCCTTCTCAAAAAAACGTATGTATGTGTGTATGTTACGAATGGACTCGAAACCGGCTGGACCGATTTTGATGAAATTTTCAGGCAATATTCAGAATCATCTAGCGGGTGACATAGGCTATACAGCCAAGGTGAAAGTGGGTTGTGCCACGCCCCCTTTTCAAAAATCTAATGTATCGTGTATGTTACGAATGGACTCGAAAACGGCTGGACCGATTTTGATGAAATTTTCAGACAATATTCAGAATCATCAAGCGGGTGACATAGGCTATACAGCCTGGGTGAAAATGAGCGGTGCCACGAGCCCTTTGCAAAAATCGCTCTGACGGCTTTTCTAATAGACCAATAGACCGATTGTTATGAAAATTTCACAATGTGGTACTGACGACCTGCTGATACTCCTTGGCTATACTTGGTTGTGATTGGATAAAGGTGCGTGGCACCGCCCATACAACTTGAAATTTAAAATGGCTATATCTCATGAACTGTCAGAGATATGAAGATGAGATTTGTTATATGTTATTGGAACAGTATGAATTACAGCTAGGGTGGAAGAGGGCGGTGCTACGCCCCCTTTTCAAAAATCGTATATATCGTGTATTGTTCGAATGGACTCAAAAAGGCGGGACCGATTTTGATGAAATTTTCAGACAACATTCAGAATCATCTAGCGGGTGGCATAGGCTATACAGTCAGGGTGAAAGTGGGCGGTGCCACGCCCCCTGTTCAAAAATCGATCTGACGGCTGTTGTAATAGACCGATTCTTATGAAAATTTCACAATGTGGTACTGACGGCCTGCTGATACTTCTTGGCTATACTATGTTGTGATTGGATAATGGGGCATGGCACCGCCCATACAACTTGTCCGAGATATGAAGATGAGATTTGGTATATGTTATTGGAACAGTATGAATTACAGCTAGGGTGAAAGAGGGCGGTGCTACGCCCCCATTTCAAAAATCGTATGTATCGTGTATGGTACGAATGGACTCAAAAAAGGCGGGACCGATTTTGATGAAATTTTCAGACAACATTCAGTATCATCTAGCGGGTGACATAGGCTATACAGCCAAAGTGAAAGTGGGCGGTGCCACGCCCCCTGTTCAAAAATCGCTGTGACGGCTTTTTTAATAGACCGATTCTTATGAAAATTTCACAATGTGGTACTGACGACCTGCTGATACTTCTTGGCTATACTATGTTGTGATTGGATAATGGGGCGTGGCACCGCCCATACAACTTGAAATTTAAAAACAAGTAATTTGGTATATGTCGTTGAAATTTTATTTTAAAGTAAACCGTTATTACAGCCATAGTAATAGTTTGATAGTCCTGAAAATGTCACAGTGCAGCAAGGCACTGTGCCAATAGATATCTGCTTAAATTTTGTGACATCACCACCGTCATTTGGCTACAGATAACAAGTGTTACCCGTGCAAAGCCGGGGACGGGCAGCTAGTAACAGATAAAACAAGATATATGTATGTGGTCTTGAAGTTACCCGTATCTCAAAATGAGTAGGAGTAGGAAAAACCACAAAATTACATTAGTAGCATTGAAATTTGCGTCACGCGCAAACTTTGCCAACTTGCAACTATTTCGCGCGATTTCCCAACATTTCTTATTTGGCGTTTTTATGTTAAAAAATAGAAACAACTGAAGCAAAAGACGCGTACAAAGTACGATATAAATTTAAATTTTAATTAAAATTTCGTAAACACATTTTACGCTACAAATGCGATATAAAGAAATTTGCGATATAATTTGAAATTTGGAAAAAAATGTGAAGCGTAAAACTGACGCAGAGACACAATGCTATCAGACTGAGAGGGCATCTCATTAAAACACATACACGCAAAGAAAAATTTCGCTACACCCCCAACGAAATCGCACATAAATGAAAATCCTTTAAGATTTGATTTTTTTTTTGGAACCTAATCTATGTTGAGTTAACCATATCATTTCCTTTGTGATAAATCAATTAATCGTTTAGGAAAACCGACAAACGTTTACAACAAACGATTTAGGGCAGGCACATACCCAAGGGGCCCCGGGACTCGGGACTGCTTTTTGTTTCTTTATGGTGACAGACAGCAGTGTTCTCAGCAGTTTTCAACAAACAAAACCACTTTTGGGTGAAAAATTCATATATTATAACCTATTAATCATTGTGTCCCAAACATGTTATATTGAACAGCAAACACAATGTGTTTGGACACAAGTACACTATATTTGCGACTAGCATCCAAACAAGAAAAAAATACAGAATTTTCAGCGTGTAGGGTATGAGGCAACGTGATCTGATGAAATGTTTGTGTCTCAAAATATCCCAGCAAAACTATAATGAAGTAGTTCCAACGGCTCTACCCCTTTCAGTACGACCAACGAAGTACTATGTGCGGATTTTCGGCATCATACAGGAATCCGAAATTGCATTACAGATATTATGGTGTTTGTCAGAAGAAAAAGAGTATCTGCCAGTAATGGTGTTATTGTTCGTCCAACTTCAATGTCTTCGATAGCTCGATGGTGAGATGCGCGGCTGGCAATCAGAACGCTTGAGTTCGAATCCCGGTCTCGGTCGGGGGAAAAATGTTACAGAAAAAATAATAATTACTTGTTAAACCCCCGTAATTTGTATGGTATACTTTCAGGCGAAAAACAAATTGTTTCCGAAAATTTTGGCAGCAAATATTCGTTCGTTGTGCACTTGCCTCATTGGTCAATTTCCTTTTAAAAATGGCTACAATTTAAACAACACAAAAAAAAAACAATAATAAAAACAAAGTTTGATTTGGTGAGATTTGAACCCAGGACCTTCACCTGCTGCCGTTTTCTAGTCGGACATGCTACCATCGTGCTAATTTTTGTGCTGAATCGTAGCGCTAAGGAACAGATTTTATGCTACTTAAAAGTATCCAAATTGGGAGTACTATCCTCCAAGGCCAACACAATGTAAAAAGCGACGGTGCAGCACCCAAATTTGCACTACCTCTTGCCGCGTAGTTCTGGTGGAAATTCTGTTGATTAGTATACACATTTTTTGCTGGGAAGCGGTTAAAATGAAAATTAATCGATATCTAGGTTAGTTATCGAAATATTTTTGAAGTTTAAAGTGAACCACAGACTTGTCATTCGTGAGCACGAGCTTGGTCGATAAATTTTTATCTGGCCGATGAATTAAAACAAATTTAACAAAAAATTTTATAAACATGATACTGGTGGGAACAACTTCGATTACTTTCTTATTGGGCATCAACAAGGGCAGTATCTGATGTTCATGCTCACGAGTGACAAGTCTGTGGTTCGCTTAAGTTGTAACAATTGGTTTATGGTCGATTTCACCACGTTCAGTTATCTTTCAGTTAGAGCTAACGAATAGTTTTAGCTGTCAGTTTGTATGGAATTTATAATTTTTAACTGTCAGTTAGCTTTAACTTTGTTTGGTGAAATTGGGCGTTAGTGTCATATTAATTGCGTCTTCTTTGGTAAGCGATGGACGAAGCGAGGGTAACATTTATCGTTGCATTTAACTGGAAAATATTGAAATCACGAATTGTCTCATCCTCTGTACTTAAAAGCGATGTGAAATAGTTTGGTTAACACAGTGTTTCCTTTCTCGCCCCAGTTGAACAAGAAAGTGCAGCCAAAATTGCCAATTAACAAGTGGATAGATATTAACGACGTCATTCTGATGTGAATTATTACCATGTGAATGGATTTTGTTTATTTGATCAGCGTATTTGTTGTTGCTGGCAAATAATTAAAACAATGTTTTTATATTTTGTTATAAACATAATTGTATAATCCATAAATATCTGTTTATGCGCATATCGTAGACGAAGTGTAAACAAATATTGTAAGATTAATACAATAAATATCTACAGCGTAATAACGTTACTTTTGTAGGCAGGGTGGTAGTTAATAAGACATTAGTCTCCATTCAGACGCAGGCAGGTGGCTAAATAGACACATTAACTCTATTGGGATCAACTTGAATACTGTTCTGAAATTCTTAATTGCTACATAAGTTTTCCCATAGACCAGTCGTGCAAATGCATTTGTTTTTGTTTCGTCATTTGCTGCGACTGCTACTTTGACTTTCACCATAATCTGTAGAACATTGGAATTAGTTGGTGAATTTATGAGACGATTATCATCACAAATTTCAAAATAATTATGGCCTACGCATTTCTGAATCTGAATGTTTTCCAAAATGTTTTTGGTATGAAATTAAGTTTTTATTTATGTCCAGCGAACCATGAACAACAACAAATAGACTATGTTGGTGTCTGAATTGATACAAATGAAAAATTACAGATGCTCTATAAATAAATATGTATATAAATATTTTCTATTTGGAAACAGGTGTCATATAATTCATACTAAACTAATTAAAAGAAACAAATAAATTTAAAAAAAATTCTAGATTAAAGCAAATTCACTGAAAATTATCTAGCAAAACACCCTGTAAAATTCACTCCAAATTTACAAGCAACCCATCCTGTATCGTCTATTGTCAGCCGGTAAGTCACACCATACACAATATGAGAGAGTATTTGAAAGCGTTACAAATAAGGTCAAAGAAAACTTTTGAATTTTATTTAAAATGAACATGTTTTTGAAAAATAAAATGTATTGCTACGAGAATTGCCATAAACTTGAACTAACACTTGATGACACTCGTTTACAAAAATAAAATAATATCTGGTACATATATACACATTTTCTGTGTGTCTTATGACATCCTATAATGTAAAATATAAAAAGGTGATGCCTTATTGTCCACTGTACTTAATAAAAAAAAAAAATACAAAACGGAAATAGTTTGAAATTGTGTACTTATACCAGGTGGTGCATAAGTAAAGTTACACACAGAGAAGTGATTCGTTGTCACAACTAAATTTACAGCCAATTAAAATTTGGCGGTTTCTTGGACTATCACAGTATTCAGTTGTGATTACTAATAATTGTGTTCCGTATCACCAAGTGTTGTGCATATCAATTGATTTGTAATTCATGACTCAATGGAAGAATGAGTATCTTAAGGAACTTCAGAAACGAAATAAATGGAAGACTGCTCAGGAAAATATGAAAACGAATGATCTCGTTGTAGTTCAAGATAATATACTGCCACCCACGGAATGGAAACTAGGACTGATACTCAATGTCCATAGCGGCTCGGGTGGATACATACGCGTAGCGAACGTTAAACATCAAAATGAAATTGTTACTCGCCCCATAGTGAAACTTTGTTCCCTTCCCAAGGAATAAGTAAAGGGGTTTTCAACAGAGACGCTACAAAAGTAAATCGATAGGGACAGCAAACGACGCCATATTTCTTCCCGCTCTTTTGACATTTCTCTTCAGTAAGGTTTGCCATTTCATCATGGAAAGATATACGAGCCAACAACGAGTCGAAATTATTAAAATTTACTACCGAAATTTGGAGTCAGTGGCCTCAACTTTAAGAGCGCTACGTGGAATTTATGGTCTTCATAATCGTCCTACCAGATCAACAATTGAGCGTCTAGTGGAAAAATTTGAATCCACAGGCACAGTACAAAATGTTCCCGTGCCAGTGAGACAAAGAAGTGCCCGTAGTGTCGAGAATATTGCTGCCGCTGAGGCTTCAGTTCAAGAAAGCCCAAATGTGTCTCTCACACGTCGTTCTCAAGCGTTGGGCATCTCTGTGACGTCGTTGTGGCGAATATTGCGAAAAGATCTTGGCCCACATCCTTACAAGATCAAATTGACGCAAGAACTGAAGCCGCTTGACCACCATAAGCGTCGCATGTTCGTGAATTGGGCTGAGCAACAACTTGAAAGTGATTCGGATTTCCATCGGAAAATCATCTTCAGCGATGAGGCTCATTTCTGGCTGAATGGCTTCGTCAATAAGCAAAATATGCGTTATTGGTCAGACAGCAATCCACACGTAATCCATGAGTAATCATTGCATCCCGAAAAAATTACGGTTTGGTGCGGTTTATGGGCCGGCGGCGTCATTGGGCCGTACTTCTTCCGTGATGATCAAGACCGGCACATTACTGTGAATGCGAATCGCTACCATTCAATGATAACCGAATATTTTTGGCCCCAATTGGATAATATGGACTTGGAGGACATGTGGTTCCAACAGAACGGCGCCACAAGCCACACAGCGAATGCCACAATCAATTTATTGGAAACCAAGTTTGGTGAACGTGTTATCTCACGAAATGGCCCAGTCGATTGGCCGCCTCGGTCGTGCGATTTGACGCCGTTAGATTATTTACTGTGGGGCTACGCCAAGTCTATGGTCTATGCCAACAAGCCAGCGACGATTGATGAACTTCGTACGAATATCGAACGTGAAATTGCAGCAGTATCGGCCGATTTATGCTTGAAAACCGTCGAAAATTGGGTTCAGCGTCTGGACTTCTGCAAGCGTGCCCGTGGTGGCCATGCAAAAGAAATCGAGTTCCATACATAATGGCATCGAACGTACTTTCACAGGACTAAAGAATTTAATTGGTATCTAAAACCGGTTTTGTTTTATTTAAAAAAAATTTTTGTAGCGCTCTTATTGAAAACCCCGTTACCATTTCTCTTCAGTAAGGTACCAATAAAAAGTAAATTTAGAAAAGCCAAAGTGAAAGAAGTTTAAAAAAAGAATATTTTCTTATATAAGTGTCTTTTCTTAAAAAAAAGTACATTTTCTCAAAAATAAAAAATACTAAGTAACATATCTTAAAGCAGTACCTTTGCTTAAAAAAAGTAAATTTTCTTACAACAAATTGCCTTTTCTTATACAACTACGTTTTCTTTAAAGAGTACCTTTTTTGTGAAACAAAATAAGTTCTCTTGAGAGAAGTATCTCCCCTTAAAAATGTACCTATTCTTGAAAACAGGACCAATTCTAAAAAAATTCCCATTTCTTAAAACAACTACATTCTCTTATAAAAAATTCATACTCATGGCTTTTCCCCACAAAAAGTAACTTTTTTTAAAAAAACATTACCTTTTACTAAAGGAAGTACTTCTGTTTAAAAAATTACCTTTTCGGGAAAATATAATACATATTCTTCCAAACAGGACCTAAAAATAGACTTTTAAAAAAAAGTACATTCTACAAAAAAAAAAACATTTTCCTTAAAAAAAAGTTTATCATTTTACAAAAAAAGTATTTTCTTAAAGATCCATTTAAATTATCGTATTTTACAACGGGCGCCTTAGTCGTTTTGGAACTAACTACTACATAATACATAGCGAAAGGAACTTCGTTCCAACCGGGTGTCCCCTGACACCTTTTTATTTATAGATATTATATCTACAACTTTCTTTTATTCGGTGACTTATAGTGAAATTTTACGTAAACTATTTTTTCAATACACACTAACCCCCCTAAAATGCAGTTTTGTGGGAAATTAACCCTTAAATGGATTTTCAGTTTAGACTTAGTTTTGGCTTTCAAGTTGAGTTTTACATTTTAGTGTGAAACTTATAGTAGAATTTTATAAAAAAATATTTTTGTAGTACATTTTAACCCGTTACATTCCTGTTTTAGGGGTGTTTTTTTACCGTTTACCCAAAAGGAACAAAAAACCCCATATATTGAGGCCGGTTGAGGGTTAAAGTATTCCACAGAAATGTTTCCCATACATTTTTGCATAAAATTGCACACACCCTTCACCTAAAATCTAAGATAACATGGTTGCATATGCCGATTCATCATAAGAATGTACAAAAGGGTAAAAATTTCACCCCCCCACCACCCACCACCCTTAAAAAAATTCAGAAGTAAACTGTCAAAACGCAGATACAAGTATATTTTTTTACCCCCTCTACCAGAATCCGTTGTCAGAACCTTGTTATTTTCCAAAAAGTTTCGGTTTGTTCCACAGTGTTATTAATGAGTCTTTGTTCCTCCTTCTATATGTCAGTTCAAAAAATTAATTATTTTTTCATGAATTTCCCCTATTAGTTTTAGTCCTTAGTATTCTCTCCTTAATTTGCTTTCTACTTTCCCTTCCTCTCACGCCATCTCCCGGCCCCTTTGAAGTTCTATTTTGTTTATTAGTTAAACACAGAGAAGTTTTCTAACGTCAAAAGAAAAAATCTACCTCGTCTTATTATTTCGAAAGATACAGTCTCGCCAATATTCAATGGTTCTTTCCAGATACAGTTTGCAACATCAAATTGGTGTTCAATTCTGTGTTTACAGCTCTTTCGCCGAATTTGATTATGACACGTAAAATTATTTTATTGCTTGTAATAGTTTCAATTATTTGCACTCATAATCAATTAAAAATATATGTCAAAAACTGTCAGACTATGAAAAATTTAATGTTAACATTTAATGTTAACAGATGCATTGACAATTCCCATTTGGCAGTTCATTTGAGTTGAACGGAAATCGAACTAAAGAGCCACGATACGTTCCTACCTCTCGCATACCGCCGCTCATCGACTGGCGCAACTGACATTATTTAATTAAATGAATAAATTTATGAAATTTTGTTGATTTTTTTTCCTCATTTCGTTTGTAAAATCAGCAAAGAGAATCTTAATTAATATTTATTAACGTCCGTCGTAACATTGTAATGCCAAACATGTCGCCAATAGCCTGTTTCATTTATGGCCTAACCATAGTATCTACCATCGTACGTCCGTCCCTACTTAATATGCCAGGAGGCAGCATAATAGGAACAAAATTGTGATCCTTTTTGGAAATACTAGCTCGCATACATTTTGTGTGGACAATAATGCTGTAATACAGGAGGGTTTTTATATTACGGCTGACACCCATATAAGGACGAAGGAATTTCTATTATCGTTTTCGTATTCGCATTTAATATGCTGACGGATCAATGACCGTGCGTGTGTTTTTGAGATTCACTCCATCCCATTGAACCGATGACAACAAAATTAATACCCCATTCAGCTGTTGTATTATCATATTGAATGAATACATTTTTGTATTTGAGGTTATAGTTCTCGTTCTTTGTACATGACATTTTGTTCTTACCCCTTAAACATTTGATTGATTTGATGGGCGGCCACTTACCTGAAAATGAAGAAAAATACATATGATTTTTTTAATATTTAGGAATTTTATTAAGGAGGAAATTAATAGATTTTTGAATTTGTATTAATTATTCAAGTGAGCGGTTTTGATCTCTTGGTGAATTAGGATTTTTGCTTATTATTAGAAACAACAACAAAAGTTGTTTGCTGCGGCTCCTTATAATAAGTTGATTAATTTGTACTGCTACAGGCAACAATTTGATTAAACTCGGGTTTGATTTTCAACTCCACTGTAGCTGTAATATAGAGGTGTTTACTCTTTGAAGGAATCTGTCTTTTTTTGTTCCCATTATTGAAAAAAACAGCAGCAAAAGTTGTTTGCTTTAATAAAAAAAATACTTGCTTTAATACATCTATCTAATACTTCTCTAATACTTCTGTTTAATGTCACATTTAGACCGCAGTTTATCGCGGCCAGATTAGCGCCAATAAAGACGGCGGCACAACTGAAAAATTAAATTGGTGACTCTTATAGCCTGTTTTTGTAACTTAATTTTTGATCATTCGTACGCCAAATGACTAGCGAAGATATCTTTTGGTTTTTGTACGCTTTGTTTTGAGTGAAACGAAAAGAACTTTCGTTTTTCCTTAAAACATTTGGTTCAGCGAAATCAAACACGAACGAAACAAAACGTCAGATTAGACAATCAGAAAATTTCAATCGTTTAGTTTGTTTACAAATGTGTTTACGCATTTACAAGAAAATTAATTAAAATTGTTGTTTAATATGGATATTTCTAACAAAAAAGTCGCTACCTGTTCTCTCTGCTTTTCTGTTCAACACAGAAAGCCCAAATGCCACGGATGCAATCATTTTAAAAACACTTTAATTATCTCACTTCACTAACTTTAATTTTTCCCACTCTTCTTCTTGCAATTTGTTGTTTGTTTATTTTATTTTGTCTGCAATCAGCTGTTTCCAATTAAACAGCTGATAGAGCAGTGTTGCCTGCAGTTTGCTAAATTTTGGTATTTTCCAATAGAGAGAGCTTTTAAAATCAACAAGAATAACACATTGGCAACAATGTACTTTGACGAAAATGGAACAAAAACTCAAATATCGCCTGGGTAGCAATCGCACGTCTGCTTAAACAAAAAAGTTCGCTGAACAGGCTATTAGTTTTTTTTAGTTTTGTACAAATTTGAAATGTATTTGAAATAACTGAACCTTTAAAATTGGATCAGTCGGTCTAATCGGTCCAGTTGGTCAATTCGACACACATTTCAAACCGATGAGGATCAACAACATCGACGACGGCATGAGCTGCAAAAAAATTGTAGGTGGCGACGATGCGTCAGAAAGTTTTCGATGGGCTTCCATCTGTCAAACAGTTGATTTTTTGTGTATGTTTTTATTATGGTTGCATTTTGTTTGGTAATTAGCAGTGTTGCATCAAATTGTACACCAGTTTAAAATGACGTCAAAAATTAAACTTCAGTGTTTACAAATTAAAATTGTATGAGTAATCTTCTGAGTTGGCGTGGGATAACAGAGTTAACCTTCGAAATGCATTAAACTGGGTCGGTGAAAATGCAGTATAATTTTCATTCAGAATTATAAAAAATAACTACATCATGATATCGCATCTTGCTATTCTGTTTCAAAATCTTTGAAGAAAATTACCAAGTATATGTGTAGATTTAAAAAAAAAAATTTGTTGCTGAAGCTTTATTCGAAAGCTTATAGGGTAAAGTATGTTTGAGAATTTTTTTCAGATTTTTCGGAAGTGGTTTAGAGGTCGCGCTAGTTGAATTTCCCCAAAAATCGGGTATTCCGGGCGTTTTTTGAATTCTACTTAAAACTCGGTCAATAACTACGCCTTTATTAGTTTGTAAGTCAACAATTTTGAAGCTAAACGTCCAAACTTTTATTGTATATGCACAAACCACCAGTTTTGGCAATGATTTTCCTCAATAAGGTACCACGTATTAAATTTTTTCGTAAATTTTGGGTAAATTTTGTAAATAACGCTTTATATCTTTTAAAATTCCTATGAATATTTAAAAAACTAATGATGCACTTTAAAAGACGTATAAATTCCAAGCAATTGTGCAAAGAAAAATTTTGAATTTGCGGTTACTGTTCCAGAGTTATACCGTTTTAAAGCCGTTTACCCGTTGTATGAAACTAATAATATTATAATCTGTTTGCTATTTTTGCATTGGATTTGCTTTAAATTTCTATGAAGATTTAAAATACTAATGATGCACTTGAAAAGATGGGTAAATTCCAAGCAATTTTGTAAAAAAAAATGTTGAATTTGCAGTTACTGTTCCAGAGTTATGCCACATTAAATATCTTTATCCATTGTATGAACCTAATATTATTATAAAATGTTTGTCATTTTTCATCGGATTTGTTTTAAACATTGTATTATTGAAAAAATCTACATGCGCTAAGTAACGACAAAGAATTACACGTAGCAAAAAATGGTCCCGGCAACATATTGCAGGAACCATATATATGATTGCTTGCAAACTCTTTGTCATTACTTAGCGCATGTAGATTTTTTCAATAATACAATGTTTAAAGCAAATCCGATGAAAAATGACAAACAGTTTATAATATTACTAGCTGACCCGGCAGACGTTGTCCTGCATAATATTTCAAGCGATTTGTATGGGAGGTACCACGCCCCTTTGTCCAATTGCACCGAATAGTAAATCTAAACCACCCAGGGCGCCACCCAAACCCATACAAAAAAATTTATTCAAATCGGTCCAGAAGTTTAGGAGGAGTTCAGTCACAAACACACGTGCAGTAGAATTACATATATAATATTATTAGGTTCATACAATGGGTAAAGAGTTTTAAAGTGGCATAACTCTGGAACAGTAATTGCAAATTCAAAATTTTTTTTACAAAATTGCTTGGAATTTATCCGGCTTTTAAAGTGCGTCATTAGTATTTAAAATTTTCATAGAAATTTAAAGCAACTCCGATGCAAAAATGGCAAACACTTTATAATATTTTTAGGTTCATACAATGGGTAAAACGCTTTAAAATGGTATAACTCTAGAACAGTAACAGCAAATTAAAAATTATTTTCTACAAAATTGCTTGGAATTTTAGAATGCATCATTAGTTTTTCAAATTTGCATAGAAAATTTAAAAGTTATACAGCGTTACTAACAAAATTTATCCAAAATTAACGAAAAAATTTAATACGTTGTACCTTATTGAGGAAAATCATTGCCAAAATATGTGGTTCATGCATATACAATAAAAGTTTGAACGTCTAGCTTTCAAAATGTTGACTTACAATTTAAGAAAATCGTGGTTATTGACCGAGTTTTAAGAAACATTCAAAAAAAAGCGTCCGGAATACCCGATTTTTGGGGGAAATTCGACTTGTGCGACCTCTAAACCGTATAAGCTTGTCATCAAGTTTGAGCAACAATTAAAATCGAAAAAGAAAATTTTTTTAGGACACCTTAATGTACACAATAAAATTCTAGGGTGGATCAATAAGTCGGAGACTTTTCGAATTTCCCTCGTAGTTATATGAAATGCAACACTGCTCCCATCAAGCACCACCTGTTAATAGACTACTGTCAAATTTTGAGCAAGTTCCGTCATTTACTTTGCGTTTAACAGCTGTTCAAAGATACCACCTCGTGCATTTTTTAAAAATGGAAAAGAGTGAATTTCGAGTGCTCATTAAACATTATTTTTTGGGGAAAAAGCTGTCAATCAAACTAAGGAAAAGCTTGATACTCTGGGACTTGGGGCTTGGAACTCTGCACCATCGATTTCAATGGTAAAAAGGCGGGTTACTGACTTTCGTTGTGGTCGCACAAGTACAAATGACGCTGAATGTTCTGGACGGCCAATTGAGGTCAATACACCCGAAAATGTCGAAAAAATCCACGAGATGGTGTTGGCCGATCGAAGAGTAAAAGTGCGTGAGATTGTTGATGCCACAGGCATTTCATAGGGTAGTGTGGTTTCGATTTTAAATGATCAGTTGGGTTTAAGAAAGCTGTCTGCAAGATGGGTACCGCGTTTGCTCTCAATTGACCATAAACGTAATCGTGTGACAACTTCAAATGATTGTTTGGAGTTGTTTAACCGCATGAGTTTTTGCGGCGGTTTGTAACTGTGAATAAAACATGGATACATTACAACACTCCGGAGAGCTAGCAGCAGTCTAAACAATGGGTTTCTCCGGGTGAACCGGCTCCGAAGAAGGCCAAGGTAAGTTTGTCGGCCAATATGGTGATGGCCACAGTTTTTTTGGGATGCACGCGGGATAATCCACATCGATTAAACAATAAACGGCGAATATGATCTCAACTTATTCGACAGATTTTACGAGGATTTAAAAAACTAACGACCCCATATGGCCAAGAAAAAAGTTATTTTTCATCACGATAATGCACGGGTGCACACGTGTGTAGTCTCGATGGCAAAATTCCATGAAGTGGGCTACGAGTTGGTACCTCATCCGTCATATTCTCCGGATTTAGCCCCCAGTGACTATTTCCTATTTCCAAACCCAAAAAGAAATGACTCGGTGAGAAAGAGATTTAGCTCCAACGATGAAATTATTGATCAAACAAATGCCTATTTTATGGGCCTCGAAAAATCCTATTTTGTGGAAGGGATACAAAAATTGGAGAAACTAAGTGTATTGAGCTAGAAGGAGATTATGTTGAAAAATATTTTTGTTTGCAAAAAAAAACTGCGTTTCATTCAAAAAGTCACGGACTTACTGATCCGCCCTCGTACTATGATTACTGTTTAGTTTAATGCTAAATCCTAATTATTAAAGTCAAATATAAAATATTTTTGGTTTGACATAAGACCATTTTAAAATTTAATTATTATTAAAATCAAATAAATTATTTAATACAGCAGCATCAGCGCCAATATCACAAATGAAATTCATATCCTTTCACATGAAATATAAATTTTAAATATTTACCGAAAATTTCTATTTGTTAATGGTCAAAACCATATTTTGGTTGCTGATTATTTTTCCAGGTACCGAAACCATAACTAACGAAACCATAGTCGATAAAGACCGACAAAAGGACATACGGTACGTTGGACAGATGAGCTGCAGAAAAATGGATACGAATCGCAAATTATACAATTGTGTCATTATTATTCGATGGTTGTTAAGACAACAGGTCTTAAAACGAAAATATTCAATTATTTAGTTTAGTACTGCGCGACAAAAAAAATTGCATTCTCGCATGCAATAAATGCAGTAAAATGTTTTTAATATCCATTAAATTGTCATTATTGAAAAGATAATTTTATGGCATTAATGTTTCCATAAGATTTCGAGCAGGGAGCCGTTAGCGCGTGCATGGCGTCCAATTTTTATACATTCTTTAAAGGAAAGCAGACTGTATTCTGCAAAAACGCGGCAAATTTGGGCTTTGGAGTGTCCAATTGTTCTTTGAATCCATAAGTACCAATGATTCCAACCGCCCATAAAGCTCACCAAACAGTATGTAATGGTGCTTAAACAATAGCTTGTACACTACATTTTGCCATAACGATCCATAGTTTATCGAATTAGTGCGTACGAAATAAATTGGAGTGCGTACGAAATAAATGATGCATACTTTTAGGCTTAAATCTTTTCTGTATCCAATGCATTTAGATGTTTTCACATCTGCCAGTGCCATCAAAAACCACGTGCTTAATATACAGTCAATCGTTCCTTTAGTTTTTTTTAAAGGTTCGCGAAAAGATAATTACAATTTGAAACGAAAATGCAAGACGTCCATAGAAAACAATTGCTAGAATGGCAGGGGTGACCCGTAATACAATAAGAACTCCCGACGATCGATAGACAATCTGGGTGTGGCAGAAAAACGTGATTTTCTGACATCGGGAAGGCAAAAAAAATATTAGACACTCTTAAGAAAACTCCAAAAGTATCAGGAAGAAAAGTTGGTCAGAAGAGCAATTGCTCGGAGTCTTTGGTAAAAAAAAAAGTGAAAAAAGAGGAAGGTCTCAAAAAGTGCTCGATAGAAATTTAAAAAAAAAATCGGAAGCAATACTGCGAGCTCCAAATTTACAAAGAAATTGCACTCCAAATTATGGACGCTGTGTAATGGATGATGAAACCTACGTGCTGTTCGATTTTTTACAGCTACCTTGGGTGGAGTTTTATATTGAAGATAGTAGAGGAAATGTCGCAGAAGAGCACAGAGTTAAATAAAAGAAAAAATTTGCGAAGACATTTTTGGTGTGGCAAGCCATTTGCACTTTTGGACAAAGGAGCAGCTCATTCGGTACAACTGACACGAATAAATATAAATAAGTGTATATCAAGGAATGTCTACAAAAACGACTTTTTCCATTTTTAAGAAAGCACGAAGTTTTTACATACTTCTGGCACGACGACGTCGCATCTTACCATTACAGCAAACAAGCTTTTAGCTGGTACCAAAACAATAATGTAGTGTTTGTGCCAAAGGAGGCAAACCCACCTAAGCGTCCACAACTCCGTGCGATCGAAAGATATATTGGGCCTTATTTAAACGGCATTTAAAGGCTACGAAAGGAGCTGCGAAGGATGCAAAAGTTTTTAGAAGAAAGTGGGCTACATTCACTAATATGGAACCAGAGAGTACAATTAAAGCCCATATGGAAGGCATGCCCGAAAAAATTAAAAAATATATTATAAATAAAAACTAAACATTTGTAAGCCAGTGTAAAAAGTGAATTTGAACTTAATTTTTGTTAATAAATAAATACTTTAAACAAATTAATCCATGCATCTTGATTTTTTCTACCAAAAATATGTGCACCATTTATTTCGTACGTACTACTTAGTCGCTCTGATAAAATATAGGCGCCATACAAAATGCACGATCAGTTCCTCGGATTGAACGCTGTTTTCCAAATAAATCTCAACAATTTGCGAACAAGAAATCCTCACAGATTCACAAAGAAATCCTTACAGATTAAGAATCTGAAAAGTTTTTCGATATCGGATAAAATTTCTGAATGGTAAAGCCGTTCAAGTTGCAAAAATGCTCTGTCTGAAAGATATCCTCTTTCCTCTTCGAATTGATAAATAATAATAAATTTAAATAATTTAAACAAATTAAGTACCGAAAATAATATTGAACTTTCGACAGAAAAGTTTGAAGCCCCCTGTAAACGTGTCGCCCTGTATCAGGATACATTTTAAAGCTTGAGTAGTTCTCATTCAAATGCTTTTTAAATTTGATGATTTTTTTCAACAAACCCCCATACAATTCACATCTTTACAAAAAGTTGATTTGTCACATAACTATGAAACGTGTACAAAAACGAAGAAGAGAATATTTTGGCAACAATACTTATGTAATGTGTAAAAAAAAATTCCAACATTAAGAAAATTAAATTAAAAAATAGTATTTTCAAAATAGTACGAAAATGCTACCTTGCACTGGCATGAGGACAACGTATATACGAGGGCGGAACAACAAGTCCGTGACTTTTCGAACTTCCCTCGTAGTTATATGAAATGCAACACTGCTCCCAATGAGTACCACCTGTTACTAGACTACTGTCAAATTTTGAACAAGTTCCGTCATTTAGTTTGCGTTTAACAGCTGTTCAAAACATACAACCTCGTGCAGTTTTTTTAAATGGAAAAAAGTGAATTTCGAGTGCTCATTAAACATTATTTTTTGCGAAAAAAACCCGTCAATCAAACCAAGGAAATGCTTGATATATACTATGGGGACTCTGCACCATCGATTGCAACGTTAAAAAGTGGTTTACTGACTTTCGTTGTGGTCGCACAAGTACATATGACGCTGAACGTTCTGGACGGCCAATTGAGGTCAATACACCCGAAAATGTCGAAAAAATCCACGAGATGGTGTTGGCCGATCGAAGAGTAAAAGTGCGTGAGATTGTTGATGCCACAGGCATTTCATACAGCAGTGTGGTTTCGATTTTAAATGATTTTTTTTTTCTTTTGTTTTCTTTATTTGCAATCTATTTACATATAAACATTAAGCAAATTTTATATCCATTTCATATAAATGACAGAGCTGTTAAGTTCTATTAAACTTAACAGTAATACAATATGTTGCATTTATAGTACAATATTTACATTAATATTAATTATAAAAATGGGAGGTCAAGAACGTGAGGTCTTTTTAGTCTCCTTACTTCCTCGCTATCATTGAGCAAATTTATAGCCAAGATATTTGTATGATTACTAAGCCTATTTAGGTAGTTAGTACTAAATCTGACAATTTCGCTTTTAACTTTAGGGACACCAAGATCGTTGTGTATGTTATTGTTGTTGACAAACCATGGAGCATTGCTGATTAATCTAAGGGTCTTTGACTGATATCTCTGAAGAATCTCAATATTAGAAGTACTGGCTGTTCCCCATAACTGGATACCATATGTCCACACTGGTTTTAGAACAGTTTTGTATATTAGAATTTGATTCTCCAAGCTAAGCTGAGATTTGTGACCCAGAAGCCAAAACATTTTCCTCGTTTTTATATTTAGTTGTTTTCTTTTGTGTTCTATGTGTTTTCTCCAATTCAGACGTCTGTCGATGTGAAGTCCAAGATATTTTACACTGTTGGATGTTGGAATGTTAACTCCATTTAAGATCACCGGCGGGCAGTCTTCCTTTCTTAAGGTATAAGTGACATGTACTGATTTTTCGGCATTAATTTCTATATTCCATTTCTTAAACCATAATTCCGTAAGCTCAAGTTGTCGTTGGATTATATTAGAGGCCTCAGCAGGAGATGTATTAGTGGCTAATATTGCCGTGTCATCCGCATAAGTCGCTACTACAACATCATTATTCGTGGGCATGTCAGATGTGAATATTGTATATAAAAGTGGTCCTAACACACTTCCTTGCGGGACACCAGATTTTATATTTCCTATTTCGGAGTCTTCGTCATTTATAGAAACGTAAAATGTCCTTTCGTTTAAGTAAGACTTAATTAGAAGATAAAACGGAGTTGGTAATAAGTTCTTCAATTTAAAAAGTAATCCATCATGCCATACTCTGTCAAAGGCTTGTTTGACATCGAGAAAGACCGAAGAGCAGTATTCTTTCCTTTCCAGACAATTTCTAATTACATTCACCACTCTATGGCATTGTTCTGGCGTTCCATGACAATTTCGAAATCCGAATTGATGATCAGGTACTATATTTAAAGTTTCCAATAGAGGGGATAACCTTTTCTGTAAAAGTCTTTCAAATATCTTAGAAAACACTGGCAACAGACTTATAGGCCTATATGAACTTACGGCGTTTTCAGGTTTATTCGGTTTTAAAACCATTATTATTTTTGCACATTTCCATAAGGTAGGGAAATGAGAGAGCCTTAACACTGAGTTAAATATTATTGTTAAAAATATAAGGGCTTTTTTGGGTAAAGACTTAATCACTTTTCCATTAATTAAATCCAAACCAGGTGATTTTTTAGTATTTAGTTTTTTTACTTCATTCTCAATTTCTTTGACTCGAAAAGGTTTAATCGGCAAGCTCATTTGGCATGGCACATCCAGAAAAGCTTTAATTTCTTTTACATTTTGCATAGGGGAAAAGGAAAATGGGGTAAATATGTCTTCAAGATGAGCTTTAAATACAGACGCTTTATCCTTGTCAGTTCTGCACCACACACCGTTGGAATTCTTAATTGTTACATGTCTTTGTTGAGGCCGTTTTAGATATTTCGTAGCTTTAAAGAGGTTATAATCGTTGTTGTTTGTAGGACTTAAGTTACTTAAGAAATTCCCTGTGAGTGTATTCTTGAATTCTTTCAATATTTTCTTTAAATTGTTAGTTGCTCTGTTGAAATTTGTTTTATCAACTGGTCTCCTTGTCGTCTGATATATTTTTCGTAGACGTCTTTTATTTCTAATTAGTATTCTTATTTCAACCGATGTTTGAAAACTTGAAAAATTTGTATATTCCTCTTGCGGAGTTGACCGAAATGCTGCTTCGTGGATAACTTTCGTTAAGTTTTCCACAGTGAAATCTAAATCATATTCATTTTTGATTTGTAAATTTAACTCTAAATTTTCTTCAATATAGCTGCGAAATATATCATGATCTGTCTTGTTATTAAACAACTTACGACTTGGAGTTTTTTTGCAGTGGGTAGTTCTAAAATTTAGAATGATAGGTGTGTGATCAGAACTAAGATCGTCACTGGAAACAATATCTAAGAAGGACTGACATATACCTTTATAGACAAAAAAATCTAGTAAATCAGGTAGTTTGGCTGGGTCACTTGGCCAATAAGTTGGTTTTCCTGTAGCAGAAACATTATATTGATTATTAGTAATGCATTTATATAGCTCTGCTCCTTTTGGGTTTATCAATCGAGAACCCCACCAAGAATGTTTAGCATTAAAGTCGCCACCAACGATGAACTTGTTGCCAATACTGTTAAAAAAGTTGTAAAATTTGTCACACTTGACAGAAAATCTTGGTGGAAAGTACACTGAGTATATAGCGATAGGGTTGTTGTCACAAAGTATTTTAATTCCAGCTGCTTGTAAATAAACTTCTGCTACGGATTCAGCAACTTCATATTTTATGGTGGATCTAACCACGACAACAGCTCCGCCATGGGCTTTATCATCGGGGTGATTAGTTGATATTACATCATAGCCTTTAACTCTTAAGAACGATTTACTTGTTAAATGTGACTCTGATATTAAAAGTATGTCAATATAATTGTCTCTTAGAAAAATCTCTATTTCATTTAAATAATTAAGAATGCCATTTGCATTCCATTCAGCTATTATAAGATTTACTTGCATAATTTGCTCATCAGCATAGACATCATACTTATTAAGGTGTTTGTTAATTCAATCTGTTTTGCGAGCGTTGCTTCAATCTTTTCCAAAATAGTATTGTCTCTTGGCAGATCTCCTCTAACAGCTTGAGAATATGTCCATCCTTCTTGAGCTCGTGGTATGTTATTTTGTCCTTTTGGTGGTTGAATGTTAAAATTATGGAATTCATGGTGATTGTTGGTTTTGGAATATCTCTTATCAAGGAGATTTTTGTAAATAAGACATCCTTTGTAGTTGGCAGTGTGATTGCTTAGACAGTGAACACATTTAGGAGGGGTATCAGGAGCTTTTTTACATTCTTCCGTAGGATGATTTAAGCCACACTTAACGCACCTGAATTCTCTTTTGCAGTAAGATTTGGTATGTCCAAAATCTTGGCATCTGAAACACTGAACAATATCATCAAATTTTCTTGGCGCTTCTACTTGGATTATGGCATTATCAAATGCCCGAATGTTAAAGATATCATTGTTGTTAGTATTGGGATCTAGATCAATATAAAACATTGGAAGTGGCGCCTTAGTAACTCGACTGACAATATTTCTGACACTTCTAACTTGGTGCCCTAGGCTTAAAAGCATAGCTTTAATATCTGACACATTAGTCGTGTGGTGAAGACCTTTAATCACTGCCCTAAATGCCCTTTCAGTTTTCAGTTGAAAGGTATGATATTTAATTTTACGTTCATCAAAATGCTTAATAAGTTTTCGATAAGAATCTACTGTTTTAATTGTCAATCGAATCTGTCCGTCTCTTAATGACTTATAATTAAATTCAGTATTTTTAATTATATTACATATATTATTCACCATCTTTCCAATATTTGCAACATCGGGTATGAATATAGGTGGAGGTTTTGGTGCTGATAGAGTGCCTGCATTGTTTTCTACGTCATTATCATCAGTTACAAGGGCTTCAAATCTATTGTTTGTTGATAGTGCATCGTTAATGTGTGGACGTTTTTGTCGAAATATATTTGGCGACTCATTTCTTTTTCTCTTCACTGGTACCTGCTGCCAATCATTGTTATTGTCATCATCATCATCGTCTTCAGCGTTGCTTGAATCACTTAGTTTGGGATCTCCAATAACCATAGCCATCGTCGCGAACCAATTGTGCGTACAATTGACTGCACAATGTACTTATGTGTTGTTGTTAATGAACCGAAACAATAATCTGTTTATGACCGCGTTAATCCGTTGTTTGTCACAAAACATGTGTGTTTTCTTTCGTCTAAGAATTTGTGGGTTTTTTGTTTTTGTTTGAAGATGTGGTTTAACGCGCTATACGTCTTTCGCCGTACGCAGTCGAAACGAGACTGATTTTAAATGATCAGTTGAGTTTAAGAAAGCTGTCTGCAAGATGGGTAACGCGTTTGCTCTCAATTGACCATAAACGTAATCGTGTGACAACTTCAAAGGATTGTTTGGAGTTGTTAACCACAATTCGAAGGAGTTTTTGTGGCGTTTTCCGGAGACCAAGCAGCAGTCTAAGCAATGGGTTTCTCCGGGTGAACCGGCTCCGAAGAAGGCCAAGGTAAGTTTCTCGGCCTATAAGGTCATGGCAGCAGCTTTTGGGATACACGCGGGATAATCCTCGTCGATTACCTTCAAAATGGAAAAAACAATAAACAGCGAATATTATGCCAACTTATTGGACCGATTTAACAAGGATTTAAAAAAACGACCCCATATGGCCAAGAAAAAGGTTATTTTTCATCAAGATAATGCACGGATGCACACTTGTGTAGTCTCAATGGCAAAATTCCATGAATTGGGCTACGAATTGGTACGTCATCCGCCATATTCTTCGGATTTAGCCCCCAGTGACTATTTCCTATTTCCAAACGTAAAGAAATGGCTCGGTAGAAAGAGATTTAGCTCCAACGATGAAATTATTGATCAAACAAATGCCTATTTTATGGACCTCGAAAAATCCTATTTTTTGGAAAGGATACAAAAAGTGGAGAAACGTTGGACTAAGTGTATTGAGCTAAACGGAGATTATGTTGAAAAATATATTTTTTTTTTGCAAAAAAAACTGTGTTTCATTCAAAAAGTCGCGAACTTTTGATCCGCCCTCGTATATCCAATATCCGAAGCAACTCAATCTTATATCCAATATCCGAAGCAACTCAATCGCTACCTTATTGCTGTAGAACACACCGAAATATGTCAAAATAAACGGTATCGATATCTCCCTTAGTTATCGAGATATCTGGTGTTGAAGTTTCACAAAAATCGCTAAAATGCATCCTCAGAATGCCTGGCAAACCGTATAGTTATTTCAGATCTAACAACACATCTTCATCAATGGATGTTTAGAATGATGCTATTGGCAAATTCATCAAACTAAATGCAATGGAAAACTTAATTGGAATGAGAAGTCCTTACACTGCAAATGTTTAAAAAATATCGCAAGCACAAAAACACAAGAAACGTTCGAAAACCTTGATTACATGTCGAGAGATGAACTTTTTCGAGATATTGCTTGACTCAATAAACCTTTCAGCAGGGTTCGTATTTCGTGAGTAATGTGGGTAGCTACCCATTATTTTCCCCATTACCCTGAGGGTAATGGGTAATCGTGATGGGTAATTCCACATTTTCGTGGATAGCTACCCATAATTTTCGCCATACCCTGTGGGTAATGGGTAAACGTTCATTACACATTCCCCACGACGATGTGTATGGGTTACACATGGTAAATACGAACTCTGCCTTTAGGCACCTGAGATATTAAGGATAGAAGCTGTCGGGCGTAGACGGGCTGAGGGGTTGTACCTCTGGTGCACCACCTCCAGCTACGCGGCTTCGGTCTGGAGTAGGTCCAATATCGTGACGTCTGCATAGCTTTCTGTGTATGAAGATATTTTCCTGAACAGCCTACGGTCAATCTTGGTGATTTCTTCTCTGGGCATTTTTAGCACCGTCTTCTGTATAGTTTTTTCGTCTCTCTATATAAAATAACCTATCGATTTTTCAAAATTGCAACCCACGTTATCTCGATAGCTCAGCTTGTTATCGAAAAATATTAATACATTGTTCAATCTTATTTTGGAGAAATTTATCGTCTCGAGGTGCCCCGGATATCGTATGCTCTCAAATGTTTCAAATGTTTGCCCAATACTAGTATCTGTGTTGTAGGGTATTGGAGGCAACCAACTGTAATGTAAATGATACCTCATATGTATCGATGAGAGCTCGAGGTTACTAGGTGTTTTCAATGGAATTGGTTGTATTTTGATATAATATTTCTGTGTACTCCAGTGGTTTTTGTTGGTTCATCGTAAAATATGCAAACGTTCATTAAATTGCAACCACAAACAAATTTTTAAATCAACATTTTGTAGAATTGTTTGCCTAATAACAAACAGGTTTCAAATTTAACTAGTGAATTTGACTTTAATGTCCACCTAAACCCTCTAACTATTCAATTCGGTAGTAAAAAGTGCTGTATTAGGATTTCATTTTAAAATGAAACATGTCAAGTTCCGACATCAAGGTCATTTATGAAAAGGCGAAGGTAAGGCCTCCAACAACTTTACTTCAAATAAATATCAAATATGAAATAGTTGAACCTCTAGTTTCGCAAACAAACGTTTTGCCAAACTGGCATGTGTTTAAGATTCTTTGGGTTAGGTGTTGGTGGCCTGCAATAAACGACTCATTTAGACCTTTAAGTCTATTGGGATACCACGGGCTAACGAGCTTCAAGACCATCAACTTTGCTCAAAGAAGCTCAAGATCCTGATCCGAGGTCTCTAAATAAAAAAGTGGCTTCCCATTACATCTTATGGAGGCATTGGCGAGAGCTTCTCACAACCATGGAGCTGTGCGAATTCTAAACTTTCACTCACTGATTGGGACCTACAGTTTTACACCGACTCTGAACTGCTTTCTGAAAAGCTTTTCAGGGTTAGTTACTCGATACTGTCACCGCCACTACACGAGGTGACCGTCATCAAAAGAAATGTAAGATGGTCAGTGAAGGGTTCCCTAAATAAGTAGGATCCTATGGTAGACACAATCCTGCCGGCTAGTGCAGGATACGTAAAGAGACGATGTAAAGTGCATTGTAACTCTTCCTCATCGGTACAGCTGTCATTTGCCCCGACATTTAATCTCGCCTAAACTAAAAGGGCCTGGCTAAAGTTATAAAGTTCATGGATCTCCTGCTATCCGCTATCTTGCGCGTACACAATGTGTGATCCTCGTCCACCACTAGGGGGCAGGCCAACACCTTCCAATTCCTGTGGAAACTGTAAGGTAATCCCTAGTATCGCTAGATCATTCGGTCTGCAGTTCCACGTTCTCTGGCATTTATTGGAGGTGAATATAATACTACTAGGGCAGCTCGTTAGGAGGTTTGCGGCAGCCCTGGGCAGATTTTGAGTTCAGGAATACGGTTTCTAGGGATTCTCATTACATCCCATGAAGAGACAAGGTAGAGTTTCACAAAATCAGTGAATAGGCCATCAGCATCTGCGGCTTTGTTGTTCTGAAGCTGGGGGAAATTTTAGTTCTGGCGTCGCTTTGTCTAAAAGGGAGCAGCCAAAAGTATCGTCCTGTATGTGCTCAACACCCTCATCTACATTGAAGTCTCTTGGGATAAGTAAAGCAGGGAAGTGGTCTCTCCATTTTTCCACCATACTCTGCCCATCTGCGACAAGATTCACGTCATTATCTCTAAAAAAGGGAGCCCTGATCCACTTCCGTTGGTTTGGATTTGTACTTTTCGATAGAATTTACGGGCCCATTCTTATTTTTGTAAGAATCAATTTTCTCACTCCCTCAGTTTCTCCACAACCGGTTTTTCTTCCTAAAAAGCAGATTTCCTCCATCCTCTTCTCTTTAGACATCTTTGTCGGGCCTCGCGATGCAACTGACTGAAGCAGTGCCATACGTGTAGTGGTCGTTTCCCCACATACCATGTCTGGTCTTTAAGTGGTTGCCATGTCTGATCTTTAAAGGTTGTCAGCATCCCGTAATTGCGAAACTTAATGAATGCGTGTCTACTTGGCTTCCAATGAATGCGTGTCTACTTGCCTACTACTTGGCTTTTTTCGGTTAGTCGAAATCAGGGTTCGTATTTCGTGGGTAATGAGTAACCCAGGTAACCCATGATTATTGCCATGGCGAATGGGTAGCGCTCGTTTACCCATTACCCACAGGGTATGGGGAAAATTATGGGTAGCTACCCACAAAAATGAGGAATTACCCATCACGAGTACCCATTACCCTCAGGGCAATCGGGAAAATAATGGGTAGCTACCCACGACAGACAGAGTCCTCATCACGATTACTCAATACCTTCAGGGAAAAGGAGGATATAATGGGTAGCTACCCACGACGATGGGTAATGGGTTACCCAGGGTAAGCCATCCCCATTTTTGATCGAAAATATCAAAAAATTAGGAAAAATCTCTGTCTCGGAAACGGAGCGCCCAATCGAAAAAATAACCAATTTTTGCGGGTTTCTAAGGGGTTTTCATAAAGTGGTCCACTTCGTATGGAACACTTTATTTTGAAAAATCGCCCAAAATAAGAAAATCGCTAAAACAAAAAAAGTGGCTATAACTCGAAAACGGTGCGTCCAATCGAAAAAATAATAAAAATATTTACCTCCATAGGAGGCTTTAACCAATGGGTGTCTCCAATATGGCATTTATAGCCACCTTTTTATTTTAGCGATTTTCTTATTTTGGCGATTTTTTGAAAAAAAAATTTTTGTACGAATTGGACCACATTATGAAAGCCCCTTAGAAACTAGCAAAAATTTGTAATTTTTTCGATTGGGCGCTCCGTTTCCGAGATATAGAGACTTTTCCCACTTTTTTGATATTTTCGATCAAATATGGGGATGGGTTACCTTGGGCAGCCCGTTACCCATCGTCGTGGGTAGCTACCCATTATTTTCCCCATTTCCCTGAGGGTAATGAGTAATCGTGATGAGTAATTCCCCATTGTCGTGGGTAGCTACCCATTATTTTCCCCATTGCCCTGAGGGTAATGGGTATGCCCTGAGGGTAATGGGAAATCGTGATGGGTAATTCCTCGTTTCGTGGACAGCTACCCATTATTTTCCCCATTGCCCTGAGGGTAATGGGTATGCCCTGAGGGTAATGGGAAATCGTGATGGGTAATTCCACATTTTCGTGGGTAGCTACCCATTATTTTCCCCCTACTCTGTGGGTAATGGGTAAGCGTTCATTACACATTCCCCACGACGATGTGTATAGGTTATATATGGGGGGGGGGGGCAAATACGAAATCTGCTCGAAATATAACATGTTTGTCGCTTGTCGCAAATATAGAATACATGTGTCCAAAAACATTGTGTTTGTTATGCAAAATTACATGTTTGAGACACAATGATTAATAAATTATAATATAAGATTTTGTAACCCAAATGTGGCTTTGTTTGTTGAAAACTGCTGAAAACAAAAAAGTGAATGACAACAAGGAAACAAAACAGCGGCAAATCTTGAACTCATGAAAACAATGCTTGCAAACATGTACATGGTTCCTGCAATATGTTGCTGTGACCGTTTCTTTTCAGCGTGTATGTAATTTGTTTCCTAGTACAGCAAATATACTGACATAACAATAAACTCTTGGTAGTGTTGGTAAAATACGCAACAAAATATTTGCCATATTCAACAGTCTTTTTTACTGTTTCTGACATACACGTTGAAAAGTTTGTCGTTTTTTTGTTGTTTGGATTCAAATATAACGTGTGTTTGGAGCTTGTCGCAAATATAATATACTTATGTCCAACCACATTGTGTTTGCTATTCAATACTAAATGTTTGCGACACAATGATTAATATGTTATACTTAGTAGGGACATAAATACTGTTACTTATATTTTGGGATATAAAACAAAAACTAATGAACGTTTTTGGGCCAAATTTTTTTTAAATATTTACTGATATGTATTGTATACAAAAAACGAAGTTTCATTCAAAATGTCCGACCTGGGCCTTCACATACGCCTTAAATCGCATTGGCCAATCATCAATGGCTGCACGCACATCATCCATTGGAAAATTGGCGACAGCACGAACCAGAGCTGTCTTAAGAGAATCTATGTTTGGGTATCTTTTGCGGCAGACCATGTCCTCTGAAACGGTCCACAATTTGTAATCCAGAGGGTTCAGATCAGGGCTGCCCGAGGGCCATTCTTCAGAGCATATAAAAGCTGGCAAATTGTTTGGAGCTGGTGCTGAAAAGTCCGCGACTGGTTTTGGAACAGGGAATTGGTAAGCGGCTTCACAAATGCTTCCAAAACGGTTTCTTGGTAAAACTTTGGCCGATGTTTTGACCCCTTGTTCACAGAAATGTAAGTCAGTTATCCCATCATAAGCTGGATGATGACCCTTTTCGACCCAGTGGGATGAGCTCAGATGCTTCGTTATATGATCGTGCATAAACCTTATCAGTTTGTTTGTTCAATGTTTCCTGTACGGTACAAATTTTTTTCATCCGCAAACAAGATTTTTCTATGCAACTTATCAGCGTACTCCACCAAAAGACGTTTGGATTTTTCTATCCTATTTTTTTACGTTGCAGTCAACAAATGTCCTGTACGCTGTTTGAAAGCTCCAAGTCTTTGTTAATAATTCCACTCATGGACTTTTGCGTGATTTTCATCTCACGGGCCATGGTTTTCTATTGCGGGAGAGCATTTTGTTGAATTCTTGCTTTGACGGCTTTAATGACTTGCTGCGTCCGAAAGGTACGTGCGCGGCCCGACCCGGGGCTCTCTTTAATATCTCCAGTCTCCTCGACCAATTGTTTGCACCCGTAGACGAACATGCGACTAATGCCGAGCGCGCGGAGCGTTTTGAAAATATAATTTTTTTTTCTTTCCACACTTAAAAAGTGCTATAACTGCGATACGGTTTTTTTTTCTGACCACTTAACTTAACCTTCAAAAACCATATAATATGAAAAGGGTATGTTCAATTTTACTATTCTATTACTATATATCTATTATATTACTATATTACTATATTTATGTCCCTCCCAAGTAATATATGCGTTTGCGACCCAAATATATATGTGTTTGTGATACAAACATAGTTGTGTTTGTTGCACTGTTTATGCTCTCTCGAGAGCAAGATAATAAAAGAGGGACAACGAGAGAGTCTATCTCGTAAGTGTGTGTATCTGTATTTTTCCATTATTCTCTCCGTCAGTGATTCATAAATATTCCTGAATGGGTGTGTAAATTGCAGATGAAGTCAGCCTATATTATTTTGGGTGATGCATTGCGTCTTAGTTTCATGTATTCAGTCGTCAATGGTTCGTCGGACAGAGGATATCAAAAGCGCTTGATCACTGAAAAAAGAATAAATAAAGGCTCGGGCGGTTAAATGGTTTGTGATGTTTCTTTGGCTTTTGTGTACATGTTTCGTATATACGTATGTGTGCTGCCAAAGTGAGAAGCGATTTTGAGGAATGAAACGAGCCTATACTGTGAAAATATAAATATAACAAAAAAAGACTCGTTTACAATCTTTTAATTTGTTTTATTAATTATTTATATATCGGGTTTTTCAATAAGAGCGCTTTGTAAATAAAACAAAACCGGTTTTAGATACCAATGAAATTCTTTATTCCTGTGAAAGTACGTTCGATGCCTTTATGTATGGAACTCGATCTCTTTTGCATGGCCACCACGGGCACGCTTGCAGAAGTCCAGACTCTGAACCCAATTTTCGACGGTTTTCAAGCATAAATCGGCCGATACTGCTGCAAATTCACGTTCGATATTCGTACGAAGTTCATCAATCGTCGCTGGCTTGTTGGCATGGACCATAGACAAATCGCACAATCGAGGCGGCCAATCGACTGGGCCATTTCGTGAGATAACACGTTCACCAAACTTAGTTTCCAATAAATTGATTGTGGCACTCGCTGTGTGGCTTGTGACGCCATCCTATTGGAACCACATGTCCTCCAAGTCCATATTATCCAATTGGGGCCAAAAATATTCGGGTATCATTGAACGGTAGCGATTCGCATTCACAGTAATGTGCCGGTCTTGATCATGACGGAAGAATTACGGCCCAATGACGCCGCCGGCCCATAAACCGCACCAAACCGTAATTTTTTCGGGATGCAATGATGACTCGCGGATTACGTGTGGATTGCTGTCTGACCAATAACGCATATTTTGCTTATTGACGAAGCCATTCAGCCAGAAATGAGCCTCATCGCTGATCGTTGATTTCGACTCGTTGTTGGCTCGTATGTCTTTCCATGATGAAATGGCAAACCTTACTGAAGAGAAAAGTCAAAAGAGCGGGAAAAAATATGGCGTCGTTTGCTGTCCCTATCGATTTACTTTTATTGCTGTTCTCTGTTGAAAAACCCTTTATATGGATTTATACTGATAAAATTAAGTTAATTAATAATACATATATATTGTAATCAAAGAATAATTCATTTCTAAATATTATTATGCTTGGGAGGAAATACGCATGTTTCCGCGCAAGTATATGGAGGTTTGGGGTAACACGCGAGTATAAGTATGTTTGGGATGAAGAGTGCATATGTGTCCACGTAAACGCGTACATGTTTGCCAGTAGACATACTACTGTTGGCATTTAAATACAAGTGAGTTTGGGACTTGCAAACATATGAATGTTTGAAGTGTGAACCAAACACACACATGGTTCCTGCAGAATATGTTTGGGAGAATATGTACAGAGGCGGTTGTTTTCAACGTGTAGATTTTTGAGTGTTCAAATGAAGTGAAAAATAATGCAAATGAAAACTCATCTGAATTGAGAATTTTCCACTATGCACGTGGTCGAAAAATATCGCAAGGAAACCACGCAAGAAAACAAATTGCAAACAACTTCAGATGAGTTTTCGTCTGCATTTAGTTTGATGAATTTTTCAAAAGCGGTATTCCAAACCACCGCTGATGAAGGTCAGTGGCTAGATCTGAAATAGCTATACGGTTTGCCAGGAATCATGAGGATGCATTTGCAAAACATCATATTTTAAAAAAAAAAACTATCTCTTTTTATAGAGGTATAGATGGTCTTGAGCTTGAATAATAAAATAATTATTATTAAACAATTAAAAATAATAATTATTTTTCTGTGTTGTAAACTAGTGTATTTAATAATATATTAGAAATTATTTCCGTGGCCGTCGGTGGTGCAATGGTTAGTGTGCGCGGCTCTTGTACATGAGATCCTGGGTTCGAACCCGGCTCTGACCACCTTCAAATTTTCTTTCGGCGGCGGTCACCTCGCATAGTGACGGCGACACTATCGAGTATCTAGCCATGAAAAAGCTTCTCAAATTACCGTTCGGAATCGGTGTAAAACTGTAGGTCCCAATCAGTGAGTGAAAACTGGAAAGCGCACAGCTCAGTGATTGTGAGAAGTTCTCCCCAGTCCCTTCATGGGATGTAATGGGAAACCATTTATTTTTTTTTTTTAGAAATTATTTCCAACCCATTGAAATTTTTTGCACCAACCTTCGTACTTTAGTCCACATCAGTCAATTAATTACCCTTTAATTTTATTTTTGTCATCCATCAATTCGAATGTCAACATTTTGGAAAATTGTAATAGATTTCAAATCTAAAATGACGCGAGGAATCGGCCACCACTCCTCCTTAAACCAATCAATGAACACTAGTATGAACATCCTATAAATACACGACTTTACAATAGATGATGATGACACGTTCCAACAAAACGCACCAATGATTTCTCAAACAGCACGACCACGTCAACAGTGGAGGTTACTACATCCGCACTTACATACATGTGTATGTACGTCCTACCACTTCCGTTTATGGACGATGACGAAATTGCCGGTCTGTCTGTTTGTTAGTTAGTCTGTTTGTCGATCTACCGGCCCGCCACCGATTAGTAGAAACTCATACGTGTTGTACTAATTAGTGACGTAAATCAAAATGGGCGCCACGCAAAGCTTTTGTTGTGTTACCTCGATTATTTGGCGTCATATCGAAAAACTTTGGACAAGTTAAATTTAAATATGTAAGATTTTCATATGAAATTATATTTTGTCGCTGTTTTGGATAAGACGCTGTTGCTATTTATTCTGTCATTCGTAAACTTTTAATAGTGACGATGCACAGTGATTTGAAATCAATCTCTTTAATTTTAAATTTATGCCAATGTTCTGTATTTCACTTTCAGCTACACGCAAACAAAAAACATGTTAGAGCTCTAAAATATTTATTTTGCTCCAAAATTTGTTGTTTGATTGCACTCTATTTGTACCTAATTTAGTTCGTAGATTTCTTACAGTTTGAGTTGAAGGACTCAGAACATTGAAAGAAAGTTTTTATTATTTTTGCTTAATTGGGAACCGAGAACAATCACACATGAAAATTGGCTCCTTCTTGTTCGATGCTGGTAGTTATCATAATACTCAGAAAAAAAAATTTCCCAAATTTAAATTCAATACTTCCTTAAATGTAGTTCACAAAATTTCCTCAATTGTAGTCCATTTGTAGTGAAAACTAGGAAATTTAACTAAATAAGAGGAAATTCTAATTAATCAGAGCACTCGTAAATAGAGTATGGACTCAAAATTTTGTTACAAATTTCCTTAATTTTTTAGGACAAATTTCCGCCAAATGAGTACAAATTGTACCATTGTACTGAATTTGAGATATAGTTCACAAAGTTCTGAAAAATAATCGTATAGACCAAAAGATTTGAGGTTCGTGTGGATCAAAAATTATTCTAACTGTTAATATTGAGTTCATAGCTTGTGCGAAAGCTTGGTGTAATTCTTTTAAGTTCAAACCCCGGAATATTGAACAGTAACAAATATGTACTAAACTTAACAACCATTTAACTTCACTGAAGTAACAATACTCAGTAAAAATCGTTTTTCAGTGTTGATAATGTTGTATATTACCTTTCCCATTCTCATCTGGTTCATGGCGACTATCCTACAAGACGTTTGTTGATTGGTCGTACTCGACTTCTGGTGGTTTTCAATCACACTCTTCTAATATTATTTCTATGGAAATTAATACTTCTTTGAATAAAGTATTTTTTAAGTAGGTCGTTGTTCCTAAGTTTTACGAAACAACATACTTGATTTGGGAAATAATTTGCTTCTAGCCAATTTTATAATTTTATAATAAATAATAAAATTATGTATGAGCCAATTATGTAAACGATATCGTTATGCCGCTAATGCAGGCTCATACACGCTGAAAAATCCGTCGCTTTTTGTAGTTTGGATGCAAATATAAAATTTGTTTGGAGCTTGTCGCAAATATAATATACTAGTGTGCAAATACATTTTGTTTGGTAGTCAATAGTACATGTTTGAGATACAATTATTAATATGTTATAATATAAGTGTTTGCTACCCAAATAGATATCTGTTTGTGATACAAATACAGCTCTGTTTGGTGCACTGCTTATGCTCTCTCAAGAGCAAGAAAATAAAAGAGGGACAACGAGAGAGTCTGTATTGTAAATGAGTCGGTATTTTTTCAGTATTCTCTCAGTCATTGATTCATAAATATTCCTGTATGCGCGTGTAAATTGCAGATGAAGTTTCATGTATTCAGTCGTTAATGGTTCATCGGACAGAGGATATCTAAAGCACTTGGTCAGCTCAAAAACAATAAACAAAGGCTCGGACGGTTAAATGGTTTGTGATGTTGCTTTGGGTTTTGCGCATGTGTTTCGTATATATGTATGTATGCTACCAAAGTGAGAAACGATTTTGAGGAAAGCAAGTGGAAAGGGCAGCAACCTGAAGTTCTTTGTCTGTCCTAGCGTTTACTGAGAAAATCGGAACGACGGACCATTTATGAAATATAATAAAAAAAAGCACCAGTAATTAATACACGCTTGGCTTGCGTGAACCAGAGTTGTATATAAGTAAATTGTTTGGTTCCAACGCATAGTGATAACCAAAGCATAGTCGAAACCTTCTGAAAACAAAAACGTGAGAGACAACAATGAAAGGAGATGAAAAAGAGCAGCAGATTCTCATTTCATGAAAAAAACAAATAATGCATTCAATGGAAGTAACTGTAAAAAGGGCCGTTTTAAATCTTAAATTTTTGTATTAATTATTTATAAATGTGGATTTATATTGATAAAATTAATTATAGTAAATAATAAAAATATATTGAATGTTTGGGAGCAAATACTCACATGTTTCCACGTAAGAATCGGGTGATTCATCGTGAGGTTTGATTTTCAATAGGTTTTCAATAGGACTCTTATCAAACTGCTTTGGCATTTTTGTTCAGTATCGTTAGGCACGTTATCATGGAAAGACTAACCCCACAACAGCGTCTCCAAATTGTTAAGCTGAATTACGAAAATCAGCGTTCTGTGAGAAATGTTTATCGTGCGATTCGAAGAACTTACGGTGCGCAGAATCGACCTACTGAAAAAATTGTTGCTAATGAAAAAAAAATGGTTTCCCGTTATATCCCATGGAGGGATTAGGGAGAGCTTCTTAGAACCAGTGAGCTGTGCGTTTACAGTTTTA
The DNA here is from genome assembly GCA_963931995.1 of Phaonia tiefii. Lineage (NCBI taxonomy): Eukaryota > Metazoa > Arthropoda > Insecta > Diptera > Muscidae > Phaonia > Phaonia tiefii. The sequence continues at coordinate 143,319,726 of OZ008369.1, forward strand.
CACGGGTTCCGAACGGTTTTTTGAGAGGCTTTTTCATGGCTAAATACTCGAATACTCAATGAGTGTTCGAACTCACGGGCGATGTGTTAACACCTTTTTGTTACACGGTACCTGTTCGATTTCTATGAACACATTAGTAAATGTTACGTTACATTGGAAAATAAAAAAGAAGTTTTTGTTTTGAAGGCTCTTTTGATATTGCATTATCTTTTTTCTTGCATCTACTTTAACATTAGATGTAATATTGTTAAAATAAATAAACCAATATTTAGCTCACTGAAATAATTGTTTTTGTTTTGTCATAAACAGAGCGACGACGACCTGCTTGTGTGAATGCAACTGAATAATAAACAGAGCGACGACAAAAAGTATTTAATAGTATAGACAACTTATTGCACTCTTTTTCAGCTCTCATGTAGAGAGTTTGAGTAAAAGAGCATAAACGAGTCTTATTCTCTTTATAGAATATTTCAATATAAATGCACAATTTCGACAATGTTATTACATAAAACATTACAAAAAGCATAAATGTTTCAAAAGCCAAAAATTGTTCACATCAAAATTATGAATGCACCAAGTTATGACAAAAAGAGAGTAATACATTTTGAATCATTCGCCAGATGTCGCCAGTGCTTTTGAGTCATACAAATCGTTCCATGAGTTCTCTATACTATTCAATACTCTTTGGTGACGACGACCTGCTTGTTTGTTCGCTGCCGCTACATCAATACCATCATACTTATTTTCAGGCAGAAACTATTGTTGTACAACAACCACGTATGTGATGCTAATGCTGTGTATTGTTTGCATGTGTTCACTTTGATAGATTGCCCTACCAGTGCCAATAGATGTTAAAACATCAAAAATGTAAGGTGGTCAGGGATCGAACACACGTTCTCATACACACCACCGGCGGCCACATTGCCAATGCCATTCGAAAATGTGAGTCCTAGTTTACATTAGTGGATAATACTCGACCGGTTGGACCACATCCAGCATGTAGTGAAGAGAGTATAGCAGCTGTAGCTGAGATTGTACGCGAAGGCCGTGACGAATCGATTCGTCGTCCTTCAAAGCAGGTTGGCTTGACGTATTCGACAACTTGGCGTATTTTACGTAAGCATCTCGACCTTAAATTCAACCGAATGGTCTCCGAGAGCTCTGGTTTCAAGAAGACGGCTCTACGAGCGATGCAGCGCGTGACACAATGGACTTGTTGAGAAATAATTTTGGTGAGCACTTAATTTCACGTTTTGCTACGGTACATTGGCCGCCTAGATAGTGCGATATCACAACTTTGGACTCTTTTCTTTGGGGATATGTAGTCTGAGGTCTTCAGGGATAAGCCAGCTACGATTGATGCTTTGGAGCCAAAATTACTCGTGTTATTCGCGAGATACCAGTCACTATGCTCGAACGAGTCGCCAAAAATTTGACCTTCCGCATGGACCACCTCAGACGTAGTCGTGGCCAACATTTACATGATATCATTTTCAAAAAGTAAATGCCATAAATTATTCTTTTAATCGATAATAAAAATTGTAAGTTCACTTTCAAATGTGTGTGTTTTATTTCACATTATAGACGGCGGATCAGTAAGTCTGTGACTTTTCGAACGTCCCTCGTAGTTATATGTTAATAGACTACTGTCAAATTTTGAGCAAGTTCCGTCATTTACTTTGCATTTAACAGCTGTTCAAAACATACAAAAAAAAAATGGTTTCCCATTACATCCCATGAAGGCACCGGGGAGACAACCTCGTGCATTTTTTTTAAAAGGGAAAAAGTGAATTTCGAGTTCTCATAAAACATTAATTTTTGCCAAAAAAAAAACCATCAATCAAACCAAGGAGACGCTTGATAAATACTACGGGGACTCTGCACCATCGATTTCAATGGTAAAAAAGTGGTTGACTGACTTTCGTTGTGGTCGCACAAGTACAATTGACGCTGAACGTTCTGGACGGCCAATTGAGGTCAATACACCCATGGTGTTGGGCGATCGAAGAGTAAAAGTGCATGAGATTGTTGGTGCCATAGGCATTTCATACGGCAGTGTGGTTTCGATTTTACATGATCAGTTGAGTTTAAGAAAGCTGTCTGGAAGATGGGTGCCGCGTTTGCTCTCAATTGACCATAAACTTAATCGTGTGACAACTTCAAAGGATTGTTTGGAGTTGTTCAACCGCAACTGGAGGGAGTTTTTGCGTCGTTTTTTTATCTGTGGATGAAACATGGATCCACTACAACACTCCGGAGACCAAACAGCAGTCTAAACAATGGGTTTCTCCGGGTGAACCGGCTCCGACGAAGGCCGAGGTAAGTTTGTCGGCCAATAAGGTGATGGCTACAGTTTTTTGGGATGCACGGGAGATAATCCACATCGATTACCTTCAAAAGGGAAAATAATACACGGCGAATATGATGCCAACTTATTGGACCGATTTAACGAGGATCGGTCCAATAAGTTGGCCAAGAGAAAGTACTTTTTCATCAAGATAATGCACGGGTGCACCCAGCACACGTGTGTAGTCTCAATGTCAAAATTCCATGAATTGGGCTACGAATTGGTACCTCATCCCCCATATTCTCCGGATTGAGCCCCCAGTGACTATTTCCTATTTCCAAACCTAAAGAAACTGGTCGGTGAAAAGAGATTTAGCTCCAACGTTGAAATTATTGATCAAACAAATGCCTATTTTATAGACCTCGAAACATCCTATTTTTTGAAAGGGATACAACAATTGGAGAAACGTTGGACTAAGTGTATTGAGCTAAAAGGAGATTATGTTGAAAAATAATTTTTTTGTTTTGCAAAAAAAAAAACTGTGTTTCATTCGAAATGTCACGGATTTATTGATCCGCCTCGTAACTCAAACCTTATGATGAATCACCGGATAAATGAAGGTTTGGGAGAAACACGCGAATGCGTGTTTGGTATGAAGAACGCATATGTGTCCACATAAAAGCATACATGTTTGCCAGTAAACATGCTACTGTTTGCATTTAAATACAAGTGCGTTTGGGACTTCCAAACATATGAATGTTTGAAGTGTATAACAAACATATACATGGTTCCTGCAGAATATGTTTAGGAGAATATGTTGCAGAGGCCGTTTCAGCGTGTAGAACATTTAAAACACATGCGTTTACTATATAAAACTCCACTACCGACAAAACGATAATGAATTCGATATCGTTTCATACACAAGTACCCTCCAGACTACATGTAAAAATTGGTCAACGTTTAACGAAATAAGTCATTCATCCAAAGAAGAGTTTCCTCAATTTAAGTACATTTGTGATTAATTTAAGTGCTAAATGACCTTGATTTGAGGAAATAATCGAGTCATTTGAAAAACGTATTTCCACTTTGAAAAGAAAATGTTTGAAATGAAAATATTACAGGGAATAGTTGTACTACATTTAAGGAAATTTGTATTTAATTTAATGAAATATTTCATCGATTTAAATACATGTGATTTCCTAAACCTAAGGAAGCAAGGTCTTTGAAAGTGTTTGGATTCATACAAAGTTAAATTTTCCTTAGTTAAGTCCACTTGGAACTACATTTAGTTCTCTTTTTTAAGTGTGTCCTAGTGAAAATAGATCTAATTCCAAAATAGATTTGCTTGAAACAAATAGTTGTTTATCTACCACTGTGCTATGTTATTCGACAACTTCATTACCTTGATGTTGCCAATGATGCAGATTATGATTGTAATAATGATGTTGACGATAGAAATCATAGTGATAATGTGGGCACTAATAATGATGATGCTGATATTTCGTTGCTAAGTTTTTTTTTACACATAACGATGTTGCTGCCTCATAACACAACCATTGCTATTGTTGACAATGTGGATGGATACCCTTGTTCCATTTTCAAAATCTTTTTTGTTTTTTATCATGTATGATTTGTTGTTGTTATTCCATTTAGCCGGTATTGTTGCTGGTTTTTTTGTTCTTTTTTTTTTGTTGTTAGTCAACCTCATCCCCATTGCCTCTTTCAACACAATCCAAAATTGTTGTCAACAAAACTTTTTACAATTAGTTTTCGAAATTGTTGCGTATTGTCACGTTGCCTGTATCGATGTCGCTTTGTGTCTGTTCTAAAGTGAATAGAAAAGCGATTCTTATATTTTTCCAATTTTCTATTTTATTTCTTGGGATTAGCCTTCTTTCTTGTTTCACTAAATTTTCTTGGCATCCTTCACTTTTAAATTTGTCATTTGCTTTTTGGTGTCTACGTGATATTTGTCATTGTTTGAAGGAAAGAAACAGTTGGCGGAGAAGGGATCCACCAACGTGGAGGAGTGCCAAAGCTGTTGAGGATAAAAGTGGCACTCAATGTTTGTTTGTTTTCGAATAAATTCTAATAATACATTTCTATAATATCTCAACCGTTTAATAATAATCCACTTTATTAATTGTTTGGTTGTTATTCAATAATTTTAAAATGAATCATATGCATACTGCAAACATTTATATAGAAAATATTCAAAAAAAAAAAACAAAAAAAGATTCGAAAAAACATAAATATTCTTGGCATACCTTAAATCTGCAGAAAAATTTGAATTTAGATGCACAGTTGATGCAGCAAACTCTTCCTCTAACATCAGCAAAATGTTCGTTATATTAGCATGACAAGGATTGAAAATAGACAAATTGTATATGGGCGGGAAGATAAATTCGCATTTAAAATAGCAAAGACACAAACCAATTTACTTAGCAGAGCTGTGTTATAGAATTAACAGGGCTCTGTTAAATAATTTATGTTTAAGATAAATAAAGAAATTATTATTCCCCCAATTAGAAAATAGATCCACAAATATGTAATAAAGTATATTATAAAAACAAATTGCAATAGTACGGAGAGTCGAATTTTTGATCACAAGCATTGCTACTGATATCTCGCGAATTACCCGAGTTATGTAGGCCTTGTGTCGTAACTGGCTTATCGACGAAGACTTTTGACTTCACATATTCCCAAAGATGTGATATCAAACGATGTAGGCGGCCAGTTGACAGGTCCAGAACGCAGCTAAACAAAATGATTTTTCAATAAAGACATTGTTTCATGGGCTGTGGAATCGTCAACCAGCTCATAAACCGCTCCAAACAGTGCAGATGATTAGACGGTCCCCTATATTACAAATATAGAAGAAAAGTTGGGAAAAATTAAATCAAAAGGAACTATAATATTACAAAATTTGGGTCCAATTAGCTTGAGTAAGTAAACACGTAAAAACTACGAAGTAACAATGTGCGTGAAGATAAATTCGTATTTAAAATAGCAAAGACACAAACCAATTTACTTAGCACAGCTCTGTTATAGAACTAACAGTTCTTGGTTCTTTGAGAATTCTTCGTTCGACCACAGTGGGCCAAAATCTTGCACAGGGATTCCTCACACAGAAAATTTCAAATTCTGAATTTCTGAACGTCCTTGGGAAATTCTAGATTGTATATTTCGAAGACACTCCTTAAGTACTATCGACTGGCATATGTTTGGTTCGTGGAGAATTCTTCATATAATCATATTTTGCCTTAATAGTCCCACTATATGCGACATATTTAAATACCAATATTTGGGATTTGGTTGTTTGTTTTGTAGTGAACGAATTAAACTGAACGATTTCAGTTCATACTTTAACTTTCAAAACCGAATACGGATACGGTTACGGTTTGGTATGACCTACATAAATTACAACGACGTATTTTTACAGCCATGAGTTTGTTGTTGACATTTCAGTTTTCTGACTCATCCATACCTTTCTTGCTTCCATATAAAATGACCCACTTCCTTTCCATCTACAACTTCAAGCGATAAAGAAGTCAAGAATTCTTAAAGATAAGTCCAAGAATAATTTAAAATTCTCTAAGGCATCACAGTCGGAAATTAAATAGTTATATGTACGTGATCATCACTTCGTAAAAGCAATTGGTTCCTCAGAATATTGTGATATATTCCAACATTAGTGAAACTAACACAATCGCGAAGTATTTGTGTAAACAACGGCCACGTGAAGTGGCACCGAAGGCTGCTTGAGTATATTCTGCGACGTGGAAGCTGAAAACCTTGACTCCAAACTGCTGGAGGAATATTTATTTGCATAGAAGGGGACAACGCCTTGGATCTGCAGCGGACCAATATTCAAAACCGATCTAAATACTCCAGACAACTTAGATCAGCCAAAGTGATACCAGGGAGAATTTTGTTTTTGTGGCAAAACTCCACTCATATTTTAAGTTTTGGAACAGCACAAGAACAGTCCTATAAAATCCATATTGAAGCCATGAATTTGTCTTGCTTCACAACCATTTCATTGGATAACGTGGTTTAAAGTGGTTTAAAATTAAAGTTGTTAGTTTAGTAATTAATTGTATAAAGTGTTTCGTTACATTCCGTAAAACCAATTTCGTGAGTGCAAACTAGAGAATTGAGTAAACTTAATTATTATCTTATCCACCAATAATAATACTACATCAGAGAAGATCTTATGAGCAAAATCTACGATAAGATATTAATCAATTTTACACAATTCCATCCAAAATTGGATCCATTTCTATAATTTTCTCAAATTCACATTTGTCTTCATGTTCCAAATGATCTTTAAATTCTTTACAACCACTTAATTTTAACTTTGGAAGTAATAATATGAATATTAGTTAAAATGTTTAAAAGAATTAAAATATCAGACAATTATACTACCTAAATCTTTAAACAGCTAAAAGCATGCAAAACAACAAATATTAATGGTCATTATCGTATTGCTCTAAACATCATTGGCAATCAAACATCGTTAACACGAGAGAATATCATCATCATACAACAACGTAATTAGTATAAGTCCACAGCACTCTAAACATCGAACTTCTGAAGGCCTTCATACGTCGATCGGGTGAGTACTTGCTGTTATATTCATATGTATATATATATAATAATGACATATTATTTTAACACTGTTGTTTTGATTACGTTCTCCGCCTAAGTTACCAAACAAGATTGTTACATATATATAATTTGCTTACACTATTTTTTTTGTACAACTTTGTTTCGCAGTCGCTTTAGTTCTTTTGTTTTGCTAAAAGCTAACTTCAATGATTACAGAAACCGGAATCGTTACCGAATTCTACTTATCCGGTATAATAACCGTATAAAGTTAAACTTAAATTAATTTATAATTTCACATTATAACCACTATTCAAATCTTTAAGATTATTAAAATCTCTACTCCAATTAATTAATGTTTTCTTTAAGATAAAATTATTATTAATTTTTTTTCAAAAGTTTTATAATATAAGTATTAAATGCCCTGAATAAATTTGTTAACTCTTTACAATGAAGTGCTAAAACAATCCGAAGTGTTTTCAAATCGATAATGTGGTAGACGCTGGTTTAGTAATTATGTTAGGGATCCTGATAATAAGTAATAGCGCAAATCAGGATAATGGTTCGGGAGGGTATTTATGCGCTCTTGTCTCATAACATCTTTGAGATATCGTGATTGCTGAATTGAATATGATTTGTTTCTTTCTTTTGACTATTTCCGGGTTTATTTTTATTATTTTGATAGTCATTTGTGCCACGTAAAGTAGTTTCCGTATACATACGCTTTCCACTAAATAGGGAGTCTACAATAAAATTTGTAATTCAACTTCTTCTGACTGGGAAAGGACGAGAACCCCCCACCCGACTGAAGCTAGCTACTAAAGGCTCCCGTAGTCCTCCTTCCGTCAGAATTTCTTTACCACCAAGAATATCTACACATCCTGGCATTATAGGGCCTATTACATCTTATTCATTCGGATATTCAAAGATACCACTATGGTACATTACAGTTTGGAGTGTGTTTTTATTAATTACTGTATTTAAAAGTTCTGCATCGATTATTTAATTGAAAAAATCAATAAATTGCCGATTTATCTTTAAAATAAAGTGCGTAACATAGCTCTGTTAGTTCTATAACAGAACTCTGCTAAGTAAATTGGTTTGTGTCTTTGCTATTTTAAATACGAATTTATCTACACGCACATGAACTAACAGTTGATCGTGAATCTCTTCGGGTTGCCTATCAAACCAAAGACTGCAATTTTTTTAGTTACGTATCCAGTTAGCCAGATATGTGTCACCATATCATGTTTGTTCCTCTGGTGTCTGTCACGTTTTTGCTTCCAGCAGTTTTGAACAAACAAAGCCACATTTTATTAATCATTGTGTACCCGACGTGTAATATTGAATAGCAAACACTAATGTGCTTGGACACAAGTATACTATATTTGCGGTAAGCTAGAAACACGTTATATTTGCATCCAAACAACAAAAAAAAGTCAGATTTTTTCAGCGTGTAGTTTTGGTTGATTAGTGTCTTTTGCAAAGTTGTCAAGACATTTGTAGGTTACAATTCCTTTGAAGAGAGTTACACCCATTTCACCACCGTGGACCGGAAAATGACCCAAAATTTAAAATATTTAAAATGTTAACCGATAAGTATGTTTTGTCTCACAGGAATGTTAGAAAATATAAAGCAATGAGGAAAGAGCTACAATATTAAGCCTGTTTTTTTATTCCCTGCTAAACTAATTTTTCGACCACTTTGTATGGGGAGCTAAGCGATATTAAGCACCTCACCATACAAAGTCGTCGAAAAATTAGTTTAGCAGGAATTAAAAAAAACAATCTTATTGTCGGAGGTTGCAACCCAAAACTTCAAACCGCTTATGATTTATTGAAGTAAAATTGCAAATAGAGCCCTGATCTCCAGCGGAAAACTTATTTTCCCTGTAAAAAAAATTCTGAGCAGAGTTTTATGATACCACGTCCACTTACTTTCACATCTTTTTGGTTTGGTGGAGGTCTTAAAACAAACCTTCCATGTGTCGCATAGTGTAATGAGACCAAAAAGACAAAAACAATATTTTCAACATTTTGATGAACTGCACTATCAAACAATTTAGGGGAAAATTTGTTTGTTATGTAGTAGGAAAATAAGGCGCTCAGTTCTGATGCACCCTTTCAAATTGCTTGGGTAAACGTTCATTACCCATATGTATGGGTTACACATGAGGGGGTAAATACGAACTCTGTGAAAAAATCAGAATTATTTTATTCTGCACAATTCTGGTTAGCAAAAGTGTTGCCAACTTTCTAAAAAAACACGCAACAATTTGAGTAAAAAGTAAACATAATAAATGTCTTTTCAAAGAGAAAGTTTGAAAATTTTTAGTTAAATACGTATTAACTTATTCCTAAAAAGTTAGGTGAGGTTTGAGAGACGATTTTTCATGCAAACGAAAGCCTCTCTTATCTCTCTCAACTTTTTAGGAATAAGGCTTTTTTTAAATATCCCCAGATTTAACCAAAAATAATTTATTAGTACATCAAACTATTGAGGTTATAGTTTTAGCTTTTAAAAAAGCGTCTAGTTGTTTTTTTTTTTTGGTGAAAATTGACTCAGCCGCACCATGGTCCAGCATATAATTAGAAGAATATTTTTAGGCCTGTTTTATTAGCAATTACTAACGGGTTTTACAAAAGAGACGCTACAAAAGTAAATCGATAGGGACAGCAAACGACACCATATTTTTCCCCGGTTTTTTGACATTTCTCTTCAGTAACGTTTGCCATTTCATCATGGAAAGATATACGAGCCAACAACGAGTCGAAATTATTAAAATTTACTACCGAAATTTGGAGTCAGTGGCCTCAACTTTAAGAGCGGAATTCATCGGAAAATCATCTTCAGCGATGAGGCTCATTTCTGGCTGTATGGCTTCGTCAATAAGCAAAATATGCGTTATTGGTCAGACAGCAATCCACACGTAATCCATGAGTCATCATTGCATCCAGAAAAAATTACGGTTTGGTGCGGTTTATGGGCCGGCGGCGTCATTGGGCCGTACTTCTTCCGTGATGATCAAGACCGGCACATTACTGTGAATGCGAATCGCTACCGTGCAATGATAACCGAATATTTTTGGCCCCAATTGGATAATATGGACGTGGAGGACTTGTGGTTCCAACAGGACGGGGCCGCAAGCCACACAGCGAATGCCACAATCAATTTATTGGAAACCAAGTTTGGTGAACGTGTTATCTCACGAAATGGCCCAGTCGATTGGCCGCCTCGGTCGTGCGATTTGACGCCGTTAGATTATTTCCTGTGGGGCTACGTCAAGTCTATGGTCTATGCCAACAAGCCAGCGACGATTGATGAACTTCGTGCGAATATCGAACGTGAAATTGCAGCAGTATCTGCCGATTTAAGCATGAAACACATAGACGACGACAGGCTACCGACCACAACCTGTCAAAAATAAAATACATGCGTTTATATGCAAGTGAATATTTTAACGACAAGGCGACACGACTGCAGGTTGTTGTCTATGCTACTTATGTAGCTGTAGTTGAATTAAACTAATTTCTATTTGTGTGGGCGACAATCAACAGGTTAGAGCTGTCAATGCCTGAAGTGGCACCACTGACAGAATAACCAACTGTTTTCACAATTTTTGTTATGTTTGTAATAATATTTATTAAATATTCTCCAGATATTTTATTTTCTTCTAACACAAATAACACAAACGTCAACATTACAGATCAGCTGTTTACTTTGCAGTTGCCGTCTTGAAAATAATTCAGTAGCTGCCACACGTCTACATTTGCAGTCAGCGGCATTTGTAGTCGTGTGTTCATGTAGCCTGTCGTCGTCTATGTGTATCATGCTTTATGCTTGAAAACCGTCGAAAATTGGGTTCAGCGTCTGGACTTCTGGCCATGCAAAAGAAATCGAGTTCCATACATAATGGCATCGAACGTACTTTCACAGAAATAAAGAATTTCATTGGTATCTAAAACCGGTTTTGTTTTATATAAAAAAACTTTTGTAGCGCTCGTATTGAAAAACCCGTTATAACAAGGCTCATTTTGAATTTCTATATGTACAACACTTCTCTTTATTTTTCTTGTACAGTACAAACTTGGTACTACCCGTTTGAAATGAGGCTGATCGCATTTTGACTCAAATCGATTATTTATCAGCCATTTTCATAACCAGATCAGCCGTTTCCTGAACCATCTTATAGTAACTTATATGTTCTCGACTGGTCACGACTGGTCACGAAAATTCGGTATCAACTTAACCGCTGGTGGTGAGATCGCGCAGCATCATCAAACATTCGTGGTGTGTTAGTATATAGCAATGACGGCATACTTTAAGGCGTAATTAACATTAGGCACTCAAGCTGCAATCTATAAATAAATAAAAATAAATGGTTTCCAGTTACATCCATTGAAGGAATTGGGGAGTGTTTCTCACAACCAGTGAGCTGTGCGTTTTATAATTTTCCACTCACTGTTTGGGACCTACAGTTTTAACACCGATACCGTACGGAATTTTGAGAAGGTTTCATACTTGATAGTGTTGCCGTCACAAAGCGAGGTGACCGTCTCCGAAAGAAATTTAAGGTAGTCAGAGCTCGGATCGAACCCAGGATAACAAGTACAAGAGGTGCGCACACTGACCATGCACCACCGATGGCCACGAAGCACCAACGGCCACGGATGCAAGTATATTTTTAAAAATTCAATAAAGGAAACCAAATAATAAAGTATATTACGGCTTTATTACAAATACCAAATATCCCCATTGTTTATGGAACACGATTTCATTCATGTGGCAGCCGCGGCTGGCTTCGTAGTAGCTCATTATGTCAATCCAATTTTCGAATACATTGTTGACGGTTTCTGGTTCTATCTCTGGCTCGAACGATAATAACCTTAAGGTTGTAGATCGTTTCTGAATTATTCGTATTGCATCGGTCTTTAACGGCACCCCACAAGAAAAAGTCCATAAAGGTGTCAAATCGCAGCTCCGAGGCAGCAAATTGCCATCGCTAAGACGACTGATAACACGATTACCGAACTTATTGCGCTAAAGATCGATTGTTTGACGAGCTGTGTGGCGTGGTGCGTCATCCTGCTTAAATCAAAGATTACACTGTTTTAGTCGAAAAATGTATCAACGTTCTAGTATATTGTATCGGTTAGAGGCAAGTCTACTGAGTTGATCGGTACCCATGAAACGGAACGTTAAATTTTTGAGAAAATTAATTTTGATCAATTCTCAGATTTTTCTGCACTTTTCTTGAAAAACAACAAAATTTTTTTTCACTCTTTTCAGCATAATTTTCCACTGACAACATTTGGCAAAATTGTACCCATGGTAAAGCTGAACAACTTTTGTCAACATGTTAATACAATCTGAATGTGTCTAGTCCCCCTAAATAGCTCATACACACCACTTTGTATCTTAAATTTGGGCATTTGTATGTATATGTCATCATTACCCGAGAACGACGTGTCCGATTTTGTACGAATGAATTTAGAATTGCAATACCTTTAAGCTATTCCTATACTATTCCTGAATGTAATCATCAGCTTCGAAGTTATAAAAAAAAGAATGGTGAAAAAAATATATTTTTTTTTGCTTAAAAAATTCAATTTTTATTATTAAAAAACAAGAAACATAAAAACGGCAAAAAAAAAGTGTAAAGTTTTATTACTTTATCCTAAAGTCACATGACCTATGAACAAAATGGGACAGGGATCATAAAAATCGATGGACGCGTTTCGGTCTTATTCACAATTTAGTGAAAGTATCTCATTTTGTTCAGAATTGTATTACTCATCATATGCAACGCAAAGAAAAATCACAATTCTTGATAAAATTAGATACTTTCACTGAAATGTGGTAATTGTGTTTGTTGACATAACCGCGAGATGAAAATGACCCTCGTCAAAAAAGATGACTTTTCGGCAAAATTTGTTGTCCAATTGGAGATTCTGTAAGGCCCATATTTTCCAACGTTGTTCAAGCGTAAAGTGACTCATTTTGGTCCGCGGATGTATAAAACTGACAGAGAAAATCTATCAGTGTGAAAATAACATATTGTTACGAATTTCCTTATTCGTCATTTTTCTAGCGCTGTTTTATTTCCCGTTAATAAAACAAGGTGCGTTTTAAATTGCGGTAATTAGTATAGACTTAGTTCTTTATATTTTACTTATACAGTACAACAGTTCACTTTATTTACACAAACTTAAAATTCCAAATGTCTATATTCAAACTTTTTACTATTACTTCGCGTTGCGTACTTTTGAGCGTATAATCACAGACTTAACCCCAAATGCCTAACACCTTAGCTATTTATACCACTTAACTTCTTCAAATATTATCTTTAGCAAATTCGAGACCCTTCTTTCTGTTCGTTGAATTTTGTTGTTGTTAATGAATCCACCATGGAGGACTGCCGCCAACATTACCGCCCTCTGGAAGCGAGTAGTAATTTTTAGAATAGTGAAGAGATATCTTAAGCGAATTCACGATGGTTGTTTGGCGAGCTGCTTTGTTGTTACAAAGCATATTTTTAGGCGCAACATTCATCGCCCTGTTATTTACTCTGTTATTAGCTTGTTTTTTAGACTTCTTAATTGTAAAATTATGATTTAAGATACTTGTACTTGAACCACCGGTTACACCACAAACTGTTTGTTGATACGACTCCAATTGACTGTAATTTTGACATACGGCTGATGTAAAGGTTACTTAAGGCATACATGTAAAACATTGTTATAGGAGCAAGAGGCCTATATTTAATCCCCTGCTAAACAAAGTTGTCGACCACTTTGTATCGGGATCTAAGCGATATTAAATAAATAACGGCTGTCACCCTAATGTATATGGCGCTGTGCTCATATTCTTGTCTGGTATCAGTCTGGTTTAGGCTCCACAAAAATTATAGTTGAAAAATTATTTTTTTTATTTAAATCCCACTAATACGATCGCCATAGTTTAATGTCATTCCCACGTGTTTCCTCGTGAAGCAACTCAGCAGTCATGTTGATATCGGCTGTATCTTACACAAATCTTTACAATACAAATATCCTGCGAAACTGGAAGAATCATAACCTATAACTTAGGAAAGTTACTACTTACTGACTTTATTGAGGCAAGTCGAGTATTTAATTGTAATTTGTAATGTATTGTCGTGCGAGCCAACGTGACAGCCATCGCCGTGAGTTTGATTGCACACAAATCACAAGCTGAAAATTCCAGGGATCCTGTTTTCAACAACGCTTTTAGTTAAGGACTATGTTAAGGATTACTTTCAAGCTGTTGTGAAAAATTCGTTAGAAACACACCGGTACCGCAATTCTGAAACTTTTTAACGATAAAAATCCGAATTTTGGCAATTTAAGCAGCGACTTTTATCGATAAAAAGTTACGCGATCCCGGTGAGAATAAGTCAAACAACGATATTGATTGATGAGCTAAGAAAATGAGTTGAAAATTTGAGTTTCATCAGCCTACCTTGATCTAACATATAAATAACAGAGTTGAAAATGTACTAATACAGTTAAATTGCCTATCGTCCAAACAGTTTCGTCAAATGACTTTAAAGCCGTACAACTTATTGGTACTGGTACCGTACCAGTACTGCAATATTTTTATGTTGTAAAGAGTAGTAGCAATAAGGTAGCATAGTTTTAGGCTGCTATGAAAATTCCAAAGGAGATAAGGTTGAAGTATTCGCTAATCACACAAAACGCTACAAAGTACTAGTATCGCTGTTGCGTTAGTTTAAATTGAAACCTCGCACAGCGTCGACGTGGTAATATAAGTGTTTGTACCCAAAATAAAACAAATATCACCACTCAACGTTGTGATCAATTGTCAAACTATTCCAATTTCTTATGTACGCACAATTTAATTAGTATTGTAAAGATCATTATCAAGCGTCTTGCCTTCAACTTAAACTATGTCCTTACAACCCGAGTATATCGAGATATTACGCGAATGGTCTCTAATTTATTTGCTTTTAAACAAGTGCAAAAATGTTGTTTAAAATTTTTGCATATCCGCCGAATCTAATAAAGTAAGAAATTATTTGAACAATTTTTAATGTTTAATAAAAAATATATATAAAAATATTCCATCAACAAAAATTAGTACTAAAAAATCTACACTCGACATAAACGCCCCAAAACATAAAAATTTTCATGTTACTCTCATAGTGCAATGAAATAAAAATTTTAAAATATGACAAGACAAATTAACAAAAAGAGGGAGAAAAAACGCAATTATTTCGAGCATTAAAATAAAAACAAAAATGAAAAAAAAACTTGTATATGTTTGCGATAAAAAAAAGTAATGATTATATTTAGTTTATTTAAAAGTTTATTTAAATTTAAAACAAGAATTTTGTATTTCTACACAAAAACTTGTGTTCCATATTTCGTTTGTATTTGAAAACTGCGACACTTCCATTTAATAAAAATATCAGCTTCTTCAATAAATTACACACAGGTTAGTGTTATAAATATGAAAGTACTTCGCTCTTGGCTGGATTATCAGTTACGTGGATGCTGATTTACGTGGACGTCCCTAAGCAGTTTGTTTGAAATTTTGATATTTTTTAGCATTAAATTGGTCCCTTTCGCTCTCGAAACATCATGAAAAATATTATATACCATATAGTATATACCAAAGTTGAAATCATCCCTCAACCTCAAAAACTATAGAAAAATATTGAAAGCCATCATTCTATATCTGCATGTACGACAACTAAAAATTAAGAATGAACAAATTCTGGCGCAAAAAACACTGTTCACCCAAAATGCCAAAAGTTGAGGATGAATGCAGTGAAATTATTTCACGCTCAAAAACTAATGATGAAATGTTAGCAGCTGAACACACTACAACAACAACAATAAATAGATATTACAATAATAAGAAATATTTAAAAATTTTGAAATTTTGTAGTGAAACAATATAGCAACACATTATTACAAATTTGTATGGTTCAACATTCTTGACCAATGTTCAAGTGGGGGGGGGGGGGATATCACATAAATATTTCTGAATTCCTATCCTATGAAAATGTTAGTGACATTTCGCAAGTAAAGGGTGTTGTTTTTTTTTTTTAATTTTAAGACTTAAAATTACACTAATACACACGGAATAAGCCACTTCTTCATTGAATTTTAAATTTAAATTCTGTTGCGAATTAAAATACAAATTCATAATAATTTAAAAATCCCTGAATTCTTATAAGAATTTCAAACTAAAATTCTGCACCAAATTTCAATAAACTTTAATTCTGCATCGAATTTCAAATCCAAACCATAATACATTTCTATCTTTAATTATACAATGAACTTTAAATGTAAATACTCACCCGCGTATTCATAACGAAAAGTTAGGGCAACATTTCTTACTGCCTCTTTTCTGCATCAGCATGGGACAGAAAAGTTACGACTGACCCGGCTATACATAACCTGGAGTCAGTAAAGTAACCAGTTCGTAAAATAAAGTCAAACCAGTCGTCATTTGACTTTTCTTGTGCATTTCCAAAGGATCGAAAACTATCAACTAACCCTGCAGTAGATTACTTGGGGTCAGTAAAGTAGACAGTGAGTAAACTGAAACACAAGCCAGTTTGCAACTGACTGCGCTCTGTATCATCATGGGAAATAAAAGTGCCGACTTACGTGACAAAATACATCTTGGGAACAGCAAAGTAGGCCATTAGTAAAGTGAAGCACAAACAAGATTTCAACTGACTCGTTTCTGTACCACCAATAGACAGGAAAGTGTCGACTGCCCCGACAATATACAACTTAGGATCAGTACAGTAAAGTGAAGAAGATAACTTGGATTCAATAAAGTAGTCAGTTCGTAAAATGATGTGTAAAAATGTTTACACTGACTCTTATGCATTACAAAGAGATAGAAAAGTATCAATTGGCCAGGCAGCAGATATAGAAGATATAGATAGAAGTAGACCGTAATAAAAGTGAAGCAGAAACAATTTTTATACTGACCCCATTTTGTATCACCATGGGCAGAAAAGTGTAAAGTTACCCGGTTATACATAACCTGGGGTCAGTAAAGTAAATAGGCAATAAGGTGAAGCACCTATAAGTTTCCACCTGACTCCTTTCGAACCTAGGGCGTCGACACACCCGACAATAGATAACTTAAGGTCTGTAAAGTAATCAATGCGTAAGAGATGTATAAACAAGTTTTTAACTAATTTAATAACCAGGGGACAACAGATAACGTGAGGTGGTAAAGTAGCTAGTCGCAAAGAATTGTATAAAACAAGTTTTCACCAGAGTCCTCTGTCCAACAGCAATGGGGAGAAAAGTGTGGACTGTCTCAACAATGGACAATTTGGTATCAGTATATTAGCCAGCCAGTAAAGTGAAGTGAAGTGTAGAAAAGTTTTCAGTATCGACTGACCCGATAGCAGATAACTTGGGGCCAGTAAAGTAGCCAGTCAGTTAAGTGAAGGACAAACAAGTTGCCAATTGACACCTTTCTGTGTTATCAAGGGACAGAAAACTATCGACTGACCCGGCAGTAGATAACTTGGAGTCAGTAAAGTAGCCAGTCAGTAAAGAGAAGTGTTAAAAATTTGTTAATCGACCAATGGATAAATAAAAGGGTCGACTGACCCGGCGCACAGTGGGATTTCTTCATACAAGCCGCGGCAAAAATTAGAAGGAATCGAGCTAGGGTTTTGAAATTTCGCACACATCTCTCATATTGCTAAATTAGAAAAAAAAAGTTTTTGTTCAAATCCGCCCACAACCACGCCTACCTCCCATATAACGTAAAATAAAAAATCGTTGTATTTTCCTCATTTTCATATCTATGTCAATAAAAATTACTGCCAGTGCTTGCATTTCAGTCCTCAATTATATTAAAAATTTAAGTGCCACGCCCAACGCCCATATACATATTTTCATTTTTCAAAATTTTCGAAAACACAGATATAATTCTTTGTAGTTTGTGATAGATGTAAATCAACACTTACATCTATATAAATAACTAAAGCCTAATATGTTAGCTGAATATTTGCAAAAAAAATTAGGGGCCATAGTTCACCGTTTTTTTTTTAATTAACCAATCATTCCAAATAAAAGTCAAATTTGTACTATAAAATTATCGAAATTTATTAATTTTTCAGCATTTCTCAGTGCATACTTTTAGGGATATGATATAAAGCTGTAAAAAAAACTTTAACTAACGTTTCTATTATCGACAGCATTAAAACACATATGCCTAAAAGTATACACCATTTTATATGGTGTTTTCATCCATTTTTGTAATGAAATTTCGTGGCACTTTTTTTATAAAATTTATAACTTTGTTCAACAGTATAAAATATTATGGGAATTTTATTTATGAAATCAAAAGAATACACTCCCACCTTTCACATTTTAACAACCAGCCCACAACGATCGATAACGACCACCTTTTTTTAGTCCAAGAAAAACTAAAAATACTTAATTTTTTGAGTGTCATCATAAAAGTATGAATATATTTTAATCTGTTATTGTTATTCAATTATTTTTTCTTAAAACTTAATGTAGAAATACCATATTTTTCAAATATACATATTCCAAATCGATACGACAAAAAGAAGTTATGTTTCCAGCCTATTGAAATGCATGAAAATCTGAGGCAGGTTACTGCAGAGTTTCATTTTGTTGACTTTGCCGCGTTTTTTTGTACAAAAACAACATTTGTTGAAAAACACTAATGATTTATTTCTCTTAATTAAACAATTCTCTACAAAACTGCATCATTACATTTTTGATATTTGACACTCGAAAAAGGGTATTTTTGCCGGCAAAATCCGTCTGTGCGGCGGTAGAGAACTTGGAATCAGTAATGTGTACTGTCAAACGGTTTCAACTGACTCCCCTCTGCAACACTAATGGGGACAAAAAAGAGTCAACTGATTCTATAATAGAATACTATTATACCATAAAATTATATTAGTTTTTAATCACCGGAAATTTTGGCATATGACATGTTTTAAGAATAGAATAATAGGTAGGTAAAATTTTCCAGGTATGGGAAGCAGACATTATATGTGGCAATGTTTTCCTATTTGTCATGGTGAAAACAAACGGATTGTACGAATTTTCCTGTAACGAAAAAGTCAGAACAGCAATTGTCCTACTTAAAAAACAACAAAGCCGCAGTTACTGATGAACTACCGCCAGAGCTGTTCAAGGCAGACGGCGATAATCTGGTAAGGTGCAGGCACTATCAGCAGCAAAGTAAGACTTAGTCAGGCACAGCTCTTGAAAAGCTTCAAGATGATAACGAAACCAGATAAAATAGATTTTTTTTAAGTTTCTTTGGGAAAAAGAGACCAGCACATGCTCCGACATACACGGTCACACTATTTACACTATAAAAAAACCACATAAGGTGTCAGGAGACACCCGGTTGGAACGAAGTTCCTTTCACTATATATTATGTACTAATTAGTTCCAACACGCCTTAGGAGTCCGTTGAAAAATACAATAATTTAAATTGATCTTTAAGAAAAGATACTTTTTGTAAACTGATAACATTTTTTTTAGAAAAAAATTTTTTTTATCAATGTATTTTTTTTATAAAAAAAGTATATTTTTAGGTATTTTTTTATAAGAATATGTATTAATTGCCCGAAATTGTCCTTTTTTAAAGAGAGGTAGTTCTTTTATTAAAAGCTATTGTTTTTTAAGAAAAGGTACTATTTTTAAGAAGTACTTTCTGTAAGAAACAGTCATAAGAATATGATTTATGAAATATGAATATGAAAAGGTACTATTTTTAAGAAGTACTTTCTGTAAGAAACAGTCATAAGAATACTTTTTTTAAGACCAGGTACTTTTTAAAGCAGAGGTACTCTTTTTAGGAAAAGGTTATTTTTTTAAGGAAATGTACTTATTTTCAGAAAGGCTACTTATCTCAAGAAAATAAAAGAAAAGGTATTATTTTATTTTTAAGCAAAAGTAATTTTAAGAAACGGCATTTTTGTAAAAAAAATTATTTTTTTAAGAGAAGGGCTTTTTTTGAAGAAAACGTTTTTTTTAAGAAATGGTAATTTTTTTAGTATTGTTCCTTTTTTCAAGAATAGGTAAATTTTTAAGAGTAGGTACTTATCTCACGAATAGTTATTTTGTTTCACAAAAAAGGTACTGTTTAAATAAAAGGCAGTTTTTTAAGAAAGGGCAATTTGTTGGAAGAAAATGTACTTTTTTAAGAAAAGGTACTTATTTAAAAAAAAATTCTTTTTTTAAAAAAAGGTACGTTTTGTAAGAAAATTTACTTATTTTAAGCAACTGTACTTCTTTAAGATTATATATTTTTTTTAAGAAAATTTACTTTTTTTTTTTAAGAATATGAATAGGTTTTGTTTTTAGAAAATTTACCTTTTTTTAAGAAAATGCTATTTTTTGAAAACTTCTTTCACTGAGGTTTCTAAATTTACTTTTCATTGGTTTCAAAACTACAATATATATGTACTAAATATTGATTACAGGCTTCACCTAGAAAACTTCCCATTAAAGAAGAAATTTTTCAACATATGTTAGTCTAGACACAAACCAAAGTAAAAGTACGGAATATAGTTCATAATACTGGGTTGTAGCATAATAGTGTTAAAAAAAGTTGTTTAATTTTTTTTCATTTAGCCCTCATCCCGCAACGAGCGATAAGGAACTTCGTTCCAAAAAGGAGTTACATTAATTAATATTTTCGTTGAAAGTAAGCTAAAGAACAAATTCATCGCCACAACGCAATTATTGACTACAGCAATGGAAAGTTTCGTGCATGCGATCATTTTGACGTTACATACATACATACCACAAGCAGACGAAACAGCGTCGAGGATCTTCGAAACAAAAATAATCCTTAAAATATCGTCGTATTAATCGCGAGCTCGAGGTTGGTAGGCGAATTAAAATAACGTACATTACACTGGCGAGGAATAGATAAGGATAAACATAGAGTGAAAGGCATTTGAAGAGGTACTCGAACAAACCCCAAAAACAGGATGATCAAAACTTCGCTGAAAGGATCAGGTGCACGCAGGAAAAGCGGTCCATATAACATTACACAGCAACCATGTATAAGTTTGTAACATCCTTATACTTACGTACAATCATTATTTTCAAGAATTCAAGATCTGCTGCTTTGTTGTTTTTTTTTTTGCTGTGTGCCACGTTTCTGTTTTCAGCAATTTTCGCCAAACAAAGCCGTATACTTTTATTATAACATATTAATCATTGTGTCTCGAACATGTTATGTTGAGTAGCAAACACAATGTGGTTGGATACAAGTATACTATATTTGCGACATGCTACACTCACGTTATATTTGCATCCAAACAACAACAAAAATATAGATTTTTCAGCGTGTGGCCCAATACCTGCGAAAGTTTGGCGAAAGTTTATAAAAAGTAGACGATCGAGAAACAAAATGTATGAAAAAATGTGTTATCTTCGTTTTGTAAGTCCCCTAACCTTCCAGGGTTGTGTGTGATCAATTGAGGAAATTGAATATCAAAGGATGCAATCTATCTCCCATCTTGAATGCCTCTTATCCCTTTGACGACCATACATTTTCGGCCGAAGCTATTTCATTTTCTTGGTTTATATATTTGCTTTATTTTTTCCCATATTAGCTAAAATGTTCATATACTTGAAAATCGATCCATATAAATTCGCCCTTAAATTTCAAGTAATCAAAACTTAACTACCGTTTCCCAGACGTGCGCCTCCTTTTCGACCCGTTGCATGCATTTGTAGTAAGACCTCTTTTATGGTTCATAAGTGTCAAATCGGATCTGTTAGAGAATTGACGTTAACTACACTATTGTTTCCGCTACCGTCGTATATAAATCACCCACAGATACATTTGCCCAATCTCCTACCTTTACAATAGGGTGTACTGAAAAACGAATTTCAAATGTGGGGGGGTGATTTCAAATACCTAATTTTTCAAAAAATGTCATTTGATTCGCAGGTTTGTCCTTCTGTTGCGCAAAATCACCTACAAAAAATATATGTATTTTATATAGTTGATGGAATGTTTATGTAAAATACAGCAAAGTGAGGAAGACCAAATATGCATGATAAAGATTCAAAATGACGTGAAAAAAAATGCCGTGTCAAAATTTTGAAAATATTTTCTTCTATATAAAGGGTTTTTCAACAGAGGCGCTACAAAAGTAAATCGATAGGGACAGCAAACGACGCCATATTTTTTCCCGCTCTTTTGACTTTTCTCTTCAGTAAGGTTTGCCATTTCATCATGGAAAGATATACGAGCCAACGAGTCGAAATTATTAAAATTTACTACCGAAATTTGGAGTCAGTGGCCTCAACTTTAAGAGCGCTACGTCCAATTTATGGTCGTCATAATTGTCCTATCAGATCAACAATTGAGCGTCTAGTAGAAAAATTTGAATCCACAGGCACAGTACAAAATGTTCCCGTGCCAGTGAGACAAAGAAGTGCCCGTAATGTCGAGAATATTGCTGCCGCTGAGGCTTCAGTTCAAGAAAGCCCAAATGTGTCTCTCACACGTCGTTCTCAAGCGTTGGGCATCTCTGTGACGTCGTTGTGTCGAATTTTGCGAAAAGATCTTGGCCTACATCGTTACTAGATCAAATTGACAGAAGAACTGAAGCCGCTTGACCACCATAAGCCTCGTATGTTCGTGAATTGGGCTGAGCAACAACTTGAAAATGATTTGGATTTTCATCGGAAAATCATCTTCAGCGATGAGGCTCATTTCTGGCTGAATGGCTTCGTCAATACGCAAAATATGCGTTATTGGTCAGACAGAAATCCACACGTCATCCATGAGTCATCATTGCATCCCGAAAAAATTACGGTTTGGTGCGGTTTATGGGCCGGCGGCGTCATTGGGCCGTACTTCCTCCGTGATAATCAAGACCGGCACATTACTGTGAATGCGAATCGCTACCATTCAATGATAACCGAATATTTTTGGCCCCAATTGGATAATATGGACTTGGAGGACATGTGGTTCCAACAGAACGGCGCCACAAGCCACACAGCGAATGCCACAATCAATTTATTGGAAACCAAGTTTGGTGAACGTGTTATCTCACGAAATGGCCCAGTCGATTGGCCGCCTCGGTCGTGCGATTTGACGCCGTTAGGTAATTTCCTGTGGGGCTACGTCAAGTCTATGGTCTATGCCAACAAGCCAGCGACGATTGATGAACTTCGTACGAATATCGACCGTGAAATTGCAGCAGTATCGGCCGATTTATGCTTGAAAACCGTCGAAAATTGGGTTCAGCGTCTGGACTTCTGCAAGCGTGCCCGTGGTGGCCATGCAAAAGAAATCGAGTTCCAAACATAATGGCATCGAACGTACTTTCACAGGAATAAAGAATATCATTGGTATCTAAAACCGGTTTTGTTTTATTTAAAAAAAAATTTTGTATAATATATATAAATATTTTCATAATATATATAAATATTTTTTTTTTTTTCGAAAATGTACTAGGAATCGAACGGCCGGTAGGGGACTTAAAGTACCCTCGTATAAAAAAAGTTTTACGTTTCCGTAATCACCTCTTAATCACCCTAGGGCAAAAATTCGTGTATGTGGTCATCAAAGGGTTAATCATACCATCTCTATCACTGCAATATTCACTACTGATAGTGCCGAAATTGAAGCCGTTACTACGACAGGGAAATTTGTTCTCGCCTGGAGAGAGACATCTCTCAACTTCAAGTCATGTCTTAGCGTGTGTGAAACCACTGACTAACTATCCACTAGTTACAAATTTGGCCCGTTTGCCTGAAATTAGCTTAGTCGCAAAAAGTACACAGAACGGATTTTTGAGGCCTAGTAGGATAACTAAAGGTTATTATTTCGAAAAAATGACTAAATGGAAGCAAACAAATTACGAGACTCGGCTTCGTTGCGTTGCCAACAGCACCGGAATTCTGTACCGTTTTAACGCTATAATTCGGTAGTTCAATTGTCAAAATTTATAAAACTTCAATACAGAATTTCCGAAATTTCTCAATTTAACTAGCGATTTTTAACGTTAAAAAGTTACAGAATTCCAGTGCAGGGCTGTTTTGACACCCTTAACGCCCATGGGAATAATGTTTCCCCAACGGTAGAATTGCCTAGTAGAATTGCTCAGGTAGAAGCTAGGGCAAATGTGGCCCTTGAAGATTTATACAGGTAGTTCGCTATCTATCACGGCTTGCACCCTAGGAGCCTTCAAAGTGAGTCAAGATATGGTGATAATACAAGATATTATCGGTTCAAAAAACGTCGCACATTGGTGAATACTCTCCTTTCAAAAAAAATGTAACGCCGATTGTACCTTCCCACCCTCTGCTTCTGGACTAAAATATCAAAAAAAAAAAGTTGGGGCCCATTTTGTATTTCAATTTGAATTGCGTAATTCTCCTGCCTTTTGAAATTTCAAATCTAGTAGTGGTTCTCAAAAGAGTGGTATTGAATCAGCACTGTTTTTTTTACGAAGGTATTTTTAGTTCTCTACCGGTCGCTGAAGTTTCGACTCCCCTTCCAAAACAATGATTTCAGTACTCCCCTGTTCTCCAATGGACAATGCTCATAAGTATTATTATTCTAAATTATCCGTTATTAAGTTGGTCATACACATTTAACTCAATTCCTCTTTCAGTTGCAGTTTCTTGTTTGTTGCAAGGGGCACAATTTAAAAATCAGTCTCAGTTTAGCTCAACAATTATTCAGTGTCTCAATTAGGCAGTGTGGGGTTCATTGCATATTAACACTCAAGTACCTGTTGAATACCAAACATGTGTCACATTCACATTTCTAGATTTGCATACAAATAATTGATGCCTGTTTCGACCCAAAATGGTTACAATGTATGTATGTGCAGCAACACTGGCAAGATGTAATGTAATGTCTTGTCTTGTCCTGTCCTGTCGTGGCTAGGCGGCAGGCGCCGACATTTGATGTTGCAAGCATCGTGCAACAAGTGCCAAAAACTTTAGCAAATATTCGCATGTTATATTAGTTCTGACTAAATGACGCAAAAGAATGCAAATATGTATTTAATATTGCATAGAGCAACAACAAATTATTCAAATGTGAGTAAAGGAAGATTCACGAAAAACAGTTTCAAAATATGGCGAGAAATGGGTGTAGAGGTATTTTTTACTTTTTGATAAATAAAAATCGGAATTTGTCAAACACAGTATAAATCTTACTAAGGACTTTGGACCCCAAATTTAACCTTGAGTTCACTCTACTAATACGTGAACAACCCCTTCACTAGGGAGGCATAGAAAAAAGGCGCATACATATTTTCATTCTTAATCGTCTAAATACTCCTACACAAACAAAAAAATGCAATATTAGCAAATATTTTTCGCTGTATTGATACTTTGTCAACAATTTTAATATTGCCAGATACTCTGTACGTCATCCATTGTCATATTTGTCATCATCAGAATCCTCTTCAGCTTGACAGCGGGGATTTGCTTAAAAGGTGTTTCATTTTAGTGTGATAAATAGAGAGCAATTTGTATAAATATCTTGCCAAGTATGTAGTTTAGTATATAAACACGATTGGAAAAAATTAAATAAAATTTAAATGATTCTAAAAAGTAAATCAAACCAGAATGATATCATATACTGTCATACTCTTTCAATAAATTATGTAAATAGTCGAGGTGATATCGTGGAAAGTAATGCATGCCCCGGTCTGCATAAATGTCCCTTAAAAAATCATCTTACTAAACTTCCTTTTATTTCAAATTCAATTTCATTTTTCAATTTCAAATACAATTTCAATTTCAGTTACAATACAATTACAATTTCACTTTCAATTTGAGTTTTAATTTTAATTTTAATTTTAATTTTAATTTTAATTTTAATTTTAATTTTAATTTTAATTTTAATTTTAATTTTAATTTTAATTTTAATTTTAATTTTAATTTTAATTTTAATTTTAATTTTAATTTTAATTTTAATTTTAATTTTAATTTTAATTTTAATTTTAATTTTAATTTTAATTTTAATTTTAATTTTAAATTTAAAAATGAAAATTTAATTTGAATTTGAATTTGAATTTGAATTTGAATTTGAATTTGAGTTTGTATTTGAATTTGAATTTGAATTTGAATTTGAATTTGACTTTGAATTTGAATTTTAATTTGAATTTGAATTTGAATTTGAATTTGAATTTGAATTTGAATTTGAATTTGAATTTGAATTTCAATTTCAATTTCAATTTAAATTCAATTTCAGTTTCAATTTCATGACAATTTAAATTTCACTTTCAATGTCAATTTCAATTATAACCTTAATTTTAATTTTAAATTTCAATTTCAATGCCAGCCAATTATAATTTTAATTTCACTTTTAATCTCCATCTCAATTCAATTTCGCTTTCAATGCCGATTTCAATTTCTAGGTGAATTACAATTACAATTACAATTTCAATTTCAATGTCAATTACAATTTCAAATTGAATTTCACTTCAATTGCAAGGTCAATTTCAATACAATTATAATTTAAATTTCAGTTTCAATACAATTTCAATTACAATGTCAATTTCAATTACAATTTACATTCCAATTCCAATTTCAATTTCGATTACAATTCCACTTTCAGCCTCAATTTCAATTTCATTCTCAATTCAATTTCAATGTTAATGTCAATGACAATGTCAATTTCAATTTCGATTAGAATCTCAATTTCAATTTCAATGCAATTTCCATTTCAATTTAAATTTCAATGTTAATGTCCATTTCATTACAATTACAATTTCAATTTGCCAATTTTCAATGCCAACTTCAATTACAATTTGAATTTCAGTTACAATACACTTTCAATTTAGTGAAAGAGTTTATAAATAGTTAATGTGATACTGTGAATTTTCCATAGTATGCATAAACGTCCCTTAAAAAATCATGCTCTTAAACTTCCACTTGACATTTTTTATTTCAATTTAAATTTCACTTTCAATGGCAATTTAAATTTCAGGTGCAATTTCAATATCAATTCAATTTCACTTTCAATCTCAATTAAAATTACACTTACAATTTCAATTTATCCTTCAATTTCACTTTAATTTTCACTTTCAGTGTCAATTTTAATTACAATACAATTTCAATTACAATTTAAATTTAAATTTCATTTCAATGTCAATTTCAATTTCACTTTCAATTACATCATCAATTTCAAATCCACTTGCAATTTCACTTTCAATGTTAATTTCAATTTCAATTTCAATTTAAAAGTCAATTTCAATTCAATTTCAATTTCACTGTCACTTCGGTTTCAGTTTCAATTTGAATTTGAATTTGGATTTGAATTTGAATTTGAATTTTTATTTGAATGTGAATTTGAAATTGAATGTGAATGCGTGTGAATATGAATATGAATATGAATGTGAATATGAATATGAATATGAATATGAATATGAATATGAATATGAATATGAATATGAATATGAATATGAATATGAATATGAATATGAATATGAATATGAATATGAATATGAATATGAATATGAATATGAATATGAATATGAATATGAATATGAATATGAATATGAATATGAATATGAATATGAATATGAATATGAATATGAATATGAATATGAATATGAATATGAATATGAATATGAATATGAATATGAATATGAATATGAATATGAATTTGAATGCGAATGTGAATGCGAATGTGTATGTGAATGTAAATGTGACTGTGAATTTGAATGTGAATGTGAATGTGAATGTGAATATAAATAGAATGTGAATAAAATGTGAATGTAATGTGAATATGAATATGAATGTGAACGAGAATGTGAATGTGCGGATGTGAATTTGAACTTGATTTCGAAATTGAATTTGAATTTAAATTCAAATTTAAATTTGAATTCGTGTAACAAATTGAATTGGTGTACAAAAAAAGTTTAAATATATATAAATACAGTCATTTGGTAAAAAGAGATTACCTGGAAAGTTTACCGAGAGTTTTGAAATCGGATAATTTTATAGATTTCTATGTGCTCTTTCCGAATTTCAATTGCCACCTCGTATCGTTACCTCTCGCGCGACCATATGGAACAAATGGCGCCTAAAGAGAGTTTGTATTTGACAATATCTCCTACCCGACTTTATATACAAAATGAAACTAGAAAAAATTTCCTACAATTTTGTGTTTTAATTTTGTATTAAATGATTTTATCGTAAAATGAGTCGGAAAGGAGATATTACTGGAGATAAAACTGTCTTTGGACACCATTCTTTCAAAATGGCGGCGTGAGCGGCAACGATACGAGGTAGCAAAGTATAAATTCGCAAAGAGTACATCAAAATCTATAAAATTACCCATTTTCAAGACTCCCGGAAAACTTTCCAACTAAAACTACCAAATCATATTACTACCATTTTTTTTTTGCTGGTCTTCTGGCTTTAAAGTTTGGATACATATGTACCATAGGGTGTAATAAATTCATTTTTTTTAGAGCGGGCGTATTGAAGAGCTGATTGCGGGAAAATATATTTTCGTTGATGCAGTGTTAGTGTGCGCGCCTCATGCACATGACAACGTGGGTTTGATCCCTGCTCTGACCACCTAACATTTCTCTTGGCGGCCGTCACCTCGCTCAGTGACGGCGACGTTATCGAGTCCTTAGCTATGAAACAGCTTCTCAAAATACCGTTGGAAACCGGTATAAAACTGTAGGTCCCAATCAGGGAGTGTAAAACTAGAAAGCGCACATCTCTTTGGTTGTGAGAAACTCTCCCCAATCCCTTCATAGGAACTCTCCCAATCCCATCTTTTTGAACTTTTGATTAGATATTACTACCTCCGTTTTTTCGCGCATTTTTTCAGAGAATTTCGCGAATTCGCTTTTAATCTATCCGGCTCCAAAATTTGTGAGCTGATTTCTTTAGAGGTTTTCGGCTGCGAGCACAGTTCACATACTGCGAGTTGCGGGCCGAGATCCAAAGTTCACTCAGTCGTGGCTTAAATGTGTGAGCCGCTGAGTCGGGAGCCGCTGGCATCAGAGGCTGGTGTTGACAACCTATAACTTGCACCTGGTTTGTTTTTTTGTTGTTTGATAAACCTTTTTCGATAAAAGCATGCTCCTGGTTGCAACTTTTCAAAAAACAGATCTTAGATGTATTTTGGGCCAAATTTACGAGAAAAAAAGAATTAAAAGTTTCCCTTCAAGACCATCTTTCAAATAAAATCCTTGTCCCTATAAAAAGTTACTGTTAAAAATATCCCTACTTTACCCATATGTGGATCAAGACTATTTTAAAGACGTATAAATTCAGAGGACACTTGTTTGCCTTTTCCATTTAATACTTGGTGAGTTTGGCTATTATCCTAGAATACTTATTTCTTTTGTTCTGTAATACACGGATTTTAAGGTATTAAAATCAGTATTGGGATTTTTTAATTTTCTGGAATTGATTATGTGGCATCCGAGTCCAGAAGCAAGCATTTTTCATTGGCATTATTAGCAATAACAATTTAAAAAATGTCCCCTCTAAAAAAGAGCCACGTTTTCGTCTCATTATCTTGAAAACAAACAATGTACAATTTGTATTGACTTTAACTGTTTGGGGTCGAAACCCGACGTCAAGTTTTTATATACAATGAATTTATATGCATTTATATACAACGAAATATAATTTATGTCTAACAAAAATTACACACATTTGTATAGAGCCGTCATAAACAACAATGTACGTCAGTTAGAGCTGAATGAATATACATGGAGGCATTTCTTACACATACAACAAATAATTCCAAATACAAATTATAATCCGGTATGTAATGAAAATGTATCAAAACAAAATTGAATTCGATTTGATAATTAAAACGAATATTTTTCTGAAAATTATTAATATTCGAAAATGTTATTATTTAACTTCAAATATTAAATAACGAAAAAAATTAATAATAATTAATTGATG
The DNA here is from genome assembly GCA_963931995.1 of Phaonia tiefii. Classification (NCBI taxonomy): domain Eukaryota; kingdom Metazoa; phylum Arthropoda; class Insecta; order Diptera; family Muscidae; genus Phaonia; species Phaonia tiefii. The sequence goes on from OZ008369.1 coordinate 143,349,571, forward strand.
TCCATCATATTGCAAAAATAAAATCATTATTATGTCAAATCGATTTCGATTAAAATCGGTCGAATTTCTATCACATAAAAATCGCTAGTTGAATTGCCAAATTCTGAAATTTTGTATTGAAATTGTATGAATTTTGGCAATTTAACTACAGACGTTTATCGTTAGTTACAGAATTCCCGCGCTGTTTATATAAAATATATTTCGAATGATTTTGAAAATAATTTTAGTACAAGCTGAAAAAAACCGCCCCTGTAACAAATTCTCACAAACACATTCTGCAGAAACCACGAATATATTTAAATGAAAACGTAAGCATATTCACTTGCAAAGATGAATACTTTTACGTGGAACCATATGCGTGTTTCATCCCAAACATCCATATACGTACGTCCAAGCATTCGTGTGTTTCCCCCCAAACGAACAATTGGCGACAGAATGCATAAAACTACAACGTCACAGATCAGTCAACAAACAAAACACCCTCAATTCATTTACACACGCATTCAGGCAGGCTCGTACCCCCTGAAATTATTTGCTGATTTTTGAATGTACTGCTATTTTTTCAAACTAAACTTCAAATTGGTCCCCCGAAAGAAAATCCTGCGAACGGCACAGCATCCAGGAATATTATGGATCACTGACTGAAAGAATAACGCAAAATTACAGTTATACACTTGCTTTTATTTGAATTTGAATTTTTTATAGTTGCAATAATAACTCAGGCTGAGAAGAATCTATATTTGGCCCTTTTTATTATTTGAGCATAAAGAGCATAGCGACAAACAAATGAAGTAAACAGTGCAGTAAACACAGCTGTATTTGTATCTCAAAAACAAAGTTGTATTTGGATCACACACACATTTATCATAACACATTAATCATTGTGTCTCAAATATGTAATATAGAATGGCAGAAACAATGTGTTTGGACACAAGTATATTATATTTGCGTCCACACAAGAAGGAAAGGCAACTTTTCAGCGTGTACTGAATTTATTCTACAGCTTTGTTGGCAACGTGTACTGGCAAATCGCACTTACCCCAAATATTTACTTTTACGAGACAGAACCCGCTTCTAAGTTTTAGTCAAAAGTCTATTAGATTGTTAAACTAGGATCGAGTGTTTTGAGCTGTTGTGAACATTTTAATGTGCTAAATAATATTATTATCTACTGATAGCGAACAACTTGCGCGTGTTAACAGAGTAGTTACTACGCAGAGTAGTTACGCCCCTTACGCCTAAGAGTATGACCTCACTTCCAGTTGAAATCCTACCTCATTGCGTTCTCACCACTATTCTGCCACTCTCACCTCTAGCAATATTAACTCGAATAATTAAGAACAGATGGCGCTACTCTGCGATCTTATCTCAAGTAATCGAGCTTCAGAGCTTCAAGAACAGGCGAAACATATTTAAGATTTGGTGGCCAAGGAGAATGAACTTCTAAGTCTAGCTAACCAAGAGGATATCAACAATTAAATTAGCAGATTAAATTAGAAGACGAGCGCTAAATCGGTTAGGACACATCCGACGAAAGAGAATCGAATTTATTGGAATGGAATTCGCAAGGCAGCAGAAGCCGCGATAGACCCAAAATAGCTTGGAGAAGGCCAACACTCAACGAAACTGGCAAATCTTTTAACGACCGAAGAAATTTAGCATTAGATAGACAACAATGGCGATTCTTTGTAAAAAATCTACTATGTTCCTGATGGAATACGATAATAAATAATTATGTATGTCTACTGAAACAAAAACACAGTTCTCAAACTGTACTAATCTCTAAAGACAGCGCCAATTTATTTATAAATAATCATTGAACATTTATTTAATTTAAATGCTTAACATCATGACCGCATGATTTATACTCATATTATATCTAGGTGGTATATTAATGATGAGTAAACCCCCAGTCGTTCTACAAAAACATTTTAATACATTACCCCTTCATAGAGATGTTGTGTCCCAACTAATGGAATCCATAAAGATATGACTCACCTGGAATGAAATGAAAAATAAGAAACGGTAACTATAAATAACCGAGTGAAAAAGAATTGAAATCATATTTTAAATATTTATAAGAAAATGTATATTGTATAAATTATATATGTATTTAGATCATATGAAAACATTTCAAAATCTAGATATTTCAATATCTAAACTTGGATACAAATTTTCATCAAAAACCTCCACTACAGAGAAAATGTCAACGGGAATCTTCGAATAATAAATTGTATGCTAATCACCCTATTGGGGCATTTTCCAAAAATTTTTCGGATATGAAATTTTTGGAAATTTGCAAAGCCGATATACAAGAGTAAAATTCTTGAACATACGATTCCAAAGACAACGTTGTACGTAAATTACGTGTACGCCAACGACCGAATAGTTTTTCATTACGTGATTACGTTGGGGTCCAAACTACTTACGGACCTGGGAGAATTATCCCAGCCACACGCTAAAAAATCAGTCTTTTTTGTTGTTTGGATGTAAATATAACGTGTGTTTGCAGTTTGTCACCGAAAAATAGTATACTTGTGTCCAAACACATCGTGTTTACTGTTCAACATTACATGTTGGACACACAATGTTTAAATTGTTATAATATACATATGTTTTTGTGATCCAAATATATCTGTGTTTGTGATACAAATACAGCTGTGTTTGTAATGCAAATACTACTGTGTTTGTTGCACTGTTTAAGGCTCTGGCGAGATCAAGAGAACAAAAAAGGGACAAGGAGAGATTATTAATAGTCAACGCTTTGAGTGCTACAAAAATCAAAAACGATTTTGAGGCAAGAAACTGAAAATAGTAGCTACGTGCAGACCTTTGTCTGCCCGGGCCTTTACTGAGGAAATCGTAGCGGCGGGAATTTTTTGAACAGTTACCGAAACTTAACAAAAAAATCCAATAGTTAAACCGCACTTAGTTTTCATTAACCTGCTTTGTATATATTGGTTTTTTGCCAACGCGTAGTCACAATCGTGTTTCCAAGTGTCGCAGCGTTTGGCGACGTTGAAATCATCTGAAAACAAAAACTGGGGAGACAACAAAGAAAAGAGCTGTAGATTCTCTTTTACTTGGAAAGAAACACGCATACGTTTCCACGTAAGCAACCGCGTGTTTAAGTGGAACAATGCACATGCTTCCACGTAAATTTATTGAGATTTGGGAGGAAACACGAATTCTTCAAAGTAAATATATGGATGTCTCCAAACAATATATATGGTTCCTGCAGAATGTTCTTGGGAGAATGTTTATTTTTTCCAGCGCGTAGGCGTTGTGAGGCCGTCGGTGGTGCACTGGTAGTGTGCGCGTCTCCTGTGCATGAGAACGTGGGTTCGATCCCTGCTCTGACAACCTTAAATTTCTTTCGACGGCAGTCACCTCGCTTATTGACGGCGACACTATTGAGTACTTAGCCATGAAAAAGCTTCTTAAAATACCGTTCGGAACCGTTGTAAAACAGAAGGTCCCAATCAGTAAGTGTAAAACTAGAACGCTCACAGTTTTGTGAGAAGCTATCCCTGATCCATTCATGGGATGTAACGGGAAACCATTTTTTTTAGGCGTTGGTAGGAGCTTGAGGTTCTTGTAGCAAACTAAACGGTTCCCCGGTTGGTGAATCGCTTAATCTCGTTAGTCCGTGAAATTTTGAAGGACGAAAAAGTCTAAGTGAGTCCTTAATCGATTGTCACGAATACATAGTCTACTACACGCTGAAAAAACGGCCCCTTTAATATAATGCAGGAACCATGTATATGGTTGGAGCATTGTTTTCATGAACTGAAGATCTGCTGATTTTTTGTGCTTTGTTATCTCTCACGTTTTTGTTTTAAGCGGTGTTCAACAAACATACCCACGTTTGGTTCACAGAAAGACATACGATATTATAACCTATTAAAAATTGTGTATCCAATACATAATATTGAATAGCAAACACAATATGTTTGGGCACAAGTATACCATATTTGCGGCAAGCTACACATACGTTTTATTTGAATCCAAACAACAACTAAATACCGATTTTTCAGACTATATATATATCGATTGTTGTAAACGTTTTTCAGTTCTCGTAAACGAATTTACAAAGGAAAGTAAATGATATGTTTGATTTCCTAAACAAAGTGCATTATGGCACTTCCCATTACATACCATGAAGAGGTAGTGCGGAGCTTCTGACAATCATAGAATTTAAAATATGTAAACTATCCTAGGAAAACGAATGCATCCAAGGAAGCACACAGTCACCAAGATATCAGAGGTAGAAACAGTGAAGTAGTGCATAATCACTGGTGAAATGAATACGGATTGTCGCAGGAAAGAATCACTTCTTTGTGTTGCAAATATTTACACTGAGGAATGACGAAGTGAAAATGCATTTAGTTTGATACACTTGTTCATTAATAGAAATGTACAAATGAAAATAAATATATTTTGATACACTTTCCACTGACGATGAAAATGTAAATTTATTGTATCTTAAGGGATGTTATAAATAATTTCACCTGCACCTATGGAAATTCGATTAAAATCGTTGAACGATTAAAAAGTGAGAACCACATTTTTGCTCGATTTGATTGTGGTGTAGAAATTCTTCTATGGAAGCAGTTAATATGCATATTATGCGTCTTCGGAGATTCAGCAACTGTGATTCCTTTAGAAACGCTTAGATTTCGTTTTGCTGAGAACCTAAATATTTACACCGAACCTGAACGATTAACATTTCACCACAATTTGGTCGTCATTTAAAGAAGTGGCCATCGTCGAAAGAAATGATATGTGGTTAGAACGAAGCTTGAACTCATATGGTCATGTACAAGAGTTGAGCACGCGATCCATTGCATCAACTGCGATCACGTGAAATATAAAAAGAATAAATATTTATTTATTTTTTCTGTTGTTTTCTTCGATGAGATTGTAAGACTTTGAATATAAAGTATAAGACATCCTGACAATCCATTTTTAATCGATTTGTTTTTCCATCTCAACTCTACAAATTTTCAACTTTAAATTAAAGCAAATTTTAAATTCTTAAGTTTACAATTTTCTATGGAAAATTTAATATTAATTTGGAATTTTCCCAATTGGAGGAAAGACACTTGAATATCAATTGTAATTTATTTCCCCCAATTGAAACTGGAAAAGTTGAATTTAATTTCAAATGATTTTTAATATTTTTCGTTTGGAAAAACTTAAATACAATTTGAAACTTACTTAATTTGAAATAGAAAAATGCAGTTTAATTTACATTTTATCCAATTCTAAAGAGGAAATCTCCGTTATGGCTGGAGTTTACGTAATTTTTTTTAATTTTTCTAAATTGGAAAGTAGAAATTCTAAATTGCCATCAGAAATTGTAATTATACGTATTCAAAATTGTTGTAGTCTACAACAGAATATTTATGTTTCTTTGACATTAAATCAATTTTAAAGGGAATTGCAGTTGACTCATTTTTTTTAATTATAACTGGATAACAGAAACTTGAAAATATAAAATAGTACAGACATGTGTTCGGTTGTCTGTCCGTAGTTTAGGAAGAAGGAACAAGTATTAATGTGTTATCGGGAAACGAACTTGGAGTTAGAGCCATTAAACTAAAAATTATTATCCTGCAATTTTTGTCAAACTCGACAACCCTGCTTTTTACCTGTTACTGTCATAATGTTCGTATAATAAAGTGATTCGCACTGTCAACATCCTGGGAATTACCAACCACTTACCTAACATCATAATCTATCGTTTAGATTTTGAAATTTAAATGACCAGATTGTATCAGGCAATATTTAAAACCAAATATCATCACGTCCCACGGGGAATTGAGCAGTTTAGGTGAAAGTCCATTACGGTAGAGTGTATTTTGTCACAAAAGCTGACGGTAAATGCTTACGAAAGTCATAATGGAACTTTTTCTTCACCACAGCCCTCGACCCCATAGGGTAAATATCCAATAGCCCAAGACATGGGACATGGACTATTATGGCATCAGGAGCTTAATATAAATGAGAATCCTCTTAAAGTTTAAGACGTCGAGGTACGAGGTGGGATGGCAAAGGATCCCCTCTTAACTTTCAAAATATTAATTCAAAAAAGGCGCAAATTCATACAATATTTTTAAGATGATGAAGGTGAGGTAGGGTGGTAATAAATGGAGACTGCTGTAAAACAAAGTCCCAAAACCAGGAGAACACAAACAATTGAGATGTGCCAGCGATATGCTGATAAATTGTACGACATTAAAAGTGTTTTAACCTTGAATGCACAACAATGAAGAGCAAGAGAAATCACCCAGGAGAAGAAACAAATGTTGATTGATTTTGGGTATAATGCGATACTTGTTGCTTAAGGATATTGAGGGAAATGACAGGAGAAACTGGAGAGATGGACGAGTGAATGATATAAATTACGGCCATATTGTGTAGAGGAGAGGCGCACAAGGAAACAAAAGGAAAAGACGATTATTTGTTTGATTTATTCAAATCATTTTCAACAACATGAATTTGTTTAGCTCGGAGAGAAAGAAAGTGAATTGAAAATGAGGCAAAAAGGTAATAAAATTCAAAGACAAAGAAGCAACAAAGTATTAGTCCTTCGTCTAAAAAAAAATAAATAAATTTTTAGAAAAATGTTAAATGTTAAATTAATATTAACGCTTTTTTATTTTCAAATTTCTTTGAGGATATTTCAAGAATTATTAAGAATTTTGATTTTAAATTGAGTAAATTTGACATGAAATTTTAAAGTTTCTTATTGAATTCAATCCTTCCATTCTAGACTTACAATCTTTTAAATACAATTGATATTGAAAAATTATGATTTATTTAATGAAGCTGAAAATAGTGAAGAAACGCGCACAATCTTCAAATTGAAGTTGATGAAATTTGTCATCAATTCAACCAAGAACAATTGATGAACATTAATCATCGATTTGATGTAAAGATTTCCATTCAGATTTTCCAATCAGTGAACTTTCAAGTTTTTACATTCACCGATTGGGGCCGACTTTTACACCGGTTCCGAATGAATTTTTCCAAATATTTTTCATGGCTAAATACACGATACCTATCACTAAACGAGGTGGCCGCCGTCGAGAGAAATGTAAGGTGGTTAGAGCAGGGATTCAACCCACGATCTGATGTACAAAGGTCGCGCACACTAACCATTAATAAACTTATAAAGTTAAATAATATACATACAAAAAAAATTTTAACTTCAAACAAATTTAGAATTTTCACAATTTAAAACAAAAATTCTTAATTTTATATTCATTGAATTTCCCCAGTTTGAAGCGCAAGATTTTAATTTAGCAAATTTTTTTGAATTCAAAAATAAAATTTTTTAATTTTATTTAGGAATTTTCAATTCTGAAATAGAAAATAAACATCAATTTAATTTGAATTCAAATTTTCAATTTCATTTGGATTTGTCCCCATTTAAATTGAAAATCCTAAATCAATATCAAATTTTCTAAACTAGAATAAAATATCTCAATACTATTTGAAAATTCTTAATGTTAGATGGAATTTTAAAATTTTATTGGAACTTTCTCAATTTAAACAACAATTTTATTTATCACATAATGGGAAATTTCACTGTTTGAGATCAAAACTCTAATTTTTTTTAAAATTAAATTTTTAAATTGTATTAGAAGTTTTCTGAATCTTAATTTGAATAGAAAAAAACATGAACAGTACCTCAAAATTCTCTGAAATTTATTTTTTCCTTTCTTAAATTTCTTTCTATCTTCAATTTGAAATCGGAATATTAGATTAAATTTGTAATTTGTATCAGTATTTGGATCGATGGTCATCGTGCAGAAAGCTGTGTCACATAAAAACCTGCCGAAGTGGCGAAGCCGTTGTTGAACCCTCCCCAGTTGAGAAAGTCCCTAAACCAGGCGAAAGCCAGGTCACGCAGAAACCTATGTAACATAAAAAAACTGCCGAGGGCACGAAGCCGTTATGGAAACCTTCCCAGAGGAGAAAATCCCTAAGCACGGCCTAAGCCCAACCATGCAGAAAGCTTTGTAACATAAAAAAAGTTGCCGACGCCACGAAGCCGGTATGGAAACCTTCCAAATCCCTAAGCCCGGCCGAATTTATGTAAAATTATTCACCTTAAATGTTGCTCTAGAAATAAAGTGAAAAGCCCAATTTGTTATTGAATTTCCAAAAATGTTAACCTCCAATGACTTGGTAACAATCTAAGTTATTATTATAAGTTATTTCCTTATTTTGTACCTTTCAAAAAAAAAATAAAAAAAATAACTCAATGAAATTCATCAAGCTGTTGTTCAATCCAGCTTTCGATATCTAAGAGAGTTATTGAAAAAGTTATATAAATTTTCTGGCATATTTTGAGGCGGTCTGCGAAAAAAGTTAATTAAACACGACATTTTCCAACGTCGCCCCATAGGTCCGACCTAATTTTTTTCCTTTTTCCTGTTCTTATACTTTTCTTACATTTTGCAATTTTTTTTTTAAAGTTGCGTTTTGCTCATAGTTTGAAATAAAAAAGTGTCCCATAACGTATTATTTTCATTCATTCAGTTGTCAATCGTTCGTTTAGATGGAAACACAGGAATGGTTCGACGCAAGTATATGGATGTTGGGGATGAAACACGCACGTGGCTCTATGTAGTATGCATCTTTGCAACTCAATATGCTAATGTTTGCTAACGTTTGAGTTTAGGACTTGCAAATATATGAATATTTGGAGGGTTTTCTAAACATATATATGATTCCTGCAGGATGTGTTTGAGGCCGTTTTTTCAGCGTATAGAATTTCGAAATAGTATTAAGATTATCGTCATTAAATTTAGAAACAGTTTGCTTTAAATTTTTTCATATGTTACAATTTCAAATCATTAAAAAGATTTTATTTAAAATTTTTATTTTTAACATTAAATTGCTATTAATCATTTCCATTTCCATTTCAGTTTGAAAAATTGGAAACATTTCAGTTAGTTAAATATTAAATTAAATTACATTTTTCTACTTCGAATTAAGAAAATTTAAAATTAAATTTAAGATTATCCATAAAATAATGGAAAATATTTCAAATGTAATTTTTTTCAATTGCAATTGAAAAAAAAAATTTACAATTTGTATTCAAAACTTGAAATGGAATTGGAAAATTTGAAACAAATATATTTAGAAATTGTGGCCGTTTTTGGTGCAATGGTTAGTGTGCGCGCCTCTTGTACATGAGATCCTGGGTTCGATCCGTGCTCTGACAACCTTAAAATTTCTTTCGACGACGGTCACCTCGCTTTGTGATGGCGACACTATCGAGTACGTAGCCATGAAAAGCTTACCGTTCGGAACCGATGTAAAACTGTAGGTCCCAGTTAGTGAGTATAAAAGGTAGAAAGCGCACATCTCACTGATTGCGAGAAGCTCTCCTCAATCCCTTCATGGGATGTTATGGGACACTTTTTTATTTCAAACTATGAGCAAAACGCAACTTTAAAAAAAAAAATTGCAAAATGTAAGAAAAGTATAAGAACAGGAAAAAGGAAAAAAATTAGGTCGGACCTATGGGGCGACGTTGGAAAATGTCGTGTTTAATTAACTTTTTTCGCAGACCGCCTCAAAATATGCCAGAAAATTTATATAACTTTTTCAATAACTCTCTTAGATATCGAAAGCTGGATTGAACAACAACTTGATGAATTTGATTGAGTTATTTTTTTTATTTTTTATTTGAAAGGTACAAAATAAGGAAATAACTTATAATAATAACTTAGATTGTTACCAAGTCATTGGAGGTTAACATTTTTGGAAATTCAATAACAAATTGGGCTTTTCACAGATAAGTCAACATAGGAAACCCTCACACTCATTCAGGAATATTTATAAATCACTGACTGAAAGAGTAATGCAAAATGCAAATACACTTGCAATAAACTTAATTTTGGCTGAGAACAACCTCCCATTGTCCCTCTTTTAGTACTTCGGCAAACAAATTAAAAAAAACAGTGCAGCAAACACATCTGTATTAGTATTACAAACAAAGCTGTAGTTGGAACACAAACACATATATTATAACATATTAATCATTGTGTCTCAAACATGAAATATTATTGTATTTGCATCCAAACAGCAAATAATACGGATTTTTTAGCGTGTACTAAAAATTTTACTTTTTGAAGAAAACTTTGTCCTGTAAATTCAAATATTTACATTTCCATTAAAGTTTTCTTAATTCGTAATTGAAAACTTATTGACAGGAATTTTCCGAAAACCAATTTAGTTCCAATTTGCATTTTTCTCATATCTTGTTTATTTTCAATGGCATATTTGAGAATACTGTTTGGGAAAAAATTGCGCATATTGAAAAATTCCAATTTCGCAATGTAAAAAATTCAAATTCATTTTCAAAATGTATTTTAAAACGTTAAATTACAGTTAAAGTTTCTTCCCAATTTCAAATGGAAAATGACAATTCCCTTCGGAATATTTTCTTAATATAAACTTAAAACACCAAATTCCGTTTAAAATGTTTACCCAATTTTGTAGATTGATTTTGGTATTTTCATGATTTGAAATAATTTCATTATTCAATTTCTAATGGAAAACTGTAGTATTAATTATTATTTTTCCCATTTATTAACTTTTACTGAATTTTTCTTAATTTAAAATAAAAATGTTGTTTAGATGTTTCTCACAAACGAAATGGAAATTGTTAAATTCACTTGAAAGAATTTCGCAACACCGTTGTTCTGCATTTCGATAGCAACACAAAAGTTGTTCGCTTTTAATGCACAACACGGATATACCATCGTCAGGCTTAGAAACAAACGTATGGAAGTTGAAGGAACCATATCTCCCATCGTTTACCTTCTACTACTATCTGCGTTAACTATTACATTTGCCACGGTATAAATATTAAGGGCTTCCGAGTCAAGTCGCTTACCTACTCCGCCTACTCTGTAACAGAGCAAGAAACCCTGTTTCCCTTTCATTGATATTGTGTTAGAGTATTTGATTGGATTTTTTTCACAGAGTAAGCAGATTTTGATAAACGGCATAAATAACTTTTATTACCCCTAATCTCACAGCGAAAAATGCCACAAACTACAACCAAATCGCATCAACCATAAAAACAACTGCGTGATCCCGAATCTGCCAAGGATATTTGAGTGGAATCAATGGAATACTATTACTGTGCGACAGCTGGATAAAACTCACTCTCTTAGTAGTGATGAGAGCTTAAGTTTCTGCTTGTCCAATTCATTGGCATTACCCACTAACAACGACACCACTACCAACGACACCTGGCTGTTGGCATAAGGATACGTTCAAGGATTTGTGATGAATCCCTGATTTCTATGTTACTGCATTTCACTCATGTTGAAATGCTAAAAAGTTAAGGCAGCAGATATTGAAGCTGCCTAGAGGAAGCAGAATATGTAGTTGCCAGTCGGTGTGTCTGCCATTTATTTTACTGTTATTGACAAACGCTTGACTGGGTTGCTCGGTCTGACTGGATATTCGTCGTCTTTTTCCATTGTGACCGTTATGCATCGCTTGCTACTGTATGTTGTGTGATGAAGCTGGCGCATTTTTCTTGATGCTTCAGTTGACTTTATTTGATTTTTACTTTGTGTCTTTGTGGACTAAAATGTTCTTTGTAGCCAGCTACCAGCTTTTGTGCACTTCCATTGTCCTTTGCCATCGAATAGTAAATGTAGTAGAAGAAATACATTTCAAATTGAATTGATACGGAAATACAGTAAGGAATGTTTTGGGGGGAGAGTCGTAGCAATTAGTGGAATTAAGTTCGAATTGGGGAGAGGATAGGGAAGGTAGGAACGTAAATCATTGTAGCATTACAACAATGGGTTTAAATAAAATCGATATAGACTGATAACTTGGAGGAAAATCTAAGTTTTAACGATTTACAGAAAACTTGTTATCCCATTACATCTCGTGAAGAGATTCGCGACAGACCTCTGTGGGATGTGCAATTTATATTTTTTGATTCAATGATTGGGCGTTACATTTTCAAACCGCTGGCGAACATGCTACTAAACTGCATTAAATATATTTCAAGAGTACGTCCATCTTCTATAGCCCTTGCACAATGCCGACATCGACATCTATATATTTTCACATAAACAAATTTCCACTTATTTCCAATCGTCCCTGGAGATGCAGCCAGACCTTTCTAGTTGCTTCCATTTCCGTGGTGATATCGGTTTCCTCATTATATTTGTAACAGCCCAAAAGTATGCAAAGTTATTACTATTTGTTATTAGTACGTATACGGTAACAGCGCTGCCATTTCTTGTCGTGGTGAATTTTTATGCAATACACACCACCGACTGGCCGATAGCATTCAAATCTCAATTTAACGGGTGGGGTGGACCATTTAATCCTTCCGCTTCTCCCGACTTCACCGTTCCAGACGTCTTCTCGTGAGGTTAGTCGAAGTCCAAAATTTATGCCAAAATGCCACGGACCAGAAAGACAATGTTCGACATGAACAGCCCGAAACACTACTAGTGATGGAAAATGTGGAATACGTCAACAATGCGTCATTCGCTCTGGCGGCGACCATTTACTTGATATCATATTCCACAAGTGATCAGAACCAATTTCCACGATTCAAAATAAACGAAAAACCATTTCCTAGAAACTAATTTGTGTGTTTTTTTATTATTACCAAAAAGCATAAGGAAGGTTAAATTGGTCCACCATGTAGATCCTTGATAAAGAGTTTTAATCCTGTTCTTCCAGTCAGTTTAGCAGTACAATTCACTGAATCGTTATATGAAACTTAAGGTTTAGTACTTCTATAAAGATTTAATATTTAACGATCGTTGTACATTTAAAAATAGCTATAGAATTCGAATTTCGTATATTTAAAAATTAGGTCGTTCAGGTTTTGGAAACTCGTGTTTTATACAATTAAATGATTGAATGCCAACAGAACATTTATATTGGCATTATAAAGGGTGTTTTTTAAGCTCGATGGAAATTGAATCCCCTGGTAGAAGAAGGCGTTAACTCATTTTTTCTTTCAAAAATAATATCTTCCTTCTTTCAATGTTTCCATGGTATCTGATTTAAAAACAAAATTAAAAAAAATTTTAATTTAATTTAATAATTGAAATAAAAACTTTTTCTTATCTAACACAAAATCAGATATCATGGAAACATTAGAAGAAGAAAAATATTGTTTTTGAAAAAAAGTGAGTTAACACCTTCTGCCACCAGGGGCTTCAATTGCAATTGTAAAAATATCACAATAAACTGAATTTTATTCAAAAAAAAAATTATTCGAAAAATCAATACTTGGCATTAACATCTGAAAATGATTTTGAGCATAGTGCCATCGCGGCTGTTCATGACGAAGCGCATTATGGACGTCCAATTGTGAGTCACTTTTTCAAACATTGCTCGTCGTATGTCACGAACAACTTTGGCCTCAAAGGCGTCAATTGTTGCAGGTTTATCAGCATAAACCAGTGACTTCACGTAGACCCACAGGAAATAATCAAGAGGTGTCAAATCGTATGAACTAGGAGGCCAATTGACAGGTCTGTTTGTCGAAATCATATTATCCCCAAATTTAGATTTCAATAAATTGATTGTTGTGGTCGCCGTATGGCAAGTAACGCCATCCTGTTGAAACTACATCTCACCCGGATCAATGTTATTCATATTTTCAAACAAAATATCATTTATCGTAACGTGAGCTCCGGGTAAATTTTTCTGTATGTAATGGAGTTTGTAGGGTCTGTTGTGGATTGGTGTAACTCCATAAGCGGCAATTTTGATTACTAATAACTCATGAAGCCAGAAATGAGCCACGTCGCGGAACACAATTTTGCGATAAAACATCGGGTCAGTTTCCACCTGGTCTAGAGCCCAGTCGGCGAAAGCACGATGCAAATGGTGGTATCCTAGCTTTAATTCCTGCACCAGCTGGATCTTATATAGATCTCTACCAAGATATGTGCGCAAAATTTCCACGTAGTGGAAAGACAGTGTTGCAATTCCTACGACCGTCGACGATTCGTAGAATTTTGCTCATCTTCCACCCTTTCGTATATAGCGGCGATATTCTCTTCAGTACTCACATTCTATCCACAGTTCGACGGATGGCTTGCTCAGATGGACGACTATGTGCGCCATAAAAGACACAAGTTTCGCGAGTCAATGACTGATTTTCAAAGTAAATTTGGATAGAGTGAGCTCATTATGGCAGTTCGTTTGACAGCTAACCCGTTCGTAAGTTCTATCTAAACAAAAGTTACCCTTTACTATATCGAAATCGACACCTGGGGCCAAATAATCGTATACGTTTCTTATCGTAATCGGGTTTACGAAGGAGATTTCTAAGGATGAAAACTTCAAAATATCCAGTATTGATGAAGTCTTATTGTTCGACATCGACATCGCTCTCGACATCGACACTTGACAATAGACAATATAAAATAGCCAATAGCCAATAGACAATAGACAATAGACAACAGACAACAGACAACAGACAACAGACAATAGACAATAGACAATACACAATAGACAATAGACAATAGACAATAGACAATAGACAATAGACAATAGACAATAGACAATAGACAATAGAGAATAGACAATAGACAATAGACAATAGACAATAGACAATAGACAATAGACAACAGACAACAGACAATAGACAATAGACAATAGACAATACACAATAGACAATAGACAATAGACAATAGACAATAGACAATAGATAATAGATAATAGATAATAGACAATAGACAATAGACAATAGACAATAGACAATAGACAATAGACAATAGACAATAGACAATATTGAGGAGATAATTTTTAAAAAAGAACAAAGTTTATGGAAACGACAAAGATTTTGGAAGCAATTCGGATACAGAACAGTGCCGAAAAAATAATATACTTCATAGTACAAGATCGTTTAAAATAGACACGCATATATAACTTATCAACTTGGCAGCTCGTGTGCCAGTAACTGCCAGATTGCAATTGGAACCGAAAGACGACAAAGTCAACTCTTTTTCCGGCCTCGCGAGCTGCGTATCAGATATATTGCTCGAGACAGATCAAATTAAAAATCTTCAAAATTTACAAACATAAAATATAATCGGAAAAAATAAAATTTAAAAAAACACACATATCTCGCAAACTTTGCATCCGATTGCGAAATAAACTAATTTTTTTAGAGTTCCTCATGGGCTTCGATAAAGTGGTGCCTCTAAAATAGTGACAAATTTTTTTAATATTCAAAATAAAAAAAATCGCAAAAATACAAATATGGTTATAACTCGGAAACTCCGTATCCAATATAACACCAAGTTTTGGTTGTAAAAACCCGCTAAAATTAATAAATCGCTAAATTGAAAAAATCGCTAAAATGAAAAAATCGCTAAATTAAAAAATCGATAAAATACAAATACGTTTATAACTCGGAAAGGCCACCGGATTAAATTTTGGATCGCGTTTCGGGAGCGATCTAATAGGAACTCTGGGGGTAATTCTGTAAGAAACGATATTGAATTTATTGTCGTTTTGTCGGTAGTGAAGTTCTATGGACGCATATATTTCAAATGTTTGTCGTAGTGTCATTATCGATAAATTAGAATCGTTTGGACGATTATCGTCATACACAATTAAGCCACTGGTTGATAGTACAAATATTTAAATGAAACAATAATTTTACAATCTAACAGTTTTCGAATAATCAACTCTTGGTTAAAAAGGAGCCTGAAAAATAAAATTATATTGAAAAAGGTTTGTGGCGGTTGGCTGTGGAAGCAACCTTCAACTTCAGTAAATGGCGTTAATGCAATTTCATTTCTTCAGTGCATGGACAATAATTCTTTACAGACCAGCATTTTAAAGTGTTTGCTTATAAATAGTTAGTTAAATTATTAAGACTTATTCATGGGAATAGTAAAATCAAATGTTATTAGTTATTAAAGTTTTCCTTGAAAATTGTATGTCTAACTTCGCGTTGATCACCCTACTATCACAGCAAATCTGAGAGAAAAACATAAAGTTCATTCAAACACCCACTTGTTGGTCGATGGAAGTAGTACAACAAATGGAACTGACTCCTTGATGGGCATTAGGACTTGTCACAGCAATATCCTTAGGTGAAGTTACACAAGTTTTTGTTGTCGCCTCTTGCTGTGTCATATAACAAGGACAAGGACAATGTTGTTTCAGCAACAGCATCCTTTCATTTGGCCAACATTTGCAGCCGGAGAAACTAATGTTTTGTAAGAAACTGATAAGCAACAAAACCAAACTTGAACTTAAGACTTTTTCTTCCTTGCTCGTCATCATTCATTTTGTTTTCTAACTTTAAATGTTAAGGAAATCTTGAGAGAAGTGATTGTGAAAACAAAATAAATTTATAACAAAATTAAAGTAGAGATTCTAAAGTTACTACGAGTGTTAGAAGATATGAAATGTGTCCTTAAGTACCATTTCCATTTACAGATTCTCTCACGATTTCTTTTTCGGTTTCATTCGAGGGGTTTTTTTTGACATTATTACCCTTTTTTCTTGTAGTCCTGTCACTCTGGTGTAAGGGTTTCCTTACAAAAACAAACTTTTTAATTTGGAAATCAACGTCTTTTGAAATTTAGGTCGCATCTTTTATTTACTTAGACGATGTTGTCTTTGGTCACAAAGGATAAATATTTACTTGCGAACCCCAACACACAAACCAAACGGGGTAAAATAATCAAGTAGATTTTTTACCAACAGCCGCTTATGTTGCGATGGTCCCCATCCGCAAAAGAAAAATGTATCACCTTTTAGTGTGAGAGACAGAAAACTAATGGGAAAAGAGAGATTCAGTTGTTTTTTAGTTATTCAATCATAAAATTATATAAAACAGGAGTTTTCAAAACGTAAACGACCTATATCTTTAACATACGATATTCGATTTCTGTAACGCTGATTGAATTATAATACTATACCGAATTTTAAAATTCAGTTCTACATGGACACTTAAATTTTGGTCTTTTACCGCAGGATGCATGGAAGAAGAGAACTAAAACTCTTTATCAAACAATACAAAAATTTGATACGCAAAATTAAAATAAATTCAGATTTGCATGCCATCGGATAGTTGGTGGTGTGTATGGCACTGTACTAGAAACAAATTCACCTCGGAAAGAAATTACAATTCTGTTAACGCATACGTACTAAACTAATAATAATAAGTAGGAATAACTTTGCATACTTTTTGGCTGTTACAAATATAACGCGCAAAACGAAATCACCACGAAAATGAAAACATCTAGAAAGATCTGGCAGGTGCTCCACCGGATATTTGAGATAAGAGGAGATATTTGTAGAAAAATCTAGAAGGCGGCATAGTTTGGATATTAAAGCTTAATCGAAGTTGTTGCTCGAGTCAGTTTGTATTGAATACGTAGCTATATAAATAGTCAAGCAATACGTGTTGAACGTTGTTATCGAGTGTTACACTTGTGAAATGTCAAGTGTTATATTTTGGAAATAATGAGCCTCCTATTGGTTTTATCGTAATTAGTAATGAACCTCGTTTTAATAAACATAAATTGAAAACGGTAAAAACAAATTTAACAACAATACCAACTCCTTTTCCCTTTCGTGTTTCTCAAATAGAGGTTGAGGGGATCACGGAATATGTGTGATGGTAAAACAAAGAAAATGGGCAGTGTCAAGGTCTTCACTGATAGCCATGCTCTATTTAAAACGATATCCAGTGAAAGGAGGGGATAAATAAGTTACACATCTTTAGCAGATTGTGGATCATATTGTAACACATTTCCCATTTGCCCTTACTTTCGCTGTTTTATTTCCCCTTAATAAAAGAAGTTTTCTAAATAATGATGATGGCAGTAGTTCTATTATTATTGGTACCGTACGAAACCTAGCACTTCCAATATAACTTTGCTCAATAACAATTGATTCTAAACGATATATACTTATACTTTCACATGCTTGAAATCCGACTGACTCAATGGCGCCCCAATTGACTACTAATAATATTCAATTCAACTCTAAACATTCGTTTCCTGAACTAGCTCGTAGTAATGCCTTCTGTTCCAGATTGTTCCAGAGAATTTTGCAGCGACTTAATCGGCATAGGTGATATCTCACAATAGCGCCAGCTGTTCACATTTGTTCCAGAGAATTCCGCATCGAGTTATTCGTTATTGGTAAGATCGCATAGTAGTGCCATCTGTTTTCAACTGTACCAGAGAATTTCGCATCAACTTACTCGTTACTGGTGAGATCGCATAGTAGCGCCATCTGTTTTCAACTGTACTAGAGAAATCAACATAGTCGTTACTGGTGAGATCGCATGGTAGCTCTGTTCTCGAATGTTCCAGAGGGTTTTGGCTAATTCATCAACCGGTCGTGGTGAGGTCGAATACGGTAGCGTTAAAATTTACGTGATTATGGCTATTAAGGGTCACTAACCTGACAACCTGTTAGAACAGTCAAGCTGTAATACGGACCACAATCTATTTCTTGATATTCAAATGTTGTTTTGACATTCGACAGACTTAAATGTTAGTAAAGCCAAAAATTAAAAGCATTTTTATGGGAACAATATGGATCTCTGGGAACAGACAAAAATTGTAAAATAAAATTATGCAAACAGTAAAGTCTGAACGAATTTCAACCAAGGGACAAGATTAACTTTTAATCGAATATGGGACGCCTCACCAGGGAAGCAGAAGACCAAATATCCTGTGGTGCGGCCAGCATTTGAACAAAATCCGAGTATTACTTGGGCCGGAAAAGCTCCAACTAAGTCGATTCACGTGTATTTTATCTTTTGCCTCTTTTTATTGAAAGCGCATAGCACAAACGAATGTAGGGCATGTGATAAAGGTATCGAAATGAAGGAACAGTAACTCTAACATTGTTCTGCTTTCGCGACAACCACCATTCCTCTGATAATATAATATCCAATTTGTAGAAAGTCAAGAGAACGATTTGGTGAATACTGAGGGAATGTGTAAGCAGTACGAACTTCCTAGAAATAAACATGAGCACCCACAATAAGACGAGTATAAATAATTGCTGTAATTCTTTCTAACTAACGATTATGGCAATTGAGACCTTTTTATTTACACGTCATACTTCAGTCCACAATTCACAAATTCAATTTATAATTATTTAATATTCAATAACAATGTTGATTACAAAACACTTATATTACTTTGAAAACAAACACTTGTACTGTTTCAGCGAAGAGCAAATAATGTTGTCATTGCTTTGGCTTTAAGTCAATATCAATTCAAATTTATTCAATTTCAAGTTTTGACCATCTAACTGACAAATCCCCATACCGTGCATCGGCGACACTGGAAGGCTTTAACCATGATAGAAATACAAGGTAGTAGCGTCAGCCCAGCTGATTTCCTTTGTTTACATTTCATTGTACTCAGTAAATGTCAAAGTTGTTTGTGTAAGTGCGTTCTCTTTTGATTTCGTCTATCTATGTTCACAATTGTACATGTATATGTAACACTTTTATTAGCTGATTTTGACAATAACTCGGTACGGAAATTACAACAATGCTAATGCTACTACCTTGTATTTGTATCATGGCATTAACTTAGGACAGCTTGTTCTTGTTGTTGTTTTCAACCCACTTGAAAACAATTGACAGACGAAAAACAATCCAAGTAACAATCTAAACTAGGAAGTGGTGTTGCGAATATTTGTATCAGCCGTGGCCCACATTTCACAAAAAATATTTCCTAAAAATAAAACAAACTCTTATATGGAAATGTCTGTAATTCCAAAAAAAAAAACACAGAATAGGCTTTCATTTAACAATAAGGTCGATCTACGCAAATAATATCTAACAATGTCAATCCTTGACAGCCAAAATTCAAGTCGGTACTTGCCAAAAACTTTTTTAAATATTTAATAAATTTGCCTACTTTTATGAAAATTAAAATATTGAGCTGCACGCACTAAACAGATATTATTTAATTTTTTATCTTAATTGATGACATTTGAATTTAATTTGATGGTTTTCGAATTTAAAAACGTGAACTTTTAATGGAATTTTTAAATTTAAATTTATATTGAATAAATTTCAATCAGAACTGTAACTTTTTTTTCTCCCAAACACTTCTACATGCAGAAAAAATAAATTTTTGAATTCATAATTATACGAGTAATTTCTTTAAATACTATATAGAGTAATGGTATATAGAGCTGCCGGTCTTCTCACTTGACATTTTATTTCACACTATTCGTGGTGCGGTCAGTGCGATTGAGAGTTATTCGACGTAAATTGACTTACACCATGTGGAATTACAAAAATTGTTGACTTAAATTTTTCATGTCGTTTTGATGAAAAACTGGGAAATTTAAACGTATTTTGGACTTTTTTGTTATATTTTGTTGTTTGTATATATGTAAAGAAAATTGGCAAACAAATGTACCTGCATCATCACTTGTGCCATCATTTTCTTTAATGTACTCATATCATCACTTGTGCCATCACTATATTCTGTCAAAAATATGGATTGTCAAAAAGAGACAGAGGTGACGATCACAGTTATACGGAGTGAATAAAACTTGATAGTTAGAGAAATAGAAGCGGAATAGAAGCATTAAATGTTGTTTCTAATATATTTTTAGGTATGGTTGTACTTATAAATGTACTTTTAAACAGTGTAAATAAAACTAATATATTTTTAGAAAACGCAATTCTGTTTTTGTTCTGGAAGACACCATAATAGTTGGCATTTGTGTACTACAAAACAACATTTCTGCAGACATTTCGTTATAATGGAAAAACTAAGGTTTGAGTTTGTTGTAAAAGCATTAGAAGGTGACAACAAAACGAATGTGATTACCATAACCTCTGTAGAAACTGAGAAAAATGAGATTTTTGTCATACCAAAGGAACTTCAAAACATTTCACTGCATGAAAAACTAAAAAACTTGGCTACTTTTCAAAAGGTAAAGTCAACATTAACCAGAAGAGGAATTTCAAGAAAAGTATGGTTAACTTTGAATGAGGAAACGCTGAAGGTGTACAAAGATGCTGATGGGAATATGCATTTTAATAATTACTTATTAGAACAGGTGGATAATACTAAAGTAGAAACAAACCAAACCAGCATTCCAACAGAAACTCTACAACAAATTTTGGAGAAATTAAGTACAACAACAAGTGGTACAACAACAAGATAAGATTGCTATTGAAAAGTTTACAGGAAGAAATGCAAATGTTTTACAATGGATGGAAATATTTGAAAGCGAATGCCGAAGGTTGAAAATAGACCAAGATATAAATAAAATTGAAGTACTAAGATTAGTTCTGGAAGGGTCTTGTATTGACTGGTACAGTTCAATGCTTATCAAACATTCTATAAATTCTGATTGGGAACAGTGGAAAAAGATTTTCTGTGAGACATATGCAGACAAAGGATGGACTCCTGTAAGATATGCTATCGAGTATAAGTATGTCAATGGATATCTGCTTGAATATGCGTTAAAAAAGGAAAGGATGTTACTGGAGGTAAACAAATCGCTTGATAAGAAAATTTTGATAGATTTGATTGCCGTTGGACTACCAAATTTTATATGCGATAGAATAGACCGGAATAATTTAACGGAAACTAATGATCTTTTTAATGAGCTTAGAGGTTTAGAACATCTGGTGAGAAGGACAGCTGAAAAGAAAGAAAAAGGATATTCTGAAAAGAAAACAAAATATGCTGAAATTAGAAGGCCATGCAAAATATGTAGAGAACAGAAAAAGGGCGAACGTTACCACCCAGAATCAAACTGTTGGTTTAGAAATAAAAATGAATTCAAAACTGTTAACAATTCGGAGCTGGAAGTAGAACTAAATGAAAATAACCAAAAAAACTAATTGTGCCACCGTTAATACAAATCAAAATACTTTTAAATAACACTTTGGAAGTACCTGCTATTTATGATTCAGGATCTAATGTATCTCTGATCAACGCAAAACTTTTGAAAATAAAAGAGAATAAAATAAATTATAAACAAACGCAGAATTTGAGGACTATTAATGGTGTGGAAAAAACTAATGGCATGATTACACTAAACATAAAAATCTACAATATTGAAAAAGAAACAGATGTCTTTGTTGTAGATAACGTCAATTTTAAATACGACTTTTTAATAGGGCTGGATTGCATAAAACATTTTAAATTAACTCAATGCGACGATCTAAGGATCGTACAAAATACGAATACTGCAGTAATTGAAGATACTGAAAAATATATACAAAATGAGAATAAACCACATGAAGTGAATTTCAACCAGCATATAATAACGGATAATTTTGAAATAATAACAAATTTTTTAGAGATGGACCAGCAATCCGAAATAGAAAAACTAATTACAAAATATAAAGCTGTGTTTGCTAAGGATAAATATGATATCGGCACTGTGCGAGATTACGAAGCTCATATTGATTTAATAGTAGATAAATACTGTTGCAAACGTCCGTACAGATGCACGATTGATGACAGAAAAGAAATAGAAAACCAATTAGAAAAATTACTAAACAAAAATTTAATTGAACAGTCATACAGTCCATTCGCTGCTCCGGTAACACTTGCATATAAAAAAGAAGAAAATAAAAAATCAAGGTTATGCATTGATTTTAGAGATTTAAACAAAATTGTTATTCCTCAATCGCAGCCTTTTCCACTAATTGAAGATTTAATGGTAAAGACAAGAAATTGCAAATTCTTTTCAACTCTAGACATTAATTCAGCATTCTGGTCAATTCCTTTGAGAATACAAGACAGACCAAAAACGGCATTCGTGACTCAAGAAGGTCATTTTCAATGGACCTGCCTGCCATTTGGATTAAAAACGGCCCCAGCAATTTTTCAAAGAATATTGAGCAACATCATAAGAAAACACAAACTTGCGGAATATGCAGTTAATTATATAGATGATATCCTTATTTTTTCCAAGACTTTCAAGGACCACATTCTACATTTATCAACATTGTTGGAGGCTGTATTAAATGAAGGTTTTAGACTTAAATTCTCCAAATGTACATTTGCAGCTAGTTCAGTAAAATATTTAGGTCATGTCATAGAAAATAATTCAATTAAACCACTGACAAACAATTTAATAGCCGTCGAGAACTTTCCAGTGCCGGAGACAAGGAAAAATGTTCGTCAATTCCTAGGGAAAATCAATTACTATCATAAATTTGTTCCACAAATTGCTATTATCCTGGACCCTTTGCATAACTTGCTGAGGAAAAATGTAAAGTTCATCTGGTCAGAAAAATGTCAGGAATCTTTCGATCAAATAAAAACATTACTTTGTTCTGAACCAATTTTAAGAATTTACGATCCAGATTTACAAATAAAAATATACACGGACGCTAGCATTAAAGGAATAGGAGCTGTGCTGAAACAAGAGGACGAAGGTGGGAATTGCAAGCCAGTCGCATACTTTTCAAAGAAACTTAATGAATACCAGAAGAAAAAGAAAGCAATATATCTGGAATGTTTGGCTATAAAAGAAGCAGCAAAATATTGGCAGCATTGGCTTATTGGGAAAGAGTTTACTGTTTACACGGATCACAAACCTTTAGAAAACATGAATATAAAGTCCAGAACAGATGAGGAACTGGGAGATTTGACTTATTACCTATCTCAATACAATTTTAAGGTTAAATATAATCCAGGAAAATCTAATAAAGAAGCAGACTGTTTGAGTAGAAATCCAGTTCTGGAATCATTTGAAAATACAGAAGAGGTTTTGAAGGTTGTGAATTTAATAAATCTACAGGACATAAAAAAGGATCAACGTACAAATATATACTTGCAGGATAAGAAAAATAAATTCAAATTGAAGGACGATATATACTACAAAACTTTTAAAAGAAAAGATAAAATTCTTCTATCTGAAAATTTCTGCAGAACACTAATAAAGGATGTACACAATGCTTACTGCCATATAGGGAGAACTCAAATTTTTAAAAAAATTTCTCCTTTTTATGCAACAAAAAATTTAATTTCTAACATCAAAACTATTTGTGATAAATGTGAAATCTGCATAAAAAATAAATCAAGGAAAAAGTCGATGTATGGCTTGATGTCACATTTGGGACCAGCGACACGTCCTTTCGAAATTGTATCCATAGATACTATTGGAGGTTTTGGAGGATCCCGCTCAACAAAGAAATATTTACATCTACTTGTTGATCATTTTACACGATATGCATATATTCTTACTTCAAAAAACCAAAATGCCAATGATTTTATAAAACTGGTAAAGAAGGTATCTCAAGACCACGAAATAAACACAATTCTCACAGACCAATATCCTGGACTAAATTCAGAAGAATTTAAACAATTTCTGAAAGCAGAGAACATACAATTGATATTTACTGCAGTTAATGCCCCGTTTTCAAATGGCTTAAATGAAAGATTAAATCAGACACTGGTTAATAAAATAAGATGCACGCTAAATGAAAATAAAAAGAAGATAGCATGGACAAATATTGCAAAGAGGTGTGTAGAGAAGTATAACGAAACGGAACATACAGTCACAGGATTTGCTCCAAAATACCTGCTGGAAGGAGAAACCGTAAATATTTTACCTCGCGAATTAAATCCACAAACTACGGATGAAGATTTAGAACGAGATAGAAAATTGGCTCTAGAGAACACGAAAACTTCCCACAAAAATAATAAACTACGATTTGATCTACAAAGAACGGAAGCCAAATTAAACAATGGAGATTTAGTTTACGTGGAAAATGGAAATCGCCTAAACAGGAAAAAACTGGACGAAATAAGAATTGGACCGTATGAAATATTAAATAAAATTTCAAATTCAATATATGAGGTTAACACCGGTCATAAAAAGACACAATCTAATTTTTTTCACATAACCAAGCTTATTCCAGTGGAAACTGATAAACATCGAACAATTACGTATAATAATATAAGTAATTGTCCTTCTCTAGGGGGGGAGATGTAAAGAAAATTGGCAAACAAATGTACCTGCATCATCACTTGTGCCATCATTTTCTTTAATGTACTCATATCATCACTTGTGCCATCACTATATTCTGTCAAAAATATGGATTGTCAAAAAGAGACAGAGGTGACGATCACAGTTATACGGAGTGAATAAAACTTGATAGTTAGAGAAATAGAAGCGGAATAGAAGCATTAAATGTTGTTTCTAATATATTTTTAGGTATGGTTGTACTTATAAATGTACTTTTAAACAGTGTAAATAAAACTAATATATTTTTAGAAAACGCAATTCTGTTTTTGTTCTGGAAGACACCATAATAGTTGGCATTTGTGTACTACATATATTTGTGGTGTATTTAGATAAAAATTGTAAAGCACAAAACGAAATGCCGTTGCTGTTTTCTTGTTGGTTGGTTTGAGCCAATGCCTCTATCTGGTATTATTAAAGCAATACTTTCCAACTTCCAACCGACCATCAGCAACACACCAAATATCATCAATTTACTGAGAGAGTTGGGTACTTTAGACACCATTACTCTATGACAACACACCATATGTATATATATATGGAATATGGTTCCATTACATTATTGTTACTATTGTGCCTAATTGTCCCGGAAAATATTTGCGAAACATTCTTCATTGAAAATTCTACATTAATCCTATTAAGTTTGTCGAAAATTTCATAAATATAACGAACAATCTTTTTTTCTTTTAAAAATATGTAAATTTAGGAAACGTATTCAGAAGGTTTAATAAAATATTATACATTGATTGAATAGAAAATTTTAATTTTCTGTATCTTGGGACTAGGTGCCAGGTAAGGTGTTAAAAACTGAAAACGAAAATCCGTTGAAAACTGTTAACCGTTTTGCCGGCCATAAAAAAACGTATCTTTCGAACAATTGAAAACCCTGGTCAACCGTATGTGTATATTTGTATATGTATGTATGTATATTTTACATTGATTTCAATTCAATTCAGTTCAACTCAATTCAATTCGATTTTCAACTCAACTCAATTCAATTCAATTCGATTCTATTATATTCAACTCAATACAATTCAACTCGATTCAATTCAATTAAATTCAGTTGAATTCAATACAACCTAATTCAAATCAATTGAACTCAACTCAATTCAATTCAATTTTTAACTCAGTTTAATTCAATTCAATGTAATTCAATTCAATTCGATTTAATTCAATTCGATTATATTCTATTCAATTCAATACAATTCAATTAAATTAAATTAAATTCACTTCAAATCAATTCAAGTCAATTCATTCAATTCAATTCAACTCAATTTCAACCCACTGCAATTCAATTCAAATGAATTTAATTAGATTCTATTCAATTGAACACAATTCAACACAATTCAATTAAATTTAATTAAACTCAATTCAATTCAATTCAATACCATTAAATTCAATTCAGTTCAATTCAATTCAATTCAATACAATTCAAATCAATCTAACTCAATTCAATGCAATTCAACACAATACAATCAAATTATATCCAATCATATTCAATTCGCTCCTATTCAAATCAATACAATTCAACTTAATTAAATTCAATTCAATTCAATTGTATTCAAGTCAAATCAATTCAACTCAACTCAATTTCATTCAATTCGATTCAATTCAATTCAATTCAATTCAACTCAATTTCAACCCCCTGCAATTCAATTCAAATGAATTCAATTAGATTCTATTCAATTGAACACAATTCAACACAATTCAATTAAATTTAATTAAACTCAATTCAATTCAATTCAATACCATTAAATTCAATTCAGTTCAATTCAATTCAATTCAATACAATTCAAATCAATCTAACTCAATTCAATGCAATTCAACACAATACAATCCAATTATATCCAATCATATTCAATTCGCTCCTATTCAAATCAATACAATTCAACTTAATTAAATTCAATTCAATTCAATTGTATTCAAGTCAAATCAATTCAACTCAACTCAATTTCATTCAATTCAATTCAATTCAATTCACGAATAATTGCTTAGTGCGTATTTTGCCCATTGGTTGAACTTAAAGTGGACAGAAATAAAAGGGACTTTGTATTTTCGTTCGATGCAACCAACATAAAACATTCAGGTCGATTCCTATAGTCACCTTCACCATCAATACGCGCCTCATTCACTTTTTGCTATTCTATAATACGTTGGTGATGTGATCGCTAGAAAACATATGTTTTTAGAGATGTGCAAACAAAAACATGTGTTTTCTTTCACATCATATACTCGTGTCACTAATTTATATGTCATTTTCGTTCGAGGCCAATATCCGCGCGTTTACCGTTAATCGTGATCGCGTGGCACCCGGGTTAGAAACATCAAAAATACATTTAATAAAAGTGATACAAAGAAATTTAAGTATTAACTACAAATGAAATGTCATTCATTGATATCGTGTTGTTTCTTAAGTTTTTAATGACACTTCGTGGATTTCCCGAGTTATCAGTAACATAAAACGCAGTGGAATCCATTTTAAATTAAAATAAGAGATTTTGTTTACAATGTTTTGTTAGTGACGAATAGTTTTCCCAATCAGCTGATTACACCTACACCCAGAGAACTAATTGTTTGAAAACAGGGTGTATCAACCGTAAATTCGGCTGTTAAAACCGAATTGAGGTTGCCGCAACCGAATTAAGGTTATTACGACCGAATTTAGTCCACAAAACCGAAATTCTGTTGAAGCAACCTCGTTTCATAATTGATTCGGTTGTGATAACTGGGTCTTCAATTATATTCGTTCAATCAACTAAATTTTCTAAAATTTCGGTTGGAACAACCGTATTTGAATTAATTAATTCGGATGCAACAACGGAAATTTGGCATCAATTCGGTTGAAGTAACCGACTTTGGTATCAATTCGGTTGTAACTACCGAATTTGGTATCAATTCGGTTGTCACTACCGAATTTGGTATCAATTCGGTTGTCACTACCGCATTTGGTATCAATTCGGTTGTAGCTACCGAATTTGGTATGAATTCGGTTGTAACTCCCGAATTAGGTATCAATCCGGTCGCAATAACCGAATTAATCCTTAAGTCGGTTGCAAGGACCGAATTCGGCGTCAATTCGGTTGCAGTAACTGAATTTCTAACGAATTCTGTAGGTAGAACCGAATTTCATTTTCAATTCGGTTACCACAACATAATTCTATGTATTTAAAATTTGTCGTCTAAAATTATGAAAACAAATATTATATTAAAAAATGTTAAAGAGTGTATAACTGCTCCCGTGACGGTGTTGTTGGTGTTAAGGTAAGTACAAATATTGTAATTGTGGTTTATGTGTTAAATCGCCTTATTTATCAGAGAATTTCCAAGCCAATATCAACAGTTTTGAAGCTTTCCAAGTTCGGTCTGCAATAATGCTGCAAAAGTCTGTGTTGGAAACGGTTTAGGAACTAAATCAATAGATAAAAAAATAAATAAATGGTTTCCCATTACATCCCATGAATGGACTGGGGAGAATTTCTCACAATCACTGAGCTGTGCGCTTTCCAGTTTTCACTCACTGATTGGGACCTACAGTTTTACACCGATTCCGAACGGTAATTTGAGAAGCTTTTTCATGGCTAGATACTCGATAGTGTCGCCGTCACTATGCGAGGTGACCGCCGCCGAAAGAAAACTTGAAGGTGGTCAGAGCCGGGTTCGAACCCAGGATATCATGTACAAGAGCCGCGCACACTAACCATTGCACCAATAGATACAACACGCCAGAATTGGTGCGGTGACCCATGATGGCCGGGACTTCAAAAAAGGTCGGTAGTGACATGTAAAATAAATGTTATTCTAAAGTTTATCCTGTATAAATAACTTTATTTTCTCGCTCTTTAATGTTTTTCATAAGAATACTGGATAATAAATCATTAGTTAATAATAAAAATAATAATAATAATTTCATTTCTGACACTCTAGACTCGGTTGTGACAACCTCTAATAAGGTTGCAACAACCTCTAACGAGGTTGCGGCAACCTCTAATAAGGTTGCGACATCCTCTAATGAGGTTGCGACAACCTCTAATAAGGTTGTGTCAACCTCTAACGAGGTTGTGTCAACCTCTAACGAGGTTGTGTCAACCTCTAACGAGGTTGCGACAACCTCTAATGAGGTTGCGGGAACCTATAATGAGGTTGCGACAACATCTAATGAGGCTGTGTCAACCTCTAATGAGGTTGTGTCAACCTCTAATGAGGTTGTGACAACCTCTAAATTCGGTTACGGCTAATTCGGCTGTCTCAGCCGAATTTTTCTGTGAGTGTACAGCTGATTTAAATAGTGATGCCACAAATTTTACAATTTTTTATCGATAAGTCATCACGAGTATTTTAGAATGCATCGAAAACAGAGCGTCGAAAGTGAAACGTTGCCTTCGTCGAAGTGAAGAGCGTATTTAGGAATCGACCTGACTACTTTAGCTGTTAGTAGTATCAATCAAACACTATATAAACTTAGTTTCCTGCATGATTTGCTTCTGGTTGCTTATATTCTCTACCACCTATGTAGACTGTTTTCTATAAATCTGTGTCATGGATACCCCCTGAGATAGTCAGTTTCAATTGGCATTGATTAAATTTCAATTGGAAATGACTTGTGAAGAAAATTTTTTGAAATTTTTTTTCTCTCTCCCAAAAAAACCTATTTTAATATGTTTGCATACAATTATAATATCTTTACAAACTGTCATACAGATGTATATATATTTGTAACATGGTTCCTATTATTACAATATAAGCACATATGTTTCCCGACAAATATTGTAATGTTTGTACATATTTGACTGTTTTCAACCCAAAAATAATATATTTGCAATTTAAATTTTACCATAACTATAATTAGCCACTCCAATTAACCATATGTTTATGTATTAGCCGTCGGTGATGCAATGGTTAGTGCGCGCGGATCTTGTACATAAAAACGTGGGTTCGATCTCCTCTCTTGACCACCTAATTTTTCTTTCGACGACGGTCCACACCGCTTAGTGATGGCGATACGATACTATCGAGTACTTAGCTATGAAAAAGCTTCTCAAAATACTGTTCGGCACCGGTATAAAACTGTAGGTCCCAATTAGTAAGAGTAAAACTAGAAAGCGCACAGCTCACTGGTTGTGAAAAGCCCACCCCAATCCCTTCATGGGATGTAAAGGCAAACCATTTTTTTATGTAGCGACAACCCCACACGTCAAACCACACGCATGCAAATTGTATGTTTAAATATACATCCTTTTCTTTACTACTACACATATGTAAATACTACACGGGGAAAAAACGGCCCCAGCTACATACTGCAGGTAACATGCAGTATATATTTGCGGGCAGTGTTTTCAAGAATTGAATATCTGCTGCTTTTTCGTTTTTATGTGTAACTTTAGCAGCAGTTTTCAACAAACAAAGCTACTTTTGTGTCACAAAATCTTATATTACAACCTATTAATCATTGTGTCTCATATGTAATATTGAGCAGCAAACACAATATGATTGGCTACAAGAATACTGTATTTGTGGCAAGCTACAAACACGTTATGTTTGCATCCAAACAAAGGAAGTTTTTGTAGCGTGTACTGCAAATATATGTAGCTTATTGCGATAAATTTGACATCGTCTTCTGATTGCTCCGCATGTCTGTTTAACAAGTGCAGCAGTTGAAATCGTTTCGTTGGTTCGGTGTGTCAGTTTAACTAAGGAAAATGTTGTCCAAAAATGTCGAGGACCTCGCGAAACAAATAAAAATACTTTTCCAGAAGAAGCGCAGACATAACGAAGTGCAATTTTATGTACACGCTGAGAAATTTGTCTTGTTGGTGTTGTTGGGATGCAGAATAACGTGTTTGGAGCTTGTCGCAAATATAGTATGCTTGTGTCCATATAACATGTTTGAAACAAAATGATTAAAAGGATATAATATATGTTTATGTGACACAAAAGTAGCTTTGTTTGTTGAAAACTCCTGAAAGTAATTGAGGATATTTTCTTACTTCGAAACTCTTTTTCCACATTTTGACTACAGATTCTGGAAGTGTTGGTAAATAGCTTTTCAACGAGCGATATGAGAACACGTGAGAATTCCTTGATTTCGCACAATGGGCGAAATTATTTTTGGGGTCCGAAAGTAATTGAGGATAATTTCTTACTTCCAAACTCTTTTTCCACATTTTTATTGCAGATTCTGAAAGTGTTTGTAAATAGATTTCCAACAAGGTATATGAGCACACGGGAGAATTCTTTGTTTTCGCACAATGGGCGAAACTATTTTTGGGGATCCGAAAGTAATTGAGGATAGTTTCTTACTTCTAAACTCGTTTTCCACGATTTTATTAAAGATTCTGAAAGTGTTTGTGAAGGCCTACGGGAAAATTCATTGAACCTTCCTTCCACTAAATTTAGTTTAGCCTACTGAGCTAATACGGTAATATTTGCGACTGCAGGGGCAATTTCTTCCTATAGTGCCATTAATGGCCTTTAACAGTTATAAGTTTTGTTTCTATATATTTGTCCGATCGGCTGAAAATAATATTTCAGTAAACACACCATGTCTCTATATGTTAACATAGTTATCTTAACGCCATAACAGATTTATGCCAACTGTAGTGGTTTGTGTCTTTGCTAGTTAGATTCGGAATCTATCTGCACGCACATCTAAATATTGTTACGAATAGGTAAAAGCTTTTGCTTGCTCTTAATGCTCATACTAACATTATATAAATAACAGGGCGGTTAGTGCTGCGCCTGAAGGTATGCATTGTAACAACGCAGCAGCTCACTAAACCAGTAGCATGAATTCGCCCAAGTTAAGATAATTCTCCACCATTCGAGATGATTCTACAAAGATAACAACAACGACTAGAAGGTTCTTGAATTCGCTAGAGATAACTACATTGGAGTATGGGGAGTTGGTATAAATAGCGGAGGTCTTTGGAACGGAGAGTTCAGTTTGTGATTAAACCCCGTAAAGTAAGCAAGGCGATTTGATAGTAAAATATAAGACATTAAAGTAGTGAAAATAAAGTAAACTGTCGTTCTTACTATATAAGTAAAATAAAAGGAAGTTATACCGTTGTTATTATCGTAATTGAAAACGAACCTTGTTTTATTATTGGGAATAAAACAACGCAAAAATGACGAATAAGGAAATTCGTAACAATATAATATAATTTGTATCAAACATAATATGTTTATTGAATACAAATTATATTCGTAATCACCTCAAACATAATATGTTTGCAAATTGCAATTATAGATATGTTTGTACAATTTAGCCAAACATATACATATACAATACGGGACACAAAATATGTTTGGAACTGGTTTATTTTTTTCAGCGTGTATCTTTTTAAATCTATTGTCAGACCTCAAGTTGTCGAAAGATTTTAGATTTCCAGCAAAATTTAAATTTTAAACCAAAATAGATTCCTTATTTAAGTGCACAGCTCATTCTCTATTTACGTTGTAGACGATTTGGAATCGTGTTAGTGTCTCGAAATTGCTCGATTTTTTCTGCTTTTATGTTGTTCTTTTTTTTTGATGGACTCTTTACAAAAGTGGCAGTCATAGAAGTACCAACAAACAAAGCAGAAAATAGAACATTCTGACGGATGGCGCACGATTGCATTCACTTTTTGCAGTTGTGCCCCCTCGCACTCGCTTCGCTTTGTTGGTCATGATGATGATGATGATGATGATGATGATGATGATGATGTTGTTGCTACTACTAACGCTAGTTTTGCCGCTGACGAGTTACAACAATGGCGATTATGCCTTCACCAAAAGAATAATAAGGCAGGCAAATTGCCTCCGCCTCGATCCCTTGCGTTTCGTTCCTCCTCGCTCAGTGACAGACACCACAATCTTCACAAACGAAAATAAACAAAATTGCAGTTCTTTCACACTTCATATAAAGAAGATGTAAGAAAGAGTACAACAACACAAAAATGTTGCTGCTAAAAAAATGAAAGAAGAAGAAAAATGGCAAAAACTGTTTGGCCTAAAAGTGTGTTAGATGGACTCGTAAATCTTAGGCTTTGTGATCAAATGTTTTCGTTTTATGCCTTTGCTGAAAAAGACGATATCTATGCGTGCCAAATGTTTTGGCTTTACTTTTGTGCCGGAAAAATAAGGAAAATGAAGCAAAAACAAGTTATACGATTTTAGAAAATATTTTAAGATTGCAATTTTCTTATTTTGGTTGTATATGGACTTAAGTTTTACGTGCCGCCCAATGCACACTATATCACAAAGGATGGTATGTTCAGTTGAATGATGTGTTTGTCAAAGAAACTATTTAGCTCATTGAAAGTGATTAATCAAAATGCAGCTTAATCGATTAGTTGTAAATATGATTAATCAAAATTTTTAATTAATCAATTATTCAATCAATCAAGTTGTCTATTAATCAGGTTGCTTGATTAATCAATTAATCGCACATCTTTAGTCACTACAGTACTCATAGAAGTTGAACCTTTAAAACGCTCTCCTGACACCGTGCAAAAATACTTTGTGACCACAGATATAGTTCAGTCACTACCCAACTCAAGTACACAACTATCCTACGCAGGTAGTCCTAGGCGGAGGCTTCCTAGTCGATGGCGAGCGAGGAATCCACTCCTATACTGACGGATCTCGGATGGATGGGAGAGCGAAAATAGGACCAAAATATTGAACGGTTGTAACGTGGTTTTGCCGAGGGCAGAGGTCAACTCAGCCATGTCCAGAATCCTTCATTAGGATCCACCACACCTTTCGAAATAAGAACAGAATAGTTTACCCTTTTCGAGGGGTTCGAATTCAGATTCTATATTGATATTTAATTTACAAAGTAATTTGATTTACAGGAATAACATCAACTGCTTCACTCGGTGAGAACACTCCTCTTAGCCTGAGAACACTCTTCTGGGAGCTCTTGTCTTGCCTTAACAACAATCTTCTGGGGGCACTTGTCTCGGCTTGACAACAATCTTCTGGGGGCACTTGAGAAATCGTCTGTTGCAGGTTGCGGAGTGGTAAGTTCTAAGATGATCGGGAACTCGGTGTCTTGCACACACGATTATTCGGATTCGCTGCGTGGATCGGTATCGGATATACTGGCTCGGTATGTGCTTTACTTGTTTACAACGGTTCGGTATCGGTTATCATCGGTTGGGTTACATGGGAACAGTGAGCCGAAGCCCCTGTGTAGGAACAGTGAGCCGAAGCCCCTGTGTAGGAACAGTGAGCCGAGGCCCCTTTGTAGGAACAGTGAGCCGAGGCCCCTGTGTAGGAACAGTAAGCCGAACCCCCTTTGTAGGAACAGTGAGCCGAAACTCCTGTGTTGGAACAGTGAGCCGAAACCCCTGTGTAGGAACAGTGAGCCGAAACCCCTGCGTAGGAACAGTGAGCCGAATCTCCTGTGTAGGAACAGTGAGCCGAAACTCCTGTGTAGAAACAGTGAGCTGAAGCCCCTGTGTAGGAACAGTGAGCCGAAACCAGTGTAGGAATAGTGAGCCGAAACCCGTGTCGGAACAGTGAGCCGAAACCCCTGTGTAGAAACAGTGAGCCGAAACCCCTGCGTAGGAACAGTGAGCCGAATCTCCTGTGTAGGAACAGTGAGCCGAAGCCCCTGTGTAGGAACAGTGAGCCGAAGCCCCTGTGTAGGAACAGTGAGCCGAGGCCCCTGTGTAGGAACAGTGAGCCGAGGCCCCTGTGTAGGAACAGTAAGCCGAACCCCCTTTGTAGGAACAGTGAGCCGAAACCCCTGTGTAGGAACAGTGAGCCGGAAATCCTGTGTAGGAACAGTGAGCCGAAACTCCTGTGTATGAACAGTGAGCCGAAGCCCCTGTGTAGAAACAGTGAGCCGAAACTCCTGGGTAGGAACAGTGAGCCAAAGCCCCTGTGTAGTAACAGTAATCCGAAACTCCGGTGTAGAAACAGGGAGCCGAAACTCCTGTGTAGGAACAGTGAGCCGAAGCCCCTGTGTAGCAATGTATTTACACCGTCTTCTCTAAAGAACGGAACCCAAAATTGCTCCTGTCCTTTGCAGAACTAGAGCCCCAGTTTAAATGCTATAAACTTATATGGTTGTGCGCTCGGAGGCGCCGACTTGAGACTAGACAACCTTAACACTAAGTACCATCGCTGTAGTGACGCAAATGAGAATTGCATCCAATCACTCATTCTCGTGTGGTCATTAAAACTAGTTCGCTGCTAATATGTACACAACGTCGACAGAGATTGTGTGTTTGTCAGTGAGTGTGATTGTTCGCGGTGGTTGGTGAGAGTGATGGATGTTGTGTATGCTTAGGTGACTGTTAGACCAGCGAAGTATGCGGGTGTGAATGGCGGTGAGTGTTTATTAATATGTACGGACGGATCATGACGTCACGTTACACGGTACTTTCACCTTCCTGATCACAATACTGTCTTACAGACAGGTCAAGGCGATCACGACACACAATTGTGAACATGTTCACAGATAGCAAAGCGGCAATCAATGGGATATCGTCTCTAGGTGATAGATCGCTTATGGTACTCGAGTGCAAGGAGGATATACACAAGTTCTACACTACTGGCAGCCTTGGGATCATATGGACTTTAGGGTTCCGCGGCATATTGGGAAATGAAAAAGTAAATGAACTGTCTCCCAATGGTTCCAAGGGGTGAACTGTGAATATGGAAACGCGAAACATTCCATGCCATAAGGACCGAACTTAAAATGGTCCAGAATAGCTCTTAGGAAATTATTCAGCGCATAAAACGGCAACGACTCTGTGTGACCCGAAGGGAACATCACCAGATGCTTGATACACCTGGATAAACTCGATCTGGGCTGACTTGTAAGCGTCCTAACAGGACACTCCACTCCACGGGTACATGTGTATAAAATTGAAGGAAATGTTGGGCTTCCAAGGAGGGCATCAAACCAATGGAACATTTTCTCTGTTATTGCCGCGCTTTGCAGGATTAAGACTTCATCACCTCTCAGGCGATACAAAACCTAGTTTGAAGGAACGGAAGGGGAATGGATTGGAGAACACTGCGGAAATTTGTACTGAGCAAGAATATCCTATAGAAAATTTGAGGTTTCTCTGGGAAAGGCGAAGGGCGCACAACAGACCTTAGCTAATGGCTTAAGTGTACACTCACATAACATTATGGAACGCGTCAGAGGGGAGAAGAGCCTGGTGTTACCCGAATGGAGACAAAACCAGAGGGATGATAACACTGGATAAACTTGAAATGAGCCGCCTATCGGCTGTCCTAACTGGATACTCCACTCTGCGGGCACATGTACATAAAATTGAGCGTGCCAATGCAAAGGGATGTAGGGCATGCTATAAGAGCAACGAACTGAGCATCATCTCTGTCATTGCAGGATTAAAACTCCGCTTTGCAACATTAATATTGCAACATTTCTCAGGAAATAATTTACTTAGGTAATTCATATGTTCGGGTACACGATCAATAGTCAATGGCAGTATGCACCAAAGCCATAGGGCAATTTTCCACCGCGCGGATATGTGCACGCTTAAGAGATTCCAAATTTGGGTGACAAGTAGTGCAGACCATACCCTCCATAACGGACCACAACTTATAGTCTAAAGGATTTAGGTCTGGACTAGCCGATGGCCAATCATCCGCTGGAATAAAGTCTGGTATAGTGTTATATGTGTTTGGCTTATGGTTATTGGCTTATGGGCTGAGGCAGAGTCCTGTTGAAAGGTCCACCGCTAGTTTCCAAACAATTTTCTATTTAATGGCTTTACAACTTTTTCCAAAATGTCAGATTGGTACAACTTTGTCGGAGTTTTAACACATTTTTCGCAAAATTGGTGCTTGGTTATTCCATCATAGGCGACTCCCCATCATACCATCACAGAAGCAGGATGATGACATCTTCGAACTCTACACACTGACAAAAAAAAACGGCACCAGCAATATATTGCAGAAACCATGTATATGAATGCAAGCATTGTTTTCATAAATTGAAGATCTGCTGCATTTTTGTTTCTCTGTTGTCTGTCGCATTTTTGTTTCAGCGGTTTTAAACAAACAAAGCCACTTTGGCCACAAAAACATATATTATAACTTTTTAATTATTGTGTCTCCAACATGTAATATTTAATAGCAAACACAATGTGTTTGGACACAAGTGTACTATATTTGCGACAAACTACAAGGTGCGACAAAGGTAATCACCCTATTGGAAAACCCTATAACTTTTGCAAATGGCGCCAAATGTCAATGCGGTTTTGACATTTGTGAAGAAAACAAACGCGGAATACAAATCGTCAAGCCAGGAATCGGTTTACTCCGGAAGAACGCGGAATAATTGTTTCCATTTTTTTTTGCGCAACAATTCGTCGGTTGTGTTGGAGCAGCGTTAATTTCATCTCAGATTTCCTGGCCGTCCGCCACCATCTGGACAAACACTGCGGCGGTTGACCACTCGCCTCGAAGAGACTGGGACAACATGATATCTTCCCAAGGCTGGCCAGCACCGGAGCGGGCGATTTGCTGAGAATATCGCAGCTGTTGCCCAAGATGTCGAAGACTAGCCCGGAACATCGACCAGACGACGTCCCACGCACTTGGGCATTAGCCGGCGGTCTCTACGCAGAATTTTGGTGAAAGATTTGAAGATGTTTCCTTACAAAGTGCAGGCAGTACATCAGCTGTTAGTTGTTGGCCGCCAAACGCATGTAACCTACGCTCAAGCCATCCTCAATCTCAACGAAGAGATGGACGATTTTTCATCGAAAATTATCATGAGCGACGAGGCTCAGTTCCATCTTAGCGGTTACGTGAATAAACAAAATAATCATTTCTGGGGCAACGAAAATCCATGTATCACCCACGAAGAACCATGGGCTTTTTCGGAAATGCATCACTGCTCTGCAACTGATGCGCAGCACGTTCATAAATGCAACATCTGACAACTTTGCAGGTGTTTTGAGACCGTGATTGCAAACAAAATGCGCACAAACAAGCATCTGCAACAGTTGTTACATTTCCGAATAGGCCCCATTATACCCGCTCAAAGTAATTGCGAGGGGTGCTGTTTACGCTGGCCGCGGACGGCTCGCGCAACAGAGCCAAGATTACCGAATTGTTTCTTCCTCAATTGAATGTATTGGGTCTGGGGAACATGTGCTTCCAACAGGATGGCGCAACGGCGCACACTGCTCGAACAACAACCGATATTCTGAAGGAAGCAATTCCGGGTCGCTTAATCTCGCGTTTTGGTGATTTGCACTGGCAGACCAGATTACCCGATTTAATCGTTCCGGATTTCTTTTTATGGGGTTTTTTGAAGACGCAGGTTTACATCAACAAGTCTCAGACTTTTGAAGCTCTTAAGGAGAATATTCGCCAAGAATGCGAGAACCTGGCGCCCGAAGTACTGGCAAGAGTGATGGAAAATGCCATAAAACGAGCCCGTATAGACATCAACACTAGCGGCGGCCACTTGGCCGATATCATTTTCTCAAGTTGATGGAATAGATAAAGAAATTTCAAATAAACAAATTTCAAAAGCAGAACAAAAATGTTTCATTAAAAAAAATTACAGCAAGAACATTTGGTGATTACTTTTGCCCCACCTTGTACAAACACGTTATATTGGCATCCCAACAACAACAAATGGCCGATTTTTCAGCGTGTAGGAAACAGTTCGGATTCATGATTGAGTATAGACTCTATCATTTTGTTTATTGAGCGAATCATCCACAGCAAAAACATTCTCAATGGTAAACAGAATTATTTTGTGGCCGTTTCGATATTTCTTCAGCTTCAGTTTCTGCTTCAGCGCCGATGTAAGTAGAAGCCCCCTTGTGTCTCTTGTGAGCTGCTCGTTCAAGTCATTTTTAATGATGCGAGAAACGGATGCCGTCGAAATATTCTTCGATATTTTTCTTGCTTTCGGAGTGGATTTCGACGAATTTTATTCTTTACGGCTTTGACGGCTCTGACATTTCGCACACTACACGAACGGTGTGCCGACGGTGTACTACTCCACCAGTATCCCCAAGCAGTTTCACAGCACGATAAACAAAATTACGAGTTACCCCGACCGGTTGCAACCGGATAAAAGTCGCCAGTTTCCATTCCACATTTTTTTAAGCCAATTACGACAATACGATTTTCAATATCTCCCCATGCTGTAATTATAAGTAATGGACGCCGGAAACTTTTTACCCATAAATGAAGTATAAATGTTAGTTGTCAAAAAGCTGTCTAGGTAGAGAGAGTATGTTCAGTGGATTTCTTACAGTATTAATATTTATGAAAGTACCACGTACATAGTTTGGAGGAACTAATGGCTATAGATTGGATAACACTGAAGAAATTTGTACGCAGCACGAATTTCCTATACAAAAATTTGAGGTTCTTCCGGAAGCGTCCAACACGCCGACCAAGATTACCGCATTTCGAAGGTTAACTCCGTTAACCCACGCTACACTAGAAGTTTACTCATACAATTTTAATCTGTAGAATCAGAAGTTTAATTTTTAAACTCATTGTAAACTGGTGTACATTTGGATGCAACACTGTTAATTACGAAGAAAATGCAACAATAAACCGATCGGGAATTTCCCGGCGCGTTGCCGTCTCCAAAACTGTTTCGAAGCTCACGCCGCCGCCGATATAAATGGCTCTTATTGTTTTAAACTGTGAGACCTTTATCGACTGGCCCGATTTGACTCACTGATCCAATTTTAAAGGTTCAGTTATTTCAAAAACATTACAAATTGGTACAAAACTGGCAAAGCCAATAGCGGCCAACTTAATTTTCCTGTTGTGCCGCCGCCTTCGATAATTTTGTCTCGGCGCAGAGTTTGTCTAAGCACGGAGTTGCCAACTAAAATGTCAATTTAATGTCAAATTTAGTAGTAAGCGGCAAAGATTAGGGAACAAGGTCATCGCTAACCTGACCGCGATAAACGGCGGTGTAAATGCGTTCTAACCCATTGGCTAAGTGCATGCCCAGAAATGCGTCATGAATCGAGGCATAAATGCTTCGAACCCTTTTTCTAAAACCGAACCTAACTGAAGGGACTTGGATATTTCAACAAACATAGTTTCGTTTTTTTAGAAAACATTTTTTGCGGTATTTCATCAGGACTACAATTAACGGGTTTTTCAATAAGAGCGCTACAAAAGTTTTTTTAAATAAAACAAAACTGGTTTTAGATACCAATGAAATTCTTTATTCCTGTAAAAGTACGAACGTATGGAACTCGATTTCTTTTGCATGACCACCACGGGCACGCTTGCAGAAGTCCAGACGCTGAACCCAATTTTCGACGGTTTTCAAGCATAAATCGGCCGATACTGCTGCAATTTCACGTTCGATATTCGTACGAAGTTCATCAATCGTCGCTGGCTTGTTGGCATAGACCATAGACTTGACGTATCCTCACAGGAAATAATCTAACGGCGTCAAATCGCACGACCGAGGCGGCCAATCGACTGGGCCATTTCGTGAGATAACACGTTCACCAAACTTGGTTTCCAATAAATTGATTGTGGCATTCGCTGTGTGGCTTGTGGCGCCGTCCTGTTGGAACCACATGTCCTCCAAGTCCATGTTATCCAATTGGGGCCAAAAATATTCGGTTATCATTGAACGGTAGCTTTTCGGGATGTAATGATGACTCATGTATTACGTGTGGATTGCTGTCTGACCAATAACGCATATTTTGCTTATTGACGAAGCCATTCAGCCAGAAATGAGCCTCATCGCTGAAGATGATTTTCCGATGAAAATTCGAATGATTTTCAAGTTGTTGCTCAGCCCAATTCACGAACATACGACGCTTATGGTGGTCAAGCGGCTTCAGTTCTTGCGTCAATTTGATCTTGTAAGGATGTAGGCCAAGATCTTTTCGCAAAATTCGCCACAACGACGTCACAGAGATGCCCAACGCTTGAGAACGACGTGTGAGAGACACATTTGGGCTTTCTTGAACTGAAGCCTCAGCGGCAGCAATATTCTCGACACTACGGGCACTTCTTTGTCTCACTGGCACGGGAACATTTTGTACTGTGCCTGTGGATTCAAATTTTTCCACTAGCCGCTCAATTGTTGATCTGGTAGGACGATTATGACGACCATAAAGTGGACGTAGCGCTCTTAAAGTTGAGGCCACTGACTCCAAATTTCGGTAGTAAATTTTAATAATTTCGACTCGTTGTTGGCTCGTATATCTTTCAATGATGAAATGGCAAACCTTACTGAAGAGAAATGTCAAAAGAGCGGGCAAAATATAGCGTCGTTTGTTGTCCCTATTGATTTACTGTTGTAGCGTCTGTGTTGAAAAACCCTATAGTTTGTTGTTATGGCAGGACTGTTGCTGTAGAAGCAGACAAGTTGTCTGCTGACATTAGCTTATACATGTCACATCCCAGCGGCTCAAACCGTCGCACAAGATGCCGCATACAATAGCTACACGAAACTTTAACGGGTAAAACCCTCGCAAAGAGATCAGAAAGCAAACAGAAAATGAATCATATGTCGCTCACTTTGTGACATTTACGACAGCTCGTCGCTAGAGATAAGTCATTTACGAAATATCTTTTGACATTTTTGAGATTGGCAGAGAGTCGGGAAAAATATTTCTGTTATTTAAATAAAATATTTTTTTTAAACTCGTTGGTAATCTTAAAATTGACTCGGTTACGATATCATAAATTAAAAGTAAAACTACTTATACAAATTTTAGGATTTGTATCTCACAATATTGTAGAGGATATCGATTTATGCAATATGTCATTAACTTCAACCACATTACGTTGAAAGAAATAATCATGTGTTTGTTCAAAATGTCTGCATCCAAACCAATAATGTTTGCTGGGTGACATAACTCATGCAAATTTGTTTTGAATTAATTTAAATGATTTTTCCATCACTTGCATTCCGTAGCAATTTTGCGGTCACCCATCTAGTATTTTTGAAATGTCATTGCAAAATTATGTCTGATGAAAAAACAAATTAAAAATAAAGTTTACTAAACCCTCACCACCCCAAAGAAAAACATTTAATACAATTTAAGCACAAACAAATTCTCTTTCAATGACTAAACCACAGAATGTTCAAAAACGTATTCGAATATATGTATGAGAAATGACAACCGAACCACAATTCCATTTTTGGCAAATGACATAAAAAAAAAATATTTTTGGTTTGTATTTTTAAGCAAAAATATATTTTTGAAAGCATTTTTTTTTTGGAGCCTAAAATAAAATTACTTGAAAGAAGCATTGTAATTTTGTTTATTTAATACATAAATAATACGATTTTACCTGATTGATCTAAAAATCGATTCAATATTCAGGATTAAAGTTGTCACTATAGTTGAATGTAGACGCTGAAAAAACGGTCTCTGTAACAAATTCTCTCCAACATATTCTGCAGGAACCATGTATATGTTTGGAACACACTTCAAACATTTATATGTTTGCAAGTCCTAAATTCATGTGTATTTAAATGCAAACATTAGCATGTTTACTGACAAATGTTTATGCTTTTACGTGGAAACATAGGCGCGCTTCATCCCAAACATCCATATACTTACGTGGAAGCATTCGCGTATTTACGTGGAAGCATGTGCGTATTTTCTCCCAAACATAAAAATATTTAGTAACGAATTATTCTTTCTTTCTTTATTTATTATAATTAATTTTATCAATATATATCCACTTTTTTAAATAATTAATACAAAAAATTAAAATATTTACATTTTACATTTACTTGCATTGAATGCATTACTTTCTTTATGAAATGAGAATCTGTTGCTCGTTTGCTTCTCCTTTCTTTGCGTTGGTACACAAACAATATACGTATATACATATCTAGTTCATGCAAGACAAGCGTGTATCAATTGGTCCGCCATTCCGATTCAGTAGATGCTCGGGTAGAAAACGGACTTCACGTTGTTGCCCTTTCCAGTTTCTTTCCTCAAAATCGTTTCTCACTTTGGTAGCACACATAAATATATGCGAAACACATACACAAAACCCAAAGCAACATCTCAAACTATTTCACCATCCTAGCATTTTTTTATTCTTTTTTCACTGATCAAGCGCTTTTGATATCGTCTGTCCGATGAACCATTGACGACTGAATCCATGAAACTAAAACGCAATACATCAGCCAAAATAAGAAACACTGACTTCATATGCACACGCACATTGGGGAGTATTTATGACTCACTCACTGAGAGAATAATGCAAAAATACAGATACACACTTACAAGATATACACACTCGTTGCCCCACTTTTATTCTCTTGCTCTCGAGAGATCGTAAACAG
Source organism: Phaonia tiefii (assembly GCA_963931995.1). Classification (NCBI taxonomy): domain Eukaryota; kingdom Metazoa; phylum Arthropoda; class Insecta; order Diptera; family Muscidae; genus Phaonia; species Phaonia tiefii. Next base: position 143,392,892 of record OZ008369.1, read on the forward strand.
TGCAACAAACAGGGCTGTATTTGTATCAGAAACGCCGATATATTTGGGTCGCAAACACATATGTTATAACATATTAATCATTGTGTCTCAAACATGTAATATTGCATAGCAAACACAATTCGTTTGGGCACAAGTATATTATATTTGCGACAAGCTCCAAACACATGTTATATTTACATCCAAACAACAAAAAACGACAGATTTCTCAGCATGTATGTACAGGACGTCTTTTTCTGTGTGAGTAATGCTGTTACCTAATTTTTTTTCATATTCCAGGGTACTAGTTAGATTTATTAAAATGAATGCTTGGAATGCAGGAAAGAGGATTTGGATAGTGCAGCGGTACCATGCTTTGCAGTCCTTCATTTCCCTCCAAAGGGAATTTAGGCGGGAGTTTGGCTGCACTCCCCAGGGTAGATGGACCAATTTGGGGGTGGGTAAACATGTTTGCCGAATCTGGAAGCATCACGCGAAGATCGTGCCACCGAGATCCCTATGTTCAGGTTCAAGACACAATCGTGGCTGTAGCATCGTCAATTCAGGCAAATCTAAGCGTTTCAACTCGAAACTTATCGGCGCAAATTGGAGTTAGCAGACGGTCATTACTACGGCTAATTAATGATGACTTAAACTTGTTTCCGCACAAAGTCCAAATTACAGGCAAGTTAAACCAATTCGCCTAGAATTTTACCAAAAAACTGATTTAAATGGCCGAAGACAACAACTTGATAAATTGCTTGTTTAAGTCTGATGAGGCCCATTTGGAACTAAACGTCAATGTAAACAAACAAAATTGCCGTATATGGAGTCAATCTAATCCAGGAATACTCCATGACACGGAACTGCACCCAGAACGAGTCACTGCGCGGTTCGCAGTTTCATCAAGGTGCATTGTGTGGCCATACTTCTTTGAGGAAAACGGTGTAACACTAACTGTCAATGGGGACCGTTGTTTAAAGACGCTGAAGGAGTTATTTTACCCAGAACTTCGCCTAAGAACTTCCGCTTCAAAAACATTTGGTTCCAGCAAGATGGAGCAACTGCACACATAACCAAACCGGTCATGGAGGACCTCCAACGAAAATTCCCAAACAAATGAATATCCAGAAACTCCACTTTCCGCTGGCCCCCAAGGTCACATGATCTGACTGCGCCAGTACAGTAAAGGATTCCTCGCACGTCATCGCATATGACTCTAACAGTTTACCGTTACCACTTTCTCTGAAATACGTTCGGGTCTGTGTTCCATTGGTGAGAATCCTGCCAACTTTTCAATTATATGCTAGCGGGCGAGTTGATTTGTGTTCCTTCCGGACTCAAACTCCTATTGTCTGTAGCCGTTCTTACTGAACCGCTAATACTCGGACAGCACATGAGTTGAAACTTTTGCAGTTTTCCACTGTAGCAATGGAGCTCTCCATTAGAGCCAAGACCGGCCTCATCACGAGGCTTTTATTTCATCTAAGGGATGAGCCCCCCATTTTGAAACTATAGCTCTTCTGCACATCCCAGTGTTGACTTTGTCTCTTCCGACGTGCTATATATTTTAGAGCCCACAGGCTTATTTTCCCGTATTTTGTATTCTCCCTTATCATTCAGGGGTTTACATATTAATATTTTCGCTCTCGGAGTGTGCAGGACTCCTTAAAGGTATTCACCAAAGTTTCCGCTAACTTGTTTACTTCCTTTTCAACATGGTCCTAGGAATTGACCAGGGAAGCTTCGAGCATCGAACTTAGTACCAGTTGGTCTTGGACGTTTGCGATAGGATTCGGAGGTGGTCGTGGTATTTTAAACATGACGTAGTGGTGATCCCCGATGAAATGTGCAATTGGCGACCTTAGGACAACAAGGTTCTAAGTGCACCAAGAAATGTTTGAGACAACCCAGATTCAATCCACTTTATTAACCAAATTACTACAGGAAAATATGTAGTTAGAAGTTTGTTCTATTAGATATCTCGTAAACGAAACGAGATATAATTATACCGATAGTAGTAATTGAAACGGGTTGCCCATTTTAGTGCCATGAGATACGCGGATAACTTTAATAAAAATTTTCAGTTAGAACCTTGTTGTTCTAAGGTCGCGATTTGACAAGTGTCATTCTGGATCTCTTCTATAACATTTTCAGAAAACCTCTTCCTACCCTCTTCCTATTTAGTGTCAAGAAGTCATACACGCTGAAAAATCTGTCCCCATTTGTTGTTTGGATGCAAATATAACTTGATTGCAGCTTATCACAAATATAGTATACCTGTGTCCAAACACATTGTGTTTGCTATTCAATATAACATGTTTGAGACACATTGATTAATAGGTTATAATATATGTGTTTGTGATCGAACTGTGGCTTTGTTTGTTGAAAACAGCTGAAAACAAAAACCTGACAGACAACAAAGAAACAAAAACGCAGCACATCTTTAATACATGAAATCAATGCTTGTGAAAATGTACATGGCTCCTGCAATATGTTGCTGGGTTTAGGAATTCAAGAGAAGCATGTTCTACTCCACGGAACATGATGAGAGTTGGATATAAGGATTTCCCTACTTGCGTTTTTTGATTGTCAGATGCGTCAGATAGTAGAAATATCGATGCTTGGTATATGGGCCCTCGTCCGGTTTTAGGATTTACACATTTGCTGTTGAAAATTCTGGGGAGAAGAGCAAACATGCATTTTGACGACAAAGTTCTTGTCCGAGACCCCTTTTGTGAATGGAAGACTTGTTAGTTGGCATTATACAAATCAGTACCTTGGTTATTAACCGCACGCTGAAAAATCTGTCGTTTTTGTTGTTGTTTGGATGCAAATATAGTGTGTTTGGGGCTTGTCGCAAATATAATATACTTGTGTCCAAACATTTTGTGTTTGCTATTCAATATTACATGTTTGCGACACAATTATTAATATGTTAGAATCCACATATATTTATGTTTGTGATACAAATACAGCTGTGTTTGTTGCACTGTCTATGCTCTCCCGAGAGCAAGAGAATAAAAGAGGGACAACTAGAGAGTCTATCTTGTAAGTGTGTAGCTGTATTTTTGCATTATTCTCTTAGTCAGTGAGTCATAAATATTCCTGAATGTGCATGTAAATTGCAGATGAAGTCAGTGTTTCTTATTTTGGCTGCTGTATTGCGTTTTAGTTTCATGTATTCAGTCGTCAATGCTTCATCGGACAGAGGATATCAAAAGCGCTTGATCTGTGAAAAAAGAATAAACGAAGGCTCGGACGCTTAAATAGTGTGTGATATTACTTTGGTTTTTGTGTGTGTGTTTCGTATATATGCATGTGGGAAACAATTTTGAGGAAAGAAACTGGAAAGGCCAACAACGTGAAGACCTTTGTCTGTCCGAGACTTTACTGAGAAAATCGTAATGGCGGACCATTTGCGAAATATAATAAAAAAACACAAGTAATTAATACACGCTTCTCTTGCCCGAACTAGAGTTTTATATGAACATATTCTTTGTGTACCAACGCATAGTGATAACCTACGCATAGCTGAAACCTTCCCAAAACAAAAATGTGAGAGTAAACAAAGAAAGGAGAAGCAAAAGAGCAGCAGATTCTCATTTCACGAAAAAAAACAAATAATGCATTCAATGCACCTAAATGTATAAAATACCGTTTTAGAATAATTCGTTTTTAAATATTATTATGTTTGGGGGAAAATAAGCATACGTTTCCACTTAATTATATACAGGTTTCGGGGGAACACGCGAATGATTCCACGTAAGTATATGGATGGTTAGGATGAAGAATGCATATGTTTCCACGTAAAAGCATATATGTTTGCCAGTAAACATGGTACTGTTTACATTTAAATACAAGTGAGTTTGCGACTTGCAAACATATGAATGTTTGAAGTGTGCCAAACATATACATGGTTCCTGCGGAATATGTTGCGGAGAATATGTTAGAGAGGCCGTTATTTTTCAGAGTGCGTACATGATTTCTGGAATAGGACAATGCGAATCTTATCTTCACATATATGCTCCATCAGTGATGTCGTGGCTATCAATCGTCATACACTAGTAGTTATTCTTGGCAGTATGTCAATTCTGGCCGTCTCTCATTGTATGACAGTCGTGTGTTGTTGCTACTGTTATGTTGATAGGTTCTCAGTAATTCTGTGGGTCGGTTTCATTCGTATTTTCAATGGGTGTCTTGTTAAACTTTATGTAGATGGATTTAAAAACAAAGAAAACTTCACCTCCGGTTTTAGAAAGGATGTATATGGAGTTCTTGTCAATTCCGACAAGAAAAAGAGTACACTTCAGACCATCTTCCTTGCGGAATATTACCCATTTACTAGTCGATAGTCTTTGATTTTGTTTATCCTGAGTAGGGCATTCTACTCAAGTGTGCTACCCTGCCTATTAGAATGACATTTCGTTCCTACTTCATAACATCCATTCAAGATGATGAAATCTATGTTGACACATTGTATACAGGGTGTTCATACAATGCTTTGTGTTAATTGTAACTTCAAAACAGCCCTCGTCGACCCGCTTCTGATTATCTTGAGCGATAGCTTATCGCTGTTCAACCGAGAAATATGTTTCATGCTCTTCACACGTAGCACATTTTTCATATTGGTTTTCTGGTCTTCCAAGATTTTGCCAGTACGTTTGATGGGTTCGATCACTGCGTATCTAAGTGCTGGCTCCTGCCTCCTGCCCCCTTTGACATAAGAGGGAAGCTCCGACCTCTTTTTAACGTCTTTGTCGCTGGGTGTATTTGCCTTTCGAAACCCCGCCTCCTTGACACGTTTAAGATTCGACTGAACGCATCCCAGCTAGGAAACTAATTTCGGTGTTTCCTTTTTGTAGCGTTTGATAGTGCTTGGGACAGCGGATTCTCTTGCCCACTTAATTTGTTGTTGTTGGGATGCAAATATAACCTGTTGGCAGCCTGTCGCAAATATATTATACTTGTGTTCCAACACATTGTGTTTGCTATTCAATATAACATGTTAAGACACAATGATTAATAGGTTATAACATATGTATTTGTGACCCAACTGTGGCTTTATTTGCTGAAAACGTGAACTAGACAATCAATAAAGAGCAAAAGCCAGTAAGTCTTCTATTCACGAAAACAATGCTTGCAAACATGTGCAAGGTTCCTGCAATATGTTCATGCAATCTTTTTCAGCGTGTGGTGGGATTCGAGGTCATCTGCTTCTTCAAACTTTAAATTTAACAATTGAAATTTAAATTAAAATAAAATTACAACATTTTAGTATCATACTATATATTTTCTTTAGTGCTGTTTCGGGCGGGCCATCTTCGTTATCTTACGTGGCTGTGCACCGGATAACCTTTTCCCCTTGGCTGTTAGCCAAGCATACGGTCACTCACCATTTCTGTTTTCCGCATTAGATTCGGTGGGCTGCTGAGTAGCTAAAATAGTTGTCATATGAAGAATCTGATACATCTTACTCCACACCTGTGTTGTAAGGCTGAGTTTAAATGAAGCTAGCTCCCCAATTGGTTCCGCCGAGTCTCACCCGAAAAAGGTCCCCCCGAAAAAGGCGTGAGCAAGATTACGCAAAATATGACCCGTGCCCTGGCTTTGGAGGGAGCTTTTTTGGACACTAACTGCCCATTCAGTGCCTTGGCACTGCTACCAACCACCTTGACCTTAAAAGTATTTGGTGCACTCGCCATGTCGAGGACACAGACACGTTATCTCAAGCAAAATAAAATATTCTACTATAAAAATTACAAATCACTCAAAAAAATTAAATTATTATCATCTTGTTCACTGCTAAAATGCTTCACTGCCTTTTTTACAGAAAGAAAATTTAAAATGTTTCCAATTTTTTGCTGTAACAAACAGAGATTTTATCAATGTGTCAAAGACATTTGACACAACATCCACGTAATTGCGTAAAGTGCCAACAAAAAACAGCAATCCCAACTAATTGAGATGTTATCGAACTGTCACTAACATTTACAAATGACAAATCGCTGACACGTCAGTAAAACAATACAGAGCAGCTCTGCCACCTAGAATTAAAGTATCATTTTATAATAAAAAAGAACAAAATACTATATCGTGTATTAAAATCTTAAAACACAAAACAAAACTATAAATTCTGTTCGGTTTATAATTTAGTTTTGTCCAAGTTTTCACGCTAATATTTCAATATTTTTTGTCGGATACTGCATATTTTGCTTGTTGTCTAGTAGCTGTCATTGTATTAATTTCTGTGATGGATTTATCTATTATTATAAAACCATATATATATATAATAATAAACTAACAACACATAGTACTTATACATTGTTTGTATATAGAACACGCCAAAAAAAAAAACAAGATTAGAGTCACGTTTGTTGCAAAAATGTTCCTTTTGCCACGAAAATATTTCGTTTACTATTTAGTCTCATGGTTGACCACATAAGTGAATACTTTTCTCGCAAATCAAAAACGTGTATCTTAAAATCCGTTTCAGTTGCTGTAAACGAAAATTCGTTTCCTCGAAAATTTTCATAATTTACTTTTGCGGCAAAGAAAGAACCCCGTTTAATATAAACGAAAAATCACTCTCTTGAATTACTTCCCTTTCCTTTGAGAGAAAACAAGTCTATACAAACACTGTATCAAAAAATTTGACGAAACTGGGTCGGTTATGGTCAGTAAGACTCCTGTGCGTCAACGCACCGGTCGGTCTCTCGAAAACATTGTTCCTGTAAACAAGAGTGTCGCCGAATACCCCGAAAACATCAATTCGGCATTGTTCTCAACAACTTCATATTTCACGAAGTACAACGCAGCGAATTTTTAACAAAAGATCTCAACCTTCTCAACCTGATCAAATCAGCAGACCATGGAAAGCACCGGCAGGCAGTTCGTTCAATGGATATTGGAGTAAAGTGAAGTCAATGCCAATTTTTCAGAAACAAATCATCTTCTCAGATGAAACGCATTTCGATCTGAATGCCTTTATGAATACACAAAATTGTCGAATTTCGGGCTCAGAAAATCCTCATGCAATCCATGAGAAACAAATGCACCAACAACGAGCAACTGTCTGGTGGGGGTTTTTGGTCAGGCGGCGTGATTGGGCCTTACTTTTCTGAAGATGAGGCCGAAAATGCAGTGACTATGAATCGCATTCGTTACAGGAACATAATAACGGAGTTATTGTGGCCTTAACTGGATGGCATGGATCTGGACGACATGTGGTTTCAGCAAGACGGCGCCACCTGCCACACCGCACATGAAACAGTCGATTTATTGCAGCAACGATTTCCAGAACAAATTACCTCAAGAAATTCTGATGTCAACTGTGCGATTTCTTTCTTTGGGGTTTTGTGAAATCTCGGGTTTATGCAAATAGACCAGAACCAATTCATGAGCTCAAATCCGAGATCCAACGCGTCATCGGTGAGATACAGCCTCCTCTCTGTGAAAAAGTCATGGAAGATTTCATGAAAAGAGTAATGAAAAGAGGGCTGTTATCAGAGCCGTGGCGGCCATTTGACGGATATTTTATTCCATACTTAATCAGAACATGCCTTCTTTACAATCCAATAAAAAAAATCACAACTATCTCGAAAACTACGTGTTTTTATATTAAAATGAAAATGTGTATTCTTACTGAGACACCCTTTATATTTTGTTTTGATATTTGTGCTGTAAACAAATACCGAATACAGGTCGACCGGCCATGGAAGAACGAGGAATAATAGTGACTATTCTATTAGGAAATAATTCGTCAGTGATTTCAGCGCAAATTTCCGGGCCGTCCTACGCCAACTGGTTAAAATCAAAAACTCGACACACAACAAATAAGGGAAAAAGCAGCAGATCTTCAATTCATGAAAACAATGTTCTAAACATATACATGGTTCCTGCATAATGTTGCAAGGGCCGTTTTTCCCAGCGTGTAGAGAGCACCACGATGAACTAGTTTTTTTTTTTGCCGCAAATTGATGAAATGCCACGTGAGGACGTGTGGTTACAACACGACGGTGAAACTATAAACACAGCTCACTCGGCAATAGACATTTTAAAGGATGCGTTTCCGGATCGGCTACTGGCTCGTATTGTCGATTTGCTGAGGGCGGCAAGTTCGACCGATTTGACCCCACCAAACTTCTATCTCTGGGATTATTCTGGGATTATTGGAAGTCTCTGGAACATATTAATGAGAATATCCGACAAGAGTGCGATTATCGCCCGAAGTTCTCGAAGTTTTGCTTGCGATATTTTTCGAACACTTGCATTGTGGAAAATCCTCATTTGAGATGAGTTTTCGTTTGCATGTAGTTTAATGAATTTTTCAAAAGCAGCATTCCAAACAACCGCTGATGAAGATCAATGGCTAGATCTGAAATAGCTATACGGTTTGCCAGGAATCATGAGGATGCATTTTGCACATCTCGATTGTTTTTAAACTATATCCCTATTAACAGAGATATAGAATTGTCTTGAGCTTGAATAATAAAATCAAATATGTCTACAAAAGCAATTTAAAAAAAACTTACGAGATTCCGTCTTGTCATTTCGAAGATATAGTAACAAAACGTCGGGTGAATGTTTTTACACTTCCAAGCAAAATGCTCGTTTGCTATCAAACGAAAGAGCAGTTTATCAATTTTCGTTCCTCGTAAAAGTATTTATATGTTTCGAGTTCCTATAACGTTCCTAGCGGTAAACGAAAAATTAGTTAATGGAAAGGGTTTTTGTTTCTCGTAAACGTTTTTTATTAGCTTCTTTTTTAAGTTATCACTTACATTTGGGCGTTGACTGAAGTGTCTCTTGTATATGGATCCACCTTCCGAAATAGTTGGTTTGGTGTTTTAGCTGCCCTAAACGCCGAGGTACTATGAGTTATGTGGAGATCCTCATGTGTTACGACCCAGCTGATATGAAGCAGGCTGGTACCAAGGCCGATATAAAAACATTGATAAGGTTGGATAAAACTGACCTCGCACCCCACTCGATGACGTTGAGAAGAGCGACATCCCGTTCCGTCCATTAACGCGCGAATGAATAATAGACCCCACCAAAGACAGTGAGGAATAGCCTAATAAAGGCCAGTAAACGTGACCGCCAGCTCTCAATTGGATGGTTATACAATTGGAGGACTCTGAATGGCAGCCGCGACAAGTCATGTTTGACATCCCGTTTCTTTCTGAAGACATTGGAAAGGCTGATTGCCTTATATTTACGCACTGCCATAGGTTATCCTCAGCTACCCATATGTCAGCACAAGGGCAAGGGCCAATCCACGGAAACCCCTCTGCGCGCTTCAGTGAGATTCATAGAGAAACCTACACGCTGAAAAATAACAGCCCCAGCAACATATTGCAGGAACTATGTACATGTTTGCAAGCATTGCTTTCGTGAATTGAAGATCTGCTGCTCTTTGTTTCGCTATTGTGACAGACAGCAGTATTTTCAGCCGTTCTCAACAAACACAGCTACATTTGGGCCACAAATACATATATTATAACCTATTAATCCTTGTGTCCCAAACATGTTATATTGAACAGCAAAAACAATGTGTTTGGACACAAGTATACTATATTTGCGACAAGCTACAAACACGTTATATTTCCATCTAAACAACAAAAAAAGACAAATTTTTCAGGGTGTATTTATCTAAAGGAATACAGTCCTGTCACCGTTGTCGATATAGAGGGGGCCTTTAACAGCATCTTGCCGGGATCAGTAACATAGGCTACATGACACTTTATGTTGGTCAGGAGACACACAACTTGAAACAGAAATGTGAATACAGGAACCTTCCAAGGGCGAGTCTTAACTCATCTTCTCCGGAATTTAGCACTAAGTAGTGTTTTGCTTGAACTGGAGGGATCAGGGTTAGACAGTAGTCGCATATGTTGCCGATCTGGCAATTGCAGTATAGGGGAAATACCCTTCCGCTTGAAGACATATGATCCACGGCGTAATCAGGAGATTGTATAAGTGGGCCACCGAGAATGGGCAGAATGTAAATCCAGAAGAACCCGAGCTCGTGCTGTGTACCAGGAAGTAGAAGGATCCGTATATTCAACCATTGTCTTTGGGTGGTAGATATATTTATTTACCCAAGGGATAATGCTAGATATCAAGATGTGATTCTCGGTAGATATTTTAGTTTCAAGCCAAACACTATAGAAATGATCAGCAAAGCCACTGTGACCCTATATTCGTGCAACAAGGTCATCAGGAGACGATGTTGCATATACCGGAAAAAGTTTACTGGTTATAATGTATTGCTGTTGTCAGTCAGATGTTGCTCTACGGCATTGTCGTGTAGTAACCGGTATTGAAAACCTCCACTTATCTAAGTCCTGAGAAACCCGGGCTCGTATACTTTACCAGGACGCAGATGGTATAATTAGCCATTGCCTCTACGTGGTACTGGTTTTTGCCTAAGGGACAGAACACGTGGTTTCAAGCCGAACACTATAGATTATGATTAGTTTATCCGCAGTGACCCTACATTAATCTAAACTGGCAAGGGTGTGTTTTACAGACGGCCTACTCACATCTCCTATGAAGGGTTTGTTGGTTATCGTTCACCTGTTGCCACTAGATTTGCTAGGCAGATCAAAAACTGCAAGGTCGGCAATCAGCCTAAGACATTCCTCGCGATGGACCACAAGCCCATACGGTCATGGAACGATTTGAAGGGATCTGCGGCAATCCACAATAGTAATGGATTACATGACACCAATTTCCTACCTTAGGGAGCAACTGCTTCACTCATATCCCCGAGAGGCAGGACTGGAAGGAAAGCATACTAGGAATAGACGATATTTGTATTTAGGCTTCTAGACTGATGGGTCCAAACAAGACGACAAAGTGGGGTTTGGACTCTATTCTAAAGAGGTGGATCTAGACCGAGCGCAAAAGGCTACCAAACTTTCAGACAGAAATCATCCTTTGTCTCCGAAGAAACGTCATAATCGCGTGTGGTATCAATATCTGTTCGGTAAGTCAGTCTGCGATATTTATACCACTGACTATAATAACTCCACACAACTGCCGCGCATCTCTAAAGCAGATAATCAAGCAGTTTGATATCCACCTTATATGGGTACATGGGCACAGGAACATTCTAAGGAACACTAGAGGAGAAGAGCTGGTGAGATTAGAGATTAGCTTACCGTTTGAGCTGCTTGCAAGAACCGTTACATTTTTCTTCTTTGCAAAGTCGTTAATTTGGAAATGTCAGTATTGTTCTGAAATTCCATGATTCAATTTCAATTTGATTTGAACGCCCATGATTTTTTTTATAGCATATTTTAAGGAGGTATAAAATGTAATACATCATTTGCCTTCGCTTGCAGGAAAAGCGGAAACCAAATGGGAACTCATTATAACATCATTACTTTTAAATGCAGATTCTGGAGCAGAACTCATTTTTAACCTAACTTATTAATATAGTAAGAGGTAGAATATAATCGACTCCTATTCCTATTGCATTAATCAGGTTGTGTCAATGACACCTCATTTGCGTTTCGATTACACCGTAAGCGAACGCGAAGTACTTGACCAGCCTATGACACCCCTGGGTAAATGTATGCATTCGGTCTACAAAATCATCGGAAATTCATCGCTGAAGTAATGATGATCTTTACCACTGGGCTATGCTCTCAGACAGGCGAATTATAGATGATCTATTTGAATTGTACGATAAACCCGATACCTACTCCTGGAAAAGATGTCTCTATGCTTGTAGCTGTGATCACTGGACTGTATTTAATACGCACCCATACGTCATTTCTTTTAATTTCAGCTTATGATTACAGCAGAAGCTGTGGGGATGTAGAGGAAGTTGAGAGAGTTTACCATTTCCTGTGGTACATTTGTATAAGTAGGATACAATATCCAAACGCTGAAAAATAACGGCCCCAGCAACATATTGCAGGAAACATGTACATGTTTGCAAGCATTGTTTTCATGGATTGAAGATCTGCTGCCTTTTGTTTCTTTGTTGCCTGTCTGGTTTTTGTTTTTAGCAGTTTTCAACAAACAAAGCCACATTTTGGGAAACGAATACATATATTATTACCGACTAATCATTGGGTCCCAAACATGTTATATTGAATGGCAAACACAATGTGTTTCGACACAAGTGTACTACATGTGCAACAAGCTACAAAAACGTTATATTTGCATCCAAATAACAAAAAGCAATAAATTATTCAGCGTGCAGAATCTTGCTTCATGGAGGACCTAAAAGACATTCAGGTATTTAAGCTGAATGATCTTAGATCCATTTTGCAGAGTGTTAACTGATCCGCCTGGGGCTGATGTACGTCTCTTTCTGAGCCACATTCTGGAATATCGAATTGAGGTATCATATGGCTAGAACGGCGGCCCGTAACCATACCAGGTCAATTTACAGTTCAACAGTGGTATGACAACGGCCCTTATTGGACATCCACTTCCATGTAAGCAGTCATTAGTTATGAATTATTGCCTTGAACTAAAATTTTAAAAAAAAACCTTTCAAATATTTACTATTTTCCTCAACGTTACGTTTTCGTTTTTCTTATTTTAAACCTTAAACCCTTGGAACTCTCCCCTAATGCTTTGGGGAAACACACGCAAAAGTTGAAGGGGGCAAGAGAAGCTTGAATAAACCTGTCCGCTACGAAGGCGCCTCTGTCTGTCATTTCTGTCATATTCCATATCCTCAGAGTGGGATTTCACATAACAATTGAGATGGGGCAACAATCAGTGTGGAAAATAATAATAGTAGAAAACAACACCACTGTCACACATGAACACAGAGGGACAAAGGTGGGATTCTATCGAACGCACTATTGTAGCAAATGAAGTTGAACACAGGGTGCATCAGTAGGTGGAACAAAAACTTGAAGTTTTTGCAACAAGGCAAATGTATTTATATATATGAAAACAACTTTCAGATTCATAAATGTATATAATAGAAAAATAAAATTAATATATAAAAATATAAACTGTTATACGCTGAAGAACCTGTCTTTTTTGATGTTTTGATGCAAATAGAGAGTGTTTGTAGCTTGTCGCAAATATTGTTTACTTGTGTCCAAACACATTGTGTTTGCTAAATTCTATGATTAAAAAGTGATCGTATATGTCTTTGTGCCCCAAATAAGGCTTTGTTTGCTGAAATTGCTGAAACCAAAAACGTTACAGAGATCATAGAAAGCAAAAAAGCAACACATATTACATTTCTGAAAACAAGGCTTGCAAACATATAAATACATGTTTAATGCTATATTTTACAAATGCCGTTTTTTCAGTGTGTGTCTTTCAAAAGACTCACGTTAAAACATTAGCAAGCTCACCAGTTTTCAACTTGTTCGTGGGATACCCTGTATTAACATTTACATTCTACCACATATGGACATTGTTATGTAATTCAATTAATTTACACATTCAAAAAGTATTTTTCCCTCGTACACCTACAATATTGTGTGCGGAAACTGGGAGATATCTACGGGTCTCTGCCAACACATAACCAAGTGCAAATGGGATTTTATTACACGTCATAGTTGCTGTTATTGCAGTGTCGTCGTTTCGCTTCCTTTCCTTCTATTTCAATTCAACAAGTTGGTTAGTCCTCGCCCGAAAGGACTTGCTTTGGTTTTGGATGATGTTGCCAGAATATAACTGTATATGTATGTATTTATATGAAATGGCTGTCACACTCGTAAATGTTGGGTATACTACTGACATTTCTATTAGATTGACACTTCCCTGCACTCCTCCCTAACGAGCAGTCAAAAATCGGGGAGCAGAAATGTAAACGAGGTAGCATGTAACCAACCAGAAAACCAATTTACTATACTTTCAACAAATGCCACAATGTCAGACGTTATTCTCATTTTAGATGGCAGTTATTTTGGAGTACAGTAGGGTGGAATAAAATAGCACAACAGACTTTAAATCTAGATATTTGGGTTTAAATGAGAAATCGCAAACCGCACGCCTGCTGCTCCCTCACTCACCACGAGCCGTAATGTGAAGAGTAGAAAAACGAACCTACTCGTTAGTCGTACGAGGTACAAAAAAAAAACAAAGTATACGGCACGAGAGCATGAACAAAGAATACGCTCGCACAAGTTAGTGAGCGAATTATACTCTTTTTCGTCTCAAACGAGTAAAACAATTATGTCGGGAGAAGCTCGCGTACCGCATGCGAAACATAAAACTTTAATTATATTATGTAGATAGGTAGGGGAAAATGACCCAAGTAATGAATGCTGATCGGTGTTCTCATTTATTCGCTATAATTTGTATAAAGTACATAAAATTTACCACAAAACAGAGAAAATGTACCATAAACTACATAAATCAATTATGTACCATAATGTGTACCTAAAAGTTCATCGAGTGTACTGTATTGTAATTAATTTTCTTTATTTATTGAACAGATGTACACTACATGTATTAATTAATCTTCTTTATTTATTCTTCTCTGTTTAACTCTATGTTTAATACTAACCCTACTTCTAATTTTACATCGACTTATATACTAAATTTGTTTGTACTGTAACAAAGGGGAAACGTCAAAACAAAATTAACATTGAACAAAATTAACATTAACATTGAAACATCTGCGCACCAGATTACTGCAGTCGCAGTGTTTCAAAGTGTCATATGCATTCGTTGCACTTGAACAGTGTGAGGTCTAGTATCAACAGACACATTACTTGACAATGGTCAGTACTACAAATAATGCAACGTGAAACCCTTTAGTGCGCTCTTACTCATGGGTATTCATAATTGTTTTATTTGTTTTCTTTATTTTTATTAGTTCTGACTAATCCAACTTAAGGTTGAAATACAAATCGTTGTTTTCCCTTTGTACCCTATGTACCGTGAGTATGCACACTACAGTACCACAAAGTACATAGTAAGTGCACCAAAAAAAGACAAGGTGTACCAAAAAATTGTACCTAAAAGTACCAAATAGTACACAAAAGTAAAAAATGTATATAAAATGTAAAATAAAAAGTACCAAAAAGTACATAAAAAGTATCAGATAGTACATAAAAAGTGCTAAAAAAGTACACAAATGTACCAAAAAGAACACAAAATGTACCAAACAGTACACAAAATGTATCAGAAAGTACACAAAATGTACCAATAGGTACACATAATGTAGCAAAAAGTACACAAAATGTACCAAACAGTACACAAAATGTATCAGAAAGTACACAAAATGTACCAATAGCTACACATAATGTAGCAAAAGGTACACAACAGACTTTAAATCTAGATATTTGGGTTTAAATGAGAAATCGCAAACCGCACGCCTGCTGCTCCCTCACTCACCACGAGCCGTAATGTGAAGAGTAGAAAAACGAACCTACTCGTTAGTCGTACGAGGTACAAAAAAAAAACAAAGTATACGGCACGAGAGCATGAACAAAGAATACGCTCGCACAAGTTAGTGAGCGAATTATACTCTTTTTCGTCTCAAACGAGTAAAACAATTATGTCGGGAGAAGCTCGCGTACCGCATGCGAAACATAAAACTTTAATTATATTATGTAGATAGGTAGGGGAAAATGACCCAAGTAATGAATGCTGATCGGTGTTCTCATTTATTCGCTATAATTTGTATAAAGTACATAAAATTTACCACAAAACAGAGAAAATGTACCATAAACTACATAAATCAATTATGTACCATAATGTGTACCTAAAAGTTCATCGAGTGTACTGTATTGTAATTAATTTTCTTTATTTATTGAACAGATGTACACTACATGTATTAATTAATCTTCTTTATTTATTCTTCTCTGTTTAACTCTATGTTTAATACTAACCCTACTTCTAATTTTACATCGACTTATATACTAAATTTGTTTGTACTGTAACAAAGGGGAAACGTCAAAACAAAATTAACATTGAACAAAATTAACATTAACATTGAAACATCTGCGCACCAGATTACTGCAGTCGCAGTGTTTCAAAGTGTCATATGCATTCGTTGCACTTGAACAGTGTGAGGTCTAGTATCAACAGACACATTACTTGACAATGGTCAGTACTACAAATAATGCAACGTGAAACCCTTTAGTGCGCTCTTACTCATGGGTATTCATAATTGTTTTATTTGTTTTCTTTATTTTTATTAGTTCTGACTAATCCAACTTAAGGTTGAAATACAAATCGTTGTTTTCCCTTTGTACCCTATGTACCGTGAGTATGCACACTACAGTACCACAAAGTACATAGTAAGTGCACCAAAAAAAGACAAGGTGTACCAAAAAATTGTACCTAAAAGTACCAAATAGTACACAAAAGTAAAAAATGTATATAAAATGTAAAATAAAAAGTACCAAAAAGTACATAAAAAGTATCAGATAGTACATAAAAAGTGCTAAAAAAGTACACAAATGTACCAAAAAGAACACAAAATGTACCAAACAGTACACAAAATGTATCAGAAAGTACACAAAATGTACCAATAGGTACACATAATGTAGCAAAAAGTACACAAAATGTACCAAACAGTACACAAAATGTATCAGAAAGTACACAAAATGTACCAATAGCTACACATAATGTAGCAAAAGGTACACAAAATGTACATAAAATGTACCAAAAAGTACACAAAATGTACCAAAAAGTACACAAAATGTACCAAAATGTACACAAAATATACCAAAAAGTACACAAAATGTACCAAAAAGCACACAAAATATACCAAAAAGTACACAAAATGTACTAAACAGTACACAACATGTACCAACAACTACACAAAATGTACCAAAAAGTACACAATATGTACCAAAAAGTACACAAAATATACCAAAAAGTACACAAAATGTACCAAAAAGTTCACAAAATGTACCAAAAAGTACACAAAATGTACCAAAAAGTACACAAAATGTACCAAAAAGTACACAAAATGTACCAACAAGTACACAAAATGTACCAAAAAGTACATAAAAAGAACGAGGACCGACACGAGTTTTTTGCTCAAAAAGGACCCGGATAAACGAACTCGCTTCACAAATTGCGTTGCTGACACTCTATGTCTATCGAATTTATTTAGTAGATTTCTTAATGTTTGAGTTGAAGAATCAGAATTTTTGGAAGAAAGTTTTTAACATTTCCTTTTTCAACATTTCACCTTTTTCAAGCGTAAAACGACCCATTTCGTAAATTTCTAACCTTTAATTAATAATCTGTCACTTCATAAATGTGAAATTGGCCATCGGATTTGAAATAGCAGGGGGTTGAAATTTCTTTTATCTTTTCAACAGATTGTGAGATGTGTTTACTAGACATCTGCACAAGACGTCTTGCATGACCATTCAATACAATGGCGTTTTTGCCAGACATGTACTGTAGCGAAGATGCGGCAAACAAAAACTTCAGTTTTCTGAAAAAAAAGCATTCGTGTATGTGTGAAGCTGTAGAGCACAAAAACAAAATTCTAGTTCGTTTCATATCGTATTCTGTTTTTGTGCACACTACACACACACACGAATGATTTTTCGACAATACCTGGTTGTCGCTACTTTGTTACACTACATGTCTTGAAAAAAGCAAATATCTTGAATGGCTATTCAAGACGTCTCGTGCAGATGTCTTGAGTTTATTGACTTTTTTGTGTTTTTCATTTCCTTTTTGAGTGAATTTCTAGTGATGACTTTTTGATTCAGATGGTGAACATTTTAATGAATTTAATGTAACCATAAATGTAACCATTAGATACTTCGAAAAAATTGTTGTTATAGTTTTGAAGAATTTCGGAGCAAAATCGCAAAATGTCACAAAAATCATAGTTGGAATACTTTTTACTTATAATTATAGTTCAATTATAGTACTTTTCTACTTACAAATCGTTTAGTAGCCACATAACAGAAATGTTTGCTTACCTGGAAAAAAAAATATAAAGAAAATAAATTAACGTCAAATTTCAATGAGATTCAAGTCCTGTTAATACTATCAAAATAACGGCTATTTTATTGTTCTCGGCTGTTGAAATGCACAGGGTGAATTTCAAAAAAAAAAATATTAAAGAGGTGAAACTTTGAAGTTTTTCACTTCGGTTTTAACCAAACCGCATATCCTTCGTTGCATGTGACTCACATGGGCAAAAGTTTGTTAGAGAAAAACTATGACCCTTTCTCAGCGTAATCGGGAAAAGAACCCCACAAAGGGACCTGGTTTTTTTCTTGCACAAGAAGCACTGCAGCAGAACTCGTGATTTTTGTACTCACTGTGAACAACCCTATCCAGAACCAAGAGTTTTCCATTTGTTGTAGTTTCCTGATTTTTCTAAGAAGACCAAAACAATTTGAGTTGTTTTTCTGGCATTTAATTCAAAAAAAACACCCTCCCTATAGTTTCCTTTCCCTAAAGGGGATTTTAAGTTGTTAACTTGTCCCAAAGGGATCCTTTATGGTGAATGCAGTTTACACTATTTGCGTGTTTGTATGGGCGGGTGCCGAAATTGAGAAGGAGTCGTAGTTGCTTTAGGTTAAATTGTTGAATGTATCACTAACAATGTTAGGAATTTATGAATACTAGTTAAACGTACGCGTGTATTATTGTAGCTTTTCCTTTACTCCGGAAAAAATGGGATAATAGAAAAGTTTTGTGAATTTATTTCTTGTTGGCGGTGAAACTTATGCGATTTTGATGTTTTAAATGTTTGTGGAATTTCGTGATATTTCAACTAAAACGGGACTTTGCTCCCCTTTGTTTGTTTTATTGT
Organism: Phaonia tiefii; assembly: GCA_963931995.1. NCBI lineage: Eukaryota > Metazoa > Arthropoda > Insecta > Diptera > Muscidae > Phaonia > Phaonia tiefii. The sequence goes on from OZ008369.1 coordinate 143,411,604, forward strand.
TTTAAACTAACAAAGATTTTGTATTCTATGGAAAAAACGAATTGTAAAGCGAAATGTGATTGGCAAAATGCTACTACATATCACATTTGGTAACGAAATTGTTTAAATTTAAATCTTTAGTATGAACTTCACATAAATTAACTAAAACTAACAAAATCTGTGATTAAATTCAAATTCAAGAAACCGTAACTAACACTAGCCCGGTTATCAAAAAAGATAGACTCACAGAAATATACAACTCTGTGATATAGATTAAGTGAGGGGAATTTTTGCGTGATTTGCAAGAGGAACAGAAGAACAGAAGGAAAACAGCTTTCTGTTCTTGTGTTGGTACGATATTATCGACTTTTCAGTGTGTGTTGGTACAAGGTGGCGCAAAAGTAATCCTCCTATCAGAAAATGCTATAAATTTTGCGATTGGCCCCTAATGTCAGTTCTGTTTTGACATTTGTGTAGTAAACCAATAATCGGTCGGTGACTTTGGCACAACGTGAATTTCGTCGCAGATTTCCTGGCCGTCCAACGCCTACTGGTGAAACACTGCGACGTTTAGCCGCTCGCCTCGAAGAGACTGGTACAACACGAGATGCTGCCAGGCGTGGCAGACCCCGGAGTAGCCGTTCTGCAGAGAATATTGCTGCTGTAGCCGAGGATGTCATGGAAGCGCCGTCGATGTCATGGAAGCGCTACAGAGCAATGATCAACGAGTTCTTTTTGCCGCAACTTGATGAATTGGGATTGGAAAACATGTGGTTCCAACAGGACGGTGCAACGGCACACACTGCACGTGCCACAACCGATATGCTGAAGGATGCATTTCCCGGGCGCCTAATCTCCCGTTTTGGCGATTTGCACTGGCCAGCAAGATCGCCTGATTTGACCGCTCCAGACTTCTTTTTGTGGGGCTTTTTGAAGTCGCGGGTTTATGTCAACAAGCCTCAGACTCTTGCAGCTCTTAAAGACAATATCCGGCAAGAATGTGAGCACGTATCGCCGGAAGTTTTGGCCAAAGTGATGGAAAATGCCATAAAAAGGGCTCAAATGACAATCAACTGTGGCGGCGGCCATTTACATGACATCATATTCTCGACTTGATGTAAAAAAAATTAAAAGACCAAATAAAAATAATCCACAAGAAGAATCAAAGTTTTTCATTTTTTTTTTAAATTACAGCCAAAAAACATCGGAAGTTTACTTTTGCGCCACCTTGTACTTGGGGATCTTAGGGGAGAAAATGTGAATTGCATATTAGAGTATATACTATACGATTGATGACCTACCGATGATATCAATTCAGGCACAGTAGTTGGCATATGATGATGAACTTGTCACGGAGTTCGAAACTAGTCACGCCAGTGACCGTGCTGTCCTGAATGCACCCAGAAAACTAATTGATTGAAAAGAGGTTGTAGCAACCGTAAATTCGGTTGTTACTACCGAATTGTGGTTGCAACAACCGAATTGAGGTTGCCGCAACTGAATTGAGGTTATCACGATCGAATTTAGTCGACACAACTGAAATTCGGTTGAAGCAACCTCGTTTCGTAATTGATTCGGTTGTGACAACTGAATCTTGAATTATATTCGTTTTGTCAACCAAGTTTTCTAAAATTTCGGTTGGAACAACCAAAGTCGGTTGGAGTAACCGAATGTGGCATCAATTCAGGTGGAACAACCGAATTTGGTATCAATTCGGTTGTCACTACCGAATGTGGTATCAATTTGGTTGTAACTACAGAATTTGGTACCTATTCGGTGGTAATAACCGAAGTAACCCTTAAGTCCGTTGCAACGACCGAATTCGGCGTCACTTCGGTTGCTGTAACTGAATTTTTCAGGAATTCTGTAGTTACAACCGAATTTCGTTTTCAATTCGGCTACCACAACATAATTCCATGTATTTAAATATTGACGTATAAAATTCTAAAAACAAATATATTAAAATAAGTTAAAGAATGTATAATTATTCCCGTCACGGTGATGTCATGATTTTTGTTTGTGGTTATTAAAAAGGTAAGGAAAAATGTTGTAATCATGGTTTTCGTATTACATCGTCTTAGTTTGCACAGAATGTCCAAGAAGATATCAAGACTTTTGAAGCTTTTCGAGGTCGGTCGTTTGAGATATGCTGCAATCATCTGTGTACGAAGCGCTTTAGGACCTAAGTCAACAGATACAACACTCCAGAATTGGTACGGTGACCCATGTTGACCGGAACTTCAAAAAAGGTCGGTAGTGACTTAAAATAAATGTGTTACTCACAAGATTACTTTATTTTCTCGGTTTCTAATGTTTTTTATAAGAATGCTGGAAAATAAATCAGTATGTAGTTAAAAACAAAAAAAAGTTTTCAAATTCATTTGCAACAACCTCTAATGGGGATGTGTCAACCTCTAATGAGGTGGCGTCAACCTCTAACGAGGTTGTGACAACCTCTAATGAGGTGGTGTCAACCTCTAAATTCGGTTACGGCTAATTCTGCTGTCCCAACCGAATTTTTCTGTTAGTGTGGTATGTTATTCCAACAAAACCAACCATTTTTCACTTAATTTATCCGAAAGAACTCTTCCCGGACAATACTATTTAGTAATCAGTTCAAACTCGTTAACTTTGGAGTTATGACTGTTTTGATATGATATGATATTATGATATGATATTATGATGTTATGATATTATGATATGGTTAGTGCAATGGCTAGTTTGGGCGCCTCTTGTACATGTGATATTGGGTTCGATTCCTACTCTGACCACCTTAAATTTCTTTCGGCGGCGGTCACCTCGCATAGTGACGCCGACACTATTGAGTATTTAGCCATGAAATAACTTCTTAGAATACCGTTCGGAATCGGTGTAAAAACTGTAGGTCCCAATCAGTGAGTATAAAACTAGAAAGCGCACAACTCACTGATGGTGAGACGCTCTCCCCAATTCCTTCATGGGAAGCCGTTTTTTTATGATATGATATTATGATATTATGATATTATGATATGATATTATGATATTATGATATTATAACAGTATGATATTATGATATTATGATACTATGATACTATGATATTATGATATTATGATATTATGATATTATGATATGATGATATTATGATATTATGATATTATGATATTATGATATTATGATATTATGATATTATGATATTATTGCATTATGATATTATGATATTATGATATTATGATATTATGATATTATGATATTATGATATTATGATATTATGATATTATGATATTATGATATTATGATATTATGATATTATGATATTATGATATTATGATATTATGATATTATGATATTATGATATTATGATATTATGATATTATGATATTATGATATTATGATATTATGATATTATGATATTATGATATTATGATATTATGATATTATGATATTATGATATTATGATATTATGATATTATAATATTATGATATTATGATATTATGATATTATGATATTATGATATTATGATATTATGATATTATGATATTATGATATTATGATATTATGATATTATGATATTATGATATTATGATATTATGATATTATGATATTATGATATTATGATATTATGATATTATGATATTATGATATTATGATATTACGATATTATGATATTATGATATTACGATATTATGATATTATGATATTATGATATTATGATATTATGATATTATGATATTATGATATTATGATATTATGATATTATGATATTATGATATTATGATATTATGATATTATGATATTATGATATTATGATATTATGATATTATGATATTATGATATTATGATATTATGATATTATGATATTATGATATTATGATATTATGATATTATGATATTATGATATTATGATATTATGATATTATGATATTATGATATTATGATATTATGATATTATGATATTATGATATTATGATATTATGATATTATGATATTATGATATTATGATATTATGATATTATGATATTATGATATTATGATATTATGATATTATGATATTATGATATTATGATATTATGATATTATGATATTATGATATTATGATATTATGATATTATGATATTATGATATTATGATATTATGATATTATGATATTATGATATTATGATATTATGATATTATGATATTATGATATTATGATATTATGATATTATGATATTATGATATTATGATATTATGATATTATGATATTATGATATTATGATATTATGATATTATGATATTATGATATTATGATATTATGATATTATGATATTATGATATTATGATATTATGATATTATGATATTATGATATTATGATATTATGATATTATGATATTATGATATTATGATATTACGATATTATGATATTATGATATTACGATATTATGATATTATGATATTATGATATTATGATATTATGATATTATGATATTATGATATTATGATATTATGATATTATGATATTATGATATTATGATATTATGATATTATGATATTATGATATTATGATATTATGATATTATGATATTATGATATTATGATATTATGATATTATGATATTATGATATTATGATATTATGATATTACGATATTATGATATTATGATATTATGATATTATGATATTATGATATTATGATATTATGATATTATGATATTATGATATTATGATATTATGATATTATGATATTATGATATTATGATATTATGATATTATGATATTATGATATTATGATATTATGATATTATGATATTATGATATTATGATATTATGATATTATGATATTATGATATTATGATATTATGATATTATGATATTATGATATTATGATATTATGATATTATGATATTATGATATTATGATATTATGATATTATGATATTGTGATATTATGATATTATGATATTATGATATTATGATATTATGATATTATGATATTATGATATTATGATATTATGATATTATGATATTATGATATTATGATATTATGATATTATGATATTATGATATTATGATATTATGATATTATGATATTATGATATTATGATATTATGATATGATATTATGATATTATGATGGTATGATATAATATTATGATATTATGATATTATGATATTATGATATTATGATATTATGATATTATGATATTATGATATTATGATATTATGATATTATGATATTATGATATTATGATATTATGATATTATGATATTATGATATTATGATATTATGATATTATGATATTATGATATTATGATATTATGATATTATGATATTATGATATTATGATATTATGATATTATGATATTATGATATTATGATATTATGATATTATGATATTATGATATTATGATATTATGATATTATGATATTATGATATTATGATATTATGATATTATGATATTATGATATTATGATATTATGATATTATGATATTATGATATTATGATATTATGATATTATGATATTATGATATTATGATATTATGATATTTTGATATTATGATATTATGATATTATGATATTTTGATATTATGATATTATGATATTATGATATTATGATATTATGATATTATGATATTATGATATTATGATATTATGATATTATGATATTATGATATTATGCTGTTATGATATTATGATATTATGATATTATTATATTATGATATTATGATATTACGATATTATGATATTGTGATATTATGATATTATGATATTATGATATTATGATATTATTATATTATGATATTATGATGTTATGATATGATGATATGATGATATTATAATATTATAATATTATGATATTATGATATTATGATATTATGATATTATGATATTATGTTATTATGATATTATGATAGTATGACATTGTGATATTATATTATGTTGTCATGATATTACGATATTATGATATGAAACATCATCGTGGAAACATCTGAATAGCACGTGGTAGAGTATTGTGATTAATACCCATAAACATCTAGCGACACATTTCGAGTCATTTTTGAACCGCTCAAAAGTAGGCATCTACGAGTAATAGTAAAAGTGTGAAGGACAATGTTGGGTATTAACTTATTGTGAAGTGTTAGGTTTTGTACCGTACAAATAAAGATAACTATTGTCAGTATCGTAATTTATAAAATATAACCTTGTTCTATTAGCGATACACAGAACAACGCTAAATAGGATCAATCGAAATTTGTTAACAGTATGTAAAGTATACTATTTACAGAATGCTAAACAATGTTATTTACATAATTTTATTTATAGAATATTATTGACACATTGGCAAACTTCAAATACAATTCTGCCAGCAAATGTTGTGCTATAGTGACATCTCTGTTCACTCTGTTCCGTTTTTGTGGTCCAATTACTTTGCAATGCAATAGCTGGAATTGGTTTTGTGGTGAAAATTTTTAGTCTTTTTTTATTTCAGTTGTACAGCGAAACAAACTCAGTTCAATGTGTTGAAATATGTCCACACGAAATAAATACGAAAAAGAAAACGAAGAACTTTTGAATTTACACACGCTAAAAAATCTGCCTGTTTCTGTTTTTTTTTTGGATTGAAATATAACGTGTGTGTAGCTTGTCTCAAATATAGTATACTTGTATACAAACACATTGTGTTTGCTATTCAATATTAAATTGTTGAAGACACATATTACACAGTACGACAAAATCAATTTTTTTTGAGTATGCATGAGAAATGTTAACACAATACGAAAATAGGCTTAAAATAAAGAAATGCGTTTCTCGGCGTTTTGCTGTAGCACGTCAGAATTTTCAGAAAATCGATTTTTAAGCTTCGAGGGACCGTGGAGGTTCACTTGTAATGTAATACTATTATAAAAACTTCTATAAAAACAGTTTTGAAAAGGGAATTAAATTTAGATTTTTTTTTATTAAAAATACAATTTTTTTCCCCGCTGGATGGCGCTTTAATTTTCATGTAAAGTTAAAAAATAACCAAAAATGTAATGTAATGTAAATGACCAACATTTGTAACACAAAATAATAGTTAAGATTTCATATTCATTTTTGCATTTTTACAATATATTTACATTACATTACATTTTTGGTTATTTTTAAAATTTATATGAAAATAAAAGCGCCATCTAGCGGAGAAAAAAATTGCTTGTTTAATAAAAAAAATCCAAACATAATTCCCTTTTCAAAACTGTTTTTATAGAAGTTTTTATAATAGTATTACATTACAAGTGAACCTCCACGGTCCTTCGAAGCTTAAAAATCGATTTTCTCAAAAATTCTGACGTGCTACAGCAAAACGCCGAGACAAGTATTTCTTTATTTTAAGCCTATTTTCATATTCTGTTAACATTTCTCATGTGTACCAACCACTGTCGTACTGTTATATGTATAAACTATAATAAATGGTTTCCCATTACATTCCATGGCCGTCGGTATTTATTTATTTATTACATCCCATGAAGGAATTGGGGAGAGCTTCTCACAAACAGTGAGCTGTGCGCTTTCTAGTTTTAAACTCACTGATTGGGACCTACAGTTTTACACCGATTCCGAACGGTATTTTGAGAAGCTTTTTCATGGCTAAGTACTCGATAGTGTCGCCGTCAGCATGTTTGTTGAAAACTACTGAAAACAAAAACTTAAGAACCAACAAAGAAACAAAAAAGCAGCAGATCTTCAATTCGTGAAAACAATGTCCCAAACATATACGTGGTTCCTGCAGTATGTTACAGGGGCCGTTTCCTTTTCAGCGTGTAGTCGAAAAGGAAATAAAAACGTGCATAATATCTCGTACTATAAAGAAAAAGCGAAACTGACATGAAACAAAAATCGCAATTTATTAGAAGCCACAAAAAAAATACCAATCTCAAGAGCAAACTCACTGAGGGAGGAAAAGGTAGGTTTGAAAATAGGAAACTGTGCCCAAAAAAAATAAAACACTCTTAAATTGGATCCATTGGGGGTGGAGTAGGAGGAGAATACAACGGCTATTTTAAGAGAATTTAATTTCCATTTTGTATTTTCAACAACGAAAAGTGAAATTGAAATATGTATTTGTGAATTCGAGTTCAATTGTGAATTGCCAATTGAAATGGAGAGCTGTGGAAATTGAATGGAAATTGATTATCAATTTAAATTGAGTCTGAGATGCTGTTCGTTTTTTCTTGTTTCAATAAACAAAGTATGAATGCATATTTTATTGCGGGGACAATTTCGTTGGCATAAATATGCAAATAAATAAAATAAGGACCATTCAATACAATGCAGGAACTTTGTGTGTTGTGAGTGTCCTGTTTGCCATTAAATGGTATTTTGCCAGTTTTCTCTTTTTTTGGAAAACGGAACGGAAAACTGAAATTGTAAATCGACAAACTTTAAATAATTTGTGATGATGAGATACGAGTACATATCGCTTGTTTCGAGCAAGACCGTCGCAACTTAAAAGTCAGAGTTTCGAATAAAACTAATTTGAAAATTTCAAGTTGTATACATGCTGAAAAATCTATCGTTTTTTGTTGTTTCGATGCAAATATAATGTGTGTTTGGAGCTTGTCGCAAATATAGTATACTTGTGTCCAAACACATTGTGTTTGCTATTCAATATTACACGTTTGAGGTACAATGATTAATATGTTATAATATATGTGTTTGCGACACACATATATTTGTTTGTGATACAAATACAGCTGTGTTTGTTGCACTGTCTACGCTCTCTCGAAAGCAAGAGAATAAAAGAGGGACAACGAGAGAGTCTATCTCGTAAGTGTGTGTATTTTTGCATTATTCTCTCAGTCAAATGTAATTGCAGATGAAGTCAGTGTTTCTTATTTTGGCTGATGTATTGCGTTTCAGTTTCATGTATTCAGTTGTCAATGGTTCATCGGACAGAGGATATCAAAAGCGCTTGATCAGTGAATAAAGAATAAACGAAGGCTCGGACGGTTAAATGGTTTGTGATGTTACTTTAGTTTTTGTGTATGTTTTTCGTATATATTCATGTGTGTTACCAAAGTGAGAAACGATTTTGAGGAAACAAACTGGAAGGGCAACAACGTGAATCCCTTTTTCTGACCCAGCCTATACTGAAAAAATCGGAAAGGCGAACCATTTGTGAAATATAATAAAAAAAAACACAAGTAATTAATACACGCTTGGTTTGCATGAACTAGATGTGTTCGAAGCCGTCGGTGGTGCAATGGTAGTGTGTGCGGCTCTTGTACATGAGATCCTGGGTTCGGACCCTGCTCCGACCACCTTAAAATTTCTTTCGGAGGCGGTCACCTTGCATAGTAACGGCAAGTATATAGCCATGTAAAAGCTTCCCAAAATACCGTTCGGAATCCGTGTAAAGCTGTAGGTCCCAATCAGTGAGTGAAAACTGGATAGCGCACAGCTTAGTGATTGTGAGAAGTTCTCTCCTGTCCCTTCATGGGATGCAATGGGAAACCATTTATTTTTATTTATTTTAGATGTGTATATATGAATATTGTCTGTGTACCAACGCATAGTGATAACCAACGCATAGTTGAAACCTTCTGAAAACAAACGCGTGAGAGACAACAACGAAAGGAGAAGCTAAAGAGCAGCAGATTCTCTATTCATGAAAAAAACAAAGAATGCATTCAATTCAATCTGTTATTTTTTTGTATTAATTATATATAAATGTTGATTTATATTGATAAAATTAATTATAATAAATAAAACATATATATTGAAATCAAAACATAATTAGTTTCTAAATATTATTATGTTTGGGAGCAAATACGCACATGTTTCCACGTAAGTATATGGAGGTTTGGGGGAAACGCGCGTTTGCTTCAACGTAAGTAGCTGGATGTTTGGGGTGAAGAACCCATATACCCTACTATTTGTATTTAGACACAAGTGAGTTTGGGATTTGCAAACATATGAACGTTTGAAGTGTGTTGCAAACATATACATGGTTCCTGCAGAATATGTTTGGAAGAATATGTAGCAGAGGTCGTTTTTTCAGCGTGTAGGATGGTATGCAAAATGCTAATTTCAAAATTCTCTCACACGAAAATTAAAAACATCTTACATATTGGAATTAAGTTATCTGAAAGGACTGGCTCCGGAGTATAATAATTTTAAAACCAGTTCATTTTGAGTTGTGACGGTCTTGAAATAAACGAGCGATTTGTAGTTCAACCCGATATAATGTGTTGTCGGAATTTCTGACATATTTAGAAATAAAATGTTGAAAATTACAAAATAATTTCGCCAACTATTTGTCCGTCCATGCGTCAAACTACAAGTGATTGAGAGAGTCAATGAACTCGCATGGAATTTAAAGCAGATTTTAAATTTATTACAAAATGGAAATTGATGTTGATGGCATGGTCGATATTGTAGTTCAAGAAAAGTTCAAAATTAAATTTAATTGAATCGAATTGCTTAATGCGTTCGTGCGAAAAACGACACACGCCAGTTTTTATTTAACAGCAAATCAACAAGAAAATGAAAACAGACGTCTCAAGAGAAACAACACAAAACATAATAAATCCCTTTTTGGGATTATTTATGAAATTCATAATAATATTAACAATCAAATTCATAATAAAAACAATATAACACAACAACAAAATCCACGGCGTCATCATTACCAAAAGAAATCACTTTGAACGCCAACCAACGGCCCGCCCCGTCCCCTACATCAGCCCCATCGACCCCAGCAGATTAATCGATACGACACGAGTAGTATTGAGACAAAGTGCGAGAAATATATAACAATTTATCTACACCACTTGGGTCATTTGGCCTGGCCCAATGCTGTTGTTAATATCGAATAAGACAAGTGATACTGATGTTGTTGTTGTTGCTATTTTATTTTCCCCTGATTTCCTTAAGCGACCCAGCCGAGAAACGCAAACCATTAGCTCCACTAAATTTATGCGAATGGTCATTGACTTTTTATCGTCATCGATATCTAATGAAAACCAAAGAGTGGAAGAATAAAGTAAAACATATCGAAGACATAAACACCAAATTGACTTAACAACACTTGGGTCGATTGGAAAATTTTTGAGAGAAATACACACCCGAAATTTATCAATGGTTAATAAGGATAGGGGGAGCTTCTTACACGTACACAGCCACCTATACCTTGAAACAGTATTTGGCCAGGATATTGAGATTGTTGGGAAATATTCTACAACAACAACAAAAAACAACTGAATTTGTATGTTTTCGTTTCGTTTCTCATGTATTTGAACAAGATAAATTTTAAAAGATTTCTAATTAACTAACTAATTTCGTTTTCTTTCGCAAATATTCCTAACCAATTTGTTTAATACTAGGATGATCGATTGGTTTTTCGCAGGTCCGTTTGAACTTTGTTCTTTGGAGAAAAAAAAACCCACTTCTGTACTCTATTTTAACCTTAAAGTCTGAGAATTAATCGAGTCATCGCAAATGTTTTCTAGCATTTTTGTGTTAATTCGTATATTTTAAAAATATTTCCAAATAGCGTCATGTTACCCTAGTGGCTCTCGGGAAGCTCGTTCGAGGTGTTTTGCCTGCTAGGGTTTTTTTATGATTGTATACAAAAATCCCTCACTTCCCCCGACCATTAGCGGCAATCAAATACGACGGTTTCTGTTTATATTTCTGTTTCTCTACTACCACTCTAATACCGTTCAGAACTGGCCATCCTACCGTGCTGTTGTCACATGTCCAGTTATGCCGAAGAGGTAGGCCACCATTTTTTTCGAAGTGCTTCGCGTACGAACAACTTCGGTTGGATTTGGCCAAAGAGCAATCTCATACGGTCATCTGACGTTTCCTTTCACACTCTTCTTGATGCGGGCGGTGTGATAGAGAGATGTTTGACGAAAAGTGACATACACCAGGTGGAATTACAATATCTTCTGGCTTTAATTTTTCATGTCGTTTTGGTGAAAACCTGTGAAATTTAAATGTGGTTTAAACTTTTTTATTGACTGTTATTGTCAACATACATTTGTGTTGTATTTAACACAATAATTTTAACACACACAACGAAATGCCGTTGTTGTTATTTTGTTCGTTGTTTTGAATCATTGCCTCCATTTTTTTCGAGAACGCCGCTGGTCAAACGACAACAGTGGACGGTGCCCGCTATAGGGCCATGTTAACCGAGTTTTTTCTACCGCATTTCGACGAATTAGGACTGGAGGACATGTGGTTCCAACAGGACGGAGCAACGGCACACACTGCGCGAGCCACACCCGATATTCTGAAGGCGGCGTTCCCGGGTCGCCTCATCTCTCGTTTTGGCGATTTGCACTGACCCGCAAGAGCGGCCGATTTATCCGTTCCAGACTTTTTTGTGGGGTTTTTTGAAGTTCCGTGTTTACGTGAACAAGCCCGAGACCCTGGAAACCCTCAAGGTCAACATTCGACACGAGTGCGAGAATCTGTCGCCCGAAGTTCTCGCCGAAGTGATGAAAAATGTCATAAAACGAGCCCGTATGGTAATCAATTGTGACGGCGCCCATTTAACCGATATCATCTTCTCAACGTAACCAATAAAATTCTAAAGGTTCAAGTAAACATAATCAAAAAACAGAATCGAAGTTTTGCATTTAGAAAAAAAAATGAGAGCCAAACAATGACTTCTTTTGAAATCCCTTGTATAAGTATTTATTAGTCTATGGATTTGGCACGTCTTGGAAGACCCATACAGTCGACAGCTTTTATACCAGTTGACCCACAGCATCGATGTTTTCTGGCACAACAATCGATCTTTGACAAGCTGCACGAAATGCGTGTCCTAAAGCGAACGTCGAGCCCAACTAAATTCATTACACCAGTTTTTCACTGTACTGTAGGATAGTGCATCGTCGACATATAAAGATTTAAGCTCATCAATGCACTCTTCTCATGACAATCCACGTCGAAAGTTGTAAAAACTAATCTCACGAAAATACTCACTGAGAAAACTAAAAAAAATGCTGGCGTTCTGAGTATAGTTAAGCTAAAAACTGTAATACTCTTCAATGGTGTTGCCATATTGTACCTGGCAACGCAAAAAATTGCCTAGGCTAGAAATATAAATGGCAACCCTCGAATCGGGTTATAACCCAAACAAGGAGGCCGTTTGCCAAGTTGTACGGGCTCGCAGAAGCAATGACATAGCTACTTGGCTCTTTAAAGCAGTGGTAGCCAAAGCCGAAAGCACACACACAAACTGAAACAAAATTATGTGATTGTGCGCGGTCGCAAACAGAAGCGATGTCGCTGTGGAATTGTACACAACGCATAAGCAGAGACTGATGTTTTGAGTCAAACAAAAGTTGTTGTGTACATGTGAAAAGATAGCCCTTATCCTAGATCATATTGCAATAGATAAGAGTCGCAATCCCTCTCCTTACGTTCTCTCGATGACGTCGAGGTAGTATGCCATTTCATCCAGTTCGAGTTGCTGTTGTACATTACTCTTTGGTTGGCCATCAAACGGACAAAAATAAAATGGAAAGCGTATTTTCGTTCGATACAACCAACATAAAACCTAATTTGCCTGTCATTAGTATGAATCAAACACTATTGAAACTTAGTTCGGTGCATTCTTTGCTTCTGGTTGCTTATCACTCTCTCGGCTATCCCACCTCTGTTTTCTATCAATTTCCTAATTCGTAGTCGCTCCGCTGTGTCATGGATACTAATAGGTAAAATAACTAAATAAAGCGTTTTCTATTACAGGGACATGGAAAAGCTTCTCACAACCAGTGATTGGGACCTGCAATTTTACACCGAATCCGAACGGGTTTTTTTTATCGTCTTTTTCTTTTACTCGATAGTATCGCCGTGACCGTAGTCGAAATTATGGTTATAATAGGTAACACTGTGGAAAAAAATGAACCTTTTCGAAAATAACAAGGTTCTGAAAACGGATTCTAGCAGAGGGTGTAAAAAAATGTACCTGCACGGCGTTTTTAAAAGTTTACGTCTGAATTACTTTTTTGAAGGGGGTTGAAATTTCCCACTTTTGCACATTCTTATGATGAATCGGCATGGGAAACCATGCTATCCTTACATTTTAGGTATAGTATGTGTTCAGCAGTTTTATGTAAAACTGTACAAGAAAAATTTTTGTGAAATACTTTAACCCTCTACTGCCTCAATATATGAGTCTTTTTTGTTCCTTTTGTGGAAATGGGTAAAAAACACCCCCAAAACAGGGGTGTAACAGGTTAAAATGTACTATAAAAATATTCCTCATAAAATTCTACTATAAGTTTCGTAACGCACCAAAGCTCAAAACTTGACTTAAATGCCCAAAATAAGTCAAAACTAAAACTCCATTTAAGGGTTAATTTCGAACTTCTTCCTAATTGGCGCTAAAATGCCCCACAAAACTGCATTTTAGGGGGTTGGTGTGTATTGAAAAATATTCTACGTAAAATTTCACTATAAGTCACTGAACAAAAGAAAGTGCGTTTTTTCTTTTCCTGGAAAACTAATTTTTCGACGACTTTGTATGGGGAGTCGTCGCTTAAAATCGCTTAATATCGCTTAGCTCTCCATACAAAGGGATCGAAGAATTAGTTTAGCAGGGAATAAAAAACAAGTCAAATATCAATAAATAAAAAATTAAAGAAAATATTGTAATTTATTCACATTGCGCTAATTCATATCTTGTCAGCTGCACTTTGGCTGATACGATCTGCAACAAAAACCTATGAAGGAGCAAAATCAAAACAAACCTCAAAATCTGTCAGCCGACTACTGACTCAATCGAATTGCATTACATTTGCGGCATTTCAATTGAATTGAATCCGTTGTATGAAAGTCATCGAATCGTTGATCTTCCGTGCAGTCACAAAACAAAACGGTTGAGACAGCCGTATTAGAAGTAACCGAATTTAGAAGTTGGCACAACTATACTAGGGGTCAACACAGCCGAGTCTATTGTTGTCTCAACCGAATTAGAGGTGGTCAGAGCTGGAGGTGGTGACAGCCGAATTACCGTATTTCACAGCCGTATTTCGAGGGTGTCCCAACCGAATTCAGAGGGTGCCCTAACTGAATTTAGAAATTGTTTTCTATTGTGTTGTGTAATTGGAGGCGGAGTTTGGCCTATTTGTATTAAGTCGGAGTTGGAGTCGTAAAAATGTAGACCACTCCGACTCAAAGTTTTTACATGCCACTTCCGCCGGATTTTGAAATAACGGCAATCATGGGTTGGTCACTCCACCAATTCTGGCGGTTTGTGTCTATTGATGTAGGTCCTATACCTAACCATTCGCGTCCCAATTACTAAACTAAACTCTTCCCAATTAGGCGCAATGACCCCAAAATATTTCCCAGATTTTCTATGTAAGAAACCCTCATATTTTTTACCCCGCCAACGAATAACTGAGTTTGAAGTCCTGATATATTCTTCAATAAGTTATTGCTATAAAATGTGTAACTTTTGGTTATAAATATTTGCGATAAAAATTGGTAAATTTCTATAACTTTTTCAAAATGTACATAACGGGTTTTTCAATAAGAGCGCTACAAAAGTTTTTTTAAATAAAACAAAACCGGTTTTAGATACCAATGAAATTCTTTATTCCTGTGAAAGTACGTTCAATGCCATTATGTATGGAACTCGATTTCTTTTGCATGGCCAGAAGTCCAGACGCTGAACCCAATTTTCGACGGTTTTCAAGCATAAATCGGCAGATACTGCTGCGATTTCACGTTCGATATTCGTACGAAGTTCATCAATCGTCGCTGGCTTGTTGGCATAGACCATAGACTTGACGTAGCCCCACAGGAAATAATCTAACGGCGTCAAATCGCACGACCGAGGCGGCCAATCGACTGGGCCATTTCGTGAGATTACACGTTCTTGGTTTCCAATAAATTGATTGTGGCATTCGCTGTGTGGCTTGTGGCGCCGTCCTGTTGGAACCACATGTCCTCCAAGTACATATTATACCATTGGGGCCAAAAATATTCAGTCATCATTGAACGGTAGCGATTCGCATTCACAATAATGTGCCGGTCTTGATCATCACGGAAGAAGTACGGCCCAATGACGCCGCCGGCCCATAAACCGCACCAAACCGTAATTTTTTCGGGATGCAATGATGACTCATGGATTACGTGGGGATTGCTGTCTGACCAATAACGCATATTTTGGTTATTGACGAAGCCATTCAGCCAGAAATGAGCCTCATCGATGAAGATGATTTTCCGATGAAAATCCGAATCATTTTCAAGTTGTTGCTCAGCCCAATTCACGAACATACGACGCTCATGGTGGTCAAGCGGCTTCAGTTCTTGCGTCAATTTGATCTTGTAAGGATGTAGGCCAAGATCTTTTCCCAAAATTCGCCACAACGACGTCACAGAGATGCCCAACGCTTGAGAACGACGTGTGAGAGACACATTTGGGCTTTCTTGAACTGAAGCCTCAGCGGCAGCAATATTCTCGATACTACGGGCACTTATTTGTCTCACTGGCACGGGAACAGTTTGTACTGCGCCTGTGGATTTAAATCTTTCCACTAGACGCTCAATTGTTGCTCTCGTAGGACGATTATGACGACCATAAATTGGACGTAGCGCTCTTAAAGTTGAGGGCACTGTGTCCAAATTTCGGTAGTAAATTTTAATAATTTCGACTCGTTGTTGGCTCGTATATCTTTCCATGATGAAATGGCAAACCTTACTGAAGAGAAATGTCAAAAGGGCGGGAAAAAATATGGCGTCGTTTGCTGTCCCTATCGATTTACTTTTGTAGCGTGTCTGTTGAAAAACGCTTTACATAGTTCTGCTAATGTAGTTAAAGAGCTCTGCTAACATAATTGGTTTGTGTCTCTGCTAGTTAAATACGAATTTATCTTCATAGACATGTCCTCAACATCACTGGTGGTTTGTCAAACTCATACAATAACTTTCCAGTGCTTAATTTTTTCAGGATATTTCTTCTAAACAAAACAAATATATATAAAAAAAAATTAAAATAACTTTTTTTTTAAAAAATATATATTTCCTCTACATCCCATGCAGGGAGAGCTTTTCACAGTCAATGAGCTGTGCACTTTATTTGTAGACTCATTCATTAGCACCTGCACTTTTACACCGATTCCGAAAGGAATATTATCCCCAGATCGTTTTATATGAACGAAAATTCAAAACGTGCACAAAAAGGTTTAAAAACTTTCTCATCGGAATGCACGAGCAGCAAATGCTGCACGCACTCTATGAGATGGAGTGTGTTGGCATGTAAACTCTTTGTGTCGAGTGTTCGAAAACGATGGTTTGCTTCGCTTTCTAACTCTCGAAATTATGTGTTGTCGCTATGAGAACAAAATTCTCAGAGAGTCGTATCTAAATGATACCGACATACAATTTCACAAAAATTTACAATTTTATTAATAGCCATTACTTGAGTTTTGCTTTGGTTGTGTGTATATGATTGAGTGTTCGACGAATAAGTCGATGTAGTTATTATTTGCGATTACTTCGTTTTTCATATTTTATTTTCAGACAAAAATACCTTATCTGGTCTGATATTGAATTTTAAAATAAATACTGGGTTGCCATATTTTTATTGAGTTGATAAACTATTTTTTGACAACTGGAAGTCGAAATTTTTGGGACTGGCACCGAATCCGAATCAGTATTAAAGAGAAACTGAAGTTAAGGTTATGACCACTTTTGTCTTTTCTGATGCCACTTTCAGAGCAAAAACACATGGTTACGATTAAAATCGTTAATTATGCCACAGTATTGTAATATGCATGCTTACTTATTCGGCTTACTGTAAATAACAGGACGACTAATGATATGCCTGAAAGTATGCTTTGTAACAACATGCCAGTTCGCCAAAGCAGTATTATAAATTGAAGTCCCTGGTGGAAGATGGGGTTAACTCACTTTTTCAAAAACAATATTTTCCTTATTTTAATTTTTACAAAAAATTAAAAAAAATATTTTTCAATTTTATTTTAATAATTTAAATATCAAATGTTGATTTTTTTTCTTATCTAGCACAAAATCGGATATCATGGAAACATTAAAAGAAGTAAAATATTGTTTACGAAAAAAAGTGAGTTAACACCTTCTCCCAACAGGGGCTTGAATTCATCTATGATATCTCTCCACTATTCTACGAGTAGTCTGTTCGAAGGGCGATATAGTGTTAGCAAACGGTAACAAAATATAACGACTAGAAGGGTCTTGAATTTGCTAAAAGATAACGCCATCTGAGTATGGTGAGTTCATATAAATCGCTGAGGTCTTTGACATTTGAAGTTAGTTTGTGATTAAACGCTGAAAAGTAAACCAGTTGTACTTATCCATACATGGGTTTTTTTAGTTTGCATTGGATTTTAGTTTGCATTACTTTATATAATGCAAATGCAAAAGAATTGCCATTGTTCACAATGGCAATTAAAAAATTTTGAATTTGCATTTGCTCAATCGATGCAAATGCAGGTTGTGGAATCAGATACCAATTGTAATGAAATGTGGGAATGCTTTTAATTGTTTTAAATTTATTTGACTACTGGCAATTCTGTTTTTAAAGTATTTTATATGTAGAGGTTTGTGGCTTTAATAGGTATTGCCTCGTAGTACTTTCAAATTCATAAACCTGTACTGTATAAAATGTTTGAAAATCAAAGTTGCCAGATATGAAGGAAATGCTATGAAAATAAGCATAATTGCCAATGGTACTGAAATATTTTTGAATTTGCATTTGGACAGGAAATTCAAATTAATCAAGAAATTATAATTGCCATATAATTAATTGGCCCCATGTATGTACTTATCGAATTTACAACTATCCTTGCTTTATTAACGGGAAATAAAACAACGCAAAAAAGGACGATTTAAGGAAATTCGTAACAATATGTTTGCTTTTCTAGCAAACGTGTTTGTTTTCCCTTTTACAGCAGCTTTTTAATTTTTGGTATTGTTTCTAACATGTGCAAGTATAAGATATCATAGCAAGAATTTGACCTTTTGGCAAATTCTAAACCCCTCGCATCGTAAATTAATGTGCTTCTCGGCTGACAATTGTGACTATACTATTCTTTCAGTTCTCAGAAAATTTTGAGAAGCTACGTCTTTCAAAATTGCGCAATTGCATTCGTTTGGACCAGTCTAAAATTTGTATATTCTTCAGCTAATCCTAAGAATTTTGTAGATATTGTATTATTTAACTAATTTTTAAAATTAGTACGCTGACATAATACAAATCGCCTTATACTGTATCGTCTCCAGCCTCCACCACTCCCATAGGAATATTAATATAATATGTGCGTTTCATTTTAACTTGGCCAAAAAACATGAATATACACACACATAATAAAACAGCACAACACATTTTGACCATATTTTGAGTTTTTCAATATGGTGTGATAGACGATTTTAGATTTTTTTTAATTTAAAAATTACACAATACAATATTGAACAGAAATAAATAAAACGAAATTCTTCATTAAAATTATTTTATGGCGTTAATAGAAAGCCACTTTGTAACAGAAAAATTATCCAAACAGTAAACAGTATAAAGCTGGCACAAACATTTTCAGTAGTTTGGACAATATTTTGAAAGAAAAATTCCGCGAAATTACGAAGGATGATTCAACAAGTTTTGGTTAACGTTCTGAAACAATAATTATTATTTGTAAATAGTCGGCTGTCGGTGGAAACAGTGAAACTATTCGTATCATACTGTACACTCACAAGACTAATTGTTTGAAAAGAGGTTGTAGCAACCGTAAACTCGACTGTTGCCACCGAGTTGCAGTTGTCACAAACGAATAGATGTTGTCCCGACTAAATTTAGTCCCCACAATTGAAAATCGTTTGAAGAAACCATTAATATGTGGCCACAACTTCTAAAGTGATTTTGACAACTTCCAAAGCAGTTGTAGCAACCGTAAAATCGACTGTTGCCACCTAGTTGCAGTTGTCACAAAGGAATAGAGGTTGTCCCGACTAAATTTAGTCCCCACAATTTAAATTCGTTTGAAGAAACCATTAATATGTGGCCACAACTTCTAAAGTAATTTTGACAACTTCCAAAGCAGTTGTAGCAACCGTAAACTCGACTGTTGCCACCTAGTTGCAGTTGTCACAAAGGAATAGAGGTTGTCCCGACTAAATTTAGTCCCCACAATTGAAATTCGTTTGAAGAAACCATTAATATGTGGCCACAACTTCTAAAGTGATTGTGACAACTTCCAAAGCGGTTGTGACAACCTCAACTTCAGATGTGATGACATATAATGTGGTTGTGACAACCTCTAAATTCGATTACGGCTAATTCGTTATTTTTCCTGTGGATGTAGGTAGGTACAATTTACAGCGTTTTTTCTTTAATTCAGAAGAAGTAAGTGCACTTTTGGGTTATTTTACATAAGAGAGAGAAATACTCGTAATTGTGCATCCATCTGACTTAATATTCTGCAGACAACAGAGTTCATACGACGGTTATCGGTTTGCAAGCCAGCTTCCAAATTAGGGAGATCGCGAGCCAAAATCTATCAGATTAGAGTGTTCACGAGCAGAGAGCAGTCAGATTTAACACTAGCCGAAAAATTGAACTTTGGTTCCTGGCTCGCGAGCGCGTTACGAACCCTGTAAGGAAATTTCAAACAAGCCCATAATCTGAAGACTTTTGGCTCGTGAGCTTCCTCACTTAGCAGCTGGCTCTTGAGCCGACCGCCGCCTTATGAACTCAGTTATCTGCAGCCTATTATAAGTGGGACGTGTGCACAATTGTTTCATTCCCTTATTTAAAACAACGCAAAAGCGGCCTAATCTCTGCATTAATATGAAACACTATACAATTGCAATTTCCGTAAGATAACTATTGTTTTACTGGAGTCACATTTCAGATAACTGTCAAATTCAATATTGGCTCCTACATCCCATAGCCAACATATTGAACTTTGGCTTCCGGCTCGCCAGCAGAAAACTGAGCCGACCGGATATTATCGGCGGCGGCGACTGAAACCATTGTTGGTTGGAGACGGCGTCGCGCCGTCTAAAATCGACTCGAAGATTTTATGTTGACGGATTTGTTGAATGCGAACCACAGACTTGTCATTCATGAGCATGAGCTTGGTCGATATCTTTTTATCTGGCTGATGACTTTGAAAAAATTCTAGCAAAAAATTTTGTAAACATGATACTGACACAAACAACTTCGATTACGTTTTTTTTTTGGTATCAAGAAGCGCGGTAAACCGGCAATAAACATCAACGAGAGCTGACATTTATGCACATGAATGGCAAGTCTGTGGTTCGCTTAAAAGCGTACGATATTCGATGTCCTGTATATTTTTCGATATCGTACTCCAAAATAAGAAGATGAAAAATCAACCACAGTTTTCTTAGTTAAGAAGTGTTCTTAGTTATTAAGATATCCGGGTTTGAAATTTAGGCAAATCTATGTTTTTAATTATACTGCATTTCCGAAGAATCGAAAAAACTACGCCAAAGCCGCTATTACAGCCACCCCAGTCGAGATATCCGGTGCTTAAAGGGTTATTCGGTCACGCCTTGGCTCAAAATCCTTGTCGATTTTTACAATTGCAATCACAGATATCCCGAAAATAAAACCACTTATTTTTTGCTGCTTATTTTGGAAAGTTCTACAAAAAACTATGTCTTCAAGCAAATGGTAAAACAGTTATCGGATTTTTAAAATTGAAATCAAGCGAACAGTACATGCGATCCTGGGTTCAATCCCTGCTCTGACCAGCTTAAATTTCTTTCGGCGGCGGTCACCTCGCATAGTGACGGCGACACTATCGAGTATTTAGCCACGAAGTAGGTTCTCAAAAAACCGTTGGGAACCGGTGTAAAACTGTAGGTCCCAATCAGTGAGTATAAAAACTAACTGGTTGGGAGAAGCTCTCCCTAATTCCTTCATGGGATGTAATGGGAAACCGTTTCTTTTTTTATCAAGCGAACCACAGACTTGTGATTCATGAGCATGAACTTTGTCGATAACTTTTTACCTGTTGGATGAATTGTAAAAAATATTACCCAAAAATTTTGTTAGCATGATAGTGATGCGAAATACTTCGATTACATTCATATTTGTTATCAAGAAGGACGGTAAACCGACATTAAACATCAGCGATCGCTGACGCTCATGCTCATGAATGACAAGTCTATGGTTCGCTTTACAGATATCCCGATAACTGAGGAAGTTATCGATAGCTTTACCCAAAAACGTTCTGCGTATTTGGAGGTATTCTACAAAAATTAGTTATCAGATTGATGGGTTTCGGATGTCCCACTCTTGTCGCTGCCATCTTTTGAAATCAACGACAGCGGCAACGGTGCGACGTCTGAAATTGTCACATGTTAAGGGGGTTCGTTTCTCCTTCTACAAATTCGAAAGTTGAAGTAAAATTCTTAAAAACAACAATTGTTAAAAAATATTAAGAATAAATGGCGGCGTGTTTGTTTGGTCGGCCGCGCCAAGTCGCCGGCTCGTGGTCGGTCGATTTGTATCTGTGACGACCACCCGCCGATGTGATATAATTTAATTTGTTTTGCGCTTAGAACACAATTTGCTACCATTTCAATCAACCAGGTAAAAAAGACCGTGATACTTTTTTTCGGATATTTCTTGAAGAAAAAAGTAAGCTATTTCATTTGGAAAGACTAAAATAGCAGAATTACTATAAAACGAAACCGTAAAATTACTACACGCCAAAACGTCCCCAGCAAACATATTGCGGGAACCCATGTATATGTTTGCGAGCATTTTTTTCATGAATCGAAGATCTGCTGCTTTTTTGTTTCTCTGTTCTGTCACGTTTTTGTATTCAACAGATTTCAACATTCAGATCCGTATTTCGGTCACAAAACCATACACTATGCCTATTAACATTTGTGTCTCCAACATGTAATATTGAATAGCAAACACAATGTGTTTGGACACGAGTATACTATATTTGCGGCAAGCTACAACCACGTTACATTTGCATCCAAAAACCAAAATTTGTGTCGGCGCTGAACCCAAGTGGTCGTTTCGTATGTTAATGAATTGTTTTCTATCTTTCTATTATTTGGTTTTTATTTTTTGTTTTTGTTTTTATCCTTTACATTAGATTTAAGTATTATTGTTATTTCCGTAGTTGCAAAAAATTCGTTTTATTTTGAATACTTATTTTAAACTTGCATTTTTTGTTGTTGTTCTTAAGAATTTTACTTCAACTCAAGAGCTTTTTAATATTAAGCTTTTTTATTAGCTTCATATTATTTTCAAAAATGTTGAGCACAAAAAAGTGCTCCAATTCCAGGGCTGCCTGTATAGTATTTCGGATCTTGCCAACAGATTCATCAGCAGACGTTTTTGGTATGAATTCATCAAAACTATATGTATCGAAACAATCATCATATTAATGAGAATTCCATTATACATACGTTCGAAGAATATCAAGCATTAACATTGGAAACACTTCAATAAGTACCCGTGTGTGAAGACAGGTGGAGTTGCTGCGCGAAGTTGGCATTACAGTCGTGTACTGTCGTTTGTCACACGACACCATACTAAATTTCAGACTGATTCATAGGTTGGGTTGTTGTCTCTCGCGTGATTCGTGTTCTCCGATAAAATGGAAAAAGAACCATATCGATCCATAACACTGTGTGTAATTTGTTAAGTCATGGAAATATAACCATTTACGGACACCACTACGTGATAAAAGATCAAAAAATAAACCTGTGTCTCCCAGTTTTGCCCAAAGTCATGCACTTTTTTATGGGCCCCAAACATTTGCGGCCTCTGTGTAATTTTTGCAAAAAATTTATCATTTTGTCAGGCTCATATCTTGCAAACCGTTCGGAATTTTGATTTAGTCTCTGAGGGAAAGTTGTAGCTCTTATCAAAATCAAAAAAAAATTATGACAAGAGCTACAACTTTCCCTCAAAGAGTAAATCAAAATTCCGAACTTTTTTGCAAAAATGAGATCGAGGCCCCAAATCTTTGGGGACTCATAAAAAAGTGCATGACTTTAGGCAAAACTGGGAGACACGCTACTTAAGCGCTACCTTAACGGTGTTAAGAATCATTCCTAGGAAGTTCATATGTTCCAGAAAGTTGTTTATTGAGATCTTAGGTACATTTTTGTAGTTGATTGTTTCCTTGAGTTTTGAACGGTTTGCTACCTATGGACCTGAACAGGGGAAAAAAGGTAAAAACAAAATCGAATTTTTTAAAGTTTTTTGCGATTTTGACCTTGAAGATGAAGATATTTTAATTTTGACAAGAGCTACAACTTTCCCTCAGAGACTAAGTCCAAATTCCGAACGGTTTGCAAGAAATGAGCCTGACAAAATTATCACTTTTTTTGCAAAAATGACGTGGCGCCAAATCTTTGGGGGTCCATAAAAAAAATGTATGACTTTGGGCAAAACTGGGTGACACGGGTCTTTTTTTTGGTCTTTTATAACGTAGTGGTGTTCGTATATGGTTATATTTTTTCGTGTTGCACTGTGTAATTCACTTTTAATTTTTGGATGGCAAAACATGCGAAGAAATAAAAGCGAAGTTATATGTTGTCTATGGGGACCCTTCACCATATATGACAACCGTAAGATACTGGTTCAACGAATTTACGATCAGGAGCGTCCAGGCAGACGTGATTACCGAGGAATTCGTTCAAATGGTCCACGAAATTATTCTTGCCGATCACCGAACCAAAGTGGGCGAAGGAGCAGAGACTCTACGGTAGGCAATTAGTATTCTACATGATAAGTTAAGCATGAGAAAGGTCTCGGCCCGATGGGTGCCGCGATTGCTTACGATGGACAACAAGCGCCAGTACAATCATCCAGAATTAACGCGGCTAAATTGCTTGAACTGCACGACGAATTGCTACGACACCCATCCTACTCATTCCACTTCGCCCCCTGCGACTTCTTTATTTTTCCCAACAGGAAAACGTGGGGCGAGGGAAAAAATCAGCTCAACAAGGAGGTTATCATGGAGACCGAAGCGTAGTTTGAAGAGTTTGACAAATCGTATTCTTTGGAGAGGTTAAAGAAATGGCACAAACGTTGGGAATAGTGTACTGTACTGAAAGGAGATTACGTTGAAAAATAAAAAACAAAAATAGTGAAAAACTTGCCGCTTCATTTCTAACTCTGATATATATTGATCCACTCTCGTACAGACCAGGGTTTCCCCTGCAATTAGAAATTTGAACTCACTTTGGCGGACGATCGTTTCGAAGATTGTGACTCTTCTCATCAGCGCCTTAGCGTTCTAGCCCTTGTTCACATTGTCACAGTTTGGTTTCACTCAAAATTTTCTCCAAAAAAAATTATTAACCATTCATCTAATTGATATTTTGTTTTCTCCGAATTATTCAAAACACTACTTTAGATGGTCACCAAAGAGGAAGTGGTTAAGAAGAAAATATTTTATCTGCTGATGAATTGTCCAAACTGCATTTGGCCGCAACATGTTGCATCCCAAATGAGCTGTGCACAAAGGTAATGACAACGGACAGCATGTAATTCATGAAAGGAGAGATGGATAGAGAGTAAGATAAGACATAAATATTCCTCCACAGGCATCATTTCCATTGCCATATAGGCCTGTGCTCTTATAGGGGAAACTTCACCCAGCCTACATCACGATATTTGACCACAAAAAGGCAAAACACAGGAAAACATTTTTTTGATGTTCTAAAATTTAGAGATTGCTGGTTCTGTTTTCACTGCAACGTGGGTGCAGTGAAGATAATTCGGTAGAAACGTTTCGTCAATTTTGAGGTTTAAGGGAAAGCGCTTAAGGTTAATGATATTATTTTAATGAAAGTAACAACGGTATACAGGGGCAGCGCACAAGGCTGAGCTGCAGTCAGTTGCAACGAAAAATGGAACGAAAAGTTATAACGAGAAGAGGATTGTTTTTCAAAAAGGAAATCATGTCTTATGTATTCGAGAAGGTGACAAGACAGGAAATAGACTTTGCATTACAGACATCATGAAAATCAGCATAATGTAAGACACCGCTGCAGTAAGTTGCAACGGAAGATGAAGGAAAACTTTATATAACTTCAGAATGATAAATGAAAGCGATCTGTTGAGAAATACTAAACGACAGTTTGATTGTTTAAGAAAGGAAAGTAAACCAAAATACAATATAAAGAGTCTTCTAATCAGAGTTCGTATTTACCCATCCACGTCTAACCCATACACATCGCCGTGGGGAATGGGTAACGATTCGTTTACCCACAGGGTATGGGGAAAATAATGTGTAGATTCCCACGACGATGGCGAATTACCCATCACACACAGGGTATTGGGAAAACAATGAGTTGTTACCCACGACGACGAGAAATTTTCGATTTGGATTACCCATTACCAACAAGGTATGGGTAATAGGGTGGGCTGAAAACCCATTTTTTTTTATTTCGAAGTTGTAATAGTGCGAAAAAGTTGCGAATTATGTAGACAAGCAAATAAAAAAAAACAATTTCAAAATCGGTCAACATCTTCCGATCGCGCATCGGCCCTGAAGTTTGACGAAATATTGAAATTTCCCATATTTAGGAACTTTTTTTAAATATTTAATATAAATTAGGGTGGGCTGATTTGAGGTTGCAATAGTGCGAAAAAGTTGCGAATTATGTAGACAAGCAAATAGAAAAAAAAATTATCAAAATCGGTTGACATCTTCCAACAGCGCATAAGCCCTAAAGTTTGACAAAATATGTAAAAAAGTTTAATTTGTACGTTATTTTCCCGTTATTTCTTTATGCATTGTTTTGTCAGTCTTCGTCTATCAGTTGTGATTGCAGTGCCGTAGTGTTTAGTTCGGCTTCTCTTTTTTCGTTCTGGCGTTTTGTATTATCTATTGTATTATATTATTGTGTGGTGTATCATATTGTTGTGTGGTGTACCGAATGTGAGAAGACATGGCTGCAAAGAAAGTAATAACAAGACAGATATTCGAGTGCCCCATTTTTGGTAATCCGAAAGATCTGCCAACAAACAAGCTGCCTACGGGCGAGGAGATCATTCGGGGTTGTGCTCAAGAAAGATATAATATGGCGCTACAAATTAATAATAAGAGAATTAGTTTTAAAGCAGTTGCCAGTGCAGTAACTAGCAAAGTAATCAGCTTATATGAAAAGGCATCCATCCCAACAGTTACAGATAAGAGAATCGCGCAACTAATTACAGCGTTGCATGAAAAGTATTACTGCCTGAGGAAATCATACACACGAGACAAAAACAAAGCTTCTTTTAAGATACATATTGATGTTTTTAAACATAAGTGCTCACTTCTTTTTGACGTAGCAGCTTGCAAATGCCTTATTGTTGTAGAATGCACTTGCAAAAAAACTCCAGATTTATGCTGCTGCAAATTAACTATTAATTGTAGCTGTGAAAAATTAAAAAAAATACCCCCTATTGAGGTAAGATTTGTTTACTCAATGCGAAAATACGGAATTGGTAAATTCGGAGCGGTAGATATTGGCGAAACAAAGAGACTTTGCAAGGCAATGGAAAGGAAGTTACGTGACAGCCATTTACTGGTAGAAGACGTTTCAAAACCGTCATGCTCAAAATCTGTTTCAAACTTAGATGAAGAACGTTGTCCTAGTACGGGCAGTGATAGTGATCCAGATTACACAGTGGAAGCAAAACACCTACACCTATTTCCGACACCTATTTCGCAGATGAGAATTCAATTAAAATCTACTGCATTAGTAAGCAATCGGTATGCTGTTTCCGACCGCGCCACTGCGGCGATCGCGTCAAGTGTTTTACACGACTTTGGCATTGTAACTGATTCAGATACCACCCATGTTATCGATAAGAACAAAATAAGAAGGGAAAAGCAAATTGCTATGGCTGAATTGTGTAGTAAATCAGACTCACTCCCATTATTAGGTCTCTATTTAGATGGAAGAAAGGACGACACGTTGGTGATAGAGCAAGCTCATTCAAAAAGGTTTCGTAGACTTATTAAGGAAGAGCATTTTTCGCTAATTCAAGAACCTGGCTCACTCTATGTTGGCCACGTTGCCCCAAGTTCTGGATGCTCTGAAGATATTGTGAAGTCTGTAATTTCTTATCTATCTGAGCGTAGTATCTCAATTGAAAATCTATTTGTCATCGGATGTGATGGTACTGCTGTCAATGTAGGATGTAAAACTGGTCTGATTCGCCGAATTGAACTTTATTTAAGAAAGCCTGTACAATGGGCAATTTGCCTCCTCCATTTCAACGAGTTGCCATTCCGACACTTGTTTGAGCACCTGGATGGAAAAACAAAGGGGCCTTGTACTTCTAAAGGGCCAATCGGTGATAAGTTAGCTTGCTGCCAAGAACTGCCAGTGGTTAACTTCCAGAAAATTGATTGTCGGATCCCACAGATAGACAGAAAGTTACTTAGCAAAGATCAGCAGTACCTACTTGATATTTCAAAGGCAATAAAATCAGGAACCTGTCAAAAGGATTTGGCTATACGTAATCCTGGGCACTTATCACACTCGAGGTGGTTGACAAAAGCAAATAGAACTCTCAGATTGTACGTGAGTGAAGAAAATCCCTCACTTGAACTGCAAGAACTAGTTTTGTTTATTCTAAAATCATATATGCCGATGTGGTTTACAATCAAAAGTAGTAAACTCTTTACAGACGGCCCGAAACTTGTTTACCAAGCAATACAAACCAGTAGGTATTTGCCAAAAACCTTGCTGGATGTTGTGGACCCTGTGATCGAACGGAATGGTTTTTTCGCTCACCCAGAACACTTACTGATAACCATGACTCAAGATGACAAGAAACACATAAGAGAGCTAGGACTTCAAAGAATTCTGAAGGCAAGACAGATAGATGCAAAAAGGAAAAAAGTAAGAGTATTTACACCACCAAAAATAAACTTCAATGCGCAAGAATACACAGAAATCATTAACTGGCAGGACAGGGATTTATCTTCTCCCCCATTGTTGGCTGAAATCAGTGACGACGAAATCAAATCGTACATCGACAGTGACGCAATCCCTGACTGGAACATTACATTCCAGCAATTCCCAGTTCACACGCAGGCTGTTGAACGATGTGTGAAACTTGTCACGGAAGCCTCAGGAAAAGTTTGTGGAGCAGAATCTCGGGACGGATTTATAAGAACCACTCTAGTATCCAGATCACTCATGCCGAATTTTACCAACAAATCAGTTTTCAAAGTTCCGTCGGCTACAAAATAGATAACAGCACTTACGGCCAGGTTCAACTAACATGGACCATTTATTCAAAACTCTGTTCTTCTTTATAAAAGTAAGTTTATTGTTAAAAACTATGCGGCAACTGACATATTTAAACCCTAAATATCTTTTTTCAGGTACTGCTTTTCTATTCGGATACCATAATAACGCAGTATGTTCATATATTCAAAAATAAAAATACTGTAACCATTACTTTGAAAAAAAATATGTACATATATTAAAGGTATAAAAAAAGAGTTAAAAAAATGGGAAAATTTCAAAATTTTGTCAAACTTTAGGGCTTATGCGCTGTTGGAAGATGTCAACCGATTTTGATAATTTTTTTTTCTATTTGCTTGTCTACATAATTCGCAACTTTTTCGCACTATTGCAACCTCAAATCACCCACCCTAATTTATATTAAATATTTAAAAAAAGTTCCTAAATATGGGAAATTTCAATATTTCGTCAAACTTCAGGGCCGATGCGCGATCGGAAGATGTTGACCGATTTTGAAATTGTTTTTTTTTATTTGCTTGTCTACATAATTCGCAACTTTTTCGCACTATTACAACTTCGAAATAAAAAAAAATGGGTTTTCAGCCCACCCTAATGGGTAAGCGGCCTTTACACATTACCCACGGCAAAAATAAACGTCTATAACTCGATAGCGGAGCGTCCAATCGAAAAAATAACGAACTTTAACGAGTTTCTAAAAGGTTTCGATAAAGTGGACCAATTCGTATAGAAATTTTTTTTTAAAAAATCGACAAAATAAGAAACTCGGTAAAATTAAATTATCATCTCAATAAAATGGATCAGAATAAACCAATTCTATAGGTATTTGAAGACGTTCTCGAATGACATCGAAAAAAAGGACGAGCAAAACTTCGCTATAAAGTTCAGGTGGAATATTGCCTGCGAGAGCTTGGTGTTGCCAACTGCAGAAGGAAAACTGAAGATCGAGCCGGTTGGAGAAACATGTTATCCGCATTGTGTAATGCCCTTGACCCCTCTGGGTTGTTTGAGCCCACCTAAGTGCAACTCGCACCACTTAAAATCGCAAAAATTATAATTTTTTTTCCCAAAAATCGCTAAAAATAAAACTTTCTGAAATAAAACACTACCCTGGGAATTTAAATTTTTTCACTAACCGGAGAAAACATGATCTCTTAGCCTTAGAGGAAATTACAACTTTAAAAATAACTCTGATCTGAGGCAACTAAACTTGGCCCTATTTTTATTTTAGCGGCCTTATTTTGGCGATTACTCTTCCCCACGAATTGGACCACTTTAACAAATCCTTTAGAAACCGGGAAAAATCATTATGCTCCGTTTCCGAGATATGGACAAATGGGCGTTTAGCGATTTAAAAAAAATATACCTACAATGTATTATTAATTGGTCGAGATTCAAACATTTTTTCTATTTT
The DNA here is from genome assembly GCA_963931995.1 of Phaonia tiefii. Classification (NCBI taxonomy): domain Eukaryota; kingdom Metazoa; phylum Arthropoda; class Insecta; order Diptera; family Muscidae; genus Phaonia; species Phaonia tiefii. Next base: position 143,442,214 of record OZ008369.1, read on the forward strand.
TTCCATATTTTCGATCAAAATTGGGGATGGGTTACCCTAGATATCCCAGTACCGAGCGCTGTGGATAATGTGTAAAGGCCGCCTACCAATTCCCTGTGTAGAGGTCGGATCAATAAGTCCATGACTTTTTGAATGAAACATAGTTTTTTTTTTGCAAAAAAAAATATTTTTCAACATAATCTCCCTTTAGGCCAACGTTTCTCCAATTTTTGTATCCCTTCTAAAAAATAGGATTTTTCGAGGTCCATAAAATAGTCATTTGTTTGATCAATAATTTCATCGTTGGAGCTAAATCTCTTTCCACCGAGCCATTTCTTTAGGTTTGGAAATAGGAAATAATCACTGGGGGCTAAATCCGGAGAATATGGCGGATGAGGTACCAATTCGTAGCCCAATTCCAACAACTCCAAAGAATTCTTTGAAATTGTCACACGATTACGTTTATGGTCAATTAGGAGCAAGCGCGGCACCCATCTTGCAGACAGCTTTCTTAAACCCACCTGATCATTTAAAATCGAAACCACACTGCCATATGAAATTTCTATGGCATCAACAATCTCACGCACTTTTACTCTTCGATCGGCCAACATCAAATCGCGGATTTTTTTGAAATTTTTGGGTGTATTGACCTCAATTGGCCGTCCAGAACGTTCAGCGTCATTTGTACTTGTGCGACCACAACGAAAGTCAGTAAACCACTTTTTTACCACTGAAATCGATGGTCCAGAGTCCCCCATAGTATTTATCAAGCTTTTCCTTGGTTTGATTGACGGTTTTTTTCGCAAAAAATATTGTTTAATGAGAACTCGGAATTCACTTTTTTCCCATTTTTAAAAAAATGCACGAGGTTGTACGATATGTTTTGAACAGCTGTTAAACGCAAAGTAAATGACGGAACTTGTTCAAAATTGGGACTTGATGGGAGCAGTGTTGCATTACATATAACTACGAGAGAAGTTCGAAAAGTCACGGACTTATTGATCCGCCCTCGTATAATGGGTAATCATGATGGGTTATTTTCCAATGCGGTGGTTAACTATTCATTAGTTTCCCCATAGTTTGTGAAGAATGTGTAATCGTGATGTGTAATTCCCCATTGTCGTGGGTAATTACCCATTATTTTTCCCGTACCCTGTGGGTAATGGGTAAACGATCGTTAATAACACATTAACACATTACCAACGAAATACGAATCCAGCTTCGAATCCGCTCTGAATTAAACTGGATTTGTAGTTTCGAACCTAAGGGAATTAAAGTGTTAAAACAAAATATCGACACCCTTAAAAGACGGTTCCAGCAACATATTCCACGAAACACGTTCATGCTTGCAAGCATTGTTTTCGCAAACTGGAGATCTGCTGCCTTTTTATCTCTATGTTATCTGTAAACTTTTGGTTTTCAGCAGTTTTCAACAAACAACACTACTTTTGTGTCACAAAACCATATATTATAACCTTTCAATCATTGTGTCTCAAACATATAATACTGAAAGGTAAACACAATATGTTTGGACACAAGTATACTATATTTGCGACAAGCTACAAACACGTTATTTTTGCATCCAAACGACAACAAAAAGAAAGATTTTTCTGCGTGTAAACTAAAAAAAAATATATTAGTAAACACAGTAGAATAGATTTTTGAAAAAGGAAAGAATCCCTGTTTCACATTTCAACAAACATGTTTGTTGTTTTAGCAAACTTAAAATCAGTTAAATTACCAACACTGCAAACAGTTTATTGTTATGCCAGAAGATATACAGAAAAAATAACCGAATTAGCTGTAACCGAATATAGAGTTTGCCAGAACTATATTGGATGTCGTGGCATCTGATGTAGAGGTTATCACTACCACTTTAAATGTTGTCACAATCTATAACAGGGCGGTTCAACTGAATTTCAGTTGTGGGGACTAAATTCAGTCGTGACAGGGTGGCATTCAACGGTCGTGGCATTCAGCGCTTGGGGCAACTGCAATTCGGAGGCAACAGTCGAATTAATGTTTGCTACAAACTCTTTTCAAACAATTAATTTTATGAGTGTACAGTTGTTGTAATAGCAAATAAATGTGCTTGCTGATTATCCTGCTGATAAGACGCAAATATTGTTTGCCACGAATAGCAAATTTTGTTTGTTGAGCGTAACTATTTAAGGGGAGCTGGGAAATAAAAATGGATGCGCATAAAATATTGTAATTTTATCAAATGTCTATTTCTAAAGGCAATGAATGAAACGTAATTCTAAAAGGTTATCCAAAGGTTAAAGCAGGTTTCTTTTGGACTTGATTAAAAAAACGCTATTTTAAAATAACGGCAAAATGAATCCTTGACTTGCCAATATACATTCAACTAAATGGTGAACATTTTACCAAAACAATTAATTTTTTTTGAATTTAGATTTAGGCAATGATTAAAATTGTCACTATAACCTCGTATACATGTGTCGGGGTTTTTATGTTTTTTTTACTGTACTATATAAATTTCTGGTTATTATACAATTATTCTTTCCATGGGCCCGGTTGTCTGAGCGTAACCGAATGTTTGTACATAAATAAAACTGTCAACATTACGAATGCGTTGTAATAAATACGATACATGTTAGCACGGTATGTTCTGTGTATGTTAGGACATACAATATCATGTATCTGAATACAGTGAAACCTCGAAATACCGAAATACACAAGAGCCGTTGTGGAAAAAAAATCAAAAAATCAATCAATTCATTTGTTTTTTTAATTACTTAACCTTAAATTTACTCAGTCCCCATTATTGTCATTTCCGCTACATGCAAAGAAAAATTTCGTTACGCTCTAACATATCATTTCCTTTGTGATAAATAAATAAAATCGTTTGCGAGAAACGAGAAATGTTTCCAAAACAATTATACTTCAAACCTCATAAAATTTTTTTCGAGAAACGCAAAATGTTTGCGACAAACTGATTTTTCAAAACTCAAAAAACTTTTTTGAGAAACGTAAATTTTACTGAAAGGTTTCCACAAAGATCTGTCAGAATTTTAAAATTATCAAAGTTTTAAAAAAATTACATGTGGTGTCAGGGGATACCCGGTTGGAACGAAGTTCCTTTCGTTATATATAATGTACTAGTTAGTTCCAACACGCCTAAGGCGACCGTGGAAGAATACCATAATTTCAATGGATCTTTAAGAAATGATACTTTTTGCAAAATGATACGCTTTTTTTAAGAAACATTTTTTTATAGAATGTATATTTTTTTAAAAAGAAGTATATTTTTAGGTCCATTTATAAAGAGAGATACTTCTATTAATAAAAGCTATTGTTTTTTTTTAGAAAAGGTACTATATTTAAGACGAAGTACCTTCTGTAAGAAAACGCCATAAAAGAATGAATTTATTTACAAAGAAGTACTTTTTTATGAACAGAGACTTTTTAAAGAAGTGGTACTCTTTTTAGGACAAGGTTATTTTTTTTAAGAAAATTTACTTATTTTCAGAAATACTACTTATCTCAAGAAATGGAAAGAAAAGGTATTATTTTATTTTTAAGAAAATGTATTTTTTTAAGAAATGGGAATTTTTTTAGAATTGGTCCTTTAGACAGTTATAGTACATTTTTAAGAGTAGGTACTCATCTCAAGAAAAGTTATTTTGTTTCTCAAATGATTTAATGTTTAAATAAAATGTAGTCTTTTCAGAAAAGGCAATAAGAAAAGGTACTTTTGGTAAGAAAATGTACTTTTTGCAAGAAAAGGTACTTTTTGTAAGAAAAGGTACTTTTTATAAAAAAAGTTACTTTTTGTAAGAAAAGGTACTTTTTGTCAGAAAAGGTACTTTTGTAAGAAAAGGTACTTTTTGTAAGAAAAGGTACTTTTTGTAAGAAAAGGTACTTTTTGTAAGAAAATGTACTTTTTGTCAGAAAATGTACTTTTTGTAAGAAAAGGTACTTTTTGTAAGAAAAGGAACTTTTTTGTAAGAAAAGGAACTTTTTGTAAGAAAAGGAACTTTTTGTAAGAAAAGGTACTTTTTGTAAGAAAACGTACTTTTTGTAAGAAAATGTACTTTTTATAAGCAAAGGTACTTTCTGTAAGAAAAGGTACTTTTTGTAAGAAAAGGTACTTTTTGTAAGAAAATGTATTTTTTGTAAGAAATTTTACTTTTTGTCAGAAAATTTACTTTTTTAAGCAAAGGTACTTCTTTAAGATATGGATTTTTTTAAGAAAAAGTACTTTTTTAAGAAAAGGCACTTATTTAAGAAAATTTTCTTTTTTAAACTTCTTGCACTTTGGCTTTTCTAAATTATTTTTTATTGGGTTCAAAGTGTAATAAATAGAAATAAATAGAAAACTTCCCATTAAACAAGAAATTTCCCACCATGTAAAGCATCTAGTTAGTCTAGACACAAACCAAACCAAAAGTAGACAATATAGTTGATAATAGTGGTTTGTAGCATAATAGTGTTAAAACCAAAGTTGTTTATTTTTTTTTGCATTTAGGCCCCATCCCGCAACGAGCAATAAGGAACTTCGTTCCGAAAATAACAACCATCAAAGGAACCTGTCTTTCTGTGAGAAATGTCACTGTAAGGAGGTTTCACTGTAAAAATTATACTAACGTCCAAAAGTCTAAATTCTTGTTTACATTGTAAATGTTAACATACAAACCTCATACATGTGGATATAGCACGTAGCGAGAAGTCAATGCAATCTGGATTAACTCTCCGCCTGGAGAAGGGACAATCCAGTCAACCCAGTCCGGCAGATACGACAATGCCCTCATCACCAGCAACAATAAACAATCTATCACCACCACCAATGGCAACATATTGCAATTTAAGCTGCACCAGTTGGAATATATAGGTCACATCAAAAGAATGGAGCGAGAGATAGGAGAGAGGAAAGAGAGCAGCATTGCAACAATATCCTCTTGTACAAAACAAAATATTTATATAACCATCCATTCATCCATTCACCTCCATTCCTCATGTGACTGACATATTTAAAAAAATGGGTCCTGGGGAATACTAGGGAGGTGTAATGTGGGGTGTGTAATGTGGTGGCACAGTCAATAGTATAAAACACACACGGGAAAAAAACTGCCAAAGTCAATCGATTTCATGGGAATTGAAACAAAAAAAAACTATTTGAATTTAATTTTTATTGACAAAATGTTAGTGCGCGAGTATTAAAAAATAGTTCATCAATTTCAATGGACAAATTAAATGTGGCGCTTTAAGAGGTTCGCGTCACTGTCACAGGGATTGACTGTAGTGATTTCAAGGGAAAATAAAATCGCTATTTTTCCAGAAGTGGAATAAAACAACAATTCAAGGAACTGCGGTTTTGTGATATATTCACTTTCGTTAGTACAGTGATAAATAATCCGAAGAGTGTTGATAATTTTAATTTTCCGAAAACCACTCGTATATAAATATTAGTTGTTTTTGTCGAAATTCCCATGGGATATCTTTGTACATGAAATCCTGGGTTCGATCCCTTCCCTGACCACCTTAAATTTCTAGCGACGGCGGTCACCTTGCATAGTGATGGCGACACAATCGAGTATTTAGCCATGAAGAAGTTTCTCAAAATACCGTTCGGAAACTTTCTTAGGCGGAAAAATTCCGAATTTAGGAAAAATTCAGAATTTATGAAAAGTTCGGTTACCGCAACTTGAGTTTGAGTTTTTCATGAATACTGTCATGTCAACTGAATATTTATGTAATTCAGTTACAACAAACGAAATTGTTTGTTGTATGCCAAAGTCTTTTACAAATTTTTGTCGGACGTGACTACTGAATTTGTCGGTTACTACAAGCTCTTTTCATGGTAGGTCAGGTAATTAGTTGCCACAACCTCCTACCATTTTTGATTTATTTAAGGCAACCAAATTAAAGGTTGCTCCAATCGAAACCGTATGTTTCGGACAAACTCTGAATTTGGTTATGACAAATTTGGTTAATACGTCATTCCATTTTCTGATTCATTTAAAGCAACCGAATTTACGGTTGTTTCAATAGAATCCTTCCTTTCAATAGAATCCAATAGAATCCTTTCTGAATTCGATTTCGTACAATTCGATTGCGGTAACCTCCTGATATTTTTGATTCATTTGAAGCAACCGAATTTGTGGTTGTTCCAATCGAAACCTTTAGTTTGGGACAAACTGTGAATTCGGTTAAGGTCACTTTCGTTGCCACAACCTCCTAAAATTTGTGACTTATTTAAAGCAAACGAATTTATGGTTGTTTCAAACCAATGGTTGTAACAAACTCCTAATTATTGTACGGTCAAATTTTTCTGTGAGTGAAGCAGAAAAGTTTCGAAAATTCAATAAATTTAGAATGCGACAATGAATTATCGTTAAATAAACATGTGGGCAAGCCCAAAAGTGGACAGGAGCGAAGATGGATGCATCAAATGCTACTGTCGGCCAATTAAAACTGTATTATATACTACGCCATATAATAATTTGTGTTGTCGATGTTCTCTATTCCATAATTTTGAAACGCAACCATCACTGATCTGACGGAATCCTACGAACTATATTTTTTGAAATCGGTCACGATTTGTAAACTCTGGAGCCGAATGTTCTAAGCTTGGTAGTACGATTTGTTGGAAGCTATATACTCGTACATATATTTTCGCCGATATGATCCATTTTCATAAAATACTATCCATGTTTGAAGAAAGGATACTTACAAATTATTGTTGAAATTGGTTAAGATTTGTAAAATCTGCCTCGAATAGCATCAAGCCGGGTTGGACAGTTTGTATGGGGGCTATATCAAAATGTGGATCCAAGTGGCCCATTTTCACCCTACCTCCTATTTTCTATCCATTCCATTGAAAAGTGTACCAGCTCCTGGACCCTGCCAAACCAAATTTGTATAGTCTATTTATATGGGAGATATAACAAAACCGATAGTCTCCGCCCTTCCTACGAGTCTGGACAAAGTATCAAATTTTGTCCAAATAGGCGCACAGATAGGAGGCCGGAATTTGATTTTGCTTTAAAAAAATACTAACAGAATTTTCTTCAAAATTATGATTTATTGGGAAAGGCCCATCATTGACATTTATGAATGAAACACAACATCGTGTATCTGGCTTCCACGACTATAGAGTAAATACACCTAGAGCTGCCATCTGTCTCATCTGACGCTCCGTTTCACTCTCTTCACGGTGAGGTCGGTGCGATAGAGATTTTCGACGTAAATTGTCTTACACCAGGTAGAGTTACAAGAACTGCTGACTCAAATTTGTCTTGACGTTTTGGTTGATTTCTTGTTGGTTGTTTTGAACCAATGCCTCTATCTGCTATTATTAAAGCTATACTTTTCAACATGCAATGCCCATATGTAACCAAGCCTAATGTCGTAAATTTACTGAGAGAAGTGGTTACTCTACACGCTGAAAAATCGGTATTTTGTTGTTGTTTGGTTGCAAATATAAAGTGTGTTTGAAGCTTGTCGCAAATACAATATACTTGTGTCCAAACACATTGTGTTTACTATGCAATATTACATGTTTGAGTCACAATGATTAATATGTTATAATATATGTGTTTGCGACCCACATATAATTATGTTTGTGATATAAAGGAAATAAAAGAGGGACAACGAGAGTCTATTTGGTAAGAGTTTATCTATATTTTTGCATCATTCTCTCAGTCGGTGCGTCATAAATATTCCTGAATTTGCGTGTGAATCGGAGAAGAATTCAATGTTTCTTATTTTGCCTGGTGTATTACGTTTTAGTTTCATGTATTCAGTCGTCAGTGGTTCATCGGGCAGAGGAATCAAAGGCGCTTGAACAGTGAATAACGAATAAACGAAGGAGCGGACGTTGAAATGGTTTGTGATGTTGCTTTGATTTTTGTGTATGTGTTTCGTATATATGTATGTGTGCTACCAAAGTGACACCAAATTTTGATGAAAGAAACTGGAAAGGGCAACAACGTGAATCCCCTTTTCTGCCCCAGCCTTTACCGAGAAAATCGGAACGGCGGACCATTTGTGAAATATAATAAAAAAAAAACACAAGTAATTAATCCACGCTTGTCTTGCATGAACTAGTGTATTGTTTGTGTACCAACGAATAGTGATAACCAACGCATAGTTGAAACCTTCTGAAAACAAAAACGTGAGATACAGCAAAGAAAGGGGAAGCAAAATAACAGATTCTCATTTGCATTCAATGCAAGCAAATGTAAAAAGGGCCGTTTTAAATCTTTTAATTTTTTGTATTAATTATTTATAAATGTGGATTTATATTGATAAAATTAATTATAATAAATAATACATATATTTTGAAATCAAAGAATATGCCATTTCTAAATATTATTATGTTTGGGAGGAAATATACATATGTTTCCACGTAAGTATATGCAGGTTTGGGGGAAACACGCGAATGCTTCCACGTAAGTATATGGATGTTTGGGATGAAGAACGCATATGTTCCACGTAAAAGTATTTATGTTCACCAGTAAACAAGATACTGTTTACATTCAATTACAAGTGAGTTTGGGACTTGCAAACATATGAATGTTTGAAGTGTGTTCCAAACATATACATGGTTCCTGCAGAATATCTTTGGGACACTATGTTAGAGAGGCCGTTATTTTTCAGTGTGCATAAGGATTCCAAAAACTTGAAAATTTGTTTAGTTCCTGAATGTCGTTACATACAACCTTTTTACGCACTTTTTTAATATCTCTTTCTCCCACATAAAGGAATTTATTATATTCTAAAAATAGAGCTTAAAGAAAATGCCCGCTACTCCCAGTTTTTCTAGATTCCGTCAGACTATAATTTTGGAGAAATTACGATCACATTCACAATATTCAATCGTAATCTCTGATTTAATATAATATTTGCCAGTATCATCAGCTGTCTCCACTTGTTTTCATGTCCAAGTGTCAATAACATTTAAATTTCTACCGCATTCCGTGTGTTATATTGGAAATACACTCGTGACACTACACAAAACTCTACACATTTTGAATTTCATGCACAATTTCAAATATTTACATTCGAAGACATAATTGAAATCAGGCATCTAATTTTGTCACTCGCTTATTTATAGTAATAATGAATAAACAAGTGCTAATGTAAATTTACTTCAAGCATTTAATATTTAGATCAAGAAATACGTCCCACAGAAGCGACAAGACGAAGAAAACAGATCTGCAACAAATTCAACTGATGACTTTGTCTTTCAATATAAAGATGCCAGCCACCACGCATGTGACACTTATTCGTTGAAGCAAGAAATTTGTATTCGAAGAAATATTTAAAAGAAGAAAACAAAACCACCCAGTTCTTTCAGGTCGTACCATCATCAGACGCGATGCAACAGAATAAACAGAAAATCTAGTATCCAATTGTGTGATTTTGGTATTTAAACGAAATCGTGGTCGTACGTGTTGCTGTGGTGTTGCGGCAAAGTCCATGTGTGACCGACCGACCACCACAGAATGTGGCATGAGCGGGTGCAATGTTGCGCGCACGTTACTTGTAGCAGAAAACATTTTCATTTTACAAATGTGTCATAAGGCGTCCGCCCGCCCATCTTAGTAATACAAACAAATAGATATTGTATATATTGTATATATATATATATATATGTATATATCTTCTCTATACGCACGATCTTTGAAAAATGCCCCAGAAACTTAAGTGTAAACAATGTACACACAGATTTAACAAATTTTAATGTTAATTACACTGATTTACAAAGATTTCATTGCAAAAAATAGGAAACTATATCAATTCATAATACGAAGTTTATACAATAAAACAGATGCCCCGGTTTGCAATTATTGAAAGGGATAGTTATAGTGTAAACAAACTAGTTTAACTCATCAACTTTCAAAAAGTAACTAACTTGTGTTATAACATCAGATACTGAACTCGAAAAGGAGATTTTATAGAAAAATTTACAAACAAAAATATTAAAATTCAGGGTTTTTAAGTGCAATAAAAGTCGAAAAGTAAATATACAATGTTTGCTACTTATCAGCAGGCAATTTGTCTGCTATTACAGAACATGTACTGTCATGACAACAAACTGTGTGCAGTGTTGATAAAATACCAAACAACCACAATGTTTGGTAAAACAGCAAACATATTGTTACGATTTTAACAATTGCCATTTTTCGCGCGGATTTTCCAGAACAATGTAGTAGTAACGCCATCGATTTTCGGTTGACTCAGCGGGTTCGACAGCGACTTAATCGCTAGTGATAATATCGCATAGTAGCGCCCTCTGTCCTCAATTGTTCTAGAGTTCTTATCGAATTCATCAACCGTTCTTTGTGAGATCGGATATTGTAGTTTCCAACTTAAAGTGATCAATTACTACTTACCGGCATTAAGCTTCACTAAACTGTCAAACTGTTAGAACAATCAAGCTGTAAAACAGACCTCAAACTGTTTCTAATTACGAGGCGAATCAATAAGTCCGTGACTTTTTGAATGAAACATAGTTTTTTTTACAAAAAAAAAAAATTATTTTTCAACATAGTCTCCTTTTAGCTCAATACACTTGGTAAATATACAGTAATCCAATTCCAATTTTCCAAATCCAAATCCAAATCAAATCTCCAATTTTTGTATCCCTTCCAAAAAAATATGATTTTTCGAAGTCAATAAAATAGGCATTTGTTTGATCAATAATTTCATCGTTGGAGCTAAATCTCTTTCCAACGAGCCATTTCTTTAGGTTTGGAAATAGGAAAAAGTCACCGGGGGCTAAATCCGGCGAATATGGCGGATGAGGTACCAATTCGTAGCCCAATTCATGGAATTTTGGCATTGAGACTACACGCGTGTGCACTAGGGATATAACTTTTCAACAATTTTTTAAAATATCAAAATTGGCATAGCACAGTCCAATAGAGCATAAAAAACTATAAGGGAATGTATATTAATTTTTTCGCTAAGGTCAAAAAAGTTCACGCACCAACCGAGATGAAGTTTTGAAAATTTTTAATTTTCTTTTTGGTTAAGAAAAATTTATAATATATTTATTTAAAACAAACAATAGCTCCAGTATGAAATTTCATTAATATTTGGAGATGGTAAGAGATTTTTCCGCAAACCAAAACGTGTCTTTAAACTTTTTTAACGAAAAAAAAAATAAAAATGTGTAACGAATAATCTCTCCTAATGCTAATAGTTAATTTGTTTACTAACACTTGCAACATTTATCGCAGGTGGCAGCCTGTTGATAATTGACCAATGAGCCTAGCAGATCTAAATCCCCACTTAACGAAGTTTCGTTATTAATTCGTTAAGTTGCTATTGGCCAATAAGAATTGAGCTACTAAATTCTATGCAAGGTAGCTTTAACTTTTGGCTTGTTAAGACACATGGGAAATAGCAAGCGATAAGAGAACATTAAACAAAAGAAACAAATAAAGTCTTTTATAAAAGAAAATTAAGGTATTTTTTTCCATCGTTATTTCAAGTTCGTGCTTTAAGTGTTCCAAAATGTCTTTCAAGAAAAGTTCCCAATCAATTGAAAAAAATTCCACAATCTGGAAAACCCAGCTAACTATATTCAAAAACAGTTTAGTAATGCCGCGTAAAATCAAAAACATTGATTTTGGACTAAATCATTTCAGTAAAATGCCTACCAAGGAAATAATAATTGGCAGATATAATGGCTTAGCTCAATCCCAAAAGAACAAAAGAAATAGAATTAAAACAATAGCAAATGAAATATGTGATTTATGGAAAAATATGAATCTACCAACGGTATCCGTGAGATCAGTAACCAGAAAAATTGAAAATCTCATATCATTATACCACAAAAGTATTAAAAGACCAAAAGCTTGTGATGATTTGAAGAATGTTTTTGATGTCACTAAAATAAACAGTGATTTCCACTCGGAATATTCACCTTCCATACAAAGTGATTATCCGTCAATTTCTAGTTGCGATTTTGATGAAAATTATTTATCTGAAGAATCAGAAAGCTATATACCCCCAGCTCGTCTTAAGCCCAAACTCTCTACTACACATCCAGCTGTAACAATGGTGAATAAGGTACATATTAGTACTAAAAAAGCAGCAAAAATTTGTAAAGAACTCTCCGATTCTGGTGTAACTATTTCTACACCTTCTCAACAACCAGCAATTTACATGGCTGTTATTAAATCGGCTGAACAAAAAGAAAAACAGTTAAAAGAACAATTGAAGGAACAACTTTGGTGTCTTCACTTCCATGGAAAAAGAATTAACGGAAAGGAAATTCAAGTGATAGTTTTAAAAAATTAATCCAAAGAAATATATCTGGGAGTACTTGTTTTGAATGATGGAAATATTTAATGGCATTAGAGAATTACACTACAAGTTTGATTTGTGGAATAATATAAAAATTATCATTTGTGATACAACCTTATTTAACACCGGTAAGATAAATGGTGTGGTTACACAGTTGCAGAAATATTTTAAAAGCCTCAGATTAGTCAACACCACATTTTGGATTTGATATTGAGGCACGTAATGGATGAGTTACTCGGTGGTAAGACATCCTCTCCAGATATATGTTACAGTTTTGTAAGGGAATTGATTTCGAATTACAAAAACTTAAACCAGAGCTACATTCAAAATAGTGAAATGCTTGCTATTAAAAATATTAAATGGCGCGACGACATGCAGTATTTGTTTCAACTAGGAACTGCATTTAGATTCTTTCAAGAATCCAAAAAAATTCCGTATATAAATTTTAAACCTCAAGAGCCATTTTAGCGATTTTAGCTTATATATTAATACCAAAATATCAGAATGACTTGTATCCGATATGCGAGTTTATCTGCGGAAAATGGTTTGACATATGGTTTTCAGACCAAAGATTTCGCGACGACAACTTCGAAGGTTTATATCAATCACTTTCAAGATTTGAAGCTGGTAAAAACTGCTTTATTAAGCATTGGAAAAAATATGATTCAATAATCCGAAACCAACAAAGAAGTAATATCTGTGCGCAGCGGGCCATTAAAGTTGTTCAGGATATCTATCCTTTCTGTAAACAACATTCAACATTTTCGGGTGTATTGACGTCCATAACGTTCAGCGTCATTTGTACTTGTGCAACCAAAACGAAAGTCAGTAAACCACTTTTTTACCAGTGAAATCGATGGTGCAGAGTCCCCATAGTATTTATCAATCTTTCCCTTGGCTTGATTGACGACTTTTTTTTCGCAAAAAATAATGTTTAATGAGCACTCGAAATTCACTTTGTCCATTTTTAAAAAAATTTACGAGGTTGTATGTTTGGAACAGCTGTTAAATGCAAAGTAAATGACGGAACTTGCTCAAAATTTGACAGTAGTCTATTAACAGCTGGTACTTGATGGGAGCACTGTTGCATTTTATATAACTACGAGTGAAGTTCGAAAAGTCACGGACTTATTGATCCGCCCTCGTACGCTGTGACATACTGAGGACTCAAATGTTAGTTAAGACAAAAATGTAAAAAATTTATCGTAAAAGTCTCTTCGCTCTAATAATAAAAGTGTATGCTTACCCCTTTATATCGATTATCTATTTTATCTTTTGTACTTATCATATCGTTTTCCCAAATTTCCACTTACGATACATCAATAACTAAGTGATTTATCGAAAATTCCGTAAAATCGATTTTATTTTGAAACATCTCCGTTAGTCACCACGTTATCGAAGGTTTGTTACGCTAAAAACAGACTTGCCATTCATGAGCACGAATATCAGCTACGTCCCTTATAGCGAACCACAGACTTGTCATTCATGAGCATGAACATTAGATATCGTTGATGTTTATTGCCAGTTTACTGCCCTTTTTGATGCCAAACAATAATGTAATCGAAGTTGTTCGCATCAATATCATGTTTACAAACATTTTTGGTAATATTTTTTCAAATCAAACTGATGGTCAGGAATGACAAGTCTGTGGTTCGCTTATTGATACAAAATTAAAAGAAGAAGCAAAGAAGTTGTTCGTATCACTATCATGTTTACAAAAGTTTTTGGTAATATTTTTTCGTGATCATGAATAGCAACTATCATATCATACTATCATCTCGATTTTCCAAATGTCCACTTCCTAGAAATCAATAAGTGAGTTATCGCCAATACCGCAAATCCGATTTTGTTTTCAAAACCCCCAAATATTCTATCGGTTTGTTTAACTTCAAGCTCCCATATCAAGATAACTCAATTAGTTATTAAGTTATCGAAAGTTTCTTAATTATTGTTTATCATATCGACTTTCAATTATATCGTTACTACCTACCCATTGCTTTTCCAAATTTCCATTTCCGATAAATCGATAACTAAGTGAGTTATCGAAAATACCGTAACCCAATTATGTTTTTAAAACCCCCAAAACACGTTATCGTTCTTTTAAACTTCAACATCCGATATGTCGGCAACATAGATAGTTATATCGATTGTCAATTTTATCCTATCATATCGATGTGACAAATTTCCACTTCCGATAAATGCATACAGTGAGTTATCGAAAATATAGTTATCGTAAACTTCAATATCCGTTATCTGGATAACTCAGTTACCAAGCTTATCATATCGATTTTCAATTATATCTTATCGATTTTCTAAATATCGACTTCCGATAAATTGATAAAACTAAGAGAGGTATCGAAAAAAGTTAAGTATTTCTTTGTTGGTTACCCGGGAGACCGTAAAGCCTAGTTTAAAAAATTGTTATCGATTTCTTCAAACTTCAACATCCGATAAATACATAAATATTTTCCCATTACATCCCATGAAGGGATAGGGGAGAGCTTCTTACAATCACTGAGCTGTGTGCTGTGTGCGCTTTCCAGTTTTCACTCACTGTTTGGGACCTACAGTTTTATACCGGTTCCGAACGGTATTTTGAGAAGCTATTTCATGGCCGTCACTAACCAAGGTGGCCGTCGTCGAAAGAAGTGTAAGCTGGTCAGAGCTTTGATCAAACCCACGTTCTCTCGCACAACAGCCGCGCAACTAACCGTTGCATCACCGATGGCCACATCAACATCCGATATCTCGCTTAATTATCAAGATGGCGAAAATTCTGTATTTATTGTTTATTATACCGCATTTCAATTTTATCTTTACTACCTACCTTATCGATTTTCGAAGTTCCCACTTCCGATAAATCGATAACTACCCAGTGTGTCATACGAATCCGTTTAGAATTCGAGACGTACTCGCTTCTTCGTAGAGGTTGTGCGAAACGAAAATCGGATACCTAACCTATCCACTTTTATATGTTTTTATGGACTCGCTACGGGATTGATACGTATCGGCTAAATTGGAATTTCACTGAGGCCCTTTTTTATGTTTTTACGGGCACGTAACGGGGTCGAAACGGAATCGCATCCGGTTTTGTGAACACTGGCCGAAGTATCGAAAAATTCGATATATTTTTCTTTTCATTGTGACCGTCTGTGGTGGAATGGGATGCGTGCGAGGCTCTTGTGCATGAGAACGTGGGTTCGATTCCTGCTCTGACCATCTTACATTTCTTTCGTCGACGGTCACCTCGGGAGCGCTTCTCACTAGCAGTGAGCTGTGTGTTTTCTAGTTTATTGGGACCTACAGTTTTACACCGGTTCCGAACGGTTTTTTGAGAAGCCTTTTCATGGCTAAGAACCCAATAGTGTCGCCGTCAAAAGAACTGTAATGTGGTCAGACCAGGGATCGAACGATATTCTCTTATATGGCAGTACATTTGTTATAATAGCAGACAAATTGCGTGTTGATAAGTAGCAACGATTGTTTGCTGTTAATAGAAAACTTAATTTTTTGAGTGTAAAAAAAGTTCAATAGAGCTTAAAAGTTCAGTAAAAATGTTGTGTAGAAAATTACACTAGTACTCGTCTCAAACATGAAGAGCGATTACAATTAAATAGTTATCGAAATTGTTAGATGCCATTCATTACGAACAAAGAATGGAGGATGGGTTAGGCTTAATGTTGGGGTATCTTTTTTAGGTATAGTCCCAGAACACAGCGTTTGAAAAGAGTTTGTAGCAACCGTAAATTCGGTTGTTGCCACCGAACTTCAGTTGCCACAACCGAATTGAGGTTGTCACCACTGAATTTAGTCCACACAACTGAAATTCGTTTGAAGATTCCTCTAAAGCGTTGCGACAGCCTCTAATACGGTCTTGACAACCTCCAATTCGGCTGTGATGACATCTACTGTGGTTGTGAGAACCTCTAAATTCGGTTACTGCTAATTTGGTTACTTTAATGTGGGTGTAGATTTTTCCCTTCGACTCTAAAATCAGAATCTACCCTCAGCGAAAAATGGCTAATGATTTTGCCTTTCGTCAACATCTGCTCAATTCCAAGTTGAACGCCTGAATAATTATATTTTAATGTATTAATTTGTTATTGTTTATTTTGGTGAATTTCTAATTTTGCATCCGAGATCTGTGTCAAATCGTTCATTAGTCAACGTTTGGCGGCGACGGCGGCAATGGACATCAGAGCTCTTGCGAACGGGTGGGCCGTTGTGTCTCGCGCCGTAATTTAAGTGCATATTTTTCGCATTATTTGTTAAGATTTGTTTAGTTTTTAAATTTTTACTTTTTAGTTTTTGTTTTTTTCTTCTTGCTTTTGTTCACCACAACCTAGAAGTCTTAGAATGTTATTTTGTTTTTCCTTTGGTTTTAGCTTTAAACTAATTACGACAATCTATTCTGATACGCAAGCAGTTTGCATGAATAATTACTTTTGTTAATTTTGTGACAATGATGTTTGTTTTTCGTTCCATTTAGCGGTGAAATTTTTAACCAAAAAAAACTAAAATATTTTCTATTAGTTTTTTCTTTCTTGAAACGCTTTAAAAAATGTGGTTGTCAAAAGATTAGCGGGAGATTTTGCGGAAAAATTTTGCGACTATTTTCAAAATGTTCCCCTGACGATTGAAAAGAACGGTGACCTCAATACGCATCAAAATAAATTACTTTTTTAAATTTGAAAATTTGTTATTGTTATTTTACCTTAAACGAAAATTGGCGCTGTGGTTGACAAATTGCTTTTAGATGACACACGTGTGCCAATTTCAAGGAAAGCATTAACATAGGAATAGTAATTTAATTAGTAAATAGTAATTTTGATTTGCAGCAGACAATACGACAAAGAGGTTTGAAAATTTAGATCAAAGTTGGAATCTGTTTAATTTTCCAGTCGTTGAAATAAAATAAACCCAAACATATAGTTGTAGACGTAGACTTTCAAAATTCCGTAGTTGATGTCGGGCAATTTTTAGGGTTACAAAAGTTACACCTAAATCAAGCGGAGTTAGACATATTCACATATGTTTCAAATTATCATTTCCTTAACATTCCCTTCTTCTTTAAAGTTTAATTAATTAATCTCGATGAAAACGAACACACCCATTTCCAATAAATTACAAATCAATTTCGAAAACGTAAAATGTACATTTTAATTTCAACAGCAATGACATAATAAATTATTAAATAATTTCAAACCAAACACAACGGAAGAGAAGAGAACAGAACAAAAAAAAAACGGATTGAATGCTTGTCTACCACGCAAGAGAGCAACAGATAACTTCGACATCAATTTCGAATTCGAAATCGAATAATTTACGTAAAACGTAAATTAAATAGTAAATAGTAAACGAGTACGAGTGCGGGTAAGAGTATTTATTCATATTTTAAGAATAACAAAAACAAAAAAATTATTTAAATTCACGTACAAAAGTTCAATATCGTTTAGACTATAAACGATAAGTTTTCGCTAAGTGCAGGCGATGATGATGGTAATAATGACGATTTGTAGAGAATCTCGAATTTTTCGTTCTCAATACCAATCTTGCGAATAGTCCAAATAATTTGAATGCATTTGCTGGATTTCCACATTTCCACAACCACAATTCCAAAAACAAACAATTGTTATGACGATTGATGATGACCTGTTGATGGACCGAGGGGGAGCAGGACATGGAGTGGGATTATACAATTTATTTGTTATGTGCGAGGGTACTCAACAAGTTCTTACTCCGCACTATGGGTTCGATTAGTTTTCACTCCTCGTTGAACACTGCCAGGGCGGAAAATTAAATTTCCATTTTGGCATGAGCATGAGTGCGACAATAGTTGCCTTATCGTCAGCGATAAAGCTCATTCATTTTCATTTTGATGGTTCGATTAATCGTCAAAATTGTCGCATTTGGGATTCAAATCATTGACGATTCAAAGAATGACGAGTGTCACTGATTGTTGTAAATTTTGGGCTTGAGCCATCATCGAACCATTTTTCTTCGAAAATCTGGATGGTCGGGCAATAACAGTTAATGGTGAACTGTGGCGACATGATAATCTAGTTTTCCTGAATTGCATGAAATGAATGTGTACGACATGTGGTTTCGGCAAAAGGATGCCACATGGCATATGTATATCCCAAGAGCAATGCAATTAGAATTCAATCTTGCATGCATTTTGGACAACCTGTATAGACGCAACTGTACTTTATATGTATATATACTAGGGATGTGCGATTAATCAGGCAGCCTGATTAACCGCCATCCTGATTAATCGAATAATTGTTTATTCATACGTTTTAGTTAATGATTTCTAATATTAATCGATTAATCTGCATTTTGATTAAGCAATATTCATGATTAATTGATTAATCTAAAAATTGACTGACCAAAAATTTAAATAATTGAGAAATTCATGTTTTTAGGATTTCTCAGATTGAATTTTTCCAACAACCTTCTTTAAGCGAACCACAGACTTGTTATTCATTAACATGAGCTTGGTCGAAAACTTTTTAACTGGCTGATGAATTTGAAGAAAAATTACCAAAACTTGTTGTAAACATGATAGGGATGCGAACAACTTCGATTACATTCTTAAATGGTATCAAGAAGACCGATAAACCGACAATAAACATCAACGATAGCTGATGTTCATGCTCATGAAAGACAAGTGTAAAGCAAACCACAGACTTGTCACCCACGACCATGAACATCAGTTATCGTTGATGTTTATTGTCGGTTTACCGCACTTCTTGGTACCAAAGAAGAATGTAATCGAAGTTGTTCACACAATTAATTGGTAATATTTTTTCTAATTCATCACTCAGATAAAAAGTTATCGACCAAGCTCATGCTCGTGAATGTCAAGACTGTGGTTCGCTTTTCTCAAAATGTTCAAATATTTCCTTTTGTTTGTGTATTATGAATTTGTATGTTTTCCAAAAAAATTCTGAATGGTGATCACAATTATCAAATCACAAAATCAATTATTATAATTGTGATTGATCAGCAGTAGTAGTTTTGAGTAATCAGAATTTTTGAATATTCGATTAACTGATTAATCACGTAAGCGATTAATCAAAATTTAAATCGCACATCTCTAATATATACTGTTCAACACAAACAACATCAAGTTTTTACTTTTCTTATGTTATTAATGTCTTTAATTTATATCTGCAACATGACATGTTCTGTGTAATTCCTAACAATCATACGTCACATGATTCTCCTGAATTAATATACATCATACGCATAAGACAAATGTGTGTTTTTAAATCCTTAATATCGTACTATAATACCTTTAATGTACGTTTGAAACATGTTTTCGTTGTTCCATCTGCTATTTACATACTGATACTCGTAACAAATTGTAAAATATTTAGTATAATACAAAAAAAAATCCGTAATATAGAGAAAATCAATTTGAAACTAGTTTCTTAAATTTTATAGGAGAAGGACAGGCATGTGGATGAGGCTCATTCCAAATATATAACGCCATTGTCATTCGTCGTCCGAAACCAGATATATAGAAAGCTGGACATCGAAAGGCTGCAATTACCAGAGAATACCACGGCCTATGTAAAGAAGCTCACTCAGATACTGGCGACGAACGCACCCCTGCCTCATGATTCTGAAGCTCGATGGAAGCACATTTCCCACTCTCTGAAAACGACCAAGTACGGTGTCTGCGTACTTGGTTATGAAAAACAATCCATGGTGCGATGAAGTGTCGCATGGAAAGTGATGATAAGAACACTTCACACATGGCAACGCTGCAGTCACTGCGGTCAGTTGCAAAGCCAGCTGCGACAGAGCGGTATAAGGAGGAGAGGACACAGTAAACCCATTTGTTTAGGAAGAAACCCCGGTTGTGGAGAAAGCCCCAGAGTGAGAAAATTTACAATTTAAATTTTATTGAAGGAATAATGAGGCCCGTAAATTATACCGAAAAGTACAAAAGCCAAGCCAACGGAAATGGATCAGGTCAATCTTTTGTAGAGATAAGGACGGGAATCTTCTGACAGATGTGCAGAATATGTTGTGAATATGAAACTATCACTTGTATGCTTTACTTCTTCCAGATGGCGTCTGTACAATGCCGTCGTCGACAAGACAGGTAGACACCCTATCATGCGATCTCTTCAACATTTTAAATGAAATCATCGTGAGAAAAGCTGCAGTCAACACGAATAAAACTATCAGCAATAAAAGTCACATGCTGCTCGCGTATGATGGTGATTTAGATATCATTTATTAGACATCTGAGAGGAGTTTCTGCACCTTTTTCGAGAATTGAGAAGGAATCAGCAAAAATGGGTTTAGCAGTAAGCAGTTTAGCACAAAATTAATGGTTTCGACAAGGCAAATGGTAAACTTTGGTAACCATTATAATTTCGAGGTAGTGGACGAATTCATTTATCTCGGATCTGTGAAAACAGAAGCAATAACGTCAGCGTTTGTCTAGTTCCTAACAATCATACGTCATAGGGTTTTATTGAATTAATATTTATCATACGCTGGGAAAAAATAACGGGTGGTGCAAAAACAAGTATATTTTTAAAAATTAAATAAAATTAACTAAACTTGATTTCTTTTGATAAATAATGGCTTTATTAGAAATAGAAATATTCCCATTATTTATGGAACATGATTTCATTCATGTGGTTGCCTGGGCTGGCTTCGCAGTAGTTCATCCCATGAGTCCAATATTCCAAGACTTTGTTGCTAGTTTCTCTCTCAGGCTTGGACGATATTAGCCTTAAGGGTGTGAATCGTTTCTTGATTATTCGCATAGCATCGGTTTTCAACGGCACCCCACAAGAAAAAATCTAAGGGTGTCAAATCGCAACCCCGAGGCCACCAATTGGTATTGCCAAGTCAGCTGATAACACGATTTCCGAACTTGGTGCGCAAAAGTTCAATTGTTTTATGAGCTGTCTGACATGGTGCGTCATCCTGCTGAAACGGAGGATTATCAAAGTTCATATCTTTCATTTCATCCCATCAAAAGTCCGTAATCATGGCCCTGTAATGCTCGCCGTTAACTGAATTGGCGTTTCCAGCATCATTTTCAAAAAAGTGAATGGGCCAATGATGCCACCATCCCAAAATCCACTCCAAACGGTCACTCGCTGTGGATGCTTTATCTTCTCGACAATGACTCAGATGCGGCAATTTTGTTTGTTGACACGAAATGAAACTGCACTGATTTTTCGGCCAAATTTGATGTCCGATTGGAGCTCCTATTGTTCAAGCTGAATTTGCTGCGAGACTCAATTTATGACACAATAACATATGAGCTAAAAAGATACCTGCATTTGTGCCATCGTTAGTTATATGCTTCTATAATTAACCCATTTCATTGACAACACCCCGTACATCCAGAGACACAATTCAATCTACATTCACTCTAGTGTGAATTTTGGGATACTCTTTCCAACAGATATAGTCTTTTTATTTGTTAACATTTATATATTTCTAAGTTTTTGCTTCTTCAGGGGCTGCCTTATGCTTGGAGTCATTCCTAGCATTTGGAAGCAAACCAAAGTGGTTTTCGTCCCGAACGCGGGCAAATGCTCTGATGTCAAACCAAAGGACTTTAGACCAATCAGTCTATCATCCTTTGTTCTTGAGACATTTGAAAGGTTACGGGATATTCATGTTCGAAGTAATCTTCGACAGAATCTAGTATCGAGTTCTCAGCATGCCTATATCAAGGGCAGGTCAACTGAGACGGCTCTCCACTATATAGTCAGCATAACAGAGAACTCTCTTGAGAATACAGTCTTCGCTCTAGGGACCTTCCTGGACATCGAGGGAGCCTTCAATAAAATTCAACCTTCGTCGATTCTCAGGTCGTTACAGAATCTAGTAGTCGACAGCTTAGTGACACTCCTAATTGGGAAGCTACTGGTGGATAGATCCGTCAAAGCTGAATGGGGTGGTGTTACAATTGCTAGGAACGTTAACAGGTGGACACCGCAGGGGGAGTTATGCCTGCACTATTATGGTTAACTTCTGTCAATGAACTGCTTCTTGAATTGGACAGAGCCGAATGCCAGGTCTTTGCCTATGCCGATGATATTGCTATCATCTGTACGGGTAGAAACCTAAATTTACTTAGCATTTGTACAACCAGCCTACTTAGTCGGATTTCTAACTGGACCGCTAACAACGGACTATCACTTAACCCACTTAAAACCGAGCTTATCCTGTTCTCTCGGAAATATAAAATACCCGCATTGAACTGCCGTCAGTTAATGGGGTGCAATTACAGTTGACGGAAAAGGTCAAGTATCTGGGAATAATTCTCGACAGAAAACTGTCTTGGAAACCGAATGTGGAGGAGAGGGTGAAAAATGCGTCTGTTGCTCTTTACTGCTGTAAAGGGGCGATAGGAAAGCGCTGGGGACTGTCTGCTAAGATCACCATGTGGATTTATAGTCAGACCAATACTTCTCTATGGCATCGTAGTTTGGTGGAGGTCCCTTGAAAAGAAATATATTCTGAATTCCTTGATGAAAATTCAAAGATCAGCACTGTTTAGCGTAAGTGGGTCAATGTCGTGCCCAGGTACTGCACTTAGTGCTATCCTGGACATCTGTAGTCCTGATATCATGGCCGAAACGGCAGCCGCTACATCCCTGGTGAGAATCAGAGATTGTGGCGTCATGATAACGGTGCATTCCGGACACGATGAATTGCTACACCGGATCAACTCCATTCCCTTAAAAACGGACTACTGTATACCCTACCTCTACCAGCGACAAATCTAAGGGCTTCTATTCCGAACAGGAATACCTGGGAAAAGTCACTGGAAGAGGGCACCAGTAGTATCAGATTTTTCACGGATGGATCCTCTGGCCACAGGTGGACAGGAAGAGGAATAAGCAACTTCTTAACTTGCCGAGAGGCAGGTTATCCACAATGATAGGAACACTTACGGGACATTGTCTTGTAGAAAAACATGCCCTAAGATAGGGACATAGCACCTCCACTCTTTGTAGATGCTGCATGGAAGAGGACGAGGAAACGACGAAACACCTTCTCTTGGATTGCCCTGCTCTGGCAGGACTGTGAAGTAGGATATTCGGAACACCGTAGCCCTACAGGATATTCCTGTAGGTCTTATAGACAAATTTATTGAAAGGGCAAATTGGATAGACGACTTGTCAATAGTTGCTATAGAGGAAACTGCAGGTATCACAATGGGCTTCTTTAGCTTAAAGTGTGCTAGGCAGCGTGCTGTCTTGCAGCCTTTTCAGCCAACCAATCAAGTTTTTGCTTTTGTTAAATTTTTTTCCAATTTTGATTTTTATATTTTGTTTTAACATTTTTTTTTAACATTTTTTTTTAAATTTTTTTTTTAAATTTTTGTTTATAATTTTTTAAATTTTTTAATAATTTTTTTTTAACTTTTCTTTTAAGGTCACGGCAGAGGCTGTGTTTTCCTTAATTGTATATTATTCCCAGAAAATTCAAACATATTTTATTTAAAACCAGTTAAGAGCTTTCAGAGTCGGGTGAACTGTCACCCTAAGTCATACATTGGGGTCGAGATCGCATAAAATAGGTAAATATATTATTTTCAGCCGATCAACCTTCAGTTACCCGAAAGGGCGTGCAAGTTCCCCAAACTCAATAGCGCAAAATATTATCTAATTCTCAATTTAATTAGGATCTGGGATTTATCGTCACTACCAGCCAATTAACCGCCAAACATTGGTATGACAGGTACGAAAATGGGCGTGGAAATGTAGTCAAGTTTTTAGTGCACAATGCAATTGACAAAATATTAAATACAAATATATTTACCCATTATATGACCTTTAGGCACAGGGGACAGCTTCCCACGATCAGTGAGCTACCTAGTTTTACACTCAGTGAATTCTAACTTGTGCTTCTGATATAAATTATTATTTCGCTGAGACCATCACGGTTTATTTTCTGGTATTTAAAATTTCTCGAAACACCCTCGTATATTTAGCAGCCCATCCTCCTGCTTGCTAATAACAAGTGTAATTATTTTGTAAATAAAAATTACGTTCGTTCAATTACATTAGCGGCAAAGTAGTGACGCCAGATATGGGATACCCATTTGGATTGTACCAAGGGGAAGTGCAGGAAATCTAATGGTATATACTACAAATTAGTGCTAAATTTTATTTTCAATAATATGACTAAGGTATATTAGATATTGTTTATTTGAAATATTTTATATTTCATTACTATCACCGGTTGTCGGGTGGGGGGGGGGGTCTACAATATAAAACCGATAACGATATACATTTAATATTCATTGTAATGTTCTTTCCTAATTTACAACATATTGTGACTCATTTTCTTTGGGGCGGTGTTTACATTTATCGTTACTACAACGAGGTTATTTATAAATTACGATAATAACAATAGTTGTTTAATCATTTACATGATAGTATAACACTTAATATTTTATAATTATTCGAGATCCAATAACAACGTTGAACTGTTATAGTACATACTCGTACTTTCGAGTGTTTAACCATAGACGCACATCAACTATTTACCCAAACTCAGCATATTCAGATGGCGTTATCTCTAGCTAATTCAAGATCCTTCTATTCGTTATATTTTGTCCACCTATGGAAAAAAGTAGAACCTACTCGAATAGTGGAGAGATCATTACACTGGTGTGGCGAACTGGTATGCTGCTGCAATGCATACTTTTAGGCACTACACTAATCGCACTGTTATTTACAGTAAGAAGTATGCACATGACATTACTTTGACATAAGTAAAGCTTTTAATCACAACAATACTATAATACGATGAGTACGATTCCCGGTTTGCTTTCAGGCTGACTAAAGGGTGTCTCACTAAGATTGCACTTTTTAAATTGAGTGTAATTCTTTTTTTTGTGCAAGTGGCAACTCTGAAATTTGGCAGCAGTCACATATGTATGTATGTTTAGTCCGATTATTAAAAATGCGTTATAATTGTGAAAACATACGCGTTATAATTGTGAAAACATATTCCAAAGTTAATTGTGAAAACTTATTCCAAACTTACAAAAATTTGGAAAGTTATGCTGAGACCGTTCGCAAACTTCGGTGAGCTCTGTGAAAAAGTTATGGAAAATTTCATGAAAAGAGTAATGTTGTAATGGCCTGTCATCAGACGGGTCATTTGACGGGTATTTTATTCCATACTTAATTCTGATTGCCTTCTTTACCATCCTATAAAAAATCGTAACTTTCTCACAAAATACGTGTTTTTATTTTAAAATTAAAAGGTGCTTTCTTACTAAGACAACCTTTACAACAGAAGCACCACTCGAGCATTTGTAGTAATGACGGCAATTGTGTTCACTTAACTCCAATGATCTAAGGAGAACCAACCAGAGCTTTCAAAACTGTTCAATTTCTGTGGTGAATTCTCGTTATATTCGATACAGCCAAGAAGTATGCAAAGACATTACTCCTTATTATGACTACGTATACATTGTTAATACAGGGTAGTTCAGTCACGACTGGACAAATATCACCAGCGTATTCCTTGGCACATTTCATGAAAATATATATGTCCATCTACGACCATCCCCGAAAATGCAACGGGGCGAAATGGCTGCGGTTTGAAAATTCTCGGATTGGTGGTCGGAGGGTACTGGAGTAAAATTGCTAACTTCTGAAAGAGTGATCACATGTTTTGTTTTGGGGCTTGTTGGAAAGGCCTTTAAGAGATCGTTTAGAATCAGAATCAGAAATCTTTTAGAAAATTTAAAAAAGGTCGATTTAAAAAAAATCGCCGATAGGAGCTTTCAAAAAAAATTTGGAAAAAAAAATACATAAAAACGTGCACATAACCTCAATTTTCTCATCCAGATGGCAGATAACAACTCTTAAAAGATAGACCTACCTCTTACCCCTCTTACCCCCAAACGAAGCCCACAGGTCTTAGCGTTCCAAAGTTATGACCATTTGACTGAAATGCAAACACTTTTTTTTTGTTTTTGGAAGCGAAATAACAGCTTGTAAATTTATTTTGTTGAAATTGTTGGCTGACGAATTGGTTGAATTTTACGATAAGTACATTACGATAAGTACAACAGTTTTAATTCCTTTCATTTTACTTATACAGTACAACCATTCACTTTATTTACACAACTTAACATTTACAATTGTTTATATTCATATTTTAATATTACTTCGCGTTGCTGAATTGTCTGTGTTTATTCACAGACAATCTCCAAATGTTAAATACCTCAGCTATTTATACGAACTCCCCATACTCGGATGACGTTATCTTTTAGCCATTTCAAGATCCTTCTAGTCGTTACAGTTGGTTATCTTTTCTACCACTATTTATCGCCCTTTGAAACTGAGGAGAACAAACTAGAATAATGGAGAGATGTCATGGGTGAAGTCATAATACTGGTTTGGCGAACTGGTACATTGCTGCAAGGCATACTTTCAGGCGTAACGTTAATCCCACTGTTATTTACAGTAAGCCAAATAAGTAAGCAGGCATATTACATTACTGTGACATAATTAACGATTTTAATCATAATAATATTTCAACGCTATTACCTGACATTGAAATATTAATTTCACTTAAGTGTAGTGCATTGTTCAACAATCACTTACTTATAATTACTTTCCCTCACTTTATAATTAGGGAAAAATTATAAATTAATCTAAATTAAACATATTTTCAAATAAAATATTATGAAGACAGTGAGATCTGCGCATTTTATGTTTAAGCCGACTATTTGGGAACCACATTTCTACACCTATTCCGTAGGGTTTGTTGTGAAGCTTTTTGATGCCTAATTAATCGGTAGTGTCGCGATCACTAAGCGAGTTGACTGTCGGCGAAATAAATTAACTTCTGGTTTTAAACTCGCGTTCTTATGTACACGAGTGCATCAAGCTAAGCATTGCACCGATAGAAATAAAAATTTAAATTAAAAAAAATTATAATGATTTCAAAACTCCTAAAGATGTTCGAAATGTCGTTCGAAATAAATAATAAATTCGAAAACAATTTAAGACCTCAAGCTTGATTATTTAATCGGCAAAGGATGTTCAAATATTGGGTAGCAGAGCTCAAACGAGGACATATGAGCTGCCAGGATGAAAAACGAAGTGGTGGACCAATTGAGATGCCCATGCCAGACACGGATAAGAAAAATCCCCAAAATGGTATTGGATGATCGTTGGCTGAAGGTGCGCGAGCTAGCTGAAATGATAGGCATTTCAAAAAGTGTTATACATCATATATTGACCGAAGATTTCAAGATGAGAAAGATGTGCGCTAGATGGGTGCCGCGTTTGCTTTCAATAGAGCAAAAACAGCGTCGTGAAGATGTTTCACTAGAGTGTTTGGCGATGTTTCACCGCAATATAGCCGAATTTTTTCGTCGATTTATAACCATGCTCTTCACATCTGAGACAAAGCAACAGTCATTGCCGTGGACTCGGATGGAAGAATCGTGTCCAAAGAAGTCCTTCTGCAGGTAAGGTCATGGCGTCTGTGTTTCTTTTTAATGCGCTTGGAATAATTTTTATTGAGTATCTTCAGAAAGGAAAAATTAACAACGGCGAATATTATGCGAATTAATTGCAGCGTTTAAGTGATGAAATTGTGGGGGAAAAAAGATCGCATTTGGCGAAAAGGAAAGTTTTGTTTCATCCAGACAATGCTCCAGTTCACACATCCACTACTCTGACGACCAAAATTAAAAAAATTTCTAACTTTTTTGTGTCGTCTTTGTTAGGTCCTCCTCGTATCCCAATCTCACATTTCCTCGTTGTTGTATTTTTTGTGTTGTTTTTGTAATTGTTTATACTGTAAATTATTTACTATTGTTTTTTATTGTAAACTTCAATATTCCTTATGAGTGGCAGACAGGGGTTTTCCAAGAATTTTTTCTCATTGTAGACGTATATTGAATATACTTGGAATTCTACATCTGTGCAATTTTTATTTGCAAATTTTTTTTGTATTATTTTCAGATGTCAAAGAAAACTAATAGTAATTCCTAATAATAATACATATGTAGTTCCGGGGAAAACATGCTGTCATCTTTGGTGCTATTTTGTATGAAAAGGAAAAATGCAGGTACTGCTGCCCTACGGGGTATTGAGTAGTAACCCATATCAACATCGAACCTAATTTGAACCGCAAAATTGTTCCAATTAAAAACAGATCTATTCAAACTAAAAAAAA
This sequence comes from Phaonia tiefii, assembly GCA_963931995.1. NCBI lineage: Eukaryota > Metazoa > Arthropoda > Insecta > Diptera > Muscidae > Phaonia > Phaonia tiefii. The sequence continues at coordinate 143,470,684 of OZ008369.1, forward strand.
AAAAGAAAGAGAAATTTGAATTCAAAATATTTTTTATCTAAATACGAGATTTTTTATACAGGAATTTCATAAAACAATTTTATAAAATCATTAGTTCAGATGTTTTAAACCTTCGTAGTCCAGGTTTTTAATTTCTCAGAATTTTATAAACTCTCAGCCACTCAATTTGTACAATTGTAATAAATATTGATTGATGTATAATCACGGTAATATTAATAGTGTTTCTTATTACCCGCTAAACTAATATATCGTATGGGGAGCCGCTTAATCGTAAAAGGTCTGTCTTATTTGTATACCGCAAGGTTATTGTTAAATTCGACGTCGATTGGACGAAAAATTACTTTCCAGTGTAAAATAACTTAGCTCCCAATACAAAGTGGTCGAAAAATTAATTTAGTAGGGAATACAAAACCAGTCTTATTAATAATGAGCAGTAGTATTAGGTTTGCATACTTTGCTGCTGTAACGATATACTGGGTATCACGAATTCACCATAGTAGGAAAAGGTGGAAGATTTCGCTAACAAAAGAACTTGCTGGAAAATACTAGGTTTATCTTTATAAATACATATAGGATCATCGGGCATGATTGAAGAAAAAAATAAATGGATATAACGGGTGTAACTTTTTTAGCGATTCCATTTACCGATAACAATTAACGCTGGCAACGCATGAGTTTGGTTAGCGATTTCGTCATGAATACACTGACAACAAAATACATAAGGTGGCAGGGGACACCCGGTTAGTAAGAACTTCATTTCGCTATATATTATGTACTAGTCAGTTCCAACACGCCTATGGCGCCCGTTGGAAAATACGATAATTTAAATCAATCTTCAATAAAAGATACTTTTTGTAAAATGATAAACTTTTTTTAAGAAATAATTTTTTTTATAGAATGTTTTTTTTAAGTATATTTGTAGATCCTTTTTGTAAGAATTTGTATTGTATTTCCCCGAAAAGGTAATTTTTAAAAAGAGGTACTTCCGTTATTAAAAGCTAATGTTTGTTTGTAAGCAAAGGTACTATTTTTAAAAAGAAGTACTTTCTGTAAGAAAAAGCCATAAATTTATTTTTTATTGGGTTCAAAACTAAAATATATACTAAATATTGGTTACAGGCTCCACCTAGAAAACTTCCCATTAAACAAGATATATCCCAACATATGTGAGACATGTAGTTAATTTCTTTCTCTGCATCCAAGCCGTTAGTCTAGACACAAACCAAAGCGAAACTAACCAATGTAGTTGATAATAGTGGGCTGTAGCATAATAGTGTTGAAACAAAAGTTGTTTAATTTTTTTTTTATATAACCGTTCCAAAAATAAATAAAAATGGTTTCCCATTACATTCCATGATGGGATTGGGGAAAGATTCTCAGAATCCGTGAGCTGTGAGCTTTTGAGTTTTACACGCATTGATTGGGACCTTCAGCTTCACATCGGTTCCGAAAGGTATTTTGTGGCTTTTTCGTGGTTAAGTACTCGATAGTGTCGCCATCACTACGCGGGGTGACCGTAGTCGAAAGAAATGTAAGGTGCCCTGAGCAGGGATCGAGCCGACGTTCTAATGTTCAAGAGCCGCACAAGCTAGCCACTGCACCACGACTGCCCACCAACGACAAACTAACGCTTGCGAATTGTGCAAATTTAACTCGTAAATCATGGTTCAGTTCGGGAATGTTAGTGTGGGTTGCATCAATTCTACGGTCGACATAATCGTCCATCAGGGTGACATGTCAATAAAGAAAATTCCCGCATTTGTTGTGAAGAGAATGAGACGAGAGATTAACGAGGCATCGTTACATCCGCAAAAGCTCATTGTTTGATGTGGTTTAGGGGCCGGTGGAATCGTTAGTCCTTACTTATTTAATAATGAGAACCGCGATAACGTTACCGTCAAAGCCGAGCACTATGAAGCCAGGATTGCCGATTATTTCATGCCCCAATTGAATGGAATGTTGACAGTATGGCGCTAACAGGATAGCGCCACATGCCATACAGAGCGACAAACAATCGACTTATGCAGGGAACATTAAATGATATTTCTTTAAATTTCTCGAAATGGGCAGATCAATTGTCAACCGAGATCTTGTGGTTTAAAGCCTCCAGATTATTTTGTCTGGGGTTACGTAAAGTGATTGCTTTATGCGAACAAACGACAACTTTGAACGCCTTGGAAGACTATTTTGTGCGAACCATTGCCGAGAATCTGCCCACACTGCTTGAAAAAGTTGTCGAACATATGACTTCGAGAATGCGCCATATATTATATTCAAACACTAATAACATAAAATTATCTTTGTAATAAAGTCAAGTTTCAATTTTCAATTATGTAATATTATTATTTTATTAAAATTTAAAGCCCTACACGTCAAGAAAACACTCGATATACTTGCTATAAATAATCAAAAAATAACACCCCATCTTTGTCAGTGGTGCGAGATTCCAACAAGAACACAACTACCAGGCTAATTGGCTATTTTCTATTCAGAAAACAAAGAACAGGACCCTTGGCAATTGATGGAACGCCCTTTGCATTGCCTCAAAATGGTTTAAATAAACTCACTCAAGCCCAATGATTCTGAAGGGCAGCACAATCCCATTTCAGACTATATATGACATCCTCTTCCCCTCTATCTCCTATATAGTCACGACTTGCGCAAGTAAAATTGTTGTGTGTGAACCAGGTAAAACTTACGCAATAACTATGGTTGCTTAAGAAATCCCGGCTCAAGGCAAGCCCTGATAGAATGGCGAAATACGCAACGCAACTGATAAAAAATACCGCTGCACGTGCAAATGCATAAGGAGAAAAGGACATATGTAAACCGTACACGCTTAAAAATCTGTCGTTTTTTGTTGTTTGGATGCAAATACAACATGTGTTTGGAGCTTGTCGCAAATATAATATAGTTGTGTCCAAACGCATTGTGTTTGCTATTCAATGTTACATGTTTGAGACACACTGATTAATATGTTACAACATATGTGTTTGCGACCCAAATATATCTGTGATTATGATACAAATACAGCCGTGTTTGTTGCACTGTTTATGCTCTCAGAGCAAGAGAATAAAAGAGGGGCAACGAGTGTGTATATCTTGTTTATCTGTATTTGTGCATTATTCTCTCAGTGAGTGATTCATAAATATTCCTAAATGTGCGTGTAAATTGCAGATGAAGTCAGTGTTACATGTTTAAGACACACTGATTAATATGTTATAACATATGTTTTTGCGAACCATATATATCTGTGTTTGTGATACAAATACAGCCGTGTTTGTTGCAATGTTTATGCTCTCTCGAGAGCAAGAGAATAAAAGAGGGGCAACGAGTGTGTATATCTTGTAAGTGTGGATCTGTATTTTTACATTATTCTCGCAGTGAGTGATTCATAAATATTCCTGAATGTGCGTGCAAATTGCAGTTGAAGTCAGTGTTTCTTATTTTGGCTGATGTATTGCGTTTTAATTTCATATATTCAGTTGTCAATGGTTCGTCGGACAGAGGATAGCAAAAGTGCTTGATCAGTGAAAAAAGAATAAACAATCGCTCGGACGGTTAAATGGTTTGTGATGTTGCTGAGAGAAAGTGAGAAACGATTTTGAGAAAAGAAACTCGAGAGGGCAACAACGTAAATCCCTTTTTCTGCCCGAGCCTCTAATGAAAAAAACGGAATGGCGGACCATTTGTGAAATATAATAAAAAAAACACAAGTAATCAATACACGATTGTCTTGCATGAACTAGATTTGTATATAAGTATATTGTTTGTGAACCAATGCATAGTGATAACCAAGGCATAGTTGAAACCTTCTGAAAACAAAAACGTGGGAGACAACAAAGAAAGGAGAAGCAAAAGAGCAGCAGATACTCATTTCATAAAAAAAAGTAATGCATTCAGCAAGTAAATGTAAAAAGAGGCATTCTAAATATTTGAATTTTTTGTACTAATTATTCATAAATTTAGATATATATTGATAAAACAAATTATAAAAAATAAAGAAAGAAAGAATAATTCGTTTCTAAATATTATTATGTTTGGGAGAGAATACGCATATGTTTCCACGTAAGTATATGGAGGTTTGGATGAAACATGCGAATGCTTCCATGTAAGTATATGGACGTATGGGATGAAAAACGCATACGTTTCCACGTAAAAGCATACATGTTTGCCAGTAAACATGATACTGTTTAGATTTAAATACAAGTGAGTTTGGGACTTGCAAATATATGATTGTTTGAAGTGTGTTCCAAACATATACATGGTTCCTGTAGAATATGTTTGGGAGAATATTTTAGAGAAGCCGTTATTTTTCAGCGTGTGAATCTGATCGGACTTTATAACTCTAGATGTAGATCCGGAAAATACACAACTGGGCAGATATTCATATTACTCCAAAGCCACAAACGCAACTGAACTTCTACAATCTCTTTGTTTATTATAAGGCGGCCTTGGGTAGTTCGAAACGGATAAAGCTTTACTAAACCTGAACTTGTTATCCCTGCCAATTAAGTACGCCTTTGCCGAATTACAATCCTGAGTGAAGATGACCGTCGACAACCGAAATGAAAGGTGGTCAGAGAAGAGATCGAACCCAAGTTCTCATGCACAAAATCCGCGCAATCCCCAAAATGACGTCATACAAGCTGTTGGGCAGATTCTACATTGACTTGAAGCAAAAATTACCGCATTTTGGAGAATAAAAAAGTTATAAAGGGTTTTTCAATAAGAGCGCTACAAAAGTTTTTTTAAATAAAAGAAAACCGGTTTTACATACCAATGAAATTCTTTATTCCTGTGAAAGTACGTTCGATACCATTATGTATGGAACTCGATTTCTTTTGCATGGTCACCACGGGCACGCTTGCTGAAGTCCACACGCTGAACCCAATTTTCGACGGTTTTCAAGCATAAATCGGCCGATACTGTTGCAATTTCACGTTCGATATTCGTACGAAGTTCATCAATCGTCGCTGGCTTGTTGGCATAGACCATAGACTTGACGTAGCCCCACAGGAAATAATCTAACGGCGTCAAATCGCACGACCGAGGCGGCCAATCGACTGGGCCATTTCGTGAGATAACACGTTCACCAAACTTGGTTTCCAATAAATTGATTGTGGCAATCGCTGTGTGGCTTGTGGCGCCGTCCTGTTGGAACCACATGTCCTCCAAGTCCATATTATCCAATTGGGGCCAAAAATATTCGGTTATCATTGAACGGTAGCTATTCGCATTCACAGTAATGTGCCGGTCTTGATCATCACGGAAGAAGTACGGCCCAATGACGCCGCCGGCCCATAAACCGCACCAAGCCGTAATTTTTTCGGGATGCAATGATGAGTCATGGATTACGTGTGGATTGCTGTGTGACCAGTAACGCATATTTTGCTTATTGACGAAGCCATTCAGCCAGAAATGAGCTTCATCGCTGAAGACCATAAATTGGACGTAACGCTCTTAAAGTTGAGGCCACTGACTCCAAATTTCGGTAGTAAATTTTAATAATTTCGACTCGTTGTTGGCTCGTATATCTTTCCATGATGAAATGGCAAACTTTACTGAAGAGAAATGTCAAAAGAGCGGGAAAAAATATGGCGTCGTTTGCTGACCCTATCGATTTACTTTTGAAGCGTCTCTGTTGAAAACCCCGTTATTTCACCATGATAACGCCACGGCGGACAGGTGTTCGTACCAAAAATCCACAAATTACGCTCCAAATTGCTACCTCATCCGAAATATTCTCCACCAGTATTTACTTTCTATGTCCAAACCTTAAGAAATGGTTCGGCGGTAAGAGATTCGGGTCGAATTAAGAGGTCATCACTGTAACAACTAGTTTGAAATCTTTTAGAAAACCTGTTATTTGGAAAGAATAAAAAAATGTCAAAGCAATAGACTTATAAACAATAAATTGCAAAAACAATAAATAACCTGATCATGTAAGTCACTTTCACATTCACCCCATTTTACGATATCATCCCTTGAAAAAATAAATGTATGTTAAAATACGTAATCCTTGGATTCATTTATACACCTAAATTTACTAAAATCTTGAATCATCATTATTTCCCTTACGGGAATTTTTATTCGGTCTGTTTTCCAATACTTATGAATTTATTCAAGCTCAAGACCTTTTTAAATAATATAAAGCTTATTATCTTTATATTACTTTCAAAAAAGTCGAGCATAAAAATGTTCCAATGATACCAAGGCTGTCTGTTTTGTTGTTTTTTGTAATGACATAACAAAAACAAATCATGTCTGATTAAAACCAATGGTTTTACGGCATGATAAAAATAGTTGTGCATGAAGGTGTTCCAATGGTAGTTCTTGGTATTCTTCAAACGAGTATATAAAGGAATTCTCATTAATATGATGAGTGTTTCTGGATATATATTTTTGAAGAATTCACCAAAAACATACCAAAAACGTCTGCTGATGAAGATCTTGGCAAGATCCGAAATAGCTATACAGACAGCCTTGGTATCATTGGAACATTTTTATGCTCGACTTTTTTGAAAGTAATATAAAGATAATAAGCTTTATATTATTTAAAAAGGTCTTGAGTTTGAATAAATTCATAAGTAAAATCTTGAATCTTAAATCTTACTTAGTTTGTTTTTTATGTGGCGTCAAAAGTGCCAAGTGAAGTGAAGACGATTTGTGCAATTAGGACGTTAATATATCAAACTAAAAGGAGAATATGTTGGGGTATACAACGTTTTTTTTTTCCGAAAAAATTATATCTCATTCAAAAAGGTACGGAGTTGTGAAACTGCCGTCGTAGCCTATCCTACGAACAGCTTTTGGTGGTCCAAGAAGAGTAACAATAAAAAAATAAATTCATGTTGTTCTGACTGATTCTCCTGTAACATTAATTATAGATTTTATGGCACACTTATGTTTGCAGAATTCCACAGCACTGTAAAATGTAACCTAATAATTGCAAAAACTTTCGCTATGACCCTCGTATAATACACACAATATTGTATGTAGCTGTCTTATCGTAATGATATAGAAAAGACTTTGCCTCCTCGTTTACGAATTAGGTTCCAGTTGAACTTGTTATGATGCTGTTTATTATCCAAGCACTGGAACTTTCAGCACATTTAGCGTCAGCCGCATAGTCGTCACTGCCTGCAGTACAATCACTTCCCCGCCAAAATACCGTGTGCTGTCTGCGTTCGTTTTTCTAGTTGTTTCTATTGAATTTTCTTTTCTTTAGCATGGAGAAATTTATTGGAATCATCTTCTATCCAACAATTTGTTAGTATATTTTGTTATTTTTTCACTCTCTCTATCTTCTTCATCTTCTTCTTGTTTAGATATCTGAAGAGATCGCTTGTGCGTTTTGCATTTTCCTTAATTTGTTTGAGAATTTGCATATGTTGGTGGGGTATTTAGTTCAGATTTTTCCAATTTTTTTTTTTAGTTTCTCTGATAGGTAATAAAAACTAAGGTCAGATAAACAAATATTTGTGTTAGCGAAACAAATTGTTTACATTCGATTTAATGTAATGGTAAACATAAAACATTTTAATTGAATTTTGAATTTTGAATAATGCAACGCATCTCAACATAATACAATACAATTGTATCGTATAATGGATTTTATGTTGAGAATAATAGACCGGAATTAGTTAACGGTCTTATCACATACGACGGTTTTTCAGATGATTTCCCAGTTTTTTTTCTATCACATAAAAAGTAGAAGCGATCACCTGCGTTGAGAAACGCAATTCAGTATAACTTTATTTTATATAACGCAGCCGTGACTAAATCGTCACATGAATTGTCATATTTCAACACTGGAAAATTTGAATGTGAATGTATGACAAGTGTGACGATTATTAATAAATAAATAATTAAAAAAATATACATCAACACCCAATTAAACCAAAATAAGTTGCAGCTGTCAGTTAAACATTATAAATTCCATACAAATTGACAGCTCAAACAATTCTTTAGCTCTAGCTGTAGGATAACTAGACATGGTGAAATCGCCGGTAAATTTGATAATAAATTGATAAATTGAAAAATATTTGAAAAATTTGATCTGTGCAGTTTACGGATAAAGGATGTTTTTTTTTTTATTTGACGTTTAGAACTTTAGATTGAAATAAACTAATGAGATTCCATAATTGCAAACTGAAACTTGACTTAATTACAAAGATAATTTTACAGCATTAGTGATTGAATATAATTTGGAGCATTGGGGCATTTATCGTC